>CM061752.1:141407495-142607495 GCA_030979885.1 Lolium multiflorum
GGTCTAGAAGCAGACTAGAGTAAATCATCAATTCGTCAAATCAATTGGTGTATAATTTTTTTTAGCAGCTAAGACGCCGGCATGAACCATTTTATCAACTTGAATGCTTACTACATGACATAAGAAGACTATGTACTTTGGTTTTTCATTTTTCTGATTTTTTAAATTTTGTGCCCATTTGAATCTTGGTCAAATCCTAGGTTTGACCAAGATTAAACAAGTTTAAAACATGAAAATGAAAAGGTAATCATGGATCCTTCTTAGTCACTCTAAAATGAAGCTTTTGGGATGTTCTTGAAAATTCCATGTTTGAAACCCAAAACGACTTCTCTTCATGCTTGACTTCATAAGAGAATTTAGGGGTTAGGGGTAGATACATGATTTGTCTAGTTTGCAATATATCTAGACCTTTTTTGTCAACTTTAATGCTTCTATATGACACAAGGAGACTATGTGCTTTGGTTTTCATTTTCTTTTTTTGAATTTTTTGCCCATATATTTGAATCTTTGTCAAAATCCTAGGTTTGACGAGGATTTAAACAAGTTTAAAACATGAAAATGAAAAGAGAAGGCATAGATCCTTCTTAGTCACTCTAAAATGAAGCTTTTGGGAGGTTCTTGAAATTTCCATGTTTAGAGCAAAACCACTTCTCTTCATGATTGACTTCATAAGGCAGAGTTTAGGGTTAGGGGTAGATATATACATGATTTTAAGGTTTGAATATGTCTGGATAGCGTTTTATCTTGAATGCTTACTATGACGCAAAGAAAATTATATTGCTTTGGTTTTCATTTCTGATTTTTATGCCAGAAATTTGAATCTTTTGGTCAAATCTTAGGTTTGACCAAGATTCATATAAGTTTTAATTATGAAAATAGAAAAAGGGAGAATACATCATGTAATTAAATCACTCCTAAACTGGAATTTGTAAGAGGTTTTTAGAAGTTTCCATGTTTGAAACCAAAACCACTTCTCTTCATGTTGGACTTCATAAGAACAGAGTTTAGGGGGTTAGGGGTAGATACATGATTTGTCTAGGTTGAATATGTCTAGACCTTGTTTATCCACTTTAATGTATGACATAAAAAGACTATGTGCTTTGGTTTTTCATTTTTCTATTTTTTAATTATTCCATATATTTGAATCTTTGTGAAATCCTAGTTTTGACCAGGTTTAAACAAGTTTAGAACATGAAAATGAAAAGGTAGGCTTGGATCCTTCTTAGTCACACTCTAAAATGAAGCTTTTGGAGGGTTCTTGGAATTCCAATGTTTGAAACCCAAAACCACTTCTCTTCATGGTTGACTTCATAAGACAGAGTTTAGGGTGTTAGGGGTAGATACATGATTTGTCGGGTTAATTTGAATATGTCTAGACATGCATGCTTGAATGCTTACTGTGACATAAGAAGACTATGTACTTTGGTTTTCATTTTTTCTATTTTTATATTTTATACACATATATTTGAATCTTTGTGAAATCCTGGGTTTGACCAGGATTTAAACAAGTTTAGTAAAAATGAAAAGGTAAGCTTGGATCCTTCTTAGTCACACTCTAAAAATGAAGCTTTTAGGAGGTTCTTGAAATATCCATGTTTGAACCCGAAACCACTTCTCTTCATGATTGACTTCATAATACGAGTTTAGGGTTAGGGTAGATATATACATGATTTTCTGGTTTGAATATTACAGACAACATTTATCAACTTGAATGCTTACCATATGACACAAGAAGACTATATGCTTTTGATTTTCATTTTAAAGTTTTTTGAATTTTATGCAGTTTGAATCTTTTGGGTCAAATCTTAGGTTTGACCAGATTTAAACAAGTTTAAGACATGCAAGTGAAAAGGGAAGCTTGCATCCTCTTAGTCACTCTAAAATGAATTTTTAAGGGGTTTTGGAAATTTCCATGTTTGAAACTCAGAATCACTTCTCTTCATGCTTGACTTCATACATAATTAAGACAAAGTTTAGGGTTACGCATGATTTTTCTGGTTTGAATATCTCTAGACCTTGTTTATCAACTTTAATGCTTGCTATATGACATAAGAAGACTATGTGCTTTAGATTTTTTATTTTCTATTTTTTGTATTTTATACATATATTTGAATCTTTTGTGAAATCTGGGACATTAAGTTTAAAACAAGTTAGAACATGAAAGTGAAAATTGCTTGGATCATGTAGTCACAATCTAAAATAGCGAAGCTTTGGGAAGTTCTTCAAATTTCCTTGCTGAAACCCAAAACCACTTCTCTTCATAAGACAGAGTTTAGGGTTAGGGTAGATACATGATTTTTCAGGTTTGAATATGTCTAGACCTTGTTTATCAACTTGAATGCTTACTATATGACATAAGAAGACTATATGCTTTTGTTTTTTCATTTTTCTGATTTTTTTGAATTTATGCATGTTTGAATCTTTTGGTCAAATCTTAGGTTTGACGATTTAAACAAGTTTAAGACAAGAAAATGAAAAGGATGTTTGAAACCCAAAACCACTTCTCTTCATGCTTGACTTCATAATATACAAAGTTTAGGGAAAATGTCAGTCTTTTTATGCAAATCTGCACATAAATGGCTCAAATTAAAATAGTATACTCGTTTCAGTGTTTTTGATTTCCTATAAAAAAATAGATTTTCCTGAGAAGTTCTAATTTTTGCCAGAATTTGAAAATTTTGGATTTCTTGTTCCTATTTAGATATTATAGATACTAGCAAGATGGCCCTCGCAATTTTGATTTACCATGAATAGTTACTATGACATTTCCAAGAATACCATGTCACATATTCTACAATTTATATTTGAGTTTTTGGTATTTAAAATTCCACTGGTTTGATGACTAAATATTGAAGGTGTAGCCTTGCATTAGTGGATTTTTATCGTGACAAAACAACCTATTGTTATTGCTACTCTTACACTTACATCATTATTCTCTCTAATAATAGACCGACGAACTACCTCCATATACATATTGTCCTTACTCTCTCTTCTATTTAATCCAACTATGCTAGTGGATTACTTATGTGCCTATGAGTTTGATTCCAAATAAGAACTCCAATATTGTTGACATGATCTTTCTAAAACTAACACTTAAGGTACAATGGAGCAATCTTGTCCTGATTCTATATCCATACGCCTGTGGAAATTTTGATAAAACCACTTAAATCCACGCAAAATAGTACTCTCACCCGGATATAATTGTTTTTTATTTACCGCGTCGTACCCTCTGACCCGGAGTCCCAATTAGTATAACCATAAACTTGTGTAGCCGACTTAGAAGTGGGACATGACTATCTAGATATTACACTTTGTAAAATTTTCATAAATAAACGTAGCTAAACATGGCGGTGAGCTTTAAATCCAAAATCATATAATAATGTATTTATAATCATCTATAGAGATTTTTCTAACATGTTTCTTCGAAACACAGCACTCTATCGAAAATAATTGGTCTAATTGGAACTTATTCACTCTTCAGAACCAATTACACCCTTCTCTCATAATAACTGATTTAGAATGATTTGGGATAGACCAGATGGAATGTTTGTGTGTGACGAACACAGGATAGCATGTGGTTACCATGAGTGTATATGATTATGGCAATGACCAACCGTATTACCTACAAATGAAGTTTGGGGAAAAACTTCGTATCTAACTATCGAGCAAGATAATTGTGGAGCAAGATGCGTGCTCAATATTTTTAGATAATATTTTTTTATATCATACTTCCTCTGTTTATAAATATTAGACGTTTTAGCTAGCCAATCTAGCTTGTTTAAATGTCATACATTAACAAACGGAGGGAGTACATACATGTGCTCTACTTTGTACTACCTTGTTCAGAAAAAGATGTCGCAATTCTTTTTAAATTTTGATGAATCTATACACTATTTAGTGTAGGTGTAAAGAAACGTCCCAATTTTAAAAATCTGCTATATCCTTCTCGAGAGTGAGGGTAACCTTTTTTCTTTCGATTTGTTTAAGTACACTCAATTCATGTAGTATAAACCACTTCACACTATTTAGCGTACATCCTCATCTTCCAGGCTACCCGGCTCGACGGCAGGACGACCGTAGTAGCTCGACGCATAACACGTCCTCCTCGCCGGCACTCTCGCTCAGCTCATGTGGTTACTAAAAAAATGAATTCTAATTTTAAAATATTACACGTCCTAGTTTAAAAACCTTGTCATGCACGTGTGGTTCAGAATATGTATGCACACGACACAGTCCGACGCTAGGATAATACACAGATAACTCATCTAAACTTTCAAAAAAACTGGTCTAAACGTGACGGGATAGGTCACATGCACGTAAATATATGGCTCAATCTAGATCCCATTTAAACGTGATCTGATAGGATTCTTTTCTTTTTGACAGAATCTGATAGGATTCTTACGGTCAAAGAAAGAAAACAACATATGTTAAACTCGTATGGGCAACAGACTCTGTTTCCATGTTTTTCCCCAAACTACACTTTTACGTGCAACCTTAGACTTTCCCGCACCAAATAAAAAAAAATAGATCGTGTCAAGTTTGAGTTCGTGTTACACATGTGTACGTTTAACTCGTATGGGCAACAGACTCTGTTTCCATGTTTTTCCCAAAACTACACTTTTACGTGCAACCTTAGACTTTCCCGCGCCAAATAAAAAAAATAGATCGTGTCAAGTTTGAGTTCGTGTTACACATGTGTACGTTTACGTTATATTCATCTATTAGTAAATCCTAGTCACAAATTACAGATCCAACGATTAATAATAATTAAGATGATGTGGATTAACCTTGTGTCTCTATTTAAAATTAAAACATCTTATTTTGCTTTTAGTATATAATAGAAGACTAGGTGACTCAACGAGAACGACTCAACATTGACTCGACTCAGACACAACTACTACATTGACACAAGTACTAATATAATAAAGTAAGAGTACTAGTTAGTTTACATTTCCACAGGCCAATTTTACGAACAAAATTTCGAAAATTAACCTTCAGAAACTCGGAAGCCAGGTGACACAACAGTCATCAAGGATTGCAGCTAGTGGTACACAGTGACCTGGTCAAGATCTACCTTGAGCCTGCTTGACGCTTCAGCTCGGAGTTGAGAGCCTTCTCCTGTGACAGCTCGGCCTCTAGTTTGTCCGTCCTAACCGTGAGGTTCAGGATCAGTCCGGCGAGTTTGTCCATGGTCTCCGCCTGGCCGAGGCTCCGCCGCTGGATCTCATTACTCGCAGTGAACGATTTCATGGCGATATCGTCGAGAATGCGAATCCGGATCTTCTCAGTGGCGAGCTCAGAATAAAGTCTCATGCACTCATCGGCGAGGGCGCTTCTGTCCGCCGTCTCGACGCAGAAATCGCCCATAACCATTTCTAAAATGGGACCGATCTCGTAGCGGGGCTTCTATCAGATGGGGATGGAGCACAAAATCAGAAGTGTACCCAGAGAAGTACCAAGAAAGAGAAAATGGGAATCCCAATTTGCACGAATGTCTATACCTCGCTGCTTTGAGAACTTGGCTCCGTGGAAGATGTTTCCGCAGGCAGGAGGGCTGCGGGAAAACTAAGGCCGCCCGACCTGAATATACGATTGAGAGAAGGTAAGAAAAGGAGGGGATGATAAGTTGTGAAAGACATAGAAAGATGCGCAAGAACGGAGGATCGCCTGAAGGTAGCAGTCGCGGGCTGCGACGCCCTTGAAGACTCTTGCGCAGAAGGCACCTCGACAGCAGCACAGGGACGCCATTGCTGGGATTCCCTCAGCTTCGCCGCAGCCGCACGAGCCCTTCTGTGGCGAGACTTGCTCCCGGTCATGGTGGCGAAGTAGTATTCCAAGAGGTAAACAAAGTGGTGAACTGAGGAAGACGGCAAGAGCAAAGGTTAGTTCTTAAATTTGGCCTCCCCGTCTCCTCGGCACCTCGCGAGTAGTAATACTAGTCAAAGAGCAAACTTCAAGGCAGAGACTTGGTGGGCCATTCATCTCCAACTATACTTCCTCCGATCCGAATGATACCAAATTTTTGAATGACAAATCACCCAAAACAGTATCTAGGATTTGATCTAGATTCAAATGGGCATAAAATGCGTCTTCTCTTGACAAAGAAAATGGCTGGGAGTTTGCGTACCTATTGCACGTGACTTGTGCTCACTGAAGTGTGGGACCTCACGCATGGGCACCACACGTAAGTGACAGACCTGTTGATGTAAAAACTCGGTTGATTATTATACTACTACATTTATACAAAGTTTCCTATGGATTCAAGGGTACGAAAGCCAAGTTAAATCATTTACATGACATTATTTTTTCCATGAAGCCAAGTTAACTCATTTATCAATTGGTACATTTTGGAGTGACTAAGAAGGATCCAGGCTTACTTTTTCATTTTCATGTTTTAAACATGTTTAAATCTTGGTCAAACCTATGACTTGACCAAGATTCAAATGGGCATAAAAATTCAAAAAAAAGAAAAACAAAAGCACACCGTCTTCCTATGTCATATATCAAGGTGATAAACAAGGTCTGCCATATTCAAACCACAAAAATCTTGTATCTACCCCCTAACCCTAAACAAGGATCCAGGCTTACACCCTTTTCATTTTCATGTTTTTAAACTTGTTCAAATCTTGGTCAAACTTAGGATTTGATGAAGATTCAAATGGGCGTAAAAATACTTAGAAAAATCATGTACGTATCTACCCCAAACCCTAAACTCTATCTTACGATTTTCATATTTTAAACATGTTTAAATCTTGGTCAAACCTATGATTTGACCAAGATTCAAATGGGCATAAAAATACTTAGAAAAATCATGTACGTATCTACCCCTAACCCTAAACTCTATCTTACGAAGTTAAGCATGAAGAGAAGTGGTTTTGGGTTTCAAACATGGAAATTTCAAAAACCTCCCAAAAGCTTCATTTTAGAGTGACTAAGAAGGATCCATGCTTACCTTTTATTTTCATGTTTTAAACATGTTCAAATCTTGGTCAAAGCGTACGTACCTAGGATTTGACCAAGATTCAAATGGGCATAAAAATTCAAAAAAAATGAAAAACCAAAGCACATAGCCTAGCTTCTTATATATGCCATATAGTAAGCACTCAAGCTAGTTGATAAACAAAGTCTAGACATATTCAAACCAGAAAAATCATGTATCTATATACCCCTAACCCTAAACTTTGTCTTAATTATGAAGTCAAGCACGAAGAGAAGTCGTTTTGGGTTTCAAACATGGACATTTCAAAAACCCTCCCAAAAGCTTCATTGTGGTGTGACGTACTAAGAAGGATACATGCTTACATTTTCAACAACCCCCCTAAAAGCTTCATTATAGAGTGACTAAGAAAGGATCCAGTCTGGCGGGCTTACCTTTTATTTTCTTGTTTTAAACTTGTTCAAATCTCGGTCAAACCTAGGATTTGACCAAGATTCAAAATGTGCATCAAAATTTAAAAAATTAAAAACCAAATTAAAGCGCATAGTGTTCTTATGTCATATAGTAAGCATTAAAGTTGATAAACAAGGTCTAGACACATATTCAAACAAGACAAGTCATGTATATATACCCCTAACCCCTAAACTCTATCTTATGAAGTCAACAACATGAAGAGAAGTGGTTTTGGGTTTCAAACATGGAAATTTCAAAAACCTCCCAAAAGCTTCATTTTAGAGTGACTAATATATATAAGAAGGATACATGCCTGCTTACCACCTTTTCATTTTCATATTTTAAACTTGTTTAAATCCGTGTCAAATTAAACCAAGGATTTGACCAAAAGATTCAAATGGGCATAAAATTTTAAAAAAAAATCAGAAAAATGAAAAACAAAAGCATATAGTCTTCTTATGTCATATGGTAAGCATTCAAGTTGATAAACAAGGCTAGGTTTGGACATGCATATTCAAGCCTAGGCAATCGTATGTCCCATCCCCACTAGCTATTTTCAAACTCTATCTTATGAAATTGACATGAAGAGGAAGTGGTTTTGGGTTTCAAACATATAAAATTTCAAGAACATCCCAAGAAAACTTCATTTTAAGTGACTAAAGAAGGATACATGCTTCCCTTTTCATTTCATGTTTTATACTTGTTTAAATCTTGGCCAAACCAAAATTTGACAAAGATTCAAATGTGCATCTATCAAAATAAAAAAAATCAGAAAAATTAAAAACCAAAGCACATAGTTTTCTTATGTCATATATAGTTAGCATTAAAGTTGATATAAACAAGGTCTAGATATATTCAAACAAGAAAAATCATGTATCTACCCCTAACCCTAAACTCTGTCTTATGTGTAGTCAAGCATGAAGAGAAGTGGTTTTGGGTTTCAAACTTGAAGAACCCCCAAAAGCTTCATTTTAGAGTGACTAAAGGATCCAGGTCGGGCTTACCTTTTATTTTCATGTTTTAAAATTGTTCAAATCTTGGTCAAACCGTACCTAGGATTTGATCAAGATTCAAATGGGCATAAAATTTCAAAAAAAATGAAAAACCAAAGCATATAGCCTTCTTATGTCATATAGTAAGCACTCGATCAAGTTGGTAAACAAGGTCTAGACATATTCAAACCAGAAAAATCATGTTTCTACCCCTATCCCTAAACTTTGTCTTATGAAGTCAAGCACGAAGAGATCGAAGTCCATTTTGGATTTCAAACATGGAAATTTCAAAATCCTTCCCCAAGCTTCATTTTGGAGTGACTAAGAGGATCCAAGCTTACCTTTTCATTTTCATGTTTTAAACTTGTTTAAATATTGGTTAAACCTAGGATTTGACCAAGATATGGGCATAAAAATTCAGAAAAAGTCAAAAAAATGAAAACCATAGCACATAGTATTATTATGTCATATAGTATAGTAAACATTCAAGTTGATAAACAAGGTCTAAACAACAAACTAGACAAATCATGTATCTACCCCCTAACCCTAAACTCTGTCTTATGAAGTCAAGCATGAAGAGAAGTGGTTTTGGGTTTGAAACATGGAAATTTCAAAAAACTCCCAAAAGCTTCTCATTTTTGAGTGACTAAGAAGGATTCAGGCTTACCTTTTCATTTTCATGTTTTAAACTTGTTCAAATCTTGGTCAAACTTAGGATTTGACCAAGATTCAAATGTGCATAAAAATTGGGAGGAAGGGTATGAATTACAATTCAAAAAAACAAGGTAACTTAAATACTTGGATGCCCCAAAGATGTGTGGAAGCCCAGAACAATGGCAAAACATGTGCGCACGCTGCATCCAATTCAAGTAGAACACATAGTAGGCATCGATAGTTTGACCTAAATTTGAAATCAAAGAGAAGGTGGTTAGAAAAAATCGAAATTGGCAAAGCAAAGCATGAAATCATAAATTTGTGATGCACTATAGCTATGAAAAGTATCAAACAATGCATACCAAAATGATTTTTAGAGGAATCTTATTTTAGTTTTATATTAGTAGCCCAAAATTGAACTAGTAGTTGGATATTTCGAACTTGATCTGCAATATAGTAGTGGGCAAAGCCTAGTTTAACCTGTTTAATCATAGATTAAGTAGGTCGATTTTTTCTACTTTTTTGTTATTCATACGCATGTGTGTTTGCCGTCGAGTGAAACTCGGAGGAAGAGGATCACTCGGAAGGAGAGAAGAAGGGGGGAGAGAATTATGGTGTCTCCCCTTTTTCGGGTGATGATGTTGGCTTTTGTGCAGGGTTTGTCAGTGGGCAGGAGGTGCGGAGCGAGCGAGCGAGTCGAGCGAGGCCGAGAATGAGAGAGATTTGTTTTTTTGTGAGAGGGACAACAGAAGGATCCAGAAACCCACATACTTCCAATACGCATCCTGATACGTCTTCTCTTGACAAAGAAAATGGCTGGGGGGTTGCGTACCTATTGCACGTGACTTGTGCTCGCTGAAGTGTGGGACCTCACGCATGGGCACCACACATGACAGACTTGTTGATGTAAAAACTCGGTTGATTATTATACTACTACATTTATACAAAGTTTCCTATGGATTCAAGGGTACGAAAGCCAAGTTAAATCATTTACATGACATTATTTTTTCCATGAAGCCAAGTTAACTCATTTATCAATTGGTACATTTTGGAGTGACTAAGAAGGATCCAGGCTTACTTTTTCGTTTTCATGTTTTAAACTGTTTAAATCTTAAGGTAAATATGACTGTGCAAGATTCAAATGGGCTTATAAAAATTCAAAAAAAAAAAGAAAAACAAAAAGCACAGTCTTCATATGTCATATATCAAGGTGATAAACAAGGTCTGCCATATTCAAACCACAAAAATCTTGTATCTACCCCCTAACCCTAAACAAGGATCCAGGCTTACCCTTTTCATTTTCATGTTTTAAACTTGTTCAAATCTTGGTCAAACTTAGGATTTGACAAAGATTCAAATAGGCGTAAAAATACTTAGAAAAATCATGTACGTATCTCTTAAACCATAAACTCTATCTTACGAAACGAGCATGAAAGTAGTTTGGGTTTCAAGCATGAAATTTCAAAAACCTCCCAAAAGCTTCATTTTAGAGTGACTAGAAAAGTTCTTACCTTTTATTTTCATATTTTAAACATGTTCAAATCTTGGTCAAAAAAAAATCTAGGATTTGACAAGATTCAAATAGATAAAAATTCAAAAAAATGAAAAAACCAGCTTTATGTACAACTTCTTATATATGCCATATGGTAAGCACTCAAACTAGTTGATAAACAAAGTCTGAACATATTCAAACTGGAAAAATCGTATCTATATACCTATTACTAAACTTTGTCTTAATTATGAAGTCAAAGCACAGAAAGTCGTTTTGGGTTTCAAACATGGACATTTCAAAAACCTCCAAAAGCTTCATTGTGGTGTGACAGTTACTAAGAAGGATACATGCCCCATTTTCAACAACCCCTAAAGCTTCATTGCCAGAGTGACTAAGAAAGGATCGATCACAGCGGAGCTTACCTTTTATTTTCTTGTTTTAAACTTGTTAAAATCTCGGTCAAACCTAGGATTTGACGAATTCAAAATGTGCATCAAATTTAAAAAAATTAAAAAGCAAATTAAAGCGCATAGTGTTCTTATGTCATATAAGTAAGCATTAAAGTTGATAAGCAAGGTCTAGACACATATTCAAACAAGACAAGTCATATATATACCCCTAACCCTAAACTCTATCTTATGAAGTCCAAACATGAAGAGAAGTGGTTTTGGGTTTCAAACATGGAAATTTCAAAAACCTCCCAAAAGCTTCATTTTAGAGTGACTAATATATATAAGAAGGATACATGCCTGCTTACCACCTTTTCATTTTCATATTTTAAACTTGTTTAAATCCGTGTCAAATTAAACCAAGGATTTGACCAAAAGATTCAAATGGGCATAAAATTTTAAAAAAAAATCAGAAAAATGAAAAACAAAAGCATATAGTCTTCTTATGTCATATAGTAAGCATTCAGTTGATAAACAAGCTAGGTTTGGACATGCATATTCAAACCTAGGCAAATCATGTATCATCCCTAGCTAGCCCTAAACTCTATCTTATGAAGTCAAGCATGAAGGAGAGAAGTGGTTTTGGGTTTCAAACATGAAAATTTCAAGAACATCCAAAAACTTCATTTTAGAGTGACAGAAAGGATACAGGCTTCCCCTTTTCATTTTCATGTTTTATACTTGTTTAAAATCTTGGTCGAACCTAGGATTTGACAAAGATTCAAATGTGCATCTATCAAAATAAAAAAAATCAGAGCAAAGCAAATAGTTTTCTTATGTCATATATAGTTAGCATTAAAGTTGATAAAAAAGGTCTAGATATATTCAAACAAGAAAAATCATGTATCTACCCCTATTTTAAACTACTGTCTTATGATCAAGCATGAAGAGAGTGGTTTGGGTTTAAAACCTTGGAAATTGAAAATTTTAGCTTCATTTTAGAGTGACTAAAGGATCCAGGTCGGGCTTAACTTTTATTTTCATGTTTTAAAATTGTTCAAATCTTGGTCAAACTGTACCTAGGATTTGATCAAGATTCAAATGGGCATAAAATTTCAAAAAAAATGAAAAACCAAAGCATATAGCCTTCTTATGTCATATAGTAAGCACTCGATCAAGTTGGTAAACAAGGTCTAGACATATTCAAACCAGAAAAATCATGTTTCTACCCCTATCCCTAAACTTTGTCTTATGAAGTCAAGCACGAAGAGATCGAAGTCGTTTTGGATTTCAAACATGGAAATTTCAAAATCCTTCCCAAAACAATTTGGAGTGACTAAGAAGGATACGGGCTTACCTTTTCATTTTCATGTTTTAAACTTGTTTAAATATTGGTTAAACCTAGGATTTGACCAGATCAAATGGGCATAAAATTTGAAAAAGTCAAAAAAATGAAAACCATAGCACATAGTATTATTATGTCATATAGTAAGCATTCAAGTTGATAAACAAGGTCTAAACAACAAACTAGACAAATCATGTATCTACCCCCTAACCATAAACTACATCTTATGAAGTCAAGCATGAAAGTGGTTTTTGGGTTTCAAACATGAAATTTCAAAAAACTCCCAAAAGCTTCTCTTTTGAGTGACTAAGAAGGATTCAGGCTTACCTTTTCATTTTCATGTTTTAAACTTGTTCAAATCTTGGTCAAACTTAGGATTTGACCAAGATTCAAATGGGCATAAAAATTGGGAGGAAGGGTATGAATTACAATTCAAAAAAACAAGGTAACTTAAATACTTGGATGCCCCAAAGATGTGTGGAAGCCCAGAACAATGGCAAAACATGTGCGCACGCTGCATCCAATTCAAGTAGAACACATAGTAGGCATCGATAGTTTGACCTAAATTTGAAATCAAAGAGAAGGTGGTTAGAAAAAATCGAATTTGGCAAAGCAAAGCATGAAATCATAAATTTGTGATGCACTATAGCTATGAAAAGTATCAAACAATGCATACCAAAATGATTTTTTAGAGGAATACTAGTTCAACTTATTTTAATTTTATATTAGTAGCCCAAAATCGAACTAGTAGTTGGATATTTCTGAACTTGATCTGTATAGTAGTGGGCAAAACCCTAGTTTAACCTATTTAATCATAGATTCGTAGGTCGATTTTTCTACTTTTTTATTATTCTATGCAGCACATGTGTGTTTGCCCGTCGAGTGGAGAGGGATCACTCGGAAGGAGAGAAGAAGGGAGAGAATTATGGTGTCTCTCCTTTTTTTTGGGGTGATGATGTTGACTTTTGTGCGAGGTTTGTCAGTGAAACGGGGAGGTGCGAAGCGGCAATGACAGCGAGTCGCAATGAGAATGAGAGATTTGTTTTTTGTGAAGGGACAATAGGAAGGATCCGGAAGGACCCACATACTTAATACGCATCTGATCGTCTTCTCTTGACAAAGAAAATGACTGCTAGGAGTTTGCGTACCTATTGCACGTGACTTGTGCTCATTGAAGTGTGGGACCTCACGCATGGGCACCACACGTAAGTGTCAGACCTGTTGTGTAAAAGCTCGGTTGATTATTATACTACTACATTTATACAAAGTTTCCTATGGATTCAAAGGGTAGGAAATCCAAGTATTTACATGACATTATTTTTCCATGAAGCCAAGTTAACTCATTTATCAATTGGTACATTTTGGGTGACTAAGAAGGATCCCAGGCTTACTTTTTCATTTTCATGTTTTAAACTTTGTTTAAATCTTGGTCGAACCTATGACTTGACCAAGATTCAAATGGAAACATAAAAATTCAAAAAAAAAAAGAAAAAACAAAAAAGCACACCGATCTTCATATGTCATATATCGAGGTGATAAACAAAGATTACGCCCGCCTTCAAACACAAAAATCTTGTATCTACCCCCTAACCCTAAACAAGGATCCATTACCTTTTCATTTTCATGTTTTTAAACTTGTTCAAATCTTGGTCAAACTTAGGATTTGACGAAGATTCAAATGGGCGTAAAAATACTTAGAAAAATCATGTACGTATCTACCCCCTAACCGTAAACAAGGATCCAGGCTTACCCTTTTCATTTTCATGTTTTTAAACTTGTTCAAATCTTGGTCAAACTTAGGATTTGACGAAGATTCAAATGGGTGTAAAAATACTTAGAAAAATCATGTACGTATCTACCCCAAACCCTAAACTCTATCTTACGAAGCCAAGCATGAAGAGAAGTGGTTTTGGGTTTCAAACATGGAAATTTCAAAAACCTCCCAAAAGCTTCATTTTAGAGTGACTAAGAAGGATCCATGCTTACCTTTTATTTTCATGTTTTAAACATGTTCAAATCTTGGTCAAACCGTACGTACCTAGGATTTGACCAAGATTCAAATGGGCATAAAAATTCAAAAAAAATGAAAAACCAAAGCACATAGCCTAGCTTCTTATATATGCCATATAGTAAGCACTCAAGCTAGTTGATAAACAAAGTCTAGACATATTCAAACCAGAAAAATCATGTATCTACCCCTAACCCTAAACTTTGTCTTAATTATGAAGTCAAGCACGAAGAGAAGTCGTTTTGGGTTTCAAACATGGACATTTCAAAAACCCTCCCAAAAGCTTCATTGTGGTGTGACGTACTAAGAAGGATACATGCTTACATTTTCAACAACCCCCCTAAAAGCTTCATTATAGAGTGACTAAGAAGGATCCAGTCTGGCGGGCTTACCTTTTATTTTCTTGTTTTAAACTTGTTCAAATCTCGGTCAAACCTAGGATTTGACCAGATTCAAAATGTGCATCAAATTTAAAAAAATTAAAACCCAAATTAAAGCGCATAGTGTTCTTATGTCATATAGAATTCAAGTTGATAAACAAAGGTCTAGACATATTCAAACAAGACAAGTCATGTATATATACCCCTAACCTAAATACTCTATCTTATGAAGTCAACAACATGAAGAAGTGGTTTTGGGTTTCAAACATCAAATTTCAAAAACCTCCCAAAAGCTTCATTTTAGGGTGACTAAGAAGGATAAAGAAGGATCCATGCTTACACCTTTTCATTTTCATGTTTTAAACTTGTTGAAATCTTTAATTAAACCTAGGATTTGACCAAAAGATTCAAATGGGCATAAAATTTTAAAAAAAATCAGAAAATGAAAAACAAAAAAGCATATAGTCTTCTTATGTCATACAATTAAGCATTCAAGTTGATAAACAAACTAGGTTTGGACATGCATATTCAAACCTAGGCAAATCATGTATCTATTAGCCCTAAACTCTGTCTTGTGAAGTCAAGCATGAAGAAGTGGTTTTGGGTTTCAAACATGAAAATTTCAAGAACATCCCCCAAAAACTTCTTTTTAGAGTGACTAAGAAGGAACCATGCGAGGCTTACCTTTTTCATTTTCATGTTTTATACTTGTTTAAATCTTGGCCAACCTAGGATTTGACAAAGATTAAATGTGCATCTATCAAAATAAAAAAAACGAAAAATTAAAAACCAAAGCATAGTTTTCTTATGTCATATATAGTTAGCATTAAAGTTGATATAAACAAGGTCTAGATATATTCAAACAAGAAAATCATGTATCTACCCCTAACCCTAAACTACTGTCTTATGTGTAGTCAAGCAGAGAAGTGGTTTTGGGTTTCAAACTTGGAAATTTCAAGAACCCCCAAAAACTTCATTTTAGAGTGACTAAAGGATCCAGGTCGGGACTTTTTTATTTTCATGTTTTAAAATTGTTCAAATCTTGGTGTTGTACCTAGGATTTGATCAAGATTCAAATGGGCATAAAATTTCAAAAAAATGAAAGCAAAACATATAGCAACTTCTTATGTCATATAATGTACTGATCAAGTTGGTAAACAATTACAAACATATTCAAACCAGAAAAATCATGTTTCTACCCATCCTAAACTTTGTCTTATGAAGTCCAAACACGAAGAGATCGAAATCGTTTGGATTTCAAACATATGCATTCAAAATCAACCCAGCTTCATTTGGAGTGACTAAGAAGGATCTAGAGGCTTACCTTTTCAATTTCATGTTTTAAACATTTAAATATTGGTTAAGCTAAGTTTGACCAGATCAAATGAGCATAAAAAAATTCAGAAAAAGTCAAAAAAATGAAAACCATAGCACATAGTATTATTATGTCATATAGTAAGCATTCAAGTTGATAAACAAGGTCTAAACAACAAACTAGACAAATCATGTATCTACCCCCTAACCCTAAACTCTGTCTTATGAAGTCAAGCATGAAGAGAAGTGGTTTTGGGTTTCAAACATGGAAATTTCAAAAAACTCCCAAAAGCTTCTCATTTTTGAGTGACTAAGAAGGATTCAGGCTTACCTTTTCATTTTCATGTTTTAAACTTGTTCAAATCTTGGTCAAACTTAGGATTTGACCAAGATTCAAATGTGCATAAAAATTGGGAGGAAGGGTATGAATTACAATTCAAAAAACAAGGTAACTTAAATACTTGGATGCCCCAAAGATGTGTGGAAGCCCAGAACGATGGCAAAACATGTGCGCACGCTGCATCCAATTCAAGTAGAACACATAGTAGGCATCGATAGTTTGACCTAAATTTGAAATCAAAGAGAAGGTGGTTAGAAAAAATCGAATTTGGCAAAGCAAAGCATGAAATCATAAATTTGTGATGCACTATAGCTATGAAAAGTATCAAACAATGCATACCAAAATGATTTTTTAGAGGAATACTAGTTCAACTTATTTTAATTTTATATTAGTAGCCCAAAATCGAACTAGTAGTTGGATATTTTTGAACTTGATCTGTAGTAGTGGGCAAAACCCTAGTTTAACCTATTTAATCATAGATTCGTAGGTCGATTTTTCTACTTTTTTATTATTACTATGCAACACATGTGTGTTTGCCCGTCGAGTGAAACTCGGAGGAAGAAGGGATCACTCGGAAGGAGAGAAGGAGGGTGGTGTCTCCCCTTTTTCGGGTGATGATATTGACTTTTGTGCGGGGAGTTTGTCGGTGAGCGGAGAGTGCAGCGAGCAAGCGAGTCGAGCGAGGCCGAGGATGAGAGAGATTTGTTTTTTTTTTTTTTTTTTGTAGGAGGACAAGCGAAGGATCCGAGAAGGACCCTTGCGTCCCGCATCCTGATGCGTCTTCTCTTGACAAAGAAAATGGCTAGGAGTTTGCGTACCTATTGCACGTGACTTGTGCTCACTGAAGTGTGGGACCTCACGCATGGGCACCACACGTAAGTGACAGACCTGTTGATGTAAAAACTCGGTTGATTATTATACTACTACATTTATACAAAGTTTCCTATGGATTCAAGGGTACGAAAGCCAAGTTAAATCATTTACATGACATTATTTTTTCCATGAAGCCAAGTTAACTCATTTATCAATTGGTACATTTTGGAGTGACTAAGAAGGATCCAGGCTTACTTTTTCATTTTCATGTTTTAAACATGTTTAAATCTTGGTCAAACCTATGACTTGACCAAGATTCAAATGGGCATAAAAATTCAAAAAAAAGAAAAACAAAAGCACACCGTCTTCCTATGTCATATATCAAGGTGATAAACAAGGTCTGCCATATTCAAACCACAAAAATCATGTATCTACCCCCTAACCCTAAACAAGGATCCAGGCTTACCCTTTTCATTTTCATGTTTTTAAACTTGTTCAAATCTTGGTCAAACTTAGGATTTGACGAAGATTCAAATGGGCGTAAAAATTAGAAAAATCATGTACGTATCTACCCCCTAACCGTAAACAAGGATCCAGGCTTACCCTTTTCATTTTCATGTTTTTAAACTTGTTCAAATCTTGGTCAAACTTAGGATTTGATGAAGATTCAAATGGGCGTAAAAATACTTAGAAAAATCATGTACGTATCTACCCCAAACCCTAAACTCTATCTTATGATAAGAGAAAGTGGTTTTGGGTTTCAAACATGGAAATTTCAAAAACCTCTCAAAAGCTTCATTTTAGAGTGTAGAAGGTCTGCCTGTACCACCTTTTATTTTCATGTTTTAAACTGTTCAAATCTTAGTCCAAGCAGAAGTACGTACCTAAGTTTGACCAAAGATTCAATAAACATAAAAATTCAAAAAAAAATGAAAAACCAAAGCATATAGCCTTCTTATGTCACATAGTAAGCATTCAATTAAGTTGATAAACAAAGTCTAGACATATTGAACCAGAAAAATCATGTATCAACACCCTAAACCTAAACTTTGTCTTAATTAATGAAGTCAAGCACGAAGAGAGTCGTTTTGGGTTTCAAACATGGACATTTCAAAAACCTCCCAAAAGCTTCATTGTGGTGTGACGTACTAAGAAGGATACATGCCCACATTTTCAGCAACCCTAAAAACTTCATTGGTGACTAAGAAGAGGGATCCGATCAAAGTAGACACCTTTTATTTTCTTGTTTTAAACTTGTTCAAATCTAAGTCAAACATAGGATTTGACAAGATTCAAATAGTGCATCAAAATTTAAAAAATTAAAAACCAAATTAAAAAGCGCATAGTGTTCTTATGTCATATAAGTAAGCATTAAAGTTGATAAACAGGGTCTAGACACATATTCAAACAAGACAAGTCATGTATATACCCCTAACCCCTAAACTCTGTATTTGAAGTCAACAACATGAAGAGAAGTGGTTTTGGGTTTCAAACTGGAAATTTCAAAAAAACCTCCCGAAAGCTTTAATTTAGGTGACTAATATATAAGAAAGATGCTCTGCAACATATAACACCATTTTCATATTTTAAACTTGTTTAAATCCGTGTCAAATTAAACCAAGTTTGACCAAAAGATTCAAATGGGCATAAAATTTTAAAAAAATCCAGAAAAATGAAAAACAAAAGCATATGGTCTTCTTATGCTCATATAAAATAACATTCAAGTTGATAAAGCGAGCTAGGTTTGAACATGCATATTCAAACCTAGGCAAATCATGTATCTATCCCCTAGCCCCTAATCTCTATCTTATGAAGTCAAGCATGAAGAAGTGGTTTTAGGTTTTAAACATAATTTCAAGAACTGTCTAAAACTTCATTTGAGTGACTAAGAAAGGGATACGAAGACTTCCCCTTTTCATTTTCATGTTTTTTATGCCCATTTAAATCTTGGCCAAACCTAGGATTTGACAAGATTCAAATGTGCATCTATCAAAATAAAAAAATAAATTAAAAACCAAAGCACATAGTTTTCTTATGTCATATATAGTTAGCATTAAAGTTGATATAAACAAGGTCTAGATATATTCAAACAAGAAAAATCATGTATCTACCCCTAACCCTAAACTCTGTCTTATGTAGTCAAGCATGAAGAGAAGTGGTTTTGGGTTTCAAACTTGGAAATTTCAAGAACCCCCAAAAGCTTCATTTTAGAGTGACTAAAGGATCCAGGTCGGGCTTACCTTTTATTTTCATGTTTTAAAATTGTTCAAATCTTGGTCAAACTGTACCTAGGATTTGATCAAGATTCAAATGGGCATAAAATTTCAAAAAAAATGAAAAACCAAAGCATATAGCCTTCTTATGTCATATAGTAAGCACTCGATCAAGTTGGTAAACAAGGTCTAGACATATTCAAACCAGAAAAATCATGTTTCTACCCCTAGCCCTAAACTTTGTCTTATGAAGTCAAGCACGAAGAGATCGAAGTCGTTTTGGATTTCAAACATGGAAATTTCAAAATCCTTCCCAAAAGCTTCATTTTGGAGTGACTAAGAAGGATACAGGCTTACCTTTTCATTTTCATGTTTTAAACTTGTTTAAATATTGGTTAAGCCTAGGATTTGACCAAGATCAAATGGGCATAAAAATTCAGAAAAAGTCAAAAAAAATGAAAACCATAGCACATAGTATTATTATGTCATATAGTAAGCATTCAAGTTGATAAACAAGGTCTAAACAACAAACTAGACAAATCATGTATCTACCCCCTAACCCTAAACTCTGTCTTATGAAGTCAAGCATGAAGAGAAGTGGTTTTGGGTTTCAAACATGGAAATTTCAAAAAACTCCCAAAAGCTTCTCATTTTTGAGTGACTAAGAAGGATTGAGGCTTACCTTTTCATTTTCATGTTTTAAACTTGTTCAAATCTTGGTCAAACTTAGGATTTGACCAAGATTCAAATGGGCATAAAAATTGGGAGGAAGGGTATGAATTACAATTCAAAAAAACAAGGTAACTTAAATACTTGGATGCCCCAAAGATGTGTGGAAGCCCAAAACAATGGCAAAACATGTGCGCACGCTGCATCCAATTCAAGTAGAACACATAGTAGGCATCGATAGTTTGACCTAAATTTGAAATCAAAGAGAAGGTGGTTAGAAAAAATCGAAATTGGCAAAGCAAAGCATGAAATCATAAATTTGTGATGCACTATAGCTATGAAAAGTATCAAACAATGCATACCAAAATGATTTTTTAGAGGAATACTAGTTCAACTTATTTTAATTTTATATTAGTAGCCCAAAATCGAACTAGTAGTTGGATATTTCTGAACTTGATGTGTAGTAGTGGGCAAAACCTAGTTTAACCTATTTAATCATAGATTCATAGGTCGATTTTTTACTTTTTTATTATTACTATAGAAGCACATGTGTGTTTGCCGTCGAGTGAAACTCGGAGGAAGAAGGATCACTCGGAAGGAGAGAAGAAGGAGAGAATTGGTGTCTCCACCCAAGATGATGATGTTGACTTTTGTCTGAAATTTATCGGTGAAACGGAAGTCATGACGGCAGCAGCCAGCAGTCGTGGCCAAAATAGAGATTGTTTTTGTGGGAAAGGGACAACCAGAAGGATCGAAGGACCGTACTGTCGCATCCACGATGCGTCTTATATGACAAAGAAAATGGCTGGGAGTTTGCGTACATATTGCACGTGCTTGTGCTCATTGAAGTGTGGGACCTCACGCATGGGCACCACACGTAAGTGACAGACTTGTTTGTAAAAACTCGGTTGATTATTATACTACTACATTTATACAAAGTTTCCTATGGATTCGAAAGCCAAGTTAAATCATTTACATGACATTATTTTTCCCCATGAAGCCAAGTTAACTCATTTATCAATTGGTACATTTTGGAGTGAGTAAAAGGATCCATGCTTACTTTTTCATTTCCATGTTTTAAACTGTTTAAATCTTAATTAAACCATGACCAAGATTCAAATAGGCATAAAAATTCAAAAAAAGAAAAACAAAAAGCACACAGTCTTCCTATGTCATATATCAAGGTGATAAACAAGGTCCCATATTCAAACCACAAAAATCTTGTATCTACCCCTAACCCTAAGAAGGATCCATGCTTACCTTTTCATTTCATGTTTTTAAACTTGTTCAAATCTTAGTCAAACTTAGGATTTGACCAATTCAAATAGGCGTAAAAATACTTAGAAAAATCATGTATGTATCTACCCCAAACCCTAAACTCTATCTTACAAAGCAGAGAAGAGTGGTTTTGGGTTTCAAACATGGAAATTTCAAAAACTCCCAAAAAGCTTCATTTTAGGTGGTAAGAAGGATCCATGTACCTTTTGTTTCATGTTTTAAACATGTTCAAATCTTGGTCAAAAAAAATCGTACCTGGGATTTGACCAATATTCAAATGGGCATAAAAATTCAAAAAAATGAAAAACCAAAGCACATAGCCTAGCTTCTTATATATGCCATATAGTAAGCACTCAAGCTAGTTGATAAACAAGGTCTAGACATATTCAAACCAGAAAAATCATGTATCTATATACCCCTAACCCTAAACTTTGTCTTAATTATGAAGTCAAGCACGAAGAGAAGTCGTTTTGGGTTTCAAACATGGACATTTCAAAAACCCTCCCAAAAGCTTCATTGTGGTGTGACGTACTAAGAAGGATACATGCTTACATTTTCAACAACCCCCCTAAAAGCTTCATTATAGAGTGACTAAGAAAGGATCCAGTCTGGCGGGCTTACCTTTTATTTTCTTGGTTTAAACTTGTTCAAATCTCGGTCAAACCTAGGATTTGACCGAGATTCAAAATGTGCATCAAATTTTAAAAAAATTAAAAACCAAATTAAAGCGCATAGTGTTCTTATGTCATATAGTAAGCATTAAAGTTGATAAACAAGGTCTAGACACATATTCAAACAAGACAAATCATGTATCTATACCCCTAACCCCTAAACTCTATCTTATGAAGTCAACAACATGAAGAGAAGTGGTTTTGGGTTTCAAACATGGAAATTTCAAAAACCTCCCAAAAGCTTCATTTTAGAGTGACTAATATATATAAGAAGGATCCATGCCTGCTTACCACCTTTTCATTTTCATATTTTAAACTTGTTTAAATCCGTGTCAAATTAAACCAAGGATTTGACCAAAAGATTCAAATGGGCATAAAATTTTAAAAAAAATCAGAAAAATGAAAAACAAAAGCATATAGTCTTCTTATGTCATATAGTAAGCATTCAAGTTGATAAACAAGGTTTGGACATGCATATTCAAACCTAGGCAAATCATGTATCTATCCCCTAGCCCCTAAACTCTATCTTATGAAGTCAAGCATGAAGAGAAGTGGTTTTGGGTTTCAAACATGAAAATTTCAAGAACATCCCGAAAACTTCTTTTTAGAGTGACTAAGAAAGGATACAGGCTTCCCCTTTTCATTTTCATGTTTTATACTTGTTTAAATCTTGGCCAAACCTAGGATTTGACAAAGATTCAGATGTGCATCTATCAAAATAAAAAAATCAGAAAAATTAAAAACCAAAGCACATAGTTTTCTTATGTCATATATAGTTAGCATTAAAGTTGATATAAACAAGGTCTAGATATATTCAAACAAGAAAAATCATGTATCTACCCCTAACCCTAAACTCTGTCTTATGTGTAGTCAAGCATGAAGAGAAGAAACTTGGAAATTTCAAGAACCCCCCAAAAGCTTCATTTTAGAGTGACTAAAGGATCCAGGTCGGGCTTACCTTTTATTTACATGTTTTAAAATTGTTCAAATCTTGGTCAAACTGTACCTAGGATTTGATCAAGATTCAAATGGGCATAAAATTTCAAAAAAAATGAAAAACCAAAGCATATAGCCTTCTTATGTCATATAGTAAGCACTCGATCAAGTTGGTAAACAAGGTCTAGACATATTCAAACCAGAAAAATCATGTTTCTACCCCTAGCCCTAAACTTTGTCTTATGAAGTCAAGCACGAAGAGAAGTCGTTTTGGATTTCAAACATAGAAATTTCAAAAACCTTCCCAAAAGCTTCATTTTGGAGTGACTAAGAAGGATACAGGCTTACCTTTTCATTTTCATGTTTTAAACTTGTTTAAATATTGGTTAAGCCTAGGATTTGACCAAGATCAAATGGGCATAAAATTTCAAAAAAAATGAAAAACCAAAGCATATAGCCTTCTTATGTCATATAGTAAGCACTCAAGTTGGTAAACAAGGTCTAGACATATTCAAACCAGAAAAATCATGTTTCTACCCCTAGCCCTAAACTTTGTCTTATGAAGTCAAGCACGAAGAGAAGTCGTTTTGGATTTCAAACATGGAAATTTCAAAAACCTTCCCAAAAGCTTCATTTTGGAGTGACTAAGAAGGATACAGGCTTACCTTTTCATTTTCATGTTTTAAACTTGTTTAAATATTGGTTAAGCCTAGGATTTGACCAAGATCAAATGGGCATAAAAATTCAGAAAAAGTCAAAAAAAATGAAAACCAAAGCACATAGTATTATTATGTCATATAGTAAGCATTCAAGTTGATAAACAAGGTCTAAACAACAAACTAGACAAATCATGTATCTACCCCTAACCCTAAACTCTGTCTTATGAAGTCAAGCATGAAGAGAAGTGGTTTTGGGTTTCAAACATGGAAATTTCAAAAAACTCCCAAAAGCTTCTCATTTTTGAGTGACTAAGAAGGATTCAGGCTTACCTTTTCATTTTCATGTTTTAAACTTGTTCAAATCTTGGTCAAACTTAGGATTTGACCAAGATTCAAATGTGCATAAAAATTGGGAGGAAGGGTATGAATTACAATTCAAAAAAACAAGGTAACTTAAATACTTGGATGCCCCAAAGATGTGTGGAAGCCCAGAACAATGGCAAAACATGTGCGCACGCTGCATCCAATTCAAGTAGAACACATAGTAGGCATCGATAGTTTGACCTAAATTTGAAATCAAAGAGAAGGTGGTTAGAAAAAATCGAAATTGGCAAAGCAAAGCATGAAATCATAAATTTGTGATGCACTATAGCTATGAAAAGTATCAAACAATGCATACCAAAATGATTTTTTAGAGGAATACTAGTTCAACTTATTTTAATTTTATATTAGTAGCCCAAAATCGAACTAGTAGTTGGATATTTCTGAACTTGATCTGTAGTAGTGGGCAAAACCCTAGTTTAACCTATTTAATCATAGATTCGTAGGTCGATTTTTCTACTTTTTTATTATTACTATGCAGCACATGTGTGTTTGCCCGTCGAGTGAAACTCGGAGGAAGAGGGATCACTCGGAAGGAGAGAAGAAGGGAGAGAATTATGGTGTCTCCCCTTTTTCGGGTGATGATGTTGACTTTTGTGCAGGGTTTGTCAGTGAGCAGGAGGTGCGACGAGCGAGCGAGCGAGCGAGTCGAGCGAGGCCGAGAATGAGAGAGATTTGTTTTTTTTTTTGTGAGAGGGACAACCGAAGGATCCAGAAGGACCCACATACTTCCAATACGCATCCTGATGCGTCTTCTCTTGACAAAGAAAATGGCTGGGAGTTTGCGTACCTATTGCACGTGACTTGTGCTCACTGAAGTGTGGGACCTCACGCATGGGCACCACACGTAAGTGACAGACCTGTTGATGTAAAAACTCGGTTGATTATTATACTACTACATTTATACAAAGTTTCCTATGGATTCAAGGGTACGAAAGCCAAGTTAAATCATTTACATGACATTATTTTTTCCATGAAGCCAAGTTAACTCATTTATCAATTGGTACATTTTGGAGTGACTAAGAAGGATCCAGGCTTACTTTTTCATTTTCATGTTTTAAACCTGTTTAAATCTTGGTCAAACCTATGACTTGACCAAGATTCAAATGGGCATAAAAATTCAAAAAAAAGAAAAACAAAAGCACACCGTCTTCCTATGTCATATATCAAGGTGATAAACAAGGTCTGCCATATTCAAACCACAAAAATCTTGTATCTACCCCCTAACCCTAAACAAGGATCCAGGCTTACACCCTTTTCATTTTCATGTTTTTAAACTTGTTCAAATCTTGGTCAAACTTAGGATTTGACGAAGATTCATATGGGCGTAAAAATACTTAGAAAAATCATGTACGTATCTACCCCCTAACCGTAAACAAGGATCCAGGCTTACCCTTTTCATTTTCATGTTTTTAAACTTGTTCAAATCTTGGTCAAACTTAGGATTTGACGAAGATTCAAATGGGTGTAAAAATACTTAGAAAAATCATGTACGTATCTACCCCAAACCCTAAACTCTATCTTACGAAGCCAAGCATGAAGAGAAGTGGTTTTGGGTTTCAAACATGGAAATTTCAAAAACCTCCCAAAAGCTTCATTTTAGAGTGACTAAGAAGGATCCATGCTTACCTTTTATTTTCATGTTTTAAACATGTTCAAATCTTGGTCAAACCGTACGTACCTAGGATTTGACCAAGATTCAAATGGGCATAAAAATTCAAAAAAAATGAAAAACCAAAGCACATAGCCTAGCTTCTTATATATGCCATATAGTAAGCACTCAAGCTAGTTGATAAACAAAGTCTAGACATATTCAAACCAGAAAAATCATGTATCTATATACCCCTAACCCTAAACTTTGTCTTAATTATGAAGTCAAGCACGAAGAGAAGTCGTTTTGGGTTTCAAACATGGACATTTCAAAAACCCTCCCAAAAGCTTCATTGTGGTGTGACGTACTAAGAAGGATACATGCTTACATTTTCAACAACCCCCCTAAAAGCTTCATTATAGAGTGACTAAGAAAGGATCCAGTCTGGCGGGCTTACCTTTTATTTTCTTGTTTTAAACTTGTTCAAATCTCGGTCAAACCTAGGATTTGACCAAGATTCAAAATGTGCATCAAAATTTAAAAAAATTAAAAACCAAATTAAAGCGCATAGTGTTCTTATGTCATATAGTAAGCATTAAAGTTGATAAACAAGGTCTAGACACATATTCAAACAAGACAAGTCATGTATATATACCCCTAACCCCTAAACTCTATCTTATGAAGTCAACAACATGAAGAGAAGTGGTTTTGGGTTTCAAACATGGAAATTTCAAAAACCTCCCAAAAGCTTCATTTTAGAGTGACTAATATATATAAGAAGGATACATGCCTGCTTACCACCTTTTCATTTTCATATTTTAAACTTGTTTAAATCCGTGTCAAATTAAACCAAGGATTTGACCAAAAGATTCAAATGGGCATAAAATTTTAAAAAAATCAGAAAAATGAAAAACAAAAGCATATAGTCTTCTTATGTCATATAGTAAGCATTCAAGTTGATAAACAAGCTAGGTTTGGACATGCATATTCAAACCTAGGCAAATCATGTATCTATCCCCTAGCTAGCCCCTAAACTCTATCTTATGAAGTCAAGCATGAAGAGTGGTTTTGGGTTTCAAACATGAAAATTTCAAGAACATCCCAAAAACTTCATTTTAGAGTGACTAAGAAAGGATACAGGCTTCCCCTTTTCATTTTCATGTTTTATACTTGTTTAAATCTTGGCCAAACCTAGGATTTGACAAAGATTCAAATGTGCATCTATCAAAATAAAAAAAACAGAAAAATTAAAAACCAAAGCACATAGTTTTCTTATGTCATATATAGTTAGCATTAAAGTTGATATAAACAAGGTCTAGATATATTCAAACAAGAAAAATCATGTATCTACCCCTAACCCTAAACTCTGTCTTATGTGTAGTCAAGCATGAAGAGAAGTGGTTTTGGGTTTCAAACTTGGAAATTTCAAGAACCCCCCAAAAGCTTCATTTTAGAGTGACTAAAGGATCCAGGTCGGGCTTACCTTTTATTTTCATGTTTTAAAATTGTTCAAATCTTGGTCAAACTGTACCTAGGATTTGATCAAGATTCAAATGGGCATAAAATTTCAAAAAAAATGAAAAACCAAAGCATATAGCCTTCTTATGTCATATAGTAAGCACTCGATCAAGTTGGTAAACAAGGTCTAGACATATTCAAACCAGAAAAATCATGTTTCTACCCCTATCCCTAAACTTTGTCTTATGAAGTCAAGCACGAAGAGATCGAAGTCGTTTTGGATTTCAAACATGGAAATTTCAAAATCCTTCCCAAAAGCTTCATTTTGGAGTGACTAAGAAGGATACAGGCTTACCTTTTCATTTTCATGTTTTAAACTTGTTTAAATATTGGTTAAGCCTAGGATTTGACCAAGATCAAATGGGCATAAAAATTCAGAAAAAATCA
The DNA here is from genome assembly GCA_030979885.1 of Lolium multiflorum. Lineage (NCBI taxonomy): Eukaryota > Viridiplantae > Streptophyta > Magnoliopsida > Poales > Poaceae > Lolium > Lolium multiflorum. Next base: position 141,434,916 of record CM061752.1, read on the forward strand.
AAAAAAATGAAAACCAAAGCACATAGTATTATTATGTCATATAGTAAGCATTCAAGTTGATAAACAAGGTCTAAACAACAAACTAGACAAATCATGTATCTACCCCCTAACCCTAAACTCTGTCTTATGAAGTCAAGCATGAAGAGAAGTGGTTTTGGGTTTCAAACATGGAAATTTCAAAAAACTCCCAAAAGCTTCTCATTTTTGAGTGACTAAGAAGGATTCAGGCTTACCTTTTCATTTTCATGTTTTAAACTTGTTCAAATCTTGGTCAAACTTAGGATTTGACCAAGATTCAAATGTGCATAAAAATTGGGAGGAAGGGTATGAATTACAATTCAAAAAAACAAGGTAACTTAAATACTTGGATGCCCCAAAGATGTGTGGAAGCCTAGAACAATGGCAAAACATGTGCGCACGCTGCATCCAATTCAAGTAGAACACATAGTAGGCATCGATAGTTTGACCTAAATTTGAAATCAAAGAGAAGGTGGTTAGAAAAAATCGAAATTGGCAAAGCAAAGCATGAAATCATAAATTTGTGATGCACTATAGCTATGAAAAGTATCAAACAATGCATACCAAAATGATTTTTTAGAGGAATACTAGTTCAACTTATTTTAATTTTATATTAGTAGCCCAAAATCGAACTAGTAGTTGGATATTTCTGAACTTGATCTGTAGTAGTGGGCAAAACCCTAGTTTAACCTATTTAATCATAGATTCGTAGGTCGATTTTTCTACTTTTTTATTATTACTATGCAGCACATGTGTGTTTGCCCGTCGAGTGAAACCCCAAGGACTCTCATCCCCAAAGTAGTTTTTTATGTCAGTATAGACTTCTTTACGGGATGTATACTATCGTACATGGCATGCATTTGCCTAATGAGCAGCATTGTTTAGCCGTTCTAGCCAACCCGATCAATCTGTCAAGCTTCATGCACGAGATGCCATGTTTATGGCCCTTTTGTTGTGGCTTTTTTTGGCTTTTGGCTTTGGCAAAAGCCAAAAAAAGCACGTAAATAGGTGCTTTTTTGGGCTTTTGGATTTTGGAAGCCAAGAACAAAGATTCTATTCTTTTGGCTTCCAAAATCCAAAAGCCCAAAAAGCACCTATTTAGGTGCTTTTTTTTTGGCTTTTGCCAAAGTCAAAATAAGCCACAACAAAAGGGTAATTTACTCCCTCGCTCCGGTGATCCGATCCATATTTCTTGGTGCTAAAAAGAATGTGAATCGGAGGGAGTACTGTTCTTAGATAGTACTAGTATATCAGTTCAAAAAAAGTACAGTGTACTACTACATCACAAATGCATCAAAAGAGTACTACTGTACATCACAAGACCACGACAGTTGTATAGTATATAGAGTTTAATGCTGAACTTTAAACAGGACCAGGAGCATCAGGGCCAGCAGCAGGGGCGTTGACCGGCAACAAACCAGGCAAAAGACGTAAGGAAGAGGCCATATGCTGCGTGCTTGGCCTTGATTGCAGGGTGGTGATTCTTCGCCGCTCGCCATGTATTCACGCCGTACCAGTTCCGCGTCGCCCGCGAGCGGATCGAAGCGATCCCGCGCGCCGGACACGCTCGAGGAGGCGTGGCGGCTCCAGTGCAAGCAGTCCGCCGCCGGGAGTCGGCGCGCGGCGTGCAGGTACAGAGGCTCCCTGTACATGCCGTCGTCGCTCCGCGAGTTCGCCCCGGGCGGGCTCTGGTACAAGGCGGATCCGCCGCTCAAACCGATGAGCGGCCCCGTCTTCAACAAATGGCGCGCCGACCGGGAGAGGAACCGCCGGTCGAAGGCGGCGTGGGAGGCGAGCACCAGCGGCGGATTCGCGCCGCCAGCCGGCGAGGAGGCGGAGGAGGCGGAGGAAGGGGAAGACCCCCTCTTCTTGAAGGCGCTGGCCGCGTCCCTCAAGGACGATGCCGACAAGAAGAGGGCGGAGGAAGAAGACAAGGCGGCGGCCATCGCCGCCGTGAAGGAGAAGGAGGCGCGGGATGCGGAGGAGAACGCGACCATCATCTTCCTCGACGACTAGATAGGTTAGAAGTCGCGATAAGGATCGCGCAATTCTGTATGTATGATCCGTATGTATGATCAACTATGAATTATGAACAATGAACTATCAAACCAAACCACATAGTTTTTTTTATGTCATATAGTAAGAATTCAAGTTGATAAAACAAGGTCTAGACATATTCAAACTAGACAAATCACGTATATCTACCCCTAACCCTAAACTCTGTCTTATGAAGTAAAGCATGAAGAGAACTGGTTTTGGGTTTCAAACATGGAAATTTCAAAAACCTTCCCAAAAGCTTCATTTTGGAGTGACTAAGAAGGATGCAGACTTACCTTTTCATTTTCATGTCTTAAACATGTTTAAATCTTGGTTAAACCTAGGATTTGACCAAGATCAAATGTGCAAAAAAATCAGAAAAAATCAAAAAAATGAAAACTAAAGCACATAGTATTCTTATGTCATATAGTAAGCATTCAAGTTGATAAACAAGGTCTAAACATATTCAAACCAGACAAATCATGTATCTACCCACTAACCCTAAATTCTGTCTTATGAAGTCGATCAAGCATGAAGAGAAGTGGTTTTGGGTTTCAAACATGGAAATTTCAAAAACCTCCCAAAAGCTTCATTTTAGAGTTACTAAGAAGGATCCATGCTTACCTTTTATTTTCATGTTTTAAACATGTTCAAATCTTGGTCAAACCGTACCTAGGATTTGACCAAGATTCAAATGGGTATAAAAATTCAAAAAAACTGAAAAACCAAAGCACATAGCCTTCTTATGTCATATATAGTAAGCACTCAAGTTGGTAAACAAGGTCTAGAGATATTCAAACCAGAAAAATCTTGTATCTACCCCTAACCCTAAACTTTGTCTTATGAAGTCAAGCACGAAGAGAAGTCGTTTTGGATTTCAAACATGGAAATTTCAAAAACCTTCCCAAAAGCCTCATTTTGGAGTGACTAAGAAGGATGCAGGCTTACCTTTTCATTTTCATGTTTTAAACTTGTTTAAACCTTGGTTAAACCTAGGATTTGACCAAGATCAAATGGGCATAAAAATTCAGAAAAAATCAAAAAATGAAAACCAAAGCACATAGTATTCTTATGTCATATATTAAGCATTCAAGTTGATAAACAAGGTCAAGACATATTCAAACCAGACAAATCATGTATCTACCCTAACCCTAAACTCTGTCTTATGAAGTCAAGCATGAAGAGACGTGGTTTTGGGTTTCAAACATGGAAATTTCAAGAACCCCCCAAAAGCTTCAATTTAGAGTGACTAAGAAGGATCCAGGTCGAGCTTATACCTTTTATTTTTATGTTTTAAACTTGTTCAAATCTTGGTCAAACCTAGGATTTGACCAAGATTCAAATGGGTATAAAAATGAAAAACCAAAGCACATAGCCTTCTTATGTCATATAATAAGCACTCAAGTTGATAAACAAGGTCTAGACATATTCAAACCAGAAAAATCATGTATCTACCCCTAACCCTAAACTTTGTCTTATGAAGTCAAGCACGAAGAGAAGTCGTTTTTGGGTTTCAATCATGGAAATTTCAAAAACCTTCCCAAAAACTTCATTTTGGAGTGACTAAGAAGGATGCAGGCTTAGCTTTTCATTTTCATATTTTAAACATGTTTAAATCTTGGTCAAACCTATGATTTGACCAAGATTCAAATGGGCATAAAAATAATTAGAAAAATCATGTACGTATCTACCCCTAACCCTAAAATCTATCTTACGAAGTCAAGCATGAAGAGAAGTGGTTTTGGGTTTCGAACACATGGAAATTTCAAAAACCTCCCAAAAGCTTCATTTCAGAGTGACTAAGAAGGATCCAGACCGGGCTTACATTTTATTTTCATATTTTAAACTTGTTCAAATCTTGGTCAAACCGTACCTAGGAATTGACCAAGATTCAAAAAAATGAAAAACCAAAGCACATAGCCTTCTTATGTCATATACTACCTCCGGTTCAAGGAATAAGGCGCCCTCGTTTTACGTGTTTTTTGTTTGACCAAGAATTACTTCAAATATATAAAGATTGTTTGTATGAAATTAGCATCATTACAAAGTGCTTTTCAATACGAATCCAACGATACTAATTACATATAATATAATCAAGATTGTGTTGCTCAATTTTTATGGTCAAAGTTCGTCTTGGAATACGCGTGCGCCTTATTCCTTGGGACGGAGGTAGTAGTAAGCACTCAAGTTGATAAACAAGGTCTAGTCATATTCAAACCAGAAAAATCATGTATCTACCCCTAAGCCTGAACTTTGTCTTATGAAGTCAATCACGAAGAGAAGTCGTTTTGGGTTTCAAACATGGAAATTTCAAATACCTTCCCAAAAGCTTAATTTTGGAGTGACTAAGAAGGATGCAGGCTTACCTTTTCATTTCCATGTTTTAAACATGTTTAAATAAGGATGCGTGATTCTGAAACCTCATACACATTGTTGCAAAAGTAATTACATCACCTAAACAATACTACCAGTTCATAATTCTAAACTTATGTACAATCTTGGAAACATATAACGCCAGCCTAGTTCACCAATTATCATCATCCCTCTTGATGCGCTTGCCGGTGCCGCTTGTACCTGCCTCCCACGGGTTGGCAGTCCAAGTTCTGCACTCGTTCGCACTTCGTGTGTCGGGAATCCTTGTTGGAGCTTCCCAACCAGATACAGGCCCTGCCCTTGCTAGCTCACCACATCCAGCCGTTGCCCTAGCTTGCTCACCGTGTGAACCGCCATCCCACGGAGACCCCGAAGTAGGCTCGCACGAGTCCTTTATCCATGGTGGCATTTTCTTCGGATCAAATGGTATGTTGTGCCTAAAGCAATAAGATACAAATTCCCAGTAGGTTGTCCCGACACACTGCTTCTTCTCGTCGCGCCAGGCAGGGGGAAGAGCGGCCAACCTAGCCGCTTCCTTGCAATCCGGGCAAACCACTTCCCTTGGAATTGGTTGTGCTTGACGCTGCCCATCATTGATTTTTTTGAGTCGCCTGTACAACTCAAAACTGACATACCCATCAATCGCAGCATACCTCAAGTTTACTTCAGGCAATGGCATGCACTCCCATTGATCGTGGCTGCTAGTAGGGAACTTGGTCTTCATGTCTTTGTAAGATGGGTCAATGATGGCGGCTGCCAAATCACCCATGCCAGTCCTATTGCCAGGACCATTGAAATTGATCATATCCTGAATGTCAATCCAATTATGTTTAGGAATTTTAATGCCATCTCTAGCAAACCTGCTAGAGTCACCCCTGATGTCAACAGTTGTGAAACAAATTCCTTTATGTTGAAGGAATTCTTGCAGTGCCAGATTATCAGGACTCCTGCATGTTAACACAAATCAATCTTGTAAGATCGTATATGCTGAAATAGTACACATATTTTTCTTCCAGTAAACTGTATACTTGTTGCAGTGAAACAATGATTTTGCATCAGTGATACACATCAAAATAACATGAATTATTGTTGCGACTATATGATCTAATTATTTAAGTGTCATCAAGTTAAGATTCAGTTACTATATGTTAATATCTTGACATCCATGCCGATTATCGGTGAGTATGAGTACATGAAATTTGTGCAAATTTTGAGTACCAAAATCATGAAACTAGATATCGTGGTCAATCCAAAAAAATTATACAAGTATATGTTGGATATTACGTTCCAGACCACATTTTTCATACAAGTTAGTTTGTTCGTGTTTTCATACAAGTTAGAACCTAGTCTATGTCGAAATAAAAAAGCAGATCCAAGATAAAGGAAGAGTTTCTATATTAAAAAACAAAAGGATAAAGGAAGGCATGTGAAGAACATACCTGCAGAAATGGTACACCAGGACGTGGTCGTCCATGGCCAACTGAACGACGGCGGTACTTACTTGGTCCGCAGTGTATTCTAGGTCGAGGCCGACGAACCTGGACCTGTCCTCTAGTAGCTTTTGTTCGTACATCTTGAGGGTGTGCTCGAGAACGGAAGGGTCATTCGTGTAGACCACGTTCACCTTGGTCGTCCCATGGGGAACGACGCTCCTCTTTAGCGTAAACAGGCCGCCGTCGGCCATGGCAGCGCTGAAGCACGTCGAACTGATCGGAGGGATTGAGGGGGAGGGAGGGAGAGCAACTGCAAACAATGGGGTTTTTTGGAACTTGCCGAAATGCAGGGGAGAACGAACCGCCAGGGGTTGTTTAGTGGGGACAGATGGGAATAATACTGCGATGAGGTTGAGGAATTAACTCCAACCGCCATTTAAATCTAGTACTCCCTATAGTCAGTTGATAGGAAATGGACGGGCAAGATTGATTCTAGGGAGGCGAACCCCAGTATTTTCCCAATTTATTTGAGTTGTAATATAACCATCGTTAATACTTGAATTGAAAAATATTTACAAAATTAATTTATTATATACTACATGATGAGATAATCCAACAAACCATGGAAATGCATGGCCATCCAACCATGTCACCCTCTTGTGAAAATTGTATAGGTGGTAGTGTGCGCAATACACGCGGTAGCCACTTCACAAATACATCCTTTTAATTTTGCCCCCCTTAATTCGGCCAATAAAAATGAAAAGACTTTATGTGGAAAACCAAAAAAACTTTATTTGGCAAAGTATAGTCGAAAATAAGAAGTTTTTCATTGATCTCTTAAAAAAGGGGTCATGATTCGAAAGTTCGCCATGCATGGTTCTTGCGGTAACCAAGCTAGCTCACCCATGTGGCAAGAAGCGAATCAATGTCCAACATGCATGGTTCCAAAAATATATATTTACAGAATGATTCTGCTTCTCAAGAATATTTGCATGCCATCATGTTTGTTATTTTTCCTAGATAAAAGTAGTAATTGGTGACTTCGTGATTGCCTTGCTTGCTGATTTCAATAAGTTTGAACCTCATTTTGGCTTTATTTCAAATTTAGGCAAAAACTTCTTGGCAATCGACTTTGTGAGCTACTATACTTGGATGCAACCCACATTTTCGTTGGCTAATGTTTTCTGATTCCACAACAATAGGGCACATCCCTATATCATCCCAAATTTTGAATTCTTTTTAGTTTGGTTGATGACCACCATTCATATCCGAACTTAATTAATTGGAGTACACATGATGGTTTCATGGTAAGCTAGTTTGACAAATTAGCCTTCGAAATGGCGATTCGCCTACCATGCATGCATGTTTGGCCTACCCGTGAAATTTTGATTTGCGGTATTGTGCACACACGTACTGCACATGATAGCGAATAAACAAAACACATATTCGGACCCCTTTGGCCAGCAAGGGCATGTTTGGTTCCTAGCCACAATTTGTCAAGAAGCCAAAATTTGGCAGCCATGCATGCATATAGTTTATTTGGCATGTGTTTGGTTTTTGCCACAATTTGGCTTATCACACTTCATTGCATGTATATATGGTCCATTTGTCATAGACTCAACTTTTTTTTACAAAGTTTTGACAAAGTTTGGCTTTAATATTTTAAGCCACAATTTGGTGGCTAGCCATACTAGCTTTTTTTTTGGCTAACCACACTTTGGCTTTGGAAAAATGTGGCTACCAAACATGGGTCCTAATAAAAAGAAAACAACACACTAATGTGTGGTAAACCAAAAATCCCTACTTTGCAAAGTTGCATATGTGCAAAAGGGGGGCAATGCATGCATTATTCAGAAGTTGATTGTGGTTTTCGTAGTGTAACCAATTAATTAAGCTTACATATGGGAAGAGGCTAGCGAGGCGAACTCAAGCAGCTATGGTTCCAATGTTGTCAAGTTTGAAGTGGACACTGCATGAAGCTTGCTCAAATTAATGGGTAGAAAGCCAAAAGCAGTCCATATTTATTCTATATGTGTGTGAATAATAACTCTTCACCCCAAACCTCTATGTATGATAGGGTTTTATATTTTTTACTTGTTAGTAGTAAGTACATGTCATGTGATGGCTCCATGCACATGTTTCACAACTTTTTTCTGATTTGTTTCTACCTCATTTGGTTGGTTTCAAATTTGCTCAAACTTCCTATGCGCGCTATGTTGTACTATTGGGACCCATGTTTTGGCTTAGTTTGTGGTACCACACTTGCAGGGTACCTCCAAGTATTTTATTCCCAAAAATTATGAATTCTAATTAAATGGTGAACTATAAACTGATCATCTAAAGTTGGAAAATAAAATCCATATATAGCTACACATCTAGATATGTGTATAAGGTAGACAAACTGCATTGCCACACATGCCTTATATAAGTTTGTTTTTTCTAGCGGAGTGGATTCCCTAATCACCCCACGGTTGTGACATTGTCAATGTTGTCATGATAAATAACATTGCGAGACTTTCCATCTTATTCTTTTTTGTAGAAATGATCGTCCCATTATGGCAAACGTCCCCATTCGTTTTTCAAATTAAGTAAACGTTATAGGATGAAAATTCATTGAAGTGACAAATTTTCTAGATTTCTAACTATTTTAGCTCATTCAAACAAGTTTGCAATAGGCCGACCTGTTGTCCAGTGACAATTTTAGAGTACAATTTGATCAACATCACAAAAAAGTGCTTTTAAGGCTCGTAAGTAGTATCATACATGCCATGTTGGCAAAAATCTAATGTGTCACATCAATTATGAGGTGAGATATGAGAGTAGTATTATAACACATAAACCTAGAAAACTTAGAAAACTTCATGACAAATACATCATGTACACACATTTGCATTGAGATTCTACAAAACTTTAAATATGACATAAGTATGAACCATATTATGATACTATGCATTGTGGAGGTAGTATCACAAACTAGTAGTGTATGATACTACGTACTACGTACTTCCCATTGTGACTAGTCTTAATCACTCTGACCTCGCCGTCTCGCCGTCTTACTATAGTACATACTACACCCCCACTCCGTCTCTCATACATCGCCCCACTCGTTTCCCACTCCGTCTCTCATACAGCGGCTGCGCCTGTAGATATCTTCGAGGATCTGGGCGATTTTGACCCGCTTTTCGGCGCTCGCCGTTTCAAGGTGAAGACCCCAATCTTAGCATGCATGTTGGACCAATTAGGAGTACAAAATTGTGTTCTAAATGTTGCTCAAACTTTCCATACAACTAATATATAACTTATACTACGTAGGTTACACCATCGAAATAGGTATGACCAGTTGAGAAATGGGAACAATAACTTGGAACCTTTCTTACTATCGAGTGGGACGTGTGATATTGGTGTGACCCTGCTTTTTTCTTCTTCTACATAATGGCTACATGATGGTTCTAGAAAGAAGTGTATGCTGTTGTGGTATCTCTTGACGCGAATCCCTCTAATCACAAGCGTTAGATTTTGGAAACCAACGGTTAGTACTGCTGTTACATCTCTAGTTCAAAACTGGTGCATTTTGTATGTTGTTGTAGTAGTCTAGTAGATAGATTCAGATGCATGGTCAGGAGTGCAAACATTTCGCAACTAGTTGATCCCTCATCTTATTGTCGGATGTCACATTTCGAGTTTGTAAAAAAATGTAAATTCAAATCATAGTCACGGGTTATGTTGTATCTTTCGCACATCTAAACATTTGTTTCAAAAGGTGACCATATGTGAGCTGTGGAAAAAAGAAAAGACCAATGTGAATAATATTCCTTAACTATTCACATATCATTTGTCTTTTTTGTGCAAGCTAGAATTTTTTTTACATACTCATCTGTGACCTGTGGAGCAATACACAACATAATATGTGTCCCAGTTTTGTTTTTCTTCATATTTTTTAAAAGTGCAGAAGTGTGATATCCGATAATAGGATGCGAGTGCAACTAGTTGCAAATGAGATGCTAATGCATGCTGATATGATACTACCTCTGTCCATAAATAGATGTATGTCTTTTGTCGTGGCCCCATCCTACTTCTGCATTTTCTTTACGGCCATTTTTGAGTAGTTGCGACCTGGACGTGATCGGACTAGTCGATACTCGATAGTAGTCGTAGTACTGTACAACTTCTGCATGTGGCGTCAGCCTCTAGAGTAGTAGTACTAGCTAACGGATAGATTATATCTGGAGAAACTGACATGGCCATTGATATGACAAGACTATACCCGGATTCGGACGCATTGTAGTGACTCCATCAATGTTCCGCTATGATGGTCTATTTTACTGCTACACCAGATTGTCGACGCAGAGGATTCCTTGGCTTCCGCGCAAGACCCTTCCCAAAGAAGGCATCTGCTCTGGCCCGTTGATTCTATGTGGACGGTTCCAGATTGCTTTATGTGTTTTTGTACAGTATCAGATCTAGGTTTTCCTTCCCTCCATATTAGGGGTTGTTTGGTTTAGGGGATAGGTTTATGGGATGAGAGTATCCCCAACCACCTGGCTAGGATAGCCAATTTTTGTTGTTTGGTTGTGTAGGAATTGAGTGTAGGACGAGAGGTGGGTAGTGGTATAGATTTTTTTTGTTTGCTCGAAATGTTAGGGGTGGCTATAAGATGGTGAGATTATCTCTACACACATCAAATATACCACACCTCCTATTTTTATAGCCCAAAAAAATACATAACCGGTGGTATGTGAATTGATCTGGGTAAAAATATTACACAACCGTACAAATATTCAAATCCTATAGTCAAATCCTACATAACTCCTATAGTCAAATCCTACATAACTCCTATACAAATTGTACGAATCAAAGGATATGATTTTCCCCCTATATAGCTTGTTTGATTTGAAGAATTGAATCCTCCAAAATTTCTATGTATTGTTTTCTTATACTAGTACAACCCTATAGGATTTCTAATAAGAGGTTAGACCTCTTGGAAAAGTTCATATGCATCTGTGACAACTATGCTATGCACTCTCAATCTCTATAGAAATTTCCTTTGTCTTTCCGATGATACCATCACACACCTAGCTCTACCAATTCATGTAGATTTCTTTCCCGTAGGATTCAAGGAGGCATATGTCATAGCGATTCTCCATTATTCTATCATATGAATCTAACATGCCCTCTCAGTTTGAGTGATGCAAAGTGGCCACTATAAGATTTATTTAGTCAGATTAATTGGTCATGCATACACTAGTTGTTTTCTATCTTTCCTACACATGTCAATTAGCGAAATTTATAAGTAAAATCCTAAAATTCAAATAAATTGCTGAAAATTGGAAATAATATTACAGTTGTAGCAAATTACTAAATCGATCCAGAAATTATGTACATGGCTTCAGTAGTCCGTAAATGATGTCCTTGGAGTAGTTTGTGAGTTAAAGAACGTCCATTTCGTTAAACTGACATGGCCTTTGATTTGACAAGAGAACACTAATATTTTGTACCTGAATCAGAGTGGTAAAGGCGTACAGCTCGATCAATGCAATGGTATGATGGCTATGCAGCTATACCTATATAGGAGTAGACTACTAGTAGACTTTGGGACACAGAGATTTGGCTTCCGCGGCCGACCCCGAACAAGATTCTTTTACATTGCCCATCTTTTCACTGACATTGAATCGCTGAAACTTGGGGTCCGCCTGTGGCAGGACCAGCCTGTCAATGGCCCAAAGTCTTATGTGCTCCCGCCCTTTGATTTTGGATGGACGGACAAGATTGCCCAGTCCCATCCCTGTCCTGTTCGTTCCAGTTTTCATCCTCCTCCCCGGGGAACCCTCCCCGGAGAGCTCTACACCGACCCCTTCTATCCCCACCTGCTTGTCCCTTCCTTCTTCCTCCAGCGATTCATCCATCGTTCAACAAGTTGTCTAAGAAGAACATGAAGAAGTGTAAGAAGAGGAAGGAGGCGTTGTTGTCTGAGACTAAATCCGCGGTGAAATCCATCCCGCTGAAAGTCCTGCAAACTCCGACTTTGAAAGTCTACCAGCGGCGCCGGCGGACAGGCATGTCTGCGCTTCCATCGCAAGCTCAGTCTGCTTCGGGCTTGTTGGGTCAGGGCAGAGTAATCCAGCAAGAGTCCTGGTAGGTTTTTATCGCCATGTGCTTTCTTTGCCCCCATGAACGCAGATTACAGCAAGGCAAACAGATCCAACTATTTTTTTACCCGGGAGAACCAGCTATTTGACCGTCTTTCTTCCAGGGCCGCCCGTTCAAGTGTCGCCCTTCCTACCGATGCCGAGAAATCGACCGTGTTTCGCCAAGATGGTGGGTACGAAGCTCCCCGGTATGTTTCCATCGCCATGCCGAAGTTTCTCTGCCTTCTGGCTGGCTAGCGGATCAAACAATTTAACCGTCTTTCTTCCATGGCGGCTGGTTTCAGCGCCATTCCTACCCAAGTTGAGAAATCGCTCGTTTCTCGCCAACCTGGTGGGTACGAAGCTCCTGGGTATGTTTCCATCGCCATGCCGGATTTTCGTTGAGTCCTTGCTGGCAGGCGGTGCCAACTAAACCGGCTATCATCTTCCAGGGCCGACGGTTCCAGGCTCGTGCTTTCTACCGCAGGATCCACTTCGTACTTAGCTATCGAGGACCCGTTGTTTGATGAGCACTTGTTAGCTCTCAAGAGCATTAATAATGTATGCACTATATAATATATATCCATTGCTTTTTTTTCTTCCTCTTCATCTCCGTACTGCATGAGGGCTTCTTTAATTCGTAGGACTTCTATAAGAATTGTGTAGCATTTAGATCCTATGGTTTTTTTTCCTACATTAGTTGTTTGATTTATAGAAATATATCCTATGTTTGTTCCTTTTTTCGAAATGGGGGACATATCACAGCCTCTGCATCAAAATGATGTATATGGCTGCTTTATTGCTTTCTTCAGTTCATACACAAATTATGACAACTTCTCACGGATCAGCTAGAGTCGACACAAAGATCCACCAACGAAACATAGAAAACAGCGGGTGCCAAAAAGGCAAAAACACATCAGTAAGTAATTCTATGAGGAAACTGCCAGCCACCCTGGCTGTAAAAATCCCGTGCGGCTGTCTCTAGTCAGTTGCACCCAGACTCCATGATATCCTGCTGATCCTCGGGCTGGAGATAAGAAACATACGGATCTAGTGAATAATCATAGGGATAACCTGCAAGAAGGGATGAGATTTGGGTTTATTAAACTCGACTTCATTTTGTACATTCCAAATAGCCCATAAAATAGCGCATACACCCTCTGTAATGTATACAAAATCCTATGCTTTTCCTAATCTTATGATTTTCATATCCTGTGAATGAAAAAGGATCCCTGATTCGTTCCTGGTGAATTTTTCCATGCAGGAAGGGATTATGAGATTAAAGGGCCACAACACCACCCTTCAGAACAGAAACCTCAAACTCTTGCATAGGTTTGGTATCATGAATGCAGAATCAGAGACGAATGCCCAGTCTCCGGGAGAGGAGCAGCCAGTGCGCGTGTGTGCATCTTCGGCCGTGTATGTTTCCATTGCCGTGCCGCAGTTTCATCGCCTCCTTGCTGGCTGCCAGATCCAACTACTTAAATGTCTTTCTTCCAGGGATGGCGGTTCCATCGTTGAAGAGGTTCCTATGGACAAGGACTTTGCAGCTCTCAGGCATATTGAAGAGGTTGGCACTCCATTTGTTTATTTCTCCCCCCTCATCTGCACTCTGCATACTTCATTGCTGTTGAATTTGCAATGCAGGATGTGATAACACGATTCTCCGCGAAACTGGACCAGATCAAGGGCCACAACATCATCCTTCATAAGAAAATCCGCCACCTCGTGGGCAGGTGCATTTTAAATCGTGCCATATCGAAGGAGAATGCCCGTTCCATGCAATCTTCTTTTGATAAACGGTACTCAGACGTTCTCGTGGAGTGTGAGAAGTTGAAGAAGGAAGTCGAGGAACTACGCGCCCAGCCACCGATGAGTGTGGTCACTGACAAGGCTGGTCAGTGTGATTGCAACTGTGACTGTGAAAGTTTTCAACAGGAAGTGGAGTTGCATGCTGAACATGCGCAATATTTCGAGACGAAGTACTTGAAAGTTCGCACAGAGTGCGATAAGTTGAAGAAGGAAGTCGAGTGTCTCCGCTCCCAGCAGCCAACTATTGCGACATCAGGAGACCAGGGTGTGCTAATTGCAGCCAGAATTTTGGAATCGATGAAAAGTTGAATTTGGCTTTGTTGTGCAATATAGCAAGACCTGTTCCTCCTCTGCCTTTGTCTTTTGGCATAATTGCTTTGTCTTCAGTATTGACTCCTGAATGCTTCGTATATTTCTGACTGTTTCTGAATTATGTACAACTTTTGTAATATTGGTCAAATTAGTTTTGACCAGGGTTTGTGTAGGGTTGTTGAATTTTTTTGGTTGGTCCAAATTGTGTTGTGTGGTCCAAATGTGATGTATCATCACACCACCATGTGCCCCGCCACCCCCAGGTTTTGGTAATGCCATTCTGATACATGCTTCATAGAAGGAACATACATTTTTTCCGTTAGGGCATGACAATTTTGAAAAATTCAAACAAAAATGGGAAGAGAGAATGGTAACATCATTTTCCATGTGATGCCCCTGTGCCAAATTTTGGTTCATTTTAAGAATGTAAGGTGACAAATTACTCGAGGAAGCTAGTTGGAGTAGACGGGCATGACCGGATTGGCATAGGGGATTTATTTTTTGAAGGATGTTATTTTTCATGGACAATATCTGACACAAACAATAAAATGTTAAGGTCTCATATTATTCTGAATGATTGTGAATTACTTATGACGTTTGGAAGTATTGGTATACGTGAGAATCGAGTACATGCACGACTTCACGCGTCCACAACTAATCGGCCTCATCGTCTCTCGCGTCCACAACTAATGCCATTCTGATACAGAGAGTCAGAGGCTATAAAATAATCGGCCTCATCGTCTCTCGCGAGCTCGTCCTCTCCCCTCCCATCAACTCACCGCACCTCCGAGGCATCGACTTCCTCGTTTCCAACCGCAGCAGCATGAAGACAGGTCTTGCGTACGAGGCGGAGCAATCGGCGGCCGCTCGCGCAGAGGATGCCTCTGCGGTAGTGGCCGTCGCGGCGGGTGAGGCTTCACCGGGTACCCAGGCCGCTCGTCTCCTCTGCTTGTCTGATTCTTCGACCTCGGTCGAAACGGGCGTCCTGGCCGTCGAGGAGAAGGTGGATAGCAACGCCGTTGCTCCCGCCGAAGATCTGCAAGGCGTTGCAGGCCACCACGGCGAGGTCTTCCTCGACCCGGTGCTGGACGCGGACCTCGACCCCTTCGACGATTTCGGCCCAAACGTTCAGTTCCAGGAGGATGTCGAGGGTGACGACGAGGAGGTACTGCTCTTTTACCGAAACTGTCCCGATCCTTTTTGTGTCATATTACTGTTCACGTGGTTTGCACGAACCTGGTTCTTGATTGATTTGATCTCCTACCTTGTTCTTGTAGACGTACTTGATTCTACGGTTCGTACGGTCAGATTCTAGTTTAATTTCGACTAATCTGCCATGTAGTTGGCTTGATTTGTCATATAATTAATTTATGTGTTCATACTTAGTGGACTTGCAATTGTTGTGGCTTATGTTCATTGCTGTTCATAGGGTTTTCTCGTGATTTAGTATGATTTCTTCTGCCATTTACTTGTTCTACACATTTAATTTTAGGGTTTCTAAGGTTTGCTTATGATAGTGCAGTATTTATTCGATCTGTCATTAAGCACCTGATTATTATGTACTTTATAATTCACAGGAATATTCTGACGACATGGACGACAACAAGGAGCGCAGGGACCAGAAGAGCCGCTACGTTCTGAAGCGGCTGAAGGGTGGTGAAATTCGTTTCCGCAAGCGCGGGGAGCTATTTTGCCCATTCTGTGGCAAAATCCTCCAGAAGGACATCCGCAGCCTGATCCAGCATGCGACGGGTGTAGGCCTAAGTACATCGGGGAAGCACCGCCCTGCAACCAAGGCCAAGCACGCAGCATATGGCCTCTTCCTCCAGAATTACGTCTTGCCTGGCTTGTTCCCAGTCAACGCCCCTGCTGCTGGCCCTCATGCTCCTGGTCCTGTTTAAAGTTCATATGTGTAATCTTATTCCCTTTGGAAGTTCAGCATTAAACTCTACTAGTACAACCGTGGTGGTCTTGTGATGGTAGTACTCTTTTGATGCATTTGTGATGTAGTAGTACTAGTATTTTTTTTTGAAATGGTATAGTACTACTAGTATCTAAGAAAAGTACTCCCTTCGATTCACATTCATTTTACACCAAGAAATATGGATCGGAGTGAGGGAGTAAATTAAACATGGCATCTCGTGCATGAAGCTTGACATATCGATCAGGTTGGCTAGAATGGCAATACAATGCTGCTCATTAGGCAAATGCATGCCATGTAAAGAAGTCTATACTGACATAAAAAAAGACTACATTGGGGATTAGAGTCAATTGGGGCATCTACAATACAGAAAATCTTGCTTGTAGCTGATTTTGGCTAAGAGGGTTTTACTCACATTACACGTGCCACTTTCCTTGTGTGCAAAACAAGTTCCAATAAAGGAAGAGGAAAGAAAAGGACATTGTGGGCGAGATTGAACACCTTTTTTATGTGTTAAGCTGAGGCCTCGTTAAGCTGAGGATGACTTAGGCCTAACAGCTCAGCACACCCACAAATAAATCTCCTTGCACGCACCACTGCCAGCAAAAATAACAGAATTAGCACGCAAGATTAAGAATGAAGTGAATTTAATTAACTTGGTTAGCTTTTCAAGCAATATATTCAGAGAAAGAGCACACATGTTCGGCTCGAAATAATCGTAAGAGAAGAACAATAAATCTAAGGCACCCCACTTCATCGGAAGAAGGGGCGCGACAACGCATGGATTCATATATACCTTGAGTCGACGCTGGCTCATAGAAGGGCGGCCGCGCCTCGAGGATGCCGGCGACGTCTCCACCTCGGTATCACATGTGACTGCTTCTCGACGGGCGGTGCGCCACGCCATGTAGAAGATCTATCAAAAAAGGAGAGCCCGATGACGCTACTGACGCCTCAACCTTGATAGCACCGGCCTGTTGCTCCGCACTGAGATGCGCCACATGCAAGATTTAGCGGATGCGCCAATTTAAGAGATATGTCATGATCGTTGTAATAAATTTCACCGTGATGATGATTTGATCCTGCACTCGGCCTTGAACACAAGTACTAGTACAGTCTCACAATTTTTTTTATCATTATACTTTGCGAGATTTAGCGGATGCACCAATTTTAGAGATATGTCATGATCGTTGTAACGAATTTCAACGTGATGATGATTTGATCCTGCACTCGGCCTTGAACATAAGTACTAGTACATTCTCACAATTTTTTATCATTATACTTTGCGAGATTTAGCGGATGCGCCAAATTAGAAGATAGATCATGATCATGGTAACACACTTTTCAATGTAATGATGATTTGATGTTGCACTCGACCTTGAACATAAGTCCTAGTACGGTCTCACAATTTTGTATCATTATACTTTGCAAGTTTTAGAGGATGCGCCCATTTTCAGAGGTAGATCATGATCATGGTAACAAATTTTAAACGTGATGATGATTTGATGTTGCACTCGACCATGAACAGAAGTACTACTACTGTCTCACAATTTCTTTATCATTATAGTTTGCCAGATTTAGCGGATGCGCCAAATTTAGAGATAGATCATGATCGTGGTAACAAATTTTCAACGTGATGATGATTTGATGTTGCACTCGGGCTTGAACAGAAGTACTAGTACGGTCACTAATTTTTTTAGCATTATACTTTGCAACGAATGCACCAATTTCAGGTGCATGTCACCAGATCTGTGTCCGATGATGATCATGGTAGTAACCGATGTTCAACTTGATGATGATTTGATTTTACAGTCGGCCTTGAACAGAGGTACTAGTACGGTCTCACAATTTTTTATCATTATACTTGTACCTTAGCGAAATTCAAAATCTCATAGCGGCAAAACTTCCCGCCCACAAAATACAAAAATTTCACACGCTTCCAAATTCCGATTCTACCCCTGTGGAGATGACAGCAAAGTCGGTTGGTGGGGGGGTCTGGCCGTCATTTTTTGGATCACCACCTCCCTAGCCCCGGATACCCTCCCAAAAAAATTCATTTCCCTCAGTCTCTCATCTGAGACCACCCACCGGAACTTCTCAAGTCCCTCTCTCTACCACCTCCACGACCACCGCACCGGAACATCCCCGCCGGACTTCCCTGGCCTACCCGAGCCCTCGCGATCCTCGTCATCCGGCTGCCTGCCGGAGCCGCTTCATCGACGCCGTCATCAACCGGACCGGATCATCCCCGCCGAACCTCGAAACCATATGCTCATCCAGCAGTCTACCGCAGTCGCTTCAGCTGCGGTATCGTCCACCCCACCGGAGCCGCTTCGCCGGATCCGTCGTCCACCGCATCGTATCTTGCTCACCGACACCGCTGTGCATGAACCGGATCTGCTTCACCGGCGCCGTGCATGATCTAAACTCTTCTACTGTCGCTTTTCTATTGCTTGCCTGCAAGTTCTTGTTTAATCTTGGGGGAACCTGTTTGTGCTAACGACGCGCCGTTACGTTTTTGCAGATGAGATGAGTAACCATGAAGTGTAATGGCCGTCTCTCCAACCCCAAGTAGCACATGTAGCGTACTTCATCACCGGATCTATCAACCCCAGGAAGATCTGCTGTGACTCCCACAGAGTGCTTCTCCTAATGTAAGTCCCTTGTTTTAGCGCCATGTTCTGGGTTCAGATGCTTGTTTGTCTGAAGCTCTTTTAGTTCATTCCTAGCTATGACCGTAACACGTTCCTATTTTCTACTTCATTGCTAACTTTAAGCGATTGAACATTTTGGTTTGCATTCCCTGCTCTGTAGATGTAGCCATCATAACTTCTATCTTGCTCAGTCGTTGTTACAAAAATTATACTGTAGGTATTATAGTAACATCCTGCTATTATTTAGTTCATGGCCAATTTTAAGTAATTGCACATGTTGGTTCGCATTCCCTGCTCTATAGCTTTTGGCATCGTAACTTCTATATTTGGTTTACATTCCCTGCTCTGTAGATCTAGCCATCATAACTTTATCTTGCTCAGTCGTTGTTACAAAAATTATGGCCTGCTACTATGTTGTTTGTGCCAATTTTTTACTCCATGAACATGTTGGCTTGCATTCCCTGTACTACAGGTGATGCCATTGTTTTGTATCTAGTTCATTGTAAGCTAACAAAGTAAGGACTTAGTTTGGCATGCTATCACTCTGCTATCTAGCCTGTAGTACAAATAAACTTGTCATACTACTAGATAATAATTTTGCGTGCCATCTTGTTCTTCAAAAGCTGCATTATTGACTTGTTTCTCTGACTTGGCATGACGCTCACATATGGAAAGCTGAACATATTGGTTTGCATTCCCTCTTATACAAGTTCACAGGTGATCCCACTATATTCTGTATCTGGTCCATCCTAAGCTCCAGCATCAACTATCCTCTATGTGTTGCTCATTACAAGTTTATATCCCGAAACATCTTGATTTGCATCCCCTTCACTATAAGTTCAGGAGTATTATTTAGTTCACGGCCAAAATGAAGTAATTGCACTTGGCACATGTTGGTTCACATTCCCTCCTCTTTAGCTTTTGCCATCGTAACTTCTATTTTTTGGTTTACATTCCCTGCTCTGTAGATGTAGCCATCATAACTTCATCTTGCTCAGTCGTTGTTACAAAATTTATAGCCTGCTACTCTGTTGTTCATGCCAATTTTGTACTCCCTGAACATGTTGGTTTGCATGGGACTCGACAGTAGTAAGTCTGCTGTTTCATTCTAACATGCTCTGTTATATTGGCTGTTGGTATGCGGCATGCACTCTTTGTTTGCTTATTGTGCGCATTACAATGATCTTGTTATAACGACGAAATGATGAGTTCCAAATTCTTTGGCAAACAATATTGTAGTGTCTTTGCCTTTCCATTGTTGCTGTCTTAACTTGTAATGTCTTTGTTTCAGATATAGGTGCTGCATGGACAACTTAAAAGATTGCCGGATCGCTTCATTGTATTGCTAGGTTTAATTACCATTCAATTTCTCTGGGTTCTGTAATATTTTTTCAATGCCTTGCAGCTGATGTAATATTTAGTTAGTTTTTATAGTTCTTTCGCGCATTTTTTCTTTGGTGCTTGTGGTAAGTGAGGCTATCCGACAGAAATCAATGCTGCGTAAATATTCTCAGTATCTAAATCACGAATTCCCATCCCTTAAACGGCCCATTTAAGCGAAATCACATATGTGCCTGCCCGCAAATTCCTAAAGCCCATATTATGCCAGCATATAAACAGCAACTAAACGGGCTGGCCCACTTACTTATTGGGCTGGCCCACTTACTTATTGGGCCAGCCCATTTGATTGACGGTGGACCCCACACTCTAGTTGGGCTGGCCCACTTGCTTTAAGGTGGACCCCACCCACTACTTAGTTGGGCCAGCCCAATTGCTTTTGTGGTGGACCCCACATACTAAATGGGCCGGCCCTTTAAGAGGAAAGTGGGACCCGCCTGTGTTTTTGGCCAGGCCCACTATCTTGTTGGGCCGGCCCACCGCTATATGGTGGACCCCACAAACTAATTGGGCCGCCCACTGCTATATGGTGGACCCCACATACAAATTGGGCCGGCCCTTTAACAGAAAGTGGGACCCACCTGCTTTTGGCCCCACTAATTTGTTGGGCCACCCCATTTGCTTTTGTGGTGGACCCCACATACTAAATGGGCCCTTTAAGAGGAAAGTGGGACCCACTGTGTTTTTGGCCCGGCCCACTATCTTGTTGGGCCGGCACCTATATGGTGGACCCCACATACTAATTGGGCCGGCCCTTTAAAGTGGGACCCACTGTGTTTTGGGCCCGCTATCTTGGGCCGCCACTTGCTATATGGTGGACCCCACGCGCTAAATGGGCCCTTTAACAGGAAAGTGGGACCCACTGTTTTTTGGCCCGCTATTTTGTTGGGCCGGCCCACTATATGGTGGACCCCACAAACTAAATGGGCGGCCCTTTAACAGAAAGTGGGACCCACTGTTTTTGGGCCCACTATTTTGTTGGGCCGGCCCACTTGCTATATGGTGGACCCCACAAACTAAATGGGCCGACCCTTTAACGGAAAGTGGGACCCACTGTTTTGGGCCCACTAGCTTGTTGGGCCGCCCACTTGCTATACGGTGGACCCCACACACTAAATGGGCCGGCCCATTCTGTAAGGTGGACCCCACATGTTAAATGGGCCGGCCCATTTAAGTTTTGACCAGTCAACCTTAGAGGTTAGGCCCGGCCCACGTAACTAATGGACCGGCCCAGCTATATAGTTGACCGGTCAAACTATGTCATCTGGCCCGGCCCGCTTAAGACGTGGCAGGCCTCGTGTGGGCCTACCATCTACCACGGGGTTTCAGCCGGTTAACGCCGTTAACTGGCAGTTAACGGCGTCTGCCACGTGTCAGTTTGCATGACGTCAGCAGTCAACGGGCTCCCGAAAACACTTCCGCAACGGTCCGATTTTCCGTGGCGGAAGGGCGCCCAAGCGCGACGGACCGAAAAAATCGTCGTTGGACTTTGCCTGACGCAGTTTCCACAACGGAACCCATATCGTCGGGTTAGGCCCATAGGCGACGAAAAATACCCCTTAGCGGACGATTTTGAGACGTTGTCTATCAGAACTTTTCTTGTAGTGTATGTGCGTTGGTTTTCATTTTTTTTGATTTTTTCAGAATTTTTATGCCCATTTGATCTTGGTCAAATCCTAGGATTAACCAATATTTAAACAAGTTTAAAACATGAAAATGAAAAGGTAAGCCTGTATCCTTCTTAATTAGTCACTCCAAAATGAAGCTTTTGGGAAGGTTTTTGAAATTTCCATGTTTGAAATCCAAAACGACTTCTCTTCGTGCTTGACTTCATAAGACAAAGTTTAGGGCTAGGGGTAGAAACATGATTTTTCTGGTTTGAATATGTCTAGACCTTGTTTATCAACTTGAGTGCTTACTATATGACATAAGAAGGCTATATGCTTTGGTTTTTCATTTTTTTGAAATTTTATGCCCATTTGAATCTTGATCAAATCCTAGGTACGGTTTGACCAAGATTTGAACAATTTTAAAACATGAAAATAAAAGGTAAGCCCGACCTGGATCCTTTAGTCACTCTAAAATGAAGCTTTTGGGGGTTCTTGAAATTTCCAAGTTTGAAACCCAAAACCACTTCTCTTCATGCTTGACTACATAAGACAGAGTTTAGGGTTAGGGGTAGATACATGATTTTTCTTGTTTGAATATATCTAGACCTTGTTTATATCAACTTTAATGCTAACTATATGACATAAGAAAACTATGTGCTTTGGTTTTTAATTTTTCTGATTTTTTATTTTGATGCACATTTGAATCTTTGTCAAATCCTAGGTTTGACCAAGATTTAAACAAGTATAAAACATGAAAATGAAAAGGGGAAGCCTGTATCCTTCTTAGTCACTCTAAAATGAAGTTTTTGGGATGTTCTTGAAATTTTCATGTTTGAAACCCAAAACCACTTCTCTTCATGATTGACTTCATAAGATATAGTTTAGGGGCTAGGGGATAGATACATGATTTGCCTAGGTTTGAATATGCATGTCCAAACCTTGTTTATCAACTTGAATGCTTAGTATATGACATAAGAAGACTATATGCTTTTGTTTTTCATTTTTCTGATTTTTTTAAAATTTTATGCCCATTTGAATCTTTTGGTCAAATCCTTGGTTTAATTTGACACGGATTTAAACAAGTTTAAAATATGAAAATGAAAAGGTGGTAAGCAGGCATGGATCCTTCTTATATATATTAGTCACTCTAAAATGAAGCTTTTGGGAGGTTTTTGAAATTTCCATGTTTGAAACCCAAAACCACTTCTCTTCATGCATGTTGTTGACTTCATAAGATAGAGTTTAGGGGTTAGGGGTATAGTTACATGATTTGTCTTGTTTGAATATGTGTCTAGACCTTGTTTATCAACTTTAATGCTTACTATATGACATAAGAACACTATGTGCTTTAATTTGGTTTTTAATTTTTATAATTTTTTTTGAATTTTGATGCACATTTTGAATCTTGGTCAAATCCTAGGTTTGACCGAGATTTGAACAAGTTTAAAACAAGAAAATAAAAGGTAAGCCCGCCAGACTGGATCCTTCTTAGTCACTCTATAATGAAGCTTTTAGGGGGGTTGTTGAAAATGTAAGCATGTATCCTTCTTAGTACGTCACACCACAATGAAGCTTTTGGGAGGGTTTTTTAAATGTCCATGTTTGAAACCCAAAACGACTTCTCTTCGTGCTTGACTTCATAATTAAGACAAAGTTTAGGGTTAGGGGTAGATACATGATTTTTCTGGTTTGAATATGTCTAGACTTTGTTTATCAACTTGAGTGCTTACTATATGGCATATATAAGAAGCTAGGCTATGTGCTTTGGTTTTTCATTTTTTTTGAATTTTTATGCCCATTTGAATCTTGGTCAAATCCTAGGTACGTACGGTTTGACCAAGATTTGAACATGTTTAAAACATGAAAATAAAAGGTAAGCATGGATCCTTCTTAGTCACTCTAAAATGAAGCTTTTGGGAGGTTTTTGAAATTTCCATGTTTGAAACCCAAAACCACTTCTCTTCATGCTTGGCTTCGTAAGATAGAGTTTAGGGTTTGGGGTAGATACGTACATGATTTTTCTAAGTATTTTTACGCCCATTTGAATCTTCGTCAAATCCTAAGTTTGACCAAGATTTGAACAAGTTTAAAACATGAAAATGAAAAGGGTAAGCCTGGATCCTTGTTTAGGGTTAGGGGGTAGATACATGATTTTTGTGGTTTGAATATGCCAGACCTTGTTTATCACCTTGAATGCTTACTATATGACATAGGAAGACGGCGTGCTTTTGTTTTTCTTTTTTTTTGATTTTTTTATTTTTATGCCCATTTGAATCTTGGTCAAGTCATAGGTTTGACCAAGATTTAAACATGTTTAAAACATGAAAATGAAAAAGTAAGCCTGGATCCTTCTTAGTCACTCCAAAATGTACCAATTGATAAATGAGTTAACTTGGCTTCATGGAAAAAATAATGTCATGTAAATGATTTAACTTGGCTTTCGTACCCTTGAATCCATAGGAAACTTTGTATAAATGTAGTAGTATAATAATCAACCGAGTTTTTACATCAACAGGTCTGTCACTTACGTGTGGTGCCCATGCGTGAGGTCCCACACTTCAGTGAGCACAAGTCACGTGCAATAGGTACGCAAACTCCCAGCCATTTTCTTTGTCAAGAGAAGACGCATCAGGATGCGTATCGGAAGTATGTGGGTCCTTCTGGATCCTTCGGTTGTCCCTCTCACAAAAAAAAACAAATCTCTCTCATTCTCGGCCTCGCTCGACTCGCTCGCTCGCTCGCTCGCTCCTGCTCACTGACAAACCCTGCACAAAAGTCAACATCATCACACGAAAAAGGGGAGACACCATAATTCTCTCCCTTCTTCTCTCCTTCCGAGTGATCCCTCTTCCTCCGAGTTTCACTCGACGGGCAAACACACATGTGCTGCATAGTAATAATAAAAAAGTAGAAAAATCGACCTACGAATCTATGATTAAATAGGTTAAACTAGGGTTTTGCCCACTACTACAGATCAAGTTCAAAAATATCCAACTACTACTTCGATTTTGGGCTACTAATATAAAATTAAAATAAGTTGAACTAGTATTCCTCTAAAAAATCATTTTGGTATGCATTGTTTGATACTTTTCATAGCTATAGTGCATCACAAATTTATGATTTCATGCTTTGCTTTGCCAATTTCGATTTTTTCTAACCACCTTCTCTTTGATTTCAAATTTAGGTCAAACTATCGATGCCTACTATGTGTTCTACTTGAATTGGATGCAGCGTGCGCACATGTTTTGCCATTGTTTTGGGCTTCCACACATCTTTGGGGCATCCAAGTATTTAAGTTACCTTGTTTTTTTGAATTGTAATTCATACCCTTCCTCCCAATTTTTATGCCCATTTGAATCTTGGTCAAATCCTAAGTTTGACCAAGATTTGAACAAGTTTAAAACATGAAAATGAAAAGGTAAGCCTGAATCCTTCTTAGTCACTCTAAAATGAGAAGCTTTTGGGAGTTTTTTGAAATTTCCATGTTTGAAACCCAAAACCACTTCTCTTCATGCTTGACTTCATAAGACAGAGTTAATTTAGGGTTAGGGGGTAGATACATGATTTGTCTAGTTTGTTGTTTAGACCTTGTTTATCAACTTGAATGCTTACTATATGACATAATAATACTATGTGCTTTGGTTTTCATTTTTTTGATTTTTTCTGAATTTTTATGCCCATTTGATCTTGGTCAAATCCTAGGCTTAACCAATATTTAAACAAGTTTAAAACATGAAAATGAAAAGGTAAGCCTGTATCCTTCTTAATTAGTCACTCCAAAATGAAGCTTTTGGGAAGGTTTTTGAAATTTCCATGTTTGAAATCCAAAACGACTTCTCTTCGTGCTTGACTTCATAAGACAAAGTTTAGGGCTAGGGGTAGAAACATGATTTTTCTGGTTTGAATATGTCTAGACCTTGTTTATCAACTTGAGTGCTTACTATATGACATAAGAAGGCTATATGCTTTGGTTTTTCATTTTTTTTGAAATTTTATGCCCATTTGAATCTTGATCAAATCCTAGGTACGGTTTGACCAAGATTTGAACAATTTTAAAACATGAAAATAAAAGGTAAGCCCGACCTGGATCCTTTAGTCACTCTAAAATGAAGCTTTTGGGGGTTCTTGAAATTTCCAAGTTTGAAACCCAAAACCACTTCTCTTCATGCTTGACTACATAAGACAGAGTTTAGGGTTAGGGGTAGATACATGATTTTTCTTGTTTGAATATATCTAGACCTTGTTTATATCAACTTTAATGCTAACTATATGACATAAGAAAACTATGTGCTTTGGTTTTTAATTTTTCTGATTTTTTATTTTGATGCACATTTGAATCTTTGTCAAATCCTAGGTTTGACCAAGATTTAAACAAGTATAAAACATGAAAATGAAAAGGGGAAGCCTGTATCCTTCTTAGTCACTCTAAAATGAAGTTTTTGGGATGTTCTTGAAATTTTCATGTTTAATCCACGGTTTAATTTGACACGGATATTTAAACAAGTTTAAAATATGAAAATGAAAAGGTGGTAAGCAGGCATGGATCCTTCTTATATATATTAGTCACTCTAAAATGAAGCTTTTGGGAGGTTTTTGAAATTTCCATGTTTGCAACCCAAAACCACTTCTCTTCATGTTGTTGACTTCATAAGATAGAGTTTAGGGGTTAGGGGTATAGATACATGATTTGTCTTGTTTGAATATGTGTCTAGACCTTGTTTATCAACTTTAATGCTTACTATATGACATAAGAACACTATGTGCTTTAATTTGGTTTTTAATTTATTTTTTTTGAATTTTGATGCACATTTTGAATCTTGGTCAAATCCTAGGTTTGACCGAGATTTGAACAAGTTTAAAACAAGAAAATAAAAGGTAAGCCCGCCAGACTGGATCCTTCTTAGTCACTCTATAATGAAGCTTTTAGGGGGGTTGTTGAAAATGTAAGCATGTATCCTTCTTAGTACGTCACACCACAATGAAGCTTTTGGGAGGGTTTTTGAAATGTCCATGTTTGAAACCCAAAACGACTTCTCTTCGTGCTTGACTTCATAATTAAGACAAAGTTTAGGGTTAGGGGTAGAGATACATGATTTTTCTGGTTTGAATATGTCTAGACTTTGTTTATCAACTTGAGTGCTTACTATATCAAGTTGTGTCTGAGTCGAGTCAATGTTGAGTCGTTGAGTCACCTAGTATTATTATTATGGTGGTGTACTTGTGTTCATGTACTTGTTTCAGACAGGTATTGCTGTTTTGGTGAAGGAGACATGCATCATCCATTTTTGGTGGGGTTAATTGGTTCTAGGGTTAATTGGTTCTATGCCACTCCTCAATTCACAAGTTGTGTTTATGCCATTCCAAAAACTGAAGTTGTGTTTATGCCACTCTCAATTCTCAATACCCCCTTCTATGCCATTTTCAACAATACAACATGAAAACGGTTCAATAAATAGTCGTATTTCAGTTTATACTTTCGTATTGACCAAAATAAACCTGTGTTCAGATTTGGAGCGACTTTTGGGTGTTTCGGGCACACAAGAAATCCAAAATTTTCAAATTCTGGCAAAAATTAGAACTTCTCAGAAAAATCTATTTTTTTATAGGAAATCAAAAACACTGAAACGAGTATACTATTTTAATTTGAGCCATTTATGTGCAGATTTGCATAAAAAGGCTGACATTTTCTGTTCTGTCTAGAAATTGGTAAAATTTTGTCCAAAAAATCAAACTTCTTCGAAAAATCTGATAATTTTACAGAATGTCAAGAACACTAATATGAGTCATCCAAGTATTTAAGTTACCTTGTTTTTTTTGAATTGTAATTCATACCCTTCCTCCCAATTTTTATGCCCATTTGAATCTTGGTCAAATCCTAAGTTTGACCAAGATTTGAACAAGTTTAAAACATGAAAATGAAAAGGTGAGCATGAATCCTTCTTAGTCACTCTAAAATGAGAAGCTTTTGGGAGTTTTTTGAAATTTCCATGTTTGAAACCCAAAACCACTTCTCTTCATGCTTGACTTCATAAGACAGAGTTTAGGGTTAGGGGGTAGATACATGATTTGTCTGGTTTGTTGTTTAGACCTTGTTTATCAACTTGAATGCTTACTATATGACATAATAATACTATGTGCTTTGATTTTCATTTTTTTGATTTTTTCTGAATTTTTATGCCCATTTGATCTTGGTCAAATCATAGGTTTAACCAATATTTAAACAAGTTTATAACATGAAAATGAAAAGGTAAGCCTGCATGCTCTTAGTCACTCCAAAATGAAAGCTTACATATACTCTTGGAATACTGTTTTGGGTGATTTGTCATTCAAAAATTTGGTATCATTCGGATCGGAGGAAGTATAGTTGGAGATGAATGGCCCACCAAGTCTCTGCCTTGAAGTTTGCTCTTTGACCAGATAAGTATTACTACTCGCGAGGTGCCGAGGAGACGGGGAGGCCAAATTTAAGGACTAACCTTTGCTCTTGCCGTCTTCCTCAGTTCACCACTTTGTTTACCTCTTGGAATACTACTTCGCCACCATGACCGGGAGCAAGTCTCGCCACAGAAGGGCTCGTGCGGCTGCGGCGAAGCTGAGGGAATCCCAGCAATGGCGTCCCTGTGCTGCTGTCGAGGTGCCTTCTGCGCAAGAGTCTTCAAGGGCGTCGCAGCCCGCGACTGCCACCTTCAGGCGATCCTCCGTTCTTGCGCATCTTTCTATGTCTTTCACAACTTATCATCCCCTCCTTTTCTTACCTTCTCTCAATCGTATATTCAGGTCGGGCGGCCTTAGTTTTCCCGCAGCCCTCCTGCCTGCGGAAACATCTTCCACGGAGCCAAGTTCTCAAAGCAGCGAGGTATAGACATTCGTGCAAATTGGGATTCCCATTTTCTCTTTCTTGGTACTTCTCTGGGTACACTTCTGATTTTGTGCTCCATCCCCATCTGATAGAAGCCCCGCTACGAGATCGGGCCCATTTTAGAAATGGTTATGGGCGATTTCTGCGTCGAGACGGCGGACAGAAGCGCCCTCGCCGATGAGTGCATGAGACTTTATTCTGAGCTCGCCACTGAGAAGATCCGGATTCGCATTCTCGACGATATCGCCATGAAATCGTTCACTGCGAGTAATGAGATCCAGCGGCGGAGCCTCGGCCAGGCGGAGACCATGGACAAACTCGCCGGACTGATCCTGAACCTCACGGTTAGGACGGACAAACTAGAGGCCGAGCTGTCACAGGAGAAGGCTCTCAACTCCGAGCTGAAGCGTCAAGCAGGCTCAAGGTAGATCTTGACCAGGTCACTGTGTACCACTAGCTGCAATCCTTGATGACTGCTGTGTCACCTGGCTTCCGAGTTTCTGAAGGTTAATTTTCGAAATTTTGTTCGTAAAATTGGCCTGTGGAAATGTAAACAAACTAGTACTCTTACTTTATTATATTAGTACTTGTGTCAATGTAGTAGTTGTGTCTGAGTCGAGTCAATGTTGAGTCGTTGAGTCACCTAGTATTATTATTATGGTGGTGTACTTGTGTTCATGTACTTGTTTCAGACAGGTATTGCTGTTTTGGTGAAGGAGACATGCATCACCCATTTTTGGTGGGGTTAATTGGTTCTAGGATTAATTGGTTCTATGCCACTCCTCAGTTCACAAGTTGTGTTTATGCCATTCCAAAAACTGAAGTTGTGTTTATGCCACTCTCAATTCTCAATACCCCCTTCTATGCCATTTTCAACAATACAACATGAAAACGGTTCAATAAATAGTCGTATTTCAGTTTATACTTTCGTATTGACCAAAATAATCCTGTGTTCAGATTTGGAGCGACTTTTGGGTGTTTCGGGCACACAAGAAATCCAAAATTTTCAAATTCTGGCAAAAATTAGAACTTCTCAGGAAAATCTATTTTTTTATAGGAAATCAAAAACACTGAAACGAGTATACTGTTTTAATTTGAGCCATTTATGTGCAGATTTGCATAAAAAGACTGACATTTTCTGTTCTGTCTAGAAATTGGTAAAATTTTGTCCAAAAAAACAAACTTCGAAAAATCTGATAATTTTACAGAATGTCAAGAACACTAATATGAGTCTACTATTCTAATATGAGCCATTTCTGGGCACATATGATCCATTAAACATAGGTGCAAAGTACGGTCCAGATTATCTGAGAGTATGTACAAACTGTAGTACAGAGAAGTCGTTTTGGGTTTCAAACATGGAAATTTCAAGAACATCCCAAAAAGCTTCATTTTAGAGTAAGAAGGATCCAGGCTTACCTTTTCATTTTCATGTTTTAAACTTGTTTAAATCTTGGTCAAACCTAGGATTTGACCAAGATTCAAATGGGCAGAAAATTAAAAAAATCATAAAAATGAAAAACCAAAGTACATAGTCTTCTTATGTCATATAGTAAGCATTCAAGTTGATAAACAAGGTCTAGACATATTCAAACCATACAAATCATGTATCTACCCCTAACCCTAAACTCTGTCTTATGAAGTCAAGCATGAAGAGAAGTGGTTTTGGGTTTCAAACATGGAAATTTCAAAAACCTCTTAAAAATTCATTTTAGAGTGACTAAGAAGGATATGATGCAGGCTTCCCTTTTCATTTTCTTGTCTTAAACTTGTTTAAATCTTGGTCAAACCTAAGATTTGACCAAAAGATTCAAACGGGCATAAAATTCAAAAAAATCAGAAAAATGAAAAACAAAAGCATATAGTCTTCTTATGTCATATAGTAAGCATTCAAGTTGATAAACAAGGTCTAGACATATTCAAACCAGAAAAATCATGTATATATCTACCCCTAACCCTAAACTCTGTCTTATGAAGAGAAGTGGTTTTGGGTTTCAAACATGGAAATTTCAAGAACCTCCCAAAAGCTTCATTTTAGAGTGACTAAGAAGGATCCAGGCTTACCTTTTCACTTTCATGTTCTAAACTTGTTTAAATCCTAGTCAAACCTAGGATTTCACAAAGATTCAAATATATGGGTATAAAATACAAAAAAATAGAAAAATGAAAAACGAAAGCACATAGTCTTCTTATGTCATATAGTAAGCATTAAAGTTGATAAACAAGGTCTAGACATATTGTAAGGGTACATTGCCCCTATGTGTGGTTTTGGTAATTAATGACAACCCCTATGGACTAATGTAGTACCTATGGAATATTCTTTCATATAAACTCAATGAAAACATTAGTCCATAGGGGTTGTCATTAATTACCAAAACCACACATAGGGGCAATGTACCCTTACAATCTCCCCCATTTTGGTAATTGATGACAACCACAATAAGAGGGTTTATATAATGAATATTAGAGACAAGTACGCAACTTATCCGAGAATAAGTTGTATACAAGAGGTTGTATTTGATATGGTCAAGTAACACAAAGCTACTATCCCATATCAAAACCAACTCTACTCACACAACTACAACTAATGCAAGGGATGTGAGTAGAACCAATATATATAGAGCAAACTCCCCCACAATGTATGCACGTGTGATGAACATGAATTCATTGCATACATTGTCAAGATTAACCTTTGGGGCAATTTCCACTATATATATACAACCATGCAAGACATATAAATATGGAATGCATGAGAGGCAAAACACTTAAGCACAAACCAAACTTAAGTATAAAACCATTCCCTTAAACCCTCTAAACTTCTCCCCCATTGGCATCGATTGTCAAAATGGGTGAAAAATTTAGAAAGCCAATATAATGTGAGTTCCTCCCCAAAGTGTGCACTTCTCATAATTTGAGCATGAAGAGAAGTGGTTTTGGGTTTCAAACATGGAAATTTCAAAAACCTCTTAAAAATTCATTTTAGAGTGACTAAGAAGGATGCAAGCTTCCCTTTTCATTTTCATGTCTTAAACTTGTTTAAATCTTGGTCAAACCTAAGATTTGACCAAAAGATTCAAACGGGCATAAAATTCAAAAAAAATCAGAAAAATGAAAAACAAAAGCATATAGTCTTCTTGTGTCATATAGTAAGCATTCAAGTTGATAAACAAGGTCTAGACATATTCAAACCAGAAAATCATGTATATATCCCCATAACCCTAAACTCTGTCTTATGAAGTCAATCATGAAGAGAAGTGGTTTTGGGTTTCAAACATGGATATTTCAAGAACCTCCCAAAAGCTTCATTTTAGAGTGTGACTAAGAAGGATCCAGGCTTACCTTTTTCATTTTCATGTACTAAACTTGTTTAAATCCTGGTCAAACCTAGGATTTCACAAAGATTCAAATATATGTGTATAAAATATAAAAAATAGAAAAATGAAAACCAAAGCACATAGTCTACTTATGTCACATAGTAAGCATTCAAGTTGATAAACAAGGTCTAGACATATTCAAACCAGAAAAATCATGTATATATCTACCCCTAACCCTAAACTCTGTCTTATGAAGTTAATCATGAAGAGAAGTGGTTTTGGGTTTCAAACATTGGAATTCCAAGAACCTCCCAAAAGCTTCATTTTAGAGTGTGACTAAGAAGGATCCAAGCTTACCTTTTCATTTTCATGTTCTAAACTTGTTTAAATCCTGGTCAAAACTAGGATTTCACAAAGATTCAAATATATGGGTATAAAATTCAAAAAAATAGAAAAATGAAAAACCAAAGCACATAGTCTTCTTATGTCATATAGCAAGCATTAAAGTTGATAAACAAGGTCTAGACATATTCAACCTAGACAAATCATGTATCTACCCCCTAACCCCTAAACTCTGTCTTATGAAGTCCAACATGAAGAGAAGTGGTTTTGGGTTTCAAACATGGAAATTTCAAAAACCTCTTACAAAATTCATTTTAGAGTGACTAATTAAGAAGGATGCATGCTCCCCTTTTCATTTTCATGTCTTAAACTTGTTTAATTCTTGGTCAAACCTAAGATTTGACCAAAAGATTCAAATGGGCATAAAAATCAGAAAAATGAAAACCAAAGCACATAGTTTTCTTATGTCATATAGTAAGCATTCAAGTTGATAAACAAGGTCTAGACATATTCAAACCAGAAAATCATGTATATATCTACCCCTAACCCTAAACTCTGTCTTATGAAGTCAATCATGAAGAGAAGTGGTTTTGGGTTTCAAACATGGAAATTTCAAGAACCTCCCAAAAGCTTCATTTTAGAGTGACTAAGAAGGATCCAGGCTTACCTTTTCATTTTCATGTTTTAAACTTGTTTAAATCCTGGTCAAACCTAGGATTTGACAAAGATTCAAATATATGGGCATAAAATTCAAAAAAATAGAAAAATGAAAAACCAAAGCACATAGTATTCTTATGTCATATAGTAAGCATTAAAGTTGATAAACAAGGTCTAGACATAAGCAAACTAGACAAATCATGTATCTACCCCTAACCCCTAAACTCTGTCTTATGAAGTCAAGCATGAAGAGAAGTCGTTTTGGGTTTCAAACATGGAAATTTCAAGAACATCCCAAAAGCTTCATTTTAGAGTGACTAAGAAGGATCCATGATTACCTTTTCATTTTCATGTTTTAAACTTGTTTAATCTTGGTCAAACCTAGGATTTGACCAAGATTCAAATGGGCACAAAATTTAAAAAATCAGAAAAATGAAAAACCAAAGTACATAGTCTTCTTATGTCATGTAGTAAGCATTCAAGTTGATAAAATGGTTCATGCCGGCGTCTTAGCTCCTAAAAAAAATTATACACCAATTGATTTGACGAATTGATGATTTACTCTAGTCTGCTTCTAGACCATGCAGCTAGCGAGTATTCATATGTACTGCATGGAGCCCCCAACTTTTGACTTCCCGTGTCGGAAAAGGCCTGTTTAATAATGTGGGGCAGTGAGGTATCCCGAAGTATCTAGAGGGTTCCAGTGTTTCAGGCTTTCAGCATCGCCAGTCCAAGGGAAGGATGGGTGACGAATCCGTGCATTCACAGCCGTTAGATCTGAAGAGTCCTTGTATGATGAGCGGTAGATAGCACCTCTAAGCTGCAAATCAACAGCTTCAATTACTTCAAATGAGCATTGGCCGGAAGGCTGACAGAGTGAAAAAATTCAAATTCAAAAACTCATGTATAGAATAGAAAAAAATAAAAAACATGTAGATAGAATAGAGGTATAGATAGATTAGCCCAAAAAAGAAGAGGACGGGGAAATTTCGAACGCTCGCCTTTAACTCAGCAGACACCTCCCTCGCGCACCTAAACTTTCGAACGCGCGCCCAATATTTCGAACGCTCGCCTTTAACTCAGCACCCAGCCCACCTTGTTCTTCTCTAGACACCTCCTTCGGCGCCCTGTTCTTCTCTAGACACACCCTCGGTGAACCAGGCCGCGCACCAAAACTTCCCCACGCTGTCTATCAGCCGCGTCAGCCGGCGACTGCTGGTGGCGCCGTTCTTCTCCAGCCGCACCGGCAGGCGCGGTCAGCTGGTAGATCCTCACGGTATGCATGCTATCTTCAGGCCTGGGCAAGTACGATTCATTATAGCTCAATCGAAGTCAGTCGCCGTCGCCCAGCCCTTATAAGTTCGTTAGTTCGTTCGAATCGATCGGTTGATATTGTTTTCCTCTCGATGTGTTTGTTTGACATTGTTTTCCGCTTTACCTATTTGCTCGAATTCGTTCGTACTGTACACTGCTTGTTTGTAAGGCAAAGAGGAAATCATATCATGGCTTATCATCATGGGTATAACCTTTTTAGCTAGATTTTGCTGTTTGGGATCTATGATCCTTTTAGTTGCTGCTCTCCAGTAACATTTTCCCTCTTTTTTATTACAGTGAAAAATACACAGCGAGGAAACCACTGTCCAGCCTAAAAAAATAGACCTCAGTTGGTTTGCTGAAATCGGCTCAAATAACGTGGCATTTAGTTATATAGTTTTATATTCGACCTGTTTGCTCAGATATGTTGGTTTACATTCATACGCAACCTGTTGGGCAAGTATGGACACAGCTTCAGTGACTTTCAGGTCAAAATTCCAGCGGTTGAGTGATTTTTGGTTGGATCCATTCCTGTGCGTTCGATCGGCTTTTGATGGCTGTTATTGAGACAAAGTCATGGCTGGACTTTTGACGCAGCTCCAGTGACGTTCAGCTAGGTCAAAAGCCCAGCGTTGACTTTGGTTCAATATCAGCCATCCAAAGCCAATCGAACACACATGAATGTATCCAACCAAAAATCACTCTACAATAAGTCGTTTCCAGACTAAAACAATGTTTATTCCCAAACTATTTTTTTTGAATCCGACCAATCTTTCCCGGAATGCAGAAGAAATATATAAGATTTACTGGAATGTTGTTCTTTTTACTGGACAGTTTGAATTTTAAGTTTAAAGTTGGTTGTAAAACATAAAATGAGGTTTATTGATAAACAATATGGCTGAATCTGATGAAACTCCCCCAGAATGCATAACCCGACATATAAGATTTACTGGATTTTTGTTTCAAAAACTTCTAGGCAGTACGAATTTTAAGTTTAAAATTTTCTCGTGAAACTTAAAATGGGTAAATTTTGGATCCATTCTCGTGCGTTCGATTGGCTTTTGATGGCTGTTATTGAAACAAGTGTTAATTGGTTCTATGCCACTCCTCAATTCACAAGTTGTGTTTATGCCATTACAAAAACTGAAGTTGTGTTTATGCCACTCTCAATTCTCAATATCCCCTTCTATATATGCCATTTTCAATACTCCACTATAATAAATATAGCATATCTATGATAGTACTCTATGATACCACCCACTATGCACCCATGTTCCAAACACCACTCCCGCTGACTGTACCTTATTGTATCGAGCGATAAGCTTGATGAGCAACCCAAACAAACAAAAAAAGACTGTACCTTATTGTACTTGCTCTTACCCATATCTTCTCTTTCTCTTTCATCGCGAGTGCAGCTAATTCAGTTAGTCTTCCAATGAATATTAATATTTTGTCTCAATGATGTCATGTTTCGACTAACAATTAGCACTTTTGAATTCTTAGATTGCTTTTTCACACGATGCACTTCTTTTAATTTATTTTACCACATTTCAATGTGAACCTTGACCAAATAAATAGGACAACAATATCACGATCATATAATACATAAGCAGCATTGTTAGAATCGTGTTGGAAAATACTTTCTAATGATACCAGTTTTATATCAATTTTTTTATATACTTCATCCTGAAAAATATGTTTCAACTTCATCAAAACTTGCATGTATCTGCAAACTAAACTCATCTAAATACATGTATATCTACATAAAATTGAAACATCATTTTTAAATAGAGAGATATAGATTAATATTTTTTCGAAGATAAAATACGAAAAACAAGGGTGCATTGTTTATTGAAATGGAGTGAGTAGTATATATAAAATCATTTTAGTTGCCAATGATCATGTTGAGGGCCTCTATTTCTTGTTTTGCTCAGGCCCTCCGTATTCTCAGGTACGGCCCTGGTGGTCTATGAACCTGTATGTAATCTTATTACTTTTGGCTTCTTTGCACTGCTAATAGATCGGCGGAATTACGGCAAAAAAGAAGAAAGAATGTGTTGGTATTGTATTGCTTTCGATAGATCTGTTCGCCCCTCCCCCCCAAGCATTTATAGATGGCACAAGAGATTCAAGGATGAAATTGCTCTCCTTGTTCATAAGGCAAAGAGGAAATCATATCATGGGTAGAACATTTTATATATATTTTGCTGTTTGGGATCTATGATCCTTTTAGTTGCTGCTCTCCAGCAACTTTTGTACATATTTCCCTCTTTTTATTAATAAAAAAATACAAAGTGGGGAAACCCAGTGGTCAGCCTAAAAAAATCTGTTCGCTAGGTAGCCGTAGTTTTGCACTCAGTTCGTTTGCTGAAATCGGCTCAAATAATGTAGCATTTATAGTTTTATATTCGACCTGTTTGCTCAGGTATGCTTGCTTACATTCGTAGGTGACCTGTTTGTTGAAATAGCTTATCGCTTCTCTGACCATCTATCTCCTCAACAGATGGACAGAACTTGGATATTATTTCACTCATTAACCACACCAACATATTTGAGTGGTATTGAAGACTTCATGAAGCACGTTAGTGATTTTACTGACGGCGACAAGACAAAGGAAGTGATTTGTCCATGCCGCGTATGTTTGAATATTGGGTCCAAGCCTCAACATGTAGTCTCAGATCATTTATTCGTTTATGGGATGGACCAGACATATATCAGGTGGATTAACCATGGTGAACACTATGATCAGCCTGACATTATTGATCCTCTTTATTCTGATGGTTATCAGCCTGAAGATCTCGTCCAGGATGAGGCTACTGCTAATTTGTTACGGGATCTGTATCCATATGCAAGCCAACAGCCCCATGGTTATCACAAAAAGCCTCTTTTCCATGACCTGATAGAAGATGCTAAGCGCTTAGTGGCCCCTGGTTCTGTTGTGTCAAGATTCGAATTAATTGTGAAATTACTTCATGACAAGTCATACCAGGGGATTACCAATAAAGCGTTCAATGCAGTTGCGAAGACATACAGCGATGCACTCCCTGGGGCTGGACTGCCAAAATCCTTTTATGAGGTGAAGCAGTACATCAAGGTACTGGGACTTGGATATGAGAAGATTGATTTTTGCAAAAATAACTGTGCACTGTTTTGGATGGAGTATAATGACCTCGATGAATGTCCAGTATGTAAGGAATCAAGATGGAAACATGATGGAGCTGGTGGTAAGAAAAAGATTCCTTGGAAGGTTCTGAGATACTTTCCACTTGTACAAAGATTGCAGAGGTTGTTTGCTTCAGAACAAACATCTCGGGAAACAAGATGGCACAAAGAGATTCTCACGCCCGACCCTGATTTACTGAGGCATCCTGCTGATGGCGATGAATGGAAGCAATTCGACCTGGATCATCCAGATTTTGCTGCAGATCCAAGGAACCTGAGACTTGGCCTTGCTACAGATGGATTCAACCCATTTGGCAACATGAGCAACTCGTATAGCATGTGGCCAGTACTAGTTACACCTTACAACCAGGCTCCCTGGACATGCACCGATCAGTCGAACTGTATGATGGCCTTACTCATCCCAGGTCCCAAATCTCCTGGGAAGGATTTTGATGTGTTCATGCAGCCTCTTATTAGAGACTTGCAAACATTATGGGAGGGTGTCCCTACACGGGATGTGTGTCAACCTAAAGAACAAAATTTTCTATTACGTGCTGCTGTACTGTATTGCACCCATGATTATCCAGCTTTGGGCACTATGTCAGGCAGAGTAACATCAGGTTATAATGCATGTGTTCACTGTGATACTGATCAGCTGGCAGTGAGGATAATAAACAAGATATGCTATATGGGCCATCGCCGTTTCCTTCCATTAGATCACAGTTTCCGAAAAAATAGAAAAAAATTGCAATTTATTGGTGATCAGGCCTGTAAAAAGACTAAACCGCAGCACTTTAAGAGTCACGAGTTGGAGGCGCACCTAGAAGCGGTCAGAAATGTTAAACCAGGAAAACCACCAGCCGCCACAGCAGGTACAGCAGAGAAGAATACAGAAGATGCAGCAGCAGTAGTAGCAGATAGAAAAAGGAAGAAGAGAGGAGATGAACTGAGTCTAGCAGCTACCAAAAGGAAGATGGGAGGTGAAATAGCAGCATGTACCAAGAGGAAGGAAATGGAAAATGATAGACCGAGAATATTTTATAAGCGCAGGACCACTCTTTGGGACTTGCCGTATTGGGCTGGTAAGAAGCTTCGGCATAATATTGATATCATGCACATGGAGAAGAATATATGTGACAGCATTGTCGGCACATTACTCAACATTCCATCCAAGACAAAAGATAGCTCAAATGCTAGGATTGATTGTGCAACATTGAATGTTAACAGGCACTTGCAACTGGATCGTAATGACAAAGTGAACAAAGGCAAGGAAAAACATTATAAATTTCGAGGCGCGGAATTCACATTGCCGATGCCTAAAAGGAGATTATTTTGTGAGTACCTCCGAGGTGTGATGTTCCCGTTCGGATTTGCTTCCAACATTGCAAATTGTCTCAATGCTGAAGGAAACAAGCTCCAAGGGTTGAAAACTCACGATTGTCATATCCTGCTGCAAAGGCTTTTAGCTATTGGCATTAAAGATTTAGTGAAGCCAAATATGTACAACGTGATTGCAGAGTTGGGAAGGTTCTTTAGGGAAATATGTAGTAAAACTCTAAGCAGAGCTGTTGTAGAACGTCTTAAGGTGGACATAGCAGTAATCCTGTGCAAGCTGGAGCTGATATATCCTCCAGCCTTCTTTGATGTGATGGTGCATTTGGCTGTTCATCTACCTGATGAGGCACTTTTAAGAGGTCCGGTACAGTATGGATGGATGTACCCTATAGAACGTCGACTGTGCACTTTCAAGAATACAGTTAGGAACAAAGCTAGACCGGAGGCTTGCATTGCAGTGGCGTATATTGCTGCTGAAGCATATACATTTGCCTCAAGATATATTCCTGATATTGAGACCAGATTCAACCGGGGTCGCAGAATTTTGGAAGTTGGAGGATCTGTTTTTAATCATGGTGTTGAGCTAATAGGAAAGAGGACCGAAAAAACATTAGAGCAGTCTGAATTTGAACAGCTGTCTTGGTATGTGCTGAATAATGCTACAGAGGCTGATGAATATGTTAAGTGAGTACTATGCACACGAAATACTCAGTTCCTCGCATATACTATGAACTTGTATCAAAATGAAATATATTCAGCTGACTTGGCTATGTTTTGCAGGTTGTACATGGAAACGAATGGAAAGCTATCGGCACGTGGGAGTGGGTTTCAGGACTGGTTTGAGAAATATGTAAGATGTTCAATTGCACTCTGACTTGTCTATGTGTTTTCACATGAGATGACCTCTTGTCTATTTTGTAATCGTAGATCTCGAAACTCCATGCGGAGAATCCAGGCGCTGTTAGTGCTGATCTCCTTGTCCTATCACGTGGTCCAGATAAGAGGGTGTTGGTAGCTGCAGCTTGCAATGCCAATGGTGTCCATTACAGCTCCTATGAGCGTGAACAACATTTGAAGACACGAAATAGTGGCATCACAACCAGTGGAGATCACTTGACAACCAGAAAAAAGAGATCAGAGTCATTTGACCATTATGGTCACATAGAAGAGGTTATTCAGTTGTTCTATAGTGATAAGGTTACTGTCCGATCTGTGGTTCTATTTAAGTGTTATTGGTACAACCAAGATCCAAACAAGGGCAAAGGTGCCAGAAATGATGGGTATTTCATATCAGTCAATACTACTGCTCAGTGGTACAAGGATGATCCTTATATTTTGGTACCTCAAGCGGCCAAGGTACTTTTCTTGGAAGACAGATCTAGAAAAGGATGGCAGTATGTGCAAAAGTTTGTGGCAAGGAACATATATGATTTGGATGAGAATGCGGATCCAATAATTGGTGCCCAGCAAGATGATTTCGCTGGTTGTATGCAAACTAAAGTTGCTGACATTGATGAAACCTCGTTGGATACAGGTATCCCTGCACATGATGGAGAAGTAGATTTCACTGTTGAGGTTAGCATAGTCGACAAAGAGATGGATAAACTGAAGCTACCTGGTGAATCTCAG
The DNA here is from genome assembly GCA_030979885.1 of Lolium multiflorum. Taxonomy (NCBI): domain Eukaryota; kingdom Viridiplantae; phylum Streptophyta; class Magnoliopsida; order Poales; family Poaceae; genus Lolium; species Lolium multiflorum. The sequence goes on from CM061752.1 coordinate 141,475,221, forward strand.
GAGGAGAATGGACACGACGAGCAGGATGAGACCATGCACGAATATCAGAATGAAGACGGAGGTGATGATGATGATGATGATGATGATGATGATGATTAGACTCTTGTCTCTGTATCATGCTGTGAGATGAAGAACCATGATTTGTTTTGATTTTTCTATTTGGAAAATGTATGAGTCCTGAAGACAATTATCTGTTGGATTGTAATCCCATGATGACTAATTATTTATGTTTGTTGTCCTACTAAAAGTTGGTCAAACTTAATTGTGTGGAAGTAATCCCATGCTGTTTGATTCATAGGGTCATATCCCATAGGAAAATAGAATGATAATACTTGATCAAACTAATGCAGAATATCTTATAACCACAATCAAATAGAATTTCTCTTGACATAGGATTCAAGTTGGCATGGCATCCCTATCATACAGGGGTTTTATTCATACTATGCTACAAATCGAAAATAAGATGGGTCAGCACTTTATCGCGGCAGATAGGGCAGCTGGCGTTCGTTACAAACCAGGAGAAGATGCACTTCCTATGGAACGGGTGTTTGCATCCCCGGAGACGCACCGTTGTGCGCTGCGACAGCCCCAGCATGCATATGCTGCAGTGGCCGTCCTCCGGCGCAACTAGGACCCAACTGTCCTGCAGCGCCGGCAAGTTGACGATGAGCCGGTGGTCCACCCTAAGGGTGAGGTCGAAGTGGAGGCCACCGAGCCGACGACACGCCTGCTGCCACATCAGGTGCATAACATCGTAAGGCATGATGATGTCCCACTCCTCCTCCGTGAGGTTCAGGTTCTTGAGCAGCCATACACGGGCAAGAATCTCGCGCATAGTTCGCACGACATTGCCCCCACTACGCAGCTCCCTCGGAGGCAAGCCAAGATCCAGCACCACCTCTTCGCAGGGTGTAGTGGTGATATCGTCCTCATCCAGTGGGGCAGGGAGGGGGCCGGCCATCCTCCTGAGCTCGTACGTCCTCGAGAAGAAGATGTGCACTGTCATAGTGTACGGGGACGCCTCGCCCTCGCCCACGGCCGGCGGCTCGCCGACGGAGAAGTCGGTCGTGCTTGCCGACACACGGCAGGCACGGAAGACATGTGGGCCAGACTCGATGATGCGCTCGCGTGAGGAGCGCTCTAGTAGGGGCGTCGCCGCCATTGGGGATTCTTCGGAGGGCTGTAGACTGGCGGCTAGTCGACGGTGAGGTGGTTGGTGTGAGATCTCTGGGATGAGGCCAGGGGAAGTGGGCGAAGTGCTCGGGACTAGGGACTGCCCTCAACTTTCCGCAGTAGTATGATAATAATTGGTGGACGAGGGAGACTAGTCCAGAGACTACCCAAAGTTGATAAATCATGTTCGAGGGAAAATGCCCAAGATTTATTATCAAAATTCAAGCTAATTTCGCCGATTTTGTTCTGCCGTTCATTAGACATCATCCAACGGCCTTGGTCTCTGGGATTCGCTGCTACAGTGTCATCTACTATTTTCTACCCAATTCCAGAAACATCCATAAAGCTAGTAGATAGCTTTCCTGCTTGTTGGCCCCACCCCATTTTTTTAATCTTTTCTTCCTTATCCCCTTCGCTCATGCTAGCAGCTACTTGCAGCCATTGCTACACCAGCGAGGTGATCTCTATGATAGGCACGGTTTTAGTAAGACAGCAAGTTGTAGATAGCTAACCATGAGACACATGCCTCTCTGGTTGAGACTGAGCTCGCTCTTGTGATTGGGCTCCAATGGTCGAGGTGAGTCACAGCTGCAATGACAGAGGTTTGTGCTGAATTAATTAGCACAGAGGCGTAACTAGCACTAGATGGAGAAGGCATAGTACACATATCGGACACGAAGTCGCGTCTGGCGAGCAGCTCGCATTCACTTGCATCAGTGCGGTACAACAAAGATGATGAAGAAGGATTGGAGCTTTGAAGGTAGTCAGAAAAGTTACAAAAAATAATACGTGCAAAACTTAACCTGTATAAACGCACATGCATGGATAATTTTACATTTCTGCATGAGAAAGACATGTCAATTTTCAGTACGACATGGTTTGATTTGTCAAATTTGATGCTCCTTAATGCATTTTAAGTGAAAATTACAGGTTTATTCATTATAATTGCCGATTTTTAACGTTACGTGCAGCTGACTAGCAAACTATAAGTGTGTGATTGCTTGCTTCCAAAATAAGGATATGTAATCATTTTGTATAAGGTAGTACCAATTAGTCGTTATATTGCAGAACTTAAAGAGTTTTGAGAGATTCAACTCGTTGCTACTCCATAAGAATGGTCATGTTGACAAATTTGATCCAGTGTTGAACAGAGCCAGAAACATTTCAAAAACTTGAGCATGGAAGAGGCTAGGGGTAAATGCCCCAAGGCCAGCCGAGCCTATCGTAGGTGCCGTCCCGAGGAGGAAGTACCTTAATTTGGGGCGCGCGCGGACGCTGCGGTACCCCGAGCTCGAGACGCCGCCGTACCGGTAGCTCGACCCGCGACGAGGCATGGCGGCGGCGGCGGAAGCGGAGCGGCGGCGGCGGAAGGTAAAGCTCCTGCTGACAAACATATTAGGCACAAATGGGCAACCTTCAGTAACCCATGTTCCATTTTTTTTGTCAGGATAACCCCATGTACCACCTTCCCAATAGAAAAAGTACTGTTCAACCTTCCCCTGTTGGGCCCAATATTTCACTTTTGGGTTGCCAAGGAACATCTACATGGTAATTGTTATCGGTCTACTTGATCCGGCTGTCGAAGCCCAATAACTACAAATGGGCCTTTCTGCTCATGCAATTTCGGCCCTTTTCTAATGAAACACAGATCCTATGATTGGCAAATAAAAATACACGGAGATTCTACATAAAAGTTGTTTTTATTTATTTTGAATTATAGGGTTCCAATTTTTGAAACTGCTCATGCCCAATATGAAAATCCTTGATCGCTCCATACCCACATGGATAACGGTATTTTTAAAAATTCATAAAGTGGATTTGAAATTTAAAACATATCCTAATAATTCCTTGATTTAATCTATCAACTTGCAAGATCTTGGAGCCAAAGAGCTTGTATTAGTCTGCGAAAATAATACTGATAAACCTGTCGTTAACAAGAAATGAAGGTTTATCGTTCAGAGAGGATGCCATGTGGGACCCATGAGACAGTAGCGTCCTCAACGTTTCAAAGAAAAAGGCAAGTAGCCCGAAAATAGGGGTAAAAAATAAATCCTACAAAGGAAACATTTATAGTTCATAGAGGCTGACATGTGGGACCGATCTGCCAGCTGCATCCTCATCATTTCGAAGTCGGCAGGGATCAGAAGAAAAAGGCAAATAGCCAGAAATTAGGGGTAAAAAATAAATCCAAAAAGGAAACTTTTATTCTTAATAGAGGATGACATGTGGGACCGACCTGCCAGCAGCGTCCTCATCGTTTCAAAGGCCGCAGGGGATCAAAAGAAAAAGGCAAATAGCCAGAAATTAGGGGTAAAAAATAAATCCAACAAAGGAAAGGTTTATTGTTCATAGAGGCTGACATGTGGGACCCATGAGCCAGCGGCGACCTCAATTTCAAAGGCGGCATATGATCGAAAAGAAAAAGGCAAGTTAGCAAAAATCAGTGGGTAAAAAAAATCTAAGAAATGAAACTTTATTGTACAGTCCCATGAGCCAGCACCTTACTCAACGTTTCAGTGGCGGCATGAGATAGAAAGAAAAAGGAAAGTGACCAAATATCAGGAGCAAAAAATAATCCAAGAAAAGAAACTTTTATTGTACATAGAGGATGACATATGGGTCCCACTTATACAAGCTCTTTCGCTCCAAGATCTTGCAAGTTGATTGTACATAGAGGATGACATGCGGGCCCCTTGTGTCAGCAGCTTACTCAACGTTTCCAAGGCGGCAGGGGATCAAAAGAAAAAGGAAGTAGCCAGAAATTAGCGGTAAAAAATAACTCCAAGGAAGGAAACTTTTATTGTTCATAGAGTATGACATGCGGGACCCATGCGCTAGCAGCTTCCTCAACGTTTCAAAGGGGGCATGAGATCGAAAGAAAAAGACAAGTGACCAAATATCAGGAGCCAAAAATAATCCAAGAAAAGAAACTTTATTGTACATAAAAGATGACATGCGGGTCCCATTTTGCAGCAGCGGTGTCAACGTTTCAAATGCGGCTTGAGATCAAAAGAAAAAGAGTAGCCAGAAATTAGGGGTAAAAAAACTCCCAGAAAAGAAAGTTGATTGTACATAGAGGATGGCATGCGGGTCCCATGACCCAGCACCTTACTCAACGTTTCAGAGGCGGCATGAGATCGAAAGAAAAAGGAAAGAGACCAAATACCAGGAGCAAAAAATAATCCAAGAAAAAGAAACTTTTATTGTACATAGAGGATGACATATGGGTCCCACTTATACAAGCTCTTCCGCCCCAAGATCTTGCAAGTTGATTGTACATAGAGGATGACATGCGGGCCCCTTGTGTCAGCAGCTTAATCAACGTTTCCAAGGCGGCAGGGGATCAAAAGAAAAAGGAAACAGCCAAAAATAAGAGGGTGAAAAAATCCAAGAAAAGAAACTTTTATAGTATCGAGGATGACATGTGGGTCCCATGAGCCAGCAGCTTCTCAACGTTTCAGAGGCTGCATGAGATCGAAAGAAAAAGGCAAGTGACCAAAAATAAGGGGGTAAAAAAATCCAAGAAAAGAGACTTGATTGTACATAGAGGATGACATGCGGGTCCCACCAGTCAGCAGCTTACTAACGTTTCCAAGGCGGCAGGGGATGAAAAGAAAAAGGAAATAGCCAAAGATCAGAGGGTGAAAAAAATCAAGAAAAGAAACTTTTGTAGTACATAGAGGATGACATGCGGGTCCCATGGGCCAGCAGGTTCCTCAACGTTTTCAAGGGCGGCATGAGATCGAAAGAAAAAGGCAAGTGACCAAATATCAGGAGCCAAAAATAATCCAAGAAAAGAAACTTGATTGTACATAGAGGATGACATGCGGGTCCCATTGTGCGGCAGTGGTCCCAACGTTTCAAATGCGGCTTGAGATCAAAAGAAAATGAAAGTAGCCAGAAATTAGGGGGTCAAAAAAAACTCCAAGAAAGGAAAGCTTTATCGTTCATACAGGCTGACATGTGGGACCTATGAGCCAGCAGCTTACTCAACGTTTCAAAGGCGGCAGGGGATCAAAAGAAAAAGGAAATAGCCAAAAATCAGAGAGTGAAAAAAAACCCTAGAAAATAAACTTTTGTAGTACATAGAGGATGACATGCGGGTCCCATGAGCCAGCAGGTTCCTCAACGTTTCAAACGTGGCATGAGATCGAAAGAAAAAGGCAAGTGACCAAATATCAGGAGCCAAAAATAATCCAAGAAAAGAAACTTTATTGTACATAGAGGATGACATGTGGGTCCCATTTTGCAGCAGCGGTCTCAACGTTTCCAAGGCGGCACAGGACCAAAAGAAAAATGAAGTAGCCAGAAATCAGGGGGTGAAAAAAATCCAAGAAAAGAAAGATTTCAATTGGGCTGCATCTGGACATCTGGGCCTTCGAACTATCCTTCTGGGCCTTTTGACTCGTACAATTTCAGCCCACTCCAGAACATGAAAGTTCGGATTTTTCTCAAAAAAAAAACAGGAAAGTCCTATGCTTCGCCAAAACAAAAAACAAGGAGATTCAAGATATAAGTTGTAAAAATAAAGATTTAATTTATCCGTTTGCAATAGCTCAGAGCGAAATACACTGTTTATTGTCTGCAAAATAATCAAGATATCACATGTTTCTTGTACGGGGAGGCTGACATCGGGGACCCATGAGCCAGCAGCGTCGTCAACGTTTCAAAGGCGGCAGGGGATCGAAAATAAAAAAACCAAAAATCAGTTGGTAAAAAAATCCAAGAAAAGAAAACATTTATCGTTCTGAGAGGATGACATGCGGGACCGATGAGGCAGCAGCATCCTCAACGTTTCCAAGGCGGCAGGGGATCAAAGAAAAAAAGGAAATAGCCAGAAATTAATTAGGGGTTCAAAATAAATCCATCAAAGGAAAGTTTTATTGTTCATAGAGGATGACATGTGGGACCGACCTGCCAACAGCGTCCTCATCGTTTCAAAGGGCGGAGATCAAAAAAAAAGGCAAATAGCCAGAAATTAGGGGTAAAAAATAACTCCAAGAAAGGAAACTTTTATTGTTCGTAGAGGATGACATGCGGGACCCATGAGCCAGCAGCTTACAACGTTTCAAAGGCGGCATGAGATCGAAAGAAAAAGGCAAGTGACAAAATATCAGGAGCCCAAGATAATCCAAGAAAAGAAACTTTATTTACATAGAGGATGACATGCGGGTCCCATTTTGCAGCAGCGGTCCCAACGTTTCAAATGCGGCTTGAGATCAAAAGAAAAAGAAAGTAGCCAGAAATTAGGGGGTCAAAAAAATCCAAGAAAATAAAGTTGATGGACATAGAGGATGACATGCGGGTCCCATGAGCTAGCAGCTTACTCAACGTTTCCAAGGTGGCAGGGGATCAAAAGAAAAAGGAAATAGCCAAAAATCAGAGGGTGAAAAAAAACAAAGAAAATGAACTTTTATAGTACATAGAGGATGACATGCGGGTCCCATGAGCCAGCAGGTTCCTCAACGTTTCAAACGTGGCATGAGATCGAAAGAAAAAGGCAAGTGACCAAATATCAGGAGCCAAAAATAATTCAAGAAAAGAAACTTGATTGTACATAGAGGATGACATGCGGGTCCCATTTAGCAGCAGCGGTATCACCGTTTGAGAGGCTGCACGGGATCGAAAGAAAAAGGCAAGTGACCAAATATCAGGAGCCAAAAATAATCCAAGAAAAGAAATTTTATTGTACGTAGAGGATGACATGCGGGTCCCATTTTGCAGCAGCGGTCTCAACGTTTCCAAGGCGGCACAGGACCAAAAGAAAAATGAAGTAGCCAGAAATCAGGGGGTGAAAAAAATCCAAGAAGAAAGATTTCAATTGGGCTGCATCTGGACATCTGGGCCTTCGAACTATCCTGCTTGGCCTTTTGACTCGTACAATTTCAGCCCACTCCAAAACAGGAAAGTTCCGAATTTTCTAAAAAAACAGGAAAGTCCTATGCTTCGCAAAGACAAAAAAACAAGGAGATTCAACATATAAGTTTGTTTATGTAAAAATAAAGATTTAATTATCCGTTTGAAATAGCTCAGAGCGCAATACATTGTTTATTGTCTGCAAAATAATCAAGATATCATATGTTTCTTGTACGGGGAGGCTGACATCGGGGACCCATGAGCCAACAGCGTCGTCAACGTTTTAAAGGCGGCAGGGGATGGAAAGAAAAAATAAACCATAAATCTGTTGGTAAAAAATCCAAGAAAAGAAACATTTTCGTTCTGAGAGGATGACATGCGGGACCCATGAGGCAGCAGCATCCTCAGCGTTTATTGTTCATAGAGGTTGACATGTGGGACCCGTGAGCCAGCAGCGTCCTCAACGTTTTAAAGGCTGCAGGTGATCGAAAGAAAAAATAAGCCAAAAATCGTTTGGTCAACAAAATCCAAGAAAATAAACATTTACCGTTCTGAGAGGATGACATGCGGGACCCATGAGGCAGCAGCATCCTCAACGATTCCAAGGCGGCAGGGGAAATATCCAGAAATTAATTAGGGGTTCAAAATAAATCCATCAAAGGAAACTTTTATTGTTCATAGAGGATGACATGTGGGACCGACCTACCAACAGCGTCCTCATCGTTTCAGAGGGGGCAGGAGATCAAAAGAAAAAGGCAAATAGCCAGAAATTAGGGGTAAAAAATAACTCCAAGAAAGGAAACTTTTATTGTTCGTAGAGGATGACATGCGGGACCCATGAGCCAGCAGCTTACTCAACGTTTCAAAGGCGGCATGAGATCGAAAGAAAAAGGCAAGTGACAAAATATCAGGAGCCAAAGATAATCCAAGAAAAGAAACTTTATTTACATAGAGGATGACATGCGGGTCCCATTTAGCAGCAGCGGTCTCAACGTTTCAAATGCGGCTTGAGATCAAAAGAAAAAGAAAGTTGATTGTACATAGAGGATGACATGCGGGTCCCATGAGTCAGCAGCTTACCAACGCCAAGGCGGCAGGGGATCAAAAGAAAAAGGAAATAGCCAAAAATCAGAGGGTGAAAAAAAATAAAGAAAATAAACTTTTATAGCACATAGAGGATGACATGCGGGTCCCATGAGCCAGCAGGTTCCTCAACGTTTCAAACGTGGCATGAGATCGAAAGAAAAAGGCAAGTGACCAAATATGAGGAGCCAAAAATAATTCAAGAAAAGAAAGTTTTATAGTACATAGAGGATGACATGCGGGTCCCATTTAGCAGCAGCGGTATCACCGTTTGAGAGGCGGCAGGGGATCAAAAGAAAAAAGAAATTGCCAAAAATCAGAGGGTGAAAAAAAACCAAGAAAATGAACTTTTATAGTACATAGAGGATAACATGCGGGTCCCATGAGCCTGCAGGTTCCTCAACGTTTCAAACGTGGCATGAGATCGAAAGAAAAAGGCAAGTGAAAAAATATCAGGAGCCAAAAATAATTCAAGAAAAGAAAGTTTTATAGTACATAGAGGATGACATGCGGGTCCCATTTAGCAGCAGCGGTATCACCGTTTGAGAGGCGGCAGGGGATCGAAAGAAAAAGGCAAGTGAAAAAATATGAGGAGCCAAAAATAATTCAAGAAAAGAAAGTTTTATAGTACATAGAGGATGACATGCGGGTCCCATTTAGCAGCAGCGGTATCACCGTTTGAGAGGCGGCAGGGGATCGAAAGAAAAAGGTAAGTGACCAAATATGAGGTGCAAAAATAATTCAAGAAAAGAAAGTTTTATGGTACATAGAGGATGACATGCGGGTCCCGTTAGCAGCAGCGGTATCACCGTTTGAGAGGCGGCAGGGGATCGAAAGAAAAAGGCAAGTGACCAAATTTGAGGTGCCAAAAAAACTCCAAGAAAAGAAAGTTGATTGCACATAGAGGATGACATGCGGGTCCCATTTAGCAGCAGCGGTCTCAACGTTTCCAAGGCGGCAAGGGATCAAAAGAAAAAGGAAGTAGCCAGAAATCAGGGGGTCAAAAAAATCCAAGAAAAGAAAGAATTTTGGTTCATAGAGGATGACATGCGGGACCCATGATCCTGCATCGTAAACGGCTCGATCGGAGAACGTTGAACGAGATGGCGCGATCGAGAAAAAAACAATGCTAGAGAGGCTGCCATCTGGGCCCTACATCCCTCGGCGGTGCGGATTTGCGTTGACTCGGCCGGCGAACCCGAGAATTCGCGATGCACCACGTCCCGGGCCACCATACGCGACGTTTTGGCCGCTTTCGTCGGGCTAGGTGGCCTCAAAAACGAGAAAAAAAGTTTTGACATGCACCACGGAGGGACCAAAAATCGTCGGCCATGGTACACCAGCAACCACGGCGCGACTTCAACTTCGTCGGCCAAGCTTTTCTTTCTCTAGGAACTGGTTAAAATTGATTGATGGGGACGCCATGATCTACAACATATATTTGCAATAGTTTAGACTAGGTTTATGACAAATTGAGTTCAAATTTTAATTTAACAAAATTAAAAACTAGGTGAACTCCCACTCAAAACAATATCCCTCGCATTGTCTTAGTGATCACACGAACCAAATCCACTACACCAAGTCCGATCATCACGAACAAGATGTAATTTCAATGGCGAACACTCAAAGTGTTCATCATATCAATCATATGACTCATGCTCTACCTTTCGGTATCCCGTGTTCCGAGACCATGTCTGTACATGCTAGGCTCGTCAAGGCAACCTTAGTACCCGCGTGTACAAAACTGGCTTGTACCCGTTGTATGCACATGTAGAATCTATCACACCCGATCATCACGAGATGCTTCGAAACGACAAGTCTTAGCAACGGTGCATACTAAGGATGAACACTTTATTATCTTGATATTTAGTGAGAGGGATCATCTTATAATGCTACCGTCGCGATCTAAGCAATATAAGATGCATAAAAGGATTAACATCACATGCAATTCATATGTGATATGATATGGCCCTTTTGTCTTTGCGCCTTTGATCTTCATCTCCAAAGCACGGACATGATCCTCCATCATCAACGGGCATGATCTCCATCATCGTCGGCGTAGCACCAAGGTCAATGGCGCCGTCTTCATGATTGTCCTCCATGTAGCAACTATTACAACTACTTTGAAATACTACTCAACATGAAATTTAAAGACAACCATAAGGCTCCTGCCGGTTGCCACAATACAATAATGATCATCTCATACATATTCATCATCACATCATGGCCATATCACATCACCAAACCCTGCAAAAACAAGTTAGACGTCTCTAATTTGGTTTGCATATTTTACGTGGTTTAGGGTTTTCGAGTAAGATCCAATCTACCTACGAACATGAACCACAATGGTGATACTAGTGTTGTCAATAGAAAGAGTAAATTGGATCTTCACTATAGTGGGAGAGACAGACACCCGCAAAGCCACTTATGCAATACAAGTTGCATGTCGAACGTGGAGCAAGTCTCATGAACGCGGTCATGTAAAGTTAGCCCGAGCCGCTTCATCCCACTATGCCGCAAGATGCAAAGTACACGAACTAAAGACAACAAAAGCATCAACGCCCACAAAACAATTGTGTTCTACTCGTGCAACCAATCTATGCATAGACACGGCTCTGATACCACTGATGGGATTCGTAGCATAGAAAACAAAAAATTTCCTACCGCAAGAACGAAACACAAGCCAAGATCTAATCTAGTAGACGGTAGCAACGAGGAGATGAAGAGACTAACCCTCGAAGATTCGCAAAGCTTAACGAGATTAGATCTCGGGGTGGATGTAGTCGATCACTTGCCGCTTGCAAAAGCGCGTAGAAGATCTTGATCTTGACGGTGCCACAATCGGGCAGCACCTCCGTACTCGGTCACACGTTCGGTGTTGATGAAGACGACGTCCTCCTCCCCGTTCCAGCGGGCAGCGGAAGTAGTAGATCCTCCTCGGAATCCCGGCAGCACGACGGCGTGGTGGCGGTGGTGGTGGAGAACTCCGGCAGGGCTTCGCCTATGCGCTGCGGGAGTTGTGGTGGAGGAGGGCTAGGGTTTGGGGAGAGGCTAGGGTTTTGGGCGCCGGGGTGCGGCCAACTTGTGGTCTTGGGTTGGCCAGCCCCCTCCCCTTGCTCCTCCTTATATAGGTGGAAGCCCCAAGTCTTGTATCCCAAGTCTTCGAATAAGACCCCAACACCAAAACCTACCTTTGGTGGGAAACCTACTCAAGGGGGGAGTCCTACTCAAGGTGGGACTCCCACCTTTCCTTGAGGTGGGGTGGCCGGCCACCCTTGGTGGAGTCCACCTGGGACTCCTCCCCTTAGGGTTTGGCCGGCCAAGCTTGTGGAGTCCCTCCGGGACTCCACCTTCCATAGTGCATTTCTTCCGGACTTTTCTAGAACCTTCTAGAACCTTCCATAAATGCACCGGATCATTTCCAAACTTGGAATATGACTTCCTATATATGAATCTTATTCTCCGGACCATTCCGGAACTCCTCGTGATGTCCTGGATCCCATCCGAGACTCCGAACAAAACTTCGAACTCCATTCCATATTCCATATCTACTCAAACGACATCAAACCTTAAGTGTGTCACCCTACGGTTCGCGAACTATGCAGACATGGTTGAGACTTCTCTCCGACCAATAACCAATAGCGGGATCTGGAGATCCATAATGGCTCCCACATATTCAACGATGACTTAGTGATCGATTGAACCATTTACATACGATATCGATTCCCTTTGTCACGCGATATATTACTTGTCCGAGGTTTGATCATCGGTATCACGATACCTTGTTCAACCTCGTCTCCTGACAAGTACTCTTTACTCGTACCGTGGTATGTGGTCTCTTATGAACCATTCATATGCTTGCAAGCCATTTAGACGACATTCCACCGAGAGGGCCCAGAGTATATCTATCCGTCATCGGGATGGACAAATCCCACTGTTGATCCATATGCCTCAACTCATACTTTCCGGATACCTAATCCCACCTTTATAACCACCCATTTACGCAGTGGCGTTTGATGTAATCAAAGTACCCTTCCGGCATAAGTGATTTACATGATCTCATGGTCGAAAGGACTAGGTAACTATGTATCGAAAGCTTATAGCAAATGAACTTAATGACGTGATCTTATGCTACGCTTAATTGGGTGTGTCCATTACATCATTCACATAATGACATAACCTTGTTATTAATAACATCCAATGTTCATGATCATGAAACGATGATCATCTATTAATCAACAAGCTAGTTATACAAGAGGCTTACTAGGGACTTCTTGTTGTTTACATAACACACATGTATCAATGTTTCGGTTAATACAATTATAGCATGGTATATAAACATTTATCATAAACACAAAGATATATAATAACCAATTTATTATTGCCTCTTGGGCATATCTCCAACAGTCTCCCACTTGCACTAGAGTCAATAATCTAGATTACATTGTAAGGTACCTAACACCCATGGCATTCTGGTGTTGGTCATGCTTTTCCCTAGGGAGAGCTTTAGTCAACGCACTATCAAGAGGGGCTTTCGGTTGGGTAACTTGATCACATCGTCTTAGGGAGCTCAACCCTTTGCATGCTTTGCATTCCATAAATCTATTGCTTCTTGGTGTTTCTCTGTGTGAGGTTCTTGAGCTTGTTGCTAGCTTTACAACAAGCCCAAGTTCATCGAAAACGGAATCCGCATGCATCTTCTATTGCGTTTTCATGGTTGGAGGTTTTACCGGTTTGCTGTTTTATAGATAGGTCAAACCTTTCATCATTTTTTCCTTCTCCTTTGTTGGACTATGATGTTTCTATGCATATGTTGTAGAGCTCGTTGTCGTGATTCAACGAGCCCAAGATCATCGAAATCGGAGTCCGGATGCAAAAGTTATCACGTTTTAGGCATGTGGCTGGTATTCGCTAGGCAGCGGTAGCTGGCCTCTGGTTGGCTACCAAAATTCCGGTCCTGCCGGGTTCAGGATCGATTTTGGTGCAAACGGTCATATTTTGGAGGGGCTATAAAGGAGCCTTCTTCCCCATTGTTCTTAGGGTTCTTAGGCACGTTTTTACCACCATTGTTGACCTTCTTGAGCTTGCTTCCTCTCCCTTCCCTCCTATGATTCTTGCATATTCTTGAGGGATTTAAAGAGGAGATCTAGATCTACAACCTCCACCAATCCATTTCTCCTCTAAGTGAGGGGAACTCTTGGGATCTAGATCTTGGAGTCTTTTGTTCTTCCTCTCTAATCTCATCCTAGCATTTGTTGCTTTGGTGGGATTTGAGTGTGAAGGACTTGAACACCTCTAGTGTTCTTGCTTTGCATCATTGCATAGTGTTGAGCTCTCCACCACGATTAGTTCGAGTGAGAGACCGTGAGCTTGTTACTCTTGGAGGGAGACCTCCTAGTTGGCTTGGCGGTTGGTGCTCCGGTGATCTCTTCAAGGAAGATTGTGAAGAGGCCCGGGCTTCTCCTTCGTGGAGCTTGTGAAGTGGTTTTGGAGCTTGCCATCTCCGGAGTGGAGGAAAAGCTAACCATAAGGAAAGGGCCATTATCCTTCGTGGGTTTGGCTCGGAGAATAGGGTGAGCCTTCGTGGCGTTGGGGAATCCTTCGTGGGACCTCCACCCCTCCAAACGTGACGTACCTTCTTGCAAAGGAAGGGAACACGGGAATACATCCTCGTCTCCGCGTGCCTCGGTTATTTCTATACCCGAGCTCTCTTTCCTTGTGATAGCCATCGTGCTTGAAGTACATATATCTTGCTATCACTTGTGCTACATATATCTTGTGCCTTTTGCTTAGCTCTAGTTGAATTGAAACAGCAAGATTACAGAAATTACTGCAAGGATTTGGACGAACTTGGATCAAGAGCTTCAGATCTGAGGATTGCTCAACCTTCTCCATGCTTGGACCAACATGCACCTGCATCAAGATCCAATCTTAGCAAGGGAGGAAGAAGAAGATGAAAGAAAACCATCTAGGGTTGGGGGAAAAGAGGGAGAGAGATGCTCTCATGGTGAGGATGAGCTTGAGGGAGGAGGAGAGCTTCTTCTTGGTGTATTTCCATGGCCATGGCCGGCCATGGAGCTTAGGAGGAGCAGCAGCTCGTGGAGAAGAGGTAGGAGAAGAGGGAGGAGAGAGGTGGAGGAGTGAGTGAGGATGAAAAATGAAGCCAAAGGTGGAGGTGGTGGCCGGCCAAGGAGTTTTTATAGAGGGAGAGTGAGTTGGCTATCTCCTTTGTGATTGGCTAAGGTGGGTGGCTGCCCATTTATTGATTGGGTTAGTTGGGAGGCAAGGCTTGTGGAGGAAGTGAAGATGATGGACAGCTCATGCATGCCAAGAGCATGGCATGGCCGGCTACTCCTCCTTGACAATCACAAGTGAACATAAAAAGCGCAAATGCCTCTTTATGCATGTCGACCAAGGTTGAGGGTTGGGATGGTTAGCTGAGAGTGGCTTGATGATGCCTTTAAATTAGGAAGGGAGATGATAATAAACATTGGTAACAATGTTGAAGAGTAAGGCAATTTGATTAATTTTAACAATTTGGCCAAGAGATGATGATGGTGATGGTGGTTTAGAAAATGGTAGAGCAAGGATGAGAGAGATGGTGAGTGAAGTAACCATATACTCACAAGGATGAATATGGTGACATAAATCATCAATTCATGAGGTCAAGGTGATGATGGAAAAGAATAGAGGATTGAGATATGTATGATGAAATATAAGTTGCTCTTCAAATAAGAGGTCAATTGGGAGTGATTTGAAAGTATCAAATGATCATCCATTTGATCAAGAATTGGAGGATGGAGGGGATACAATGTGGTAGATCAGAGATGTGCATAAGATGTGCAAGATTTGTCATTTGAATTAGAACTTATTTGAAAAGTATTTGAAACACCTCAATTGTCTAGGGACAATTGGGAATGAACTCAAGTGGAATGGTATTTCAAAATGTTGAGAGAACTAGTTGGAACATAGGAGTTCAAAATGTTCTACTTACTTTCTCAAGTAAGATAGAGGTTTCTCAAATGTAGAATAAGTAAGAAAAACAAGAAATGATATAGATATCATAAACAAGCTTTTTGTTAAAAAGAAAGCAAAATAGAAAGTAATATTTTAGAAATCAGTACTTGGTAGAAATGGGATGAAAAACAAAACCCATTTCAGTTCTTTGTTTTCTTTGAAGAAATATCTTGAAAAGATTTAGTAAAATTAGAAGTAGTTTTGTGATCAAAACTAGAGAAGGAAAATCAATAGGATTTTTGAGAGAGAAAACTAATTTAGGGAGAAGTGTTCTCAAGGGTAGATGGTGGCTACAAAATGTACCCATCATTCCCACTCTTGGTTTTGTGAAGATTAAACTTGAATAAAAACAAGAGGTAAAAGTGAAGGAAGTGATCTAGTGTTGAATCATTGAATAGGGTACAAGATCAAGTTGAATATATGAGCTGCAAGGATTGACTGAGACATGCAAGACGTGGAGGTTGAAGAGGGTGTTGCATAGATGGGATCCACGCATTGAGATCACAGTGGTGGTTGCTTAGATATCAACTGCCAAAGTCTGGACATTTTAAGCCTGTCAACACAGATGGTCGACATGGCCTCAAAACCAACAAGGATGAGTGGGTATAAGAGAGGGATGTAGCTAGGGGTAGATGATCCCAAGTTTTGAATTAAGGATGATTGAGCTATCTTGTACCACAAAGAGAAAAATCAAGATGGCACACTCATGTTGCCATCAGGAGAGATGTAGTAAGAAGGAAAACAATTCTTCCTAAGCCACACATGTGTTTTATTTGGTGAGTTGCTTGTTTAACCACTAGGGGTGTTGTTCTATGAGGTAGCTCAAGACAAAACTCAACAAGCAAATCAAGACAATTCATCTACCAACAGATCAAGGCAATTCATCATAACAAACAGATCAAGGCAATTCATCTTAATTAGTCTAAAGAAAAAGTTTTTGTTCCCCCTAATTTTTACAACATGAACAAATAATCAAGGTTGCAAAAAGTGGGGTGTTCACCGTGTGTAGCAACTATTACAACTACTTTGAAATAATACTACAACATGAAATATAAAGACAACCATAAGGCTCCTGCCGGTTGCCACAATACAATAATGATCATCTCATACATATTCATCATCACATCATGGCCATATCACATCACCAAACCCTGCAAAAACAAGTTAGACGCCTCTAATTGGTTTGCATATTTTACGTGGTTTAGGGTTTTCGAGTAAGATCCAATCTACCTACGAACATGAACCACAACGGTGATACTAGTGTTGTCAATAGAAAGAGTAAATTGAATCTTCACTATGGTGGGAGAGACAGACACCCGCAAAGCCACTTATGCAATACAAGTTGCATGTCGAACGTGGAGCAAGTCTCATGAACGCGGTCATGTAAAGTTAGCCCGAGCCGCTTCATCCCACCATGCCGCAAGATGCAAAGTACACGAACTAAAGACAACAAAGCATCAACGCCCACAAAACAATTGTGTTCTACTCGTGCAACCAATCTATGCATAGACACGGCTCTGATACCACTGATGGGATTCGCATAGAAAACAAAAAAATTCCTACCGCAAGAACGAAGTTGATACGTCCATTTTGCATCACTATTTTATATCATAATTTACTGTTATTCATTGATATATTTCATATTTAGAGATGATACTTATGTTATTTCACTTATTTTGCATGTTTCATGATTATTGGAGAATTATTCACCGGAGTCAGAATTCTGCTGGAAAAAGCACCGTCAGGATACCATATTTCTGAAGATCAACAATTGACGGAAAATACACCGAAGTTCTTATTTTCCCAAATGACGGAGCCAACCAAAAGGGGAGGCCGAGGAGGGCCGCCATGCCCCCCCCCCCATAGGCCGGCGCGGGCCCTGCCCTGGCTGCGCCGCCATGTGGGAAGGGGGCCCATGACCCCTCGGCCGTCTCTCCTTCGCGTACTTCTTCGAAAACCTAAGGTACGAGGGGGCATCGAAATAGACACAGCCGCCTCTGCGGGGCGGAAACACCAGAGAGAAAAGAGCTCTCCGGCGGGCAGGAATCCGCCGGGGAAATTCCCTCCCGGAGGGGGAAATCGTCGCCATCGTCACCGTCATCGAGCTGGACTTCATTGGGATCATCATCATCATCATCTCCACCATCGACACCGCCATCTCCACCGCTGCACCTCGTCTCCGCTGTAACATCTTGGGTTGAATCTTGGTTATTTCATAGGGGAAACTCTCCCGGTGTTGATTACTACTTGTTATTGATGCTATTGAGTGAAACCATTGGATCAAGGTTTATGTTCAGATTGTTATCCATCATCATATCACCTCTGATCATGTTCCATATGATGTCTCGTGAGTAGTTCGTTTAGTTCTTGAGGACATGGGTGAAGTCTAAATGTTAGTAGTGAACTATGTTGAGTAATATTTAATGGTTTGATATTTAAGTTGTGGTGTCATTCTTCTAGTGGTGTCATGTGAACGTCGACTACATGATACTTCACCTTTATGGGCCTAGGGGAATACATCTTGTATTCGTTTGCTAATTGTGGGGTTGCCGGAGTGACAGCAACCTGAACCCCCGTTGGTATATCGATGCAGGAGGGATAGCAGGATCTCAGAGTTTAAGGCTGTGGTTAGATTTATCTTAATTACTTTCTTGTATTTGCGGATGCTTGCAAGGGGTTTAATCACAAGTATGTATTAGTCCTAGGAAGGGCGGTGCATTAGCATAGGTTCACCCACACAACACTTATCAAAACAATGAAGATTAATCAACTATATGAAGCGAAAGCACTAGACTAAATTCCCGTGTGTCCTCAAGAACGTTTGGTCATTATAAGTAAACAAACCGGCTTGTCCTTTGTGCTAAAAAGGATTGGGCCACTCGCTGCAATTATTACTCTCGCATTTTACTTACTTGTACTTTATTTATCTGCTATATCAAAACCCCCTGAAAACTTGTCTGTGAGCATTTACAGTGAATCCTTCATCGAAACTGCTTGTCAACACCTTCTGCTCCTCGTTGGGTTCGACACTCTTATTTATCGAAAGTACTACGATACACCCCTATACTTGTGGGTCATCAAGACTATTTTCTGGCGCCGTTGCCGGGGAGTGAAGCGCTATTGGTAAGTGGAATTGGTAAGGAAAACTTTTACTGTACGTGCTGATTTTTATTTCTGCCTGCTGCTATAATTCATTATGGAGAGATCCTCTCTTGAATTTCTATTTGGGAAATCTACTACTACTGCAAAGGTAGTGGATGAGGCGCCAGGTGAGGAAGTAATTCCATATAAAATACCTATGAAAATTATTGAACGTGTTGTGGATAACCGCTATGAAGGGGATGGAACTGTTCATCCTGGAGATCATTTACTGTTTTTACATGAATTATGCGGGTTATTCAAGTGTGCAGGTATTTCAATGGATGAAGTTAGGAAGAAATTATTCGCTATGTCGCTGTCTGGTAAAGCGGCGCATTGGTATAAACTGCTGAAGGATGGGCATTCTCTTGATTGGAAGGATATTGTGCCTCTATTTTATTCTAAATTCTATCCTCCAAGTGAAATTCACAAAGACCGAAACCGCATATATAATTTCTGGCCTCATGATGGAGAGAGTATTGCCCAAGCATGGGGGAGATTGAAGTCTTTAATGCTCAAATGCCCCATTCATGAGCTTCCTGGTAATATCATCATTGATAATTTCTATGCAAGACTTTCTTTTCAAGATAAAACCTTGCTGGATACTACTTGTTCTGGATCATTCACACGCAACAAAGAAGAGTTTAAATGGGACCTTCTTGATCGGATCCAAGAAAATACTGAAGGATGGGAGAATGACAAAGGTAGAGTGTCAGGTATAAATTATGATTATGAATGCATTGAAACTTTTATGGATACTGATAAATTTCGTAATATGAGTGCTACTTATGGTCTTGACTCTCAAGTTGTTGCAAATTTTTATAAAGCTTTTGCCTCTCATTTTGAATTGCCTAGGAAGAATTTTGATAAGTATCATGAACCTTATAAAGATAAAACTGATTCACCTATAGGTAAATGTATTGAAGTTAAAACTGTTGATCATATTCTTCCTGAAGCTTATATTGAAAAAACTCCTTTCCCTGCTAAAATGAAGGAGTATTCTGTTATAACTAGTGTGGTTAATAAAAGTGCAAAGAAACCTATAGAACCTGAGGAGCAAATAAATGTTGAACCTGCTGTTGCAATAGTTAAAGATCTTGTGACTGAAAATGTAGAAGATGGTCATATTATTTTCTGTGAAGATGCTTCTAATATTGTTTCACATCCTAGTAAGTCTAGGAAAGCTAGTGTTCCTATGCTCTCTGTTAGAATTGGTGATCATTGTTATTATGGTTTATGCGATATTGGTGCAAGTATTAGTGCCATTCCTTATGAGCTTTACACGGAAATCATGCATGAAATTGGTTCTTGTGAACTTGAAGATATTGATGTGGTTATTCGGCTAGCTAATAGAGAAACTATCTCTCCTATTGGTATTGTTCGAGATGTTGAAGTTTTATGTGGTAAGATTAAATATCCTGCTGACTTTTTGGTACTTGGTTCTGCTGCTAGTAAGACTTGTCCTATCATTTTTGGTAGACCTTTTCTAAATACTTGTGGAGCTGTTATAGATTGCAAGAAAGAGAAAATTGTGACTAAATTTGCTGGTGAATCTTATGAGTTTAATTTCTCTAAATTTGCCAAAGTTCCTTATAAAGCTGAATTGCCTAATAATGATTTTAGAGTTGAACAGCTTGCATCTATTGCTCTTGCTCCTAGTAATCCTTTGCAGCAACATTTGGAGGATCATGAGAGTGAAGTATTTAGGGAAGAAAGAAATGAGCTTGATGAAATTTTCCTTCGTCAACCCATTCTTAAACATGACTTACCGGTTGAAGATCTAGGTACGACACCACCACCAAAGGAAGATCCTGTTTTTGATTTGAAACCATTACCTGATAATCTTAAGTATGCTTATATTGATGATAAGAAAACATATCCTGTTATTATTAGTGCTAAGCTTTCAGCATAGGAAAAAAATTTACTGCGAGAACGCAATCCAAGCCAAGATGCAATCTAGAAGACGGGAGCAACGAGGGGATGATCGAGACTCACCCTTGAAGATTTCCAAAGCCTATAAGAGTAGGCTCTTATTGCTGCGGTAGACGATCACTTGCCGCTTGCAAAAGCGCGTAGAAGATCTTGATCACGGTGCCACAATCGGGCAGCACCTCCGTACTCGGTCACACGTTCGGTGTTGATGAAGACGACGTCCTTCTCCCCGTTCCAGCGGGCAGCGGAAGTAGTAGCTCCTCCTTGAATCCGGCAGCACGACGGCGTGGTGGCGGTGGCGATGGAGATCTCCGGCGGAGCTTCGCTAAGCGTTGCGGGAGAGGTGGAGGAGAGGGGCGCTAGGGTTTGGGGAGAGGGGGTGGCCGGCCACTAAGGGGTGCGGCCAAGCTATGGCTTTGGTGTGGCCGGCCCCCTCCCCTTGGCCCTCATTATATAGGTGGAACACCCAAGAGTTGGTGTACAAGTCTTCGAATAAGACCCCAACCCAAAACCTTCCATGTGTAGGGAAACCTACCCAAGGTGGGATTCCCACCTCAAGTGGGACTCCCACCTTTCCATGAGGGGGGGTGGCCGGCTGATACGTCTCCAACGTATCGATAATTTCTTATGTTCCATGCTACTTTATTGATGATACCTACATGTTTTATGCACATTATATGTCGTATTTATGCATTTTCTGGAACTAACCTATTAACAAGATGCCGAAGTGTCCTGTTTTCTGCTGTTTTTGGTTTCAGAAATCCTAGTAAAGAAATATTCTCGGAATCGGACGAAATCAACGCCCGGGTTCCTATTTTGCCCGGAAGCATCCAGAACAGAGCGCCAGAGGAGGGCCCTGTGGGCCCCAGATGATAGGGTGGCGCGGCCGGGCCTGGCCGCGCCGCCTATGGTGTCGTCGCCCTTCGACCTTCGACGCTGCCCTTTCGCCTATATAAAGCCCCTGCGTCGAAAACCCTTACGGAGGAAGCCACGGTACGCGAAACCTTCCAGAGCCGCCGCCATCGCGAAGCCAAGATCGGGGACAGGAGTCTCTGTTCCGGCACCCTGCCGGACGGGGAAATGCCCCCGGAAGGCTTCTCCATCGACACCGCTGCCATCTCCACCGCCATCTTCATCACCGCTGCTGCTCCCATGAGGAGGGAGTAGTTCTCCATCGAGGCTCGGGGCTGTACCGGTAGCTATGTGGTTCATCTCTCTCCTATGTGCTTCAATACAATAATCTCATGAGCTGCCTTACATGATTGAGATTCATATGATGATGCTTGTAATCTAGATGTCATTGTGCTAGTCAAGTGAGTTTTACTTATGTGATCTCCGGAGACTCCTTGTCCCACGTGTGTAAAGGTGACAGTGTGTGCACCGTGTGGGTCTCTTAGGCTATATTTCACAGAATACTTATTCACTGTTATGAATGGCGTAGTGAAGTGCTTATTTATATCTCTTTATGATTGCAATGTGTTTTGTATCACAATTTATCTATGTGCTACTCTAGCAATGTTATTAAAGTAGTTTTATTCCTCCTGCACGATGTAATGGTGACAGTGTGTGCATCCGTGTTAGTACTTGGTTTATGCTATGATCATGATCTCTTGTAGATTGCGAAGTTAACTATTGCTATGATAGTATTGATGTGTATTATTCCTCCTACATAAGCATGAAGGTGACAGTGTGCATGCTATGTTAGTACTTGGTTTAGTCGTTTCGATCTTTCATGCACTCTAAGGTTATTTAAATATGAACATTGAATTGTGGAGCTTGTTAACTCCGGCATTGAGGGTTCGTGTAATCCTACGCAATGTGTTCATCATCCAACAAGAGAGTGTAGAGTATGCATTTATCTATTCTGTTATGTGATCAATGTTGAGAGTGTCCACTAGTGAAAGTCTAATCCCTAGGCCTTGTTCCTAAATACTGCTATCGCTGCTTGTTTCTGTTTCTTGAATTACTACTGCTGCGTTACTCATGTTTACTTCCTACAATATTACTACCATCAACTGCACGCCAGTAAGCTATTTTCTGGCGCCGTACTACTGCTCATATTCATTCATACCACTTGTATTTCACTATCTCTTCGCCGAACTAGTACACCTATTAGGTGTGTTGGGGACACAAGAGACTTCTTGCTTTGTGGTTGCAGGGTTGCATGAGAGGGATATCTTTGACCTCTTCCTCCCTGAGTTCGATAAACCTTGGGTAATCCACTTAAGGGAAACTTGCTGCTGTTCTACAAACCTCTGCTCTTGGAGGCCCAACACTGTCTACAAGAATAGAAGCACCCGTAGACATCAAGCACTTTTCTGGCGCCGTTGCCGGGGAGGAAAGGTAAAAGGTACTCACACTCCGGATCTCGGCTACTAAGCTATTCTCCGGCGCCGTTGTAAGTACTCGAAGCTATTTCCTTTAGACTCTGCAATTGCGACATTTGGTTTCTTGTTTACACTAGTTAGGCATAATGGACAACAATGACCTTTTTATTCTATTTCCTGATTTAAGACATGGATGGTTTGATGCGAAAATTAAAAAACCCATGGAACATATTAATATGAATGCTTTGAACACTATTGTTGCTAATGCTATGGAAAATTCTAAGCTTGGGGAAGCTGGCTTTGATGAGCATGATATTTTTAGTCCCCCAAGCATTGAGGAGAAAATTTACTTTGATGATACTTTGCCTCCTATTTATGATGATTATAATGATAGTAGTCTTTTGTTACCACCTGTTATGGAGGATAAATTTGATTATGATTACAATATACCTCCTATATTTGATAGCTACTTTGTTGAATTTGCTCCCACTACAACTAATAAAATTGATTATGCTTATGTTGGGAGTAGTAATTATTTTATGCATGAGACTCATGATAAGAATGCTTTATGTGATAGTTATATTGTTGAGTTTGCTCATGTTGCTACTGAAAGTTATTATGAGAGAGGAAAATATGGTTGTAGAAATTTTCATGTTACTAAAACACCTCTCTATGTGCTGAAATTTTTGAAGCTACACTTGTTTTATCTTCCTATGCTTGTTACTTTGCTCTTCATGAACTTGTTTATTTACAAGATTCCTATGCATAGGAAGCATGTTAGACTTAAATATGTTTTGAATTTGCCTCTTGATGCTCTCTTTTGCTTCAACTTCTATTTCTTGCGAGTGCATCATTAAAACTGCTGAGCCCATCTTAATGGCTATAAAGAAAGAACTTCTTGGGAGATAACCCATGTGTTTATTTTACTACAGCAATTTTTGTTTTGTTGAGTCTTGGAAGTTGTTTAGTACTGTAGCAACCTCTCCTTATCATTTTTTTGTGCCAAGTAAAGTTTCTATGCTAAAGTTGATGTTATATTTGGGATCGCTGCGCAGAAACAGCATTGCTGTCTGTCACGAATTCTGGCACAAGTCTCTGTAGAAAATTCGAAAAAATCTGCCAATTTACGAGCGTGATCCTCAGATATGTACGCAACTTTCATTAGTTTTGAGTTTTTCCATTTGAGCAAGTCTGGTGCCATTTTAAAATTCGTCTTTACGGACTGTTCTGTTTTTGACAGATTCTGCCTTTTATTTCGCATTGCCATATTTGCTATATTGGATGAATTTTTTGATCCATTAATGTCCAGTAGCTTTGTGCAATGTCCAGAAGTGTAAAGAATGTTTGTGTCACCTCTGAACATGTGAATTTTGATTATGCACTAACCCTCTAATGAGTTTGCTTGAAGTTTGGTGTGAAGGAAGTTTTCAAGGGTCAAGAGAGGAGTATGATATATATGATCAAGAGGAGTGAAAGTGATGCCCCGTGGTTCATCCCTGCATAAAGAAGACTCAAGCGTCTAAGCTTGGGGATGCCCAAGGCATCCCCTTCTTCATCGACAAAGTATCAGGTTCCTTCTCTTGAAACTATATTTTTATTCGGTCACATCTTATGTACTTTACTTGGAGCGTCTGTGTGCTTTTATTTTTGTTTTGTTATCTTAGTTCTCTGAATAAGTTCATCCTTGTGTGGGAGAGAGACACGCTCCGCTGGTTCGTATGAACACATGTGTTCTTAGCTCATAATATTCATGGCGAAGTTTCCTCTTCGTTAAATTGTTATATGGTTGGAATTGGAAAATGCTACATGTAGTAATTGGTAAAATGTCTTGGATAATGTGATACTTTGCAATTGTTGTGCTCATGTTTAAGCTCTTGCATCATATGCTTTGCACCCATTAATGAAGAAATACATAGAGCTTGCTAAAATTTGATTTGCATATTTGGTCTCTCTAAGGTCTAGATAATATCTAGTATTGAGTTTTGAACAACAAGGAAGACGGTGTAGAGTCTTATAATGTTTACAATATGTCTTTTATGTGAGTTTTGCTGCACCGGTTCATCCTTGAGTTTGCTTCAAATAACCTTGCTAGCCTAAACCTTGTATCGAGAGGGAATACTTCTCATGCATCCAAAATCCTTGAGCCAACCACTATGCCATTTGTGTCCACCATACCTACCTACTACATGGTATTTCTCCGCCATTCCAAAGTAAATTGCTTGAGTGCTACCTTTATAATTCCATCATTCACCTTTGCACCTTTAGAAAATAGCCTTAAAAACTATCGCCTTGAAATGTATTATGCACTTTATCTTTTATTAATGTTGCTTGTTGTGCGATAACCATGTTTCTGTTGGGAACGCCATCAACTATTGTTGAATATCATGTGAGTTGCTATGCATGTCCGTCTTGTCTGAAGGATCTATCACCTTAATGATTGGAGCATGCAAATTGTTAGAGAAGAACATTGGGCCGCTAACTAAAGCCATGAATCATGGTTGAAGTTTCAGTTTTGGACATATATCCTCAATCTCATATGAGAATAATAATTGTTGCTACATGCTTATGCATTTAAGAGGAGTCCATTATCTGTTGTCCATGTTGTCCCGGTATGGATGTCTAAGTTGAGAATAATCAAAAGCGAGAAATCCAAAATGCGATCTTTCTCCTTAGACCTTTGTACAGGCGGCATGGAGGTACCCCTTTGTGACACTTGGTTGAAACATGGCATTGCGAAGATCCGGTAGTCCAAGCTAAGTAGGACAAGGTGCGGGCACTATTAGTATACTATGCATGAGGCTTGCAACTTGTAAGATATAATTTACATAACTCATATGCTTTATTACTACCGTTGACAAAATTGTTTCATGTTTTCAAAATAAAAGCTCTAGCACAAATACAGCAATCGATGCTTTCCTCTTTGAAGGACCTTTCTTTTACTTTTATTGTTGAGTCAGTTTACCTATCTCCCTCCACCTTAAGAAGCAAACACTTGTGTGAACTGTGCATTGATTCCTACATACTTGCATATTGCACTTGTTATATTACTTTATGTTGACAATATCCATGAGATATACATGTTATAAGTTGAAAGCAACCGCTGAAACTTAATCTTCCTTTGTGTTGCTTCAATACCTTTACTTTGATTTATTACTTTATGAGTTAACTCTTATGCAAGACTTATTTATGCTTGTCTTGAAAGTGCTATTCATGAAAAGTCTTTGCTTTATGATTCACTTGTTTACTCATGTCATTACCATTGTTTTGATCGCTGCATTCATTACATATGTTTACAAATAGTATGATCAAGGTTATGATGGCATGTCACTTCAGAAATTATCTGAGTTATCGTTTTACCTGCTCGGGACGAGCAGAACTAAGCTTGGGGATGCTGATACGTCTCCAACGTATCGATAATTTCATATGTTCCATGCTACTTTATTGATGATACACCTACATGTTTTATGCACATTATATGTCGTATTTATGCATTTTCTGGAACTAACCTATTAACAAGATGCCGAAGTGCCAGTTCCTGTTTTCTGCTGTTTTTGGTTTCACAAATCCTAGTAAAGAAATATTCTCGGAATCGGACGAAATCAACGCCCAGGTTCCTATTTTGCCCGGAAGCATCCAGAACACCCGAGAGCCGCCAGAGGAGGGCCCTGTGGGCCCCAGATGATAGGGTGGCGCGGCCTGGGCCCTGGCCGCTCCAGCTGATACGTCTCCAACGTATCGATAATTTCTTATGTTCCATGCTACTTTATTGATGATACCTACATGTTTTATGCACATTATATGTCATATTTATGCATTTTTGGAACTAACATATTAACAAGATGCCGAAGAGCCGATTGCTGTTTTCTGGTTTCAGAATCCTAGTAAGGAAATATTCTCGGAAATGGACGAAACTTTCGCCCAGGGTCCTATTTTTGCACGAAGCTTCCAAGACCGAAGAGATAACGAAGTGGGGCCACGAGGCAGCCAGGGAGGCGGCGCGGCCCAGGCCCTGGCCGCGCCGGCTGCCTGTGGGCCCTCGTGTGGCCCCCCGCGTGCCCTTTCGCCTACTTAAAGCCTCCGTCGCGAAACCCCCAGTACCGAGAGCCACGATACGGAAAACCTTCCAGAGACGCCGCCGCCGCGAATCCCATCTCGGGGGATTCGGGAGATCGCCTCCGGCACCCTGCCGGAGAGGGGATTCATCTCCCGGAGGACTCTTCATCGCCATGATCGCCTCCGGAGTGATGAGTGAGTAGTTCACCCCTGGACCATGGGTCCATAGCAGTAGCTAGATGGTCGTCTTCTCCTTGTTGTGCTTCATTGTTGGATCTTGTGAGCTGCCTAACATGATCAAGATCATCTATCTGTAATACTATATGTTGTGTTTGTCGGGATCCGATGGATAGAGAGTACTATGATTATGGTGATTATCAATCTATTGTTTATGTGTTGTTTATGATCTTGCATGCTCTCCGTTATTAGTAGAGGCTCTGGCCAAGTTTTTACTCTTAACTCCAAGAGGGAGTATTTATGCTCGATAGTGGGTTCATGCCTCCATTAAATCTGGGACAGTGACAGAAAGTTCTAAGGTTGTGGATGTGCTGTTGCCACTAGGGATAAAACATTGATTCTATGTCTAAGGATGTAGTTGTCGATTACATTACGCACCATACTTAATGCAATTGTCTGTTGCTTAGCAACTTAATACTGAATGGGGTTCGGACGATAACCTGAAGGTGGACTTTTTAGGCATAGATGCAGTTGGATGGCGGTCTATGTACTTTGTCGTAATGCCCGGATTAAATCTCACTATATTTATCATATCATGTATATGCATTGTTATGCCTTTCTCTATTTGTCAATTGCCCGACTGTAATTTGTTCACCCAACATGCTTTTATGTTATGGGAGAGACACCTCTAGTGAACTGTGGACCCCGGTCCTATTCTTTACATAGCATACAATCTACTGCAATTGTGTTTTACTATTTTTTTGCAAACATCTTCCACTCGATACGCTTAATCCTTTGTTACAGCAAGCCGGTGAGATTGACAACCTCACTGTTTCGTTGGGACAAAGTACTTGGGTTGTGTTGTGCAGGTTCCACGTTGGCGCCGGAATCCCTGGTGTTGCGCCGCATCACATTTCGTGACCATCAACCTTCAACGTGCTTCTTGGCTCCTACTGGTTCGATTAAACCTTGGTTTCTTTCTGAGGGAAAACTTGCTACTGTGCGCATCATACCTTCCTCTTGGGGTTCCCAACGAACGTGTGAGTTACACGCCATCAAGCTCTTTTTCTGGCGCCGTTGCCGGGGAGATCAAGACACGCTGCAAGGGGAGTCTCCACTTCTCAATCTCTTTACTTTGTTTTTGTCTTGCTTTATTTTATTTACTACTTTGTTTGCTGCACCTAAACAAAACACAAAAAAATTAGTTGCTAGTTTTACTTTATTTACTGTCTTGCTCTCTATATCAAAAACACAAAAAAATTAGTTACTTGCATTTAATTTATTTTGTTATCATGTCTAGTCCTGTACTTGTTTTTATTTACACTAGTTAGGCATAATGGACAACAATGACCTTTTTATTCTATTTCCTGATTTAAGACATGGATGGTTTGATGCGAAAATTAAAAAACCCATGGAACATATTAATATGAATGCTTTGAACACTATTGTTGCTAATGCTATGGAAAATTCTAAGCTTGGGGAAGCTGGCTTTGATGAGCATGATATTTTTAGTCCCCCAAGCATTGAGGAGAAAATTTACTTTGATGATACTTTGCCTCTTATATTTGATGATGAGAATAATAATGATAGCTACTTTGTTGAATTTGCTCCCACTACAACTAATAAAATTGATTATGCTTATGTTGGGAGTAGTAATTATTTTATGCATGAGACTCATGATAAGAATGCTTTATGTGATAGTTATATTGTTGAGTTTGCTCATGATGCTACTGAAAGTTATTATGAGAGAGGAAAATATGGTTGTAGAAATTTTCATGTTACTAAAATACCTCTCTATGTGCTGAAATTTTTTAAGCTACACTTGTTTTATCTTTCTATGCTTGTTGCATTATGCTTCTTGAACTTGTTTATTTACAAGATTCCTTTTCATAGGAAGCATGTTAGGCTTAAATGTGTTTTGAATTTGCCTCTTGATGCTCTCTTTTGCTTCAAATACTATTTCTTGCGAGTGCATCATTAAAACTGCTGAGCCCATCTTAATGGCTATAAAGAAAGAACTTCTTGGGAGATAACCCATGTGTTTTTTTACTACAGTACTTTGTTTTATATTTGAGTCTTGGAAGTTGTTTACTACTGTAGCAACCTCTCCTTATCATGTTTTTGTGCCAAGTAAAGTTTCTATGTCAAAGTTGATGTTATATTTGGGATCGCTGCGCAGAAACAGCATTGCTGTCTGTCACGAATCTGGGCACAGTTCTCTGTAGTAAATTCGAAAAAATCTGCCAATTTACGAGCGTGATCCTCAGATATGTACGCAACTTTCATTAGTTTTGAGTTTTTCCATTTGAGCAAGTCTGGTGCCAGCTTTAAATTCGTCTTTACGGACTGTTCTGTTTTTGACAGATTCTGCCTTTTATTTCGCATTGCCTCTTTTGCTATGTTGGATTCATTTCTTTGATCCATTAATGTCCAGTAGCTTTATGCAATGTCCAGAAGTGTAAAAAATGATTGTGCCACCTCTGAACATGTGAATTATTAATTGTGCACTAACCCTCTAATGAGTTTGCTTGAAGTTTGGTGTGAAGGAAGTTTTCAAGGGTCAAGAGAGGAGAATGATATACTATGATCAAGAGGAGTGAAAGCTCTAAGCTTGGGGATGCCCCCGTGGTTCACCCCTGCATATTTTAAGAAGACTCAAGCGTCTAAGCTTGGGGATGCCCAAGGCATCCCCTTCTTCATCGACAACATCATCAGGTTCCTCCCCTGAAACTATATTTTTATTCAATCACATCTTGTGTTCTTTACTTGGAGCGTCGGTTTGTTTTTGTTTTTGTTTTTGTTTGAATAAAATGGATCCTAGCATTCACTTTGTGGGAGAGAGACACGCTCCGCTGTTGCATATGGACACATGTGTCCTTAGGCTTTACTCATAATGTTCATGGCGAAGTTTCTTCTTCGTTAAATTGTTATATGGTTGGAATTGGAAAATGCTACATGTAGTAATTCTAAAATGTTTTGGATAATGTGATACTTGGCAATTGTTGTGCTCATGTTTAAGCTCTTGCATCATATGCTTTGCACCCATTAATGAAGAAATACATAGAGCTTGCTAAAATTTGATTTGCATATTTGGTCTCTCTAAGGTCTAGATAATATCTAGTATTGAGTTTTGAACAACAAGGAAGACGGTGTAGAGTCTTATAATGTTTACAATATGTCTTTTATGTGAGTTTTGCTGCACCTGTTCATCCTTGAGTTTGCTTCAAATAACCTTGCTAGCCTAAACCTTGTATCGAGAGGGAATACTTCTCATGCATCCAAAATCCTTGAGCCAACTACTATGCCATTTGTGTCCACCATACCTACCTACTACATGGTATTTCTCCGCCATTCCAAAGTAAATTGCTTGAGTGCTACCTTTAAAATTCCATTATTCACCTTTGCAATATATAGCTCATGGGACAAAATAGCCTTAAAAACTATCGTAGTATTGAATATGTACTTATGCACTTTATATTTTATTAAGTTGCTTGTTGTGCGATAACCATGCTTCTGGGGAACGCCATCAACTATTGTTGAATATCATGTGAGTTGCTATGCATGTCCGTCTTGTCTGAAGGATCTATCATTTTAGTGGTTGGAGCATGCAAAATTGTTAGAGAAGAACATTGGGCCGCTAACTAAAGCCATGAATCATGGTGGAAGTTTCAGTTTTGGACATATATCCTCAATCTCATATGAGAATAATAATCATTGCTACATGCTTATGCATTTAAGAGGAGTCCATTATCTGTTGTCCATGTTGTCCCGGTATGGATGTCTAAGTTGAGAATAATCAAAAGCGAGAAATCCAAAATGCGAGCATTCTCCTTAGACCTTTGTACAGGCGGCATGGAGGTACCCCTTTGTGACACTTGGTTGAAACATGGCATGCAAAGACCCGGTAGTCCAAGCTAAGTAGGACGAGGTGCGGACACTATTAGTACACTATGCATGAGGCTTGCAACTTGTAAGATATAATTTACATAACTCATATGCTTTATTACTACCGTTGACAAAATTGTTTCATGTTTTCAAAATAAAAGCTCTAGCACAAATACAGCAATCGATGCTTTCCTCTTGAAGGACCTTTCTTTTACTTTTATTGTTGAGTCAGTTTACCTATCTCCTTCCACCTTAAGAAGCAAACACTTGTGTGAACTGTGCATTGATTCCTACATACTTGCATATTGCACTTGTTATATTACTTTATGTTGACAATATCCATGAGATATACATGTTATAAGTTGAAAGCAACCGCTGAAACTTAATCTTCCTATGTGTTGCTTCAATACCTTTACTTTGATTTATTGCTTTATGAGTTAACTCTTATGCAAGACTTATTGATGCTTGTCTTGAAGTACTATTCATGAAAAGTCTTTGTCATATGATTCACTTGTTTACTCATGTCATTACCTTTGTTTTGATCGCTGCATTCATTACATATGTTTACAAATAGTATGATCAAGATTATGATGGCATGTCACTTCAGAAATTATCTTTGTTATCGTTTTACCTGCTCGGGACGAGCAGAACTAAGCTTGGGGATGCTGATACGTCTCCAACGTATCGATAATTTCTTATGTTCCATGCTACTTTATTGATGATACCTACATGTTTTATGCACATTATATGTCATATTTATGCATTTTCTGGAACTAACCTATTAACAAGATGCCGAAGAGCCAGTTGTTTTCTGCTGTTTTTGGTTTCAGAAATCCTAGTAAGGAAATATTCTCGGAATTGGACGAAACTTTCGCCCAGGGTCCTATTTTTGCACGAAGCTTCCAGAAGACCGAAGAGATAACGAAGTGGGGCCACGAGGCAGCCAGGGCTAGGGCGGCGCGGCCCAGGCCCGGCCGCGCCGGCCTGCCCCCTGGGCCTCGTGTGGCCCCCGCGTTGCCCTTTCGCCTACTTAAAGCCTCCATCGCGAAACCCCCCGAGAGCCACGATACGGAAAACCTTCCGGAGACGCCCGCCGCGAATCCCATCTCGGGGGATTCAGGAGATCGCCTCCGGCACCCTGCCGGAGAGGGGATTCATCTCCCGGAGGACTCTTCATCGCCATGATCGCCTCCGGAGTGATGAGTGAGTAGTTCACCCCTGGACCATGGGTCCATAGCAGTAGCTAGATGGTCGTCTTCTCCTTGTTGTGCTTCATTGTTGGATCTTGTGAGCTGCCTAACATGATCAAGATCATCTATCTGTAATACTATATGTTGTGTTTGTCGGGATCCGATGGATAGAGAGTACTATGATTATGGTGATTATCAATCTATTGTTTATGTGTTGTTTATGATCTTGCATGCTCTCCGTTATTAGTAGAGGCTCTGGCCAAGTTTTTACTCTTAACTCCAAGAGGGAGTATTTATGCTCGATAGTGGGTTCATGCCTCCATTAAATCTGGGACAGTGACAGAAAGTTCTAAGGTTGTGGATGTGCTGTTGCCACTAGGGATAAAACATTGATTCTATGTCTAAGGATGTAGTTGTCGATTACATTACGCACCATACTTAATGCAATTGTCTGTTGCTTAGCAACTTAATACTGAATGGGGTTCGGATGATAACCTGAAGGTGGACTTTTTAGGCATAGATGCAGTTGGATGGCGGTCTATGTACTTTGTCGTAATGCCCGGATTAAATCTCACTATATTTATCATATCATGTATATGCATTGTTATGCCTTTCTCTATTTGTCAATTGCCCGACTGTAATTTGTTCACCCAACATGCTTTTATCTTATGGGAGAGACACCTCTAGTGAACTGTGGACCCCGGTCCTATTCTTTACATAGCATACAATCTACTGCAATTGTGTTTTACTATTTTCTTGCAAACATCTTCCACTCGATACGCTTAATCCTTTGTTACAGCAAGCCGGTGAGATTGACAACCTCATTTTCGTTGGGACAAAGTACTTGGGTTGTGTTGTGCAGGTTCCACGTTGGCGCCGGAATCCCTGGTGTTGCGCCGCATCACATTTCGCGGCCATCAACCTTCAACGTGCTTCTTGGCTCCTACTGGTTCGATTAAACCTTGGTTTCTTTCTGAGGGAAAACTTGCTACTGTGCGCATCATACCTTCCTCTTGGGGTTCCCAACGAACGTGTGAGTTACACGCCATCACCAGCCTATGGTGTCGTCGCCCCTTCGACCTTCTGACGCTGCCCTTTCGCCTATATAAAGCCCCTGCGTCGAAAACCCTTACGGAGGAAGCCACGGTACGCGAAACCTTCCAGAGCCGCCGCCATCGCGAAGCCAAGATCTGGGGGACAGGAGTCTCTGTTCCGGCACCCTGCCGGACGGGGAAGTGCCCCCGGAAGGCTTCTCCATCGACACCGCTGCCATCTCCACCGCCATCTTCATCACCGCTGCTGCTCCCATGAGGAGGGAGTAGTTCTCCATCGAGGCTCGGGGCTGTACCGGTAGCTATGTGGTTCATCTCTCTCCTATGTGCTTCAATACAATAATCTCATGAGCTGCCTTACATGATTGAGATTCATATGATGATGCTTGTAATCTAGATGTCATTGTGCTAGTCAAGTGAGTTTTACTTATGTGATCTCCGGAGACTCCTTGTCCCACGTGTGTAAAGGTGACAGTGTGTGCACCGTGTGGGTCTCTTAGGCTATATTTCACAGAATACTTATTCACTGTTATGAATGGCGTAGTGAAGTGCTTATTTATATCTCTTTATGATTGCAATGTGTTTTGTATCACAATTTATCTATGTGCTACTCTAGCAATGTTATTAAAGTAGTTTTATTCCTCCTGCACGATGTAATGGTGACAGTGTGTGCATCCGTGTTAGTACTTGGTTTATGCTATGATCATGATCTCTTGTAGATTGCGAAGTTAACTATTGCTATGATAGTATTGATGTGTATTATTCCTCCTACATAAGCATGAAGGTGACAGTGTGCATGCTATGTTAGTACTTGGTTTAGTCGTTTCGATCTTTCATGCACTCTAAGGTTATTTAAATATGAACATTGAATTGTGGAGCTTGTTAACTCCGGCATTGAGGGTTCGTGTAATCCTACGCAATGTGTTCATCATCCAACAAGAGAGTGTAGAGTATGCATTTATCTATTCTGTTATGTGATCAATGTTGAGAGTGTCCACTAGTGAAAGTCTAATCCCTAGGCCTTGTTCCTAAATACTGCTATCGCTGCTTGTTTACTGTTTTACTGAATTACTACTGCTGCGTTACTACTGCATGTTTACTTCCTACAATATTACTACCATCAACTGCACGCCAGTAAGCTATTTTCTGGCGCCGTACTACTGCTCATATTCATTCATACCACTTGTATTTCACTATCTCTTCGCCGAACTAGTACACCTATTAGGTGTGTTGGGGACACAAGAGACTTCTTGCTTTGTGGTTGCAGGGTTGCATGAGAGGGATATCTTTGACCTCTTCCTCCCTGAGTTCGATAAACCTTGGGTAATCCACTTAAGGGAAACTTGCTGCTGTTCTACAAACCTCTGCTCTTGGAGGCCCAACACTGTCTACAAGAATAGAAGCACCCGTAGACATCACCGGCCACCTTGGAGGAGTCCACCTGGGACTCCACCCCTCTAGGGTTGGCCGGCCATGGGTGGTGGAGTCCCTCCGGGACTCCGCCTTCCAAAGTGATTTCTTCCGGACTTTTCTAGAACCTTCTAGAACCTTCCATAAATGCACCGGATCATTTTCAAACTTATAAAATGACTTCCTATATATGAATCTTATTCTCCGGACCATTCCGGAACTCCTCGTGATGTCCGGGATCCCATCCGAGACTTCGAACAAAACTTCGAACTCCATTCCATATTCAAGTTCTACTATTACAACATCAAACCTTAAGTGTGTCACCCTACGGTTCGTGAACTATGTAGACATGGTTGAGAACTCTCTCCGACCAATAACCAATAGCGGGATCTGGAGATCCATAATGGCTCCCACATATTCAACGATGACTTAGTGATCGAATGAACCATTCACATACGATACCAATTCCCTTTGTCACGCGATATTTTACTTGTCCGAGGTTTGATCATCGGTATCACTCTATACCTTGTTCAACCTCGTCTCCTGACAAGTACTCTTTACTCGTACCGTGGTATGTGGTCTCTTATGAACTTATTCATATGCTTGCAAGACATTAGACGACATTCCACCGAGAGGGCCCAGAGTATATCTATCCGTCATCGGGATGGACAAATCCCACTGTTGATACGTCTCCAACGTATCGATAATTTCTTATGTTCCATGCCACTTTATTGATGATACCTACATGTTTTATGCACATTATATGTCGTATTTATGCGTTTTTGGAACTAACCTATTAACAAGATGCCGAAGTGCCGGTTCCTGTTTTTTTTCAGAAATCCTAGTAACGAAATATTCTCGGAATTGGACGAAATCAACGAGGTTCCTATTTTTCCACGAAGCTTCCAGAACACCCGGGAAGGACCAGAGGGGGCCATAGGCCCACCAGGAGGGTGGCCGGCGCGGCCTAGGGTTGGCCCGCGCCGCCTTACCCCCTGGCCGCCTCTTCGACCTTCTGACGCCGCCTCTTCGCCTATTTAAAGCCCCTGCATCGAAAACCCTTACAGAAGAAGCCACGATACGAGAAAAGTTCCAGAGCCGCCGCCGTCGCGAAGCCAAGATCTGGGGACAGGAGTCTCTGTTCCGCACCCTGGAGCGGGGAAGTGCCCCCGGAAGGCTCCTCCATCGACACCGCTGCCATCTCCACCGCCATCTTCATCACCGCTGCTGCTCCCATGAGGAGGGAGTAGTTCTCCATTGAGGCTCGGGGCTGTACCGGTAGCTATGTGGTTAATCTCTCTCCTATGTACCTCAATACAATGATCTCATGAGCTGCTTTACATGATTGAGATTCATATGAGTTTTGTATCACAATTTATCTATGTGCTACTCTAGTGATGTGTTATTAAAGTAGTTTTATTCCTCCTCCACGTGTGTAAAGGTGACAGTGCGTGCACCGTGTTAGTACTTGGTTTATGCTATGATCATGATCTCTTGTAGATTGCGAAGTTAACTATTGCTATGATAATATTGATGTGATCTATTCCTCCTACATATGCATGAAGGTGACAGTGTGCATGCTATGCTAGTACTTGGTTTAGTCGTTTTGATCTATCTTACACTTAAGGTTACTTAAACATGAGCATTATTGTGGAGCTTGTTAACTCCGGCATTGAGGGTTCGTGTAATCCTACGCAATGTGTTCATCATCCAACAAAAGTGTAGAGTATGCATTTATCTATTCTGTTATGTGATCAATGTTGAGAGTGTCCACTAGTGAAAGTGTAATCCCTAGGCCTTGTTCCTAAATACTGCTGAGTTACTACTGCTTGTTTACTGTTTTACTGCGTTACTACTGCTGCAATACTACCACCATCAACTACACGCCAGCAAGCTATTTTCTGGCACCGTTGCTACTGCTTATATATATTCATACCACCTGTATTTCACTATCTCTTCGCCGAACTAGTGCACCTATTTGGTGTGTTGGGGACACAAGAGACTTCTTGCTTTGTGGTTGCAGGGTTGCATGAGAGGGATATCTTTGACCTCTTCCTCCCTGAGTTCGATAAACCTTGGGTAATCCACTTAAGGGAAACTTGCTGCTGTTCTACAAACCTCTGCACTTGGAGGCCCAACACTGTCTACAGGAAAGGAGGGGGAACGTAGACATCAAGCACTTTTCTGGCGCCGTTGCCGGGGAGGAAAGGTAAAAGGTACTCACACTCCGGATCTCGGCTACTAAGCTATTTTCCGGCGCCATTGTAAGTACTCGAAGCTATTTCCTTTAGACTCTGCAATTGCGACATTTGGTTTCTTGTTTACACTAGTTAGGCATAATGGAAAACAACAAAAATATGAGAGATCTTTATGAACTTTATCTTGAATTAGGACATGATGTGTTTGAAGAGAGAATTAAAAAACCCATGGAACTTTATATGCATGATAATGGGAATGTTATTAGTATGAATGCTTTGAACACCATTGTTGCTAATGCTATGGAAAATTCTAAGCTTGGGGAAGCTGGCTTTGATGAGCATGATATTTTTAGTCCCCCAAGCATTGAGGAGAAAATTTACTTTGATGATACTTTGCCTCCTATTTATGATGATTATAATGATAGTAGTCTTTTGTTACCACCTGTTATGGAGGATAAATTTGATTATGATTACAATATACCTCCTATATTTGATAGCTACTTTGTTGAATTTGCTCCCACTACAACTAATAAAATTGATTATGCTTATGTTGGGAGTAGTAATTATTTTATGCATGAGACTCATGATAAGAATGCTTTATGTGATAGTTATATTGTTGAGTTTGCTCATGATGCTACTGAAAGTTATTATGAGAGAGGAAAATATGGTTGTAAAAATTTTCATGTTACTAAAACACCTCTCTATGTGCTGAAATTTTTGAAGCTACACTTGTTTTATCTTCCTATGCTTGTTACTTTGCTCTTCATGAACTTGTTTATTTACAAGATTCCTATGCATAGGAAGCATGTTAGACTTAAATGTGTTTTGAATTTGCCTCTTGATGCTCTCTTTTGCCTCAAATACTATTTCTTGCGAGTGCATCATTAAAACTGCTGAGCCCATCTTAATGGCTATAAAGAAAGAACTTCTTGGGAGATAACCCATGTGTTTTTTTTACTACAGCAATTTTTGTTTTGTTGAGTCTTGGAAGTTGTTTACTACTGTAGCAACCTCTCCTTATCATGTTTTTGTGCCAAGTAAAGTTTCTATGTCAAAGTTGATGTTATATTTGGGATCGCTGCGCAGAAACAGCATTGCTGTCTGTCACGAATCTGGGCACAGTTCTCTGTAGAAAATTCGAAAAAATCTGCCAATTTACGAGCGTGATCCTCAGATATGTACGCAACTTTCATTAGTTTTGAGTTTTTCCATTTGAGCAAGTCTGGTGCCATCTTAAAATTCGTCTTTACGGACTGTTCTGTTTTTGACAGATTCTGCCTTTTATTTCGCATTGCCGCTTTTGTTAAGTTGAATGAGTTTCTTTGTTCCATTAACTTTCAGAAGTTTTGTGCAATGTCCAGAAGTGTTAAGAATGATTGTGTCACCTCTGAACATGTGAATTTTGATTATGCACTAACCCTCTAATGAGTTTGCTTGAAGTTTGGTGTGGCAGAAGTTTTCAAGGGTCAATAGAAGAGAATGATATACTAAGATCAAGAGGAGTGAAAGCTCTAAGCTTGGGGATGCCCCGGTGGTTCATCCCTGCATATTTTAAGAAGACTCAAGCGTCTAAGCTTGGGGATGCCCAAGGCATCCCCTTCTTCATCGACAACTTATCAGGTTTCTTCTAGTGAAACTATATTTTTATTCGGTCACATCTTATGTACTTTACTTGGAGCGTCTGTGTGCTTTTATTTTTGTTTTTGTTTTGTTATCTTAGTTCTCTGAATAAGTTCATCCTTGTGTGGGAGAGAGACACGCTCCGCTGGTTCGTATGAACACATGTGTTCTTAGCTCATAATATTCATGGCGAAGTTTCCTCTTCGTTATATTGTTATATGGTTGGAATTGGAAAATGCTACATGTAGTAATTGCTATAATGTCTTGGGTAATGTGATACTTGGCAATTGTTGTGCTCATGTTTAAGCTCTTGCATCATATACTTTGCACCTATTAGTGAAGAAATACATAGAGCATGCTAAAATTTGGTTTGCATAATTGGTCTCTCTAAGGTCTAGATAATTTCTAGTATTGAGTTTGAACAACAAGGAAGACGGTGTAAAGTCTTATAATGTTTACAATATGTCTTTTATGTGAGTTTTGCTGCACCGGTTCATCCTTGAGTTTGCTTCAAATAACCTTGCTAGCCTAAACCTTGTATCGAGAGGGAATACTTCTCATGCATCCAAAATCCTTGAGCCAACCACTATGCCATTTGTGTCCACCATACCTACCTACTACATGGTATTTCTCCGCCATTCCAAAGTAAATTGCTTGAGTGCTACCTTTAAACAATTCAAAATTTATCACCTCTTATTTGTGTCAATGTTTTATAGCTCATGAGGAAGTATGTGGTGTTTTATCTTTCGATCTTGTCATTTACTTTTGACAGACTTTCACAATGGACTAGTGGCTTCATCCGCTTATCCAATAATTTTGCAAAAAGAGCTGGCAATGAGGTTCCCAGCCTCAATTAATTAACTTGCATTAATAATTCTCTTCACATGTTTTGCTCTGATTCATCAGTAAGCAACTTAATTTTGCAAATAGACACTCCTCCATGGTATGTGAATGTTGGAAGGCACCCGAGGATTCGGTTAGCCATGGCTTGTGTAAGCAAAAGGTTGGGAGGAGTGTCATCCATAAATAAAGAAAAACTAAACTAAAGTACATGTGTAAACAAAAGAGAAGAGGGATGATCTACCTTGCTGGTAGAGATAACGTCCTTCATGGGAGCCGCTCTTGAAAGTCTGGTTGATGAGGTAGTTAGAGTACCCACTACCATTCGTTGACAACAACAAACACCTCTCAAAATTTTACTTTTATGCTCTCTTTATGTTTTCAAAACCAAAGCTCTAGCACAAATATAGCAATCAATGCTTTCCTCTTTGAAGGACCATTCTTTTACTTTTATTGTTGAGTCAGTTTACCTATCTCTCTCCACCTTAAGAAGCAAACACTTGTGTGAACTGTGCATTGATTCCTACATACTTGCATATTGCACTTGTTATATTACTCTATGTTGACAATTATCCATGAGATATACATGTTACAAGTTGAAAGCAACCGCTGAAACTTAATCTTCCTTTGTGTTGCTTCAATACCTCTACTTTGAATTATTGCTTTATGAGTTAACTCTTATGCAAGACTTATTGATGCTTGTCTTGAAGTACTATTCATGAAAAGTCTTTGTCATATGATTCACTTGTTTACTCATGTCATTACCTTTGTTTTGATCGCTGCATTCATTACATATGTTTACAATATGATCAAGTTTATGATGGCATGTCACTTAAGAAATTATCTTTGTTATCGTTTTACCTGCTCGGGACGAGCAGAACTAAGCTTGGGGATGCTGATACGTCTCCAACGTATCGATAATTTCTTATGTTCCATGCCACTTTATTGATGATACCTACATGTTTTATGCACATTATATGTCGTATTTATGCGTTTTTTGGAACTAACCTATTAACAAGATGCCGAAGTGCCAGTTCCTGTTTTCTGCTGTTTTTGGTTTCAGAAATCCTAGTAACGAAATATTCTCGGAATTGGACGAAATCAACGCCCAGGTTCCTATTTTTCCACGAAGCTTCCAACACCCGGAAGGACCGAGGGGGGCCACAGCCCACCAGAGGGTGGCCGGCGCGGCCTAGGGTTGGCCCGCGCCGCCTTACCCCCGGCCGCCTCTTCGACCTTCGACGCCGCCTCTTCGCCTATTTAAAGCCCCTGCATCGAAAACCCTTACGGAAGAAGCCACGATACGAGAAAAGTTCCAGAGCCGCCGCCGTCGCGAAGCCAAGATCTGGGGGACAGGAGTCTCTGTTCCGGCACCTGCCGGAGCGGGGAAGTGCCCCCGAAGGCTCCTCCATCGACACCGCTGCCATCTCCACCGCCATCTTCATCACCGCTGCTGCTCCCATGAGGAGGGAGTAGTTCTCCATTGAGGCTCGGGGCTGTACCGGTAGCTATGTGGTTAATCTCTCTCCTATGTACCTCAATACAATGATCTCATGAGCTGCTTTACATGATTGAGATTCATATGAGTTTTGTATCACAATTTATCTATGTGCTACTCTAGTGATGTGTTATTAAAGTAGTTTTATTCCTCCTCCACGTGTGTAAAGGTGACAGTGCGTGCACCGTGTTAGTACTTGGTTTATGCTATGATCATGATCTCTTGTAGATTGCGAAGTTAACTATTGCTATGATAATATTGATGTGATCTATTCCTCCTACATATGCATGAAGGTGACAGTGTGCATGCTATGCTAGTACTTGGTTTAGTCGTTTTGATCTATCTTACACTTAAGGTTACTTAAACATGAGCATTATTGTGGAGCTTGTTAACTCCGGCATTGAGGGTTCGTGTAATCCTACGCAATGTGTTCATCATCCAACAAAAGTGTAGAGTATGCATTTATCTATTCTGTTATGTGATCAATGTTGAGAGTGTCCACTAGTGAAAGTGTAATCCCTAGGCCTTGTTCCTAAATACTGCTGAGTTACTACTGCTTGTTTACTGTTTTACTGCGTTACTACTGCTGCAATACTACCACCATCAACTACACGCCAGCAAGCTATTTTCTGGCACCGTTGCTACTGCTTATATATATTCATACCACCTGTATTTCACTATCTCTTCGCCGAACTAGTGCACCTATTTGGTGTGTTGGGGACACAAGAGACTTCTTGCTTTGTGGTTGCAGGGTTGCATGAGAGGGATATCTTTGACCTCTTCCTCCCTGAGTTCGATAAACCTTGGGTAATCCACTTAAGGGAAACTTGCTGTTGTTCTACAAACCTCTGCACTTGGAGGCCCAACACTGTCTACAGGAAAGGAGGGGGACAAATCCCACTATTGATCCATATGCCTCAACTCATACTTTCCGGATACTTAATCCCACCTTTATAACCACCCATTTACGCAGTGGCGTTTGATGTAATCAAAGTACCTTTCCGGTATAAGTGATTTACATGATCTCATGGTCATAAGGACTAGGTAACTATGTATTGAAAGCTTATAGCAAATAACTTAATGACGTGATCTTATGCTACGCTTATTTGGGTGTGTCCATTACATCATTCATATTAATGATATAACCTTGTTATTAATAACATCCAATGTTCATGATTATGAAACTAATCATCTATTAATCAACAAGCTAGGGACTCTTTGTTGTTTACATATCACACATGTATCAATGTTTCAGTTAATACAATTATAGCATGGTATATAAACATTATCATAAACACAAAGATATATAATAACCATTTATTATTGCCTCTTGGGCATATCTCCAACAGTCTCCCACTTGCACTAGAGTCAATAATCTAGTTTACATATGTAAAGATATAACACCTTGGCCTTCTGGTGTTTTATCATGTTTTGCTCACGGGAGAGGTTTTAGTCAACGGTTCTGACACACTCAGAAACGTATGTATTTTGCAATTCATTTGCGTCTTCACGCATCACTCATTTTCCAAATGAGTCGGCATTAAATATGTTTGGTCTTCTGGTGGAACCTTAATTCCGCGGTCTGAAATATGTCACTAATATTGTCACATACAATATAGCTTCAAAGTTCTGACACTATCGGAACTACACCAAGTTCTCAAAGAACTTCTTGACTCAACATCCTCAATCATTGTCAAAACAATGACATACTCTGCCTTCTTTTGTAGAATCCGTCACAATATTTAGAACTCTTCTAAATCTAGCATTGTGCTACCTTTTTAATAACACTTAGCCTAATTGAGATTGAAATTTATTTTTATATGTGACCAAACTAATATCGGTGCAACACTTTACAGCGATTTGTTTGTCATTACCCCATACAAAAATATATTTATATATCCTTGATTCTTCTGAAGTACTCAAGGATATTCTTACTGTTGTCCAATGATCATCACATGAATCATTCTGGTATATGCTCATAACACTTTAGAGCATAGAACATCTGATTATGTACATATTATACGTGATCTATAATCACTCATGTGTTTCAACTCATTGAGTATCATATACACTCAAGTCTTGTTAATCCTTCACATGAATAGAACACCTTCTTTATATACTTTAACTTAAACTTATTATGTGTTTCAATCTATCTTCATAGATCTTGACACTAAATATGTTTCAGTCCATATCCTTTCATTGAAGCTAATTCTCAATGAAACCTTTTAATCAATTATATAATTACACTATTTATAATCAACGATATGTCAGCTACATAAAGTATTACAAATATGTCTCAGCGCTCCCACTTAATTTCTTGCAAATGTAAGCACCTTCATCGTTTCTGATGAAATCAAAAACTCTTTGACTATTTCATCCGGTGAAGATTCCAACTCCGCAATACTCACTTCATCCAATTGAAGTTCGTATTCTTATCTAGTATTCTACGGACTAGCAAAACTCTTGGTTGTATCTTGTATACACCTTTAATACACACTTCTGTTAAGTAATATATTTTGCTATCCTACTAGCATATCTCATAAAGAAATATGTAGTGATTAC
Organism: Lolium multiflorum; assembly: GCA_030979885.1. Lineage (NCBI taxonomy): Eukaryota > Viridiplantae > Streptophyta > Magnoliopsida > Poales > Poaceae > Lolium > Lolium multiflorum. The sequence goes on from CM061752.1 coordinate 141,518,232, forward strand.
TAGAATAATCCACATAGACTATAAACATTGCTACGGAAGATCTAATCTTATCGTAGTCAATTCTTTGAACTTTGTCGTAAACAACTTTTCGACAAATCGTGCTTATTCAAGGATATTGCATCCAAGTCCATCAATTTTATAGATCCATTTACTTTCAAAAAATATTCATCTATCTTGGATTTCATGGCGCATAGCCATTTTAACGGAGTCAGGGCCCATCATAACTTCTTTGTATGTAGTTGGTTTATTATTGTTCAAAATCAATCCTTTGTCCACAAATCATTTATTTGATCACAAAGTAAACCAAACCTACAAGGTTCAATAGGTACTTCGATCTCCATGGCTAAAACACTTTGTAGTCATGGGAGTCATGATTGTCGTAGCCGCTTCCGGAACCTATTTCCGATGCTGCGCTACTCTGATCATTATGCTCAGGTTCATAAACCTTATCAAGTTCTATTGTCCTCCCACTCAAATACTTCGCTAGAAAACAATTTCTTGGAAATAAGCAAGTAATATTAACAAACACTTTTGTCTTTTACTTCATAGTGGAAAGAATTCCCAATCAATTCTTTGGGATAACCAACAAAGATATTCATCCGATTTTGGTTGTAAACTCATTTACTTATGCTATGCATACCAAAATTTAAGAAAAGACTATTAGGGTTTATACCCATGCCATAACTCGTATGGTGTCATTTCAACGGATCATGATGATGCTCTATTCAGTGTAAAAGCGGTAGTCTCTAAAGCATAATCCACAAAAATATAATGGCATCAATATTTTATCTCATCATTGATCCAACAAGGTTTGGATACATCTCTCGGATACTCCATCATCACTATGATACTCCAAGAAACGTGAGTTGTAGAACAACTTCATAACTCTCTTAGATGTTCGCTAAAACTCGTAATTCAAATATTTCCACTATGATCTAATCATAGATATTTGACTTTTCTATTACGATGATTTCCACTTCATGCTGAAATTTATTTGAATCCATTCAAATGTTTCAAACTTCTTCCTTATCGAATATATCCACATATATACTCAATTCATTGTTGGAAGTTTTCATGAAGTAGAAGAATATCCCGCACACAACTATGCCCAGTGAACCATATACATCATCATGTATATTTCCACTAAGTTAGTTGCCCGTTTCAACTCTTGGCCTATGAACGGTATTTTAGTCATTCTTTTAGAAAAGATTTGCAAGCGCCAAACGATTCAAAAATCAAATGACTCCAAAAATCCATTTGCATGGAGTTCCTTCATGCGTTCCTCTCTAACATGACCTAAATGGCGGTTCCACAAATAAGTGGAATTCAAATCATTTGCCTTATGGCATTTTAGCGTCAGTGTTATGTATGTGTGTTTCACCATTAAGATTTATAATAACTTATCCATCGTATATGGAGTAATGTCATAATTTGAACAACTCATTGTTTTCATTTGACCAGAGCAAAATAACAATTATTAAGTTCTTTATTATAAATTCTAAGGGCTAGATAGAATGCCAACGATGAACATAATAACACTTTATTTTTGTTCCAGACGTGCATTCCTATCATATTCCTTGTCAGTCACTTAGGCCATTGTATTCTTGTATTGCGTTGTTTTGTATGACACTTCATACCAACCAATATGGTACTAATACCCAAGAATTTCATTGTGTGATCAAACTAGGAATACAACCATAACATGTATATCATTTATATACACCTGAGCTAGACTTTCTAGTCTTTTCTTTTCTTTCTGCCAAAATATCCTTTGTAGTTTCTCTTTTAGCTTTCCTCATTATTCATAAAAACACTTCAACATCAATAACTTCTAGGTTTGTTGGTCAAATACCAATAACCTTGAGGACAAGTGTTCCAGATTTCACTATTAGTAACTTTGTAATATGATGAACAATTTCACTCATAATTTTATCCATCATATCATGACGACTTTCCGAGACCATGTCTGTACATACTAGGCTCGTAAAGTTTAACCTTAGTATTCGCATGTGCAAATCTGGCTTGCACCCGTTGTATGCACACATAGAATCTATACCTTAGTATTCGAAACTATGAGTCTTAGCAATGGTGCATACTAAGGACGATCACTTCATGGATATACGAATATCGTTAGTGCCCCAATAGTTGGAGGATTGGGACGCCTTGCGTCTTCAACCTTTGTACATTCCCATAAAACTTATGAGTTTATGTAGTCTCACCAAATTATATTCTATCACCTTGCAACAAGGTCTTAGATATCACATATATCTCATACCTTGATTATTTCTGAAAACTAAATTTTCAGCTCCTTACTTTTCAAACAGATTTGAACTTCAAGTTTCACGGAGACAAGATAACTTTAGGTACTAATTGAAACCATAGCTCTTTGAATCAACAATGTGAGGTTTACTAAAAGTTTGCAATAGGACTTAATCATTTCTTGATTCTTTAACAATACGGTACCAGTCCGTAAAGTTTATTTTCAGATTTTAACAGTATTTCTATCTCAATAACAAGACTAGCGCTTGGTAGAAAAACGGATGCCAATACTACAAATTAATTCAAAATACTACTCAGACTATGTTTATGATAATTAGTTCATGTTTTAATCTAATTACTAATGAACTCCCACTTAATACAACATCCCTCATAGTTGTTAAGTGGTACACGATCCACATCCACTACACCAAAACCGATCATCACGTGAGATGATGTAGCTTCAATGGTGAACATCAACATGTTGATCATATCATCCATATGACTCGTGTTCAACCTTTCGGTTTCCGTTGTCCCGAGGCCATGTCTGTACATGCTAGGCTCGTCAAGCAAACCCAAGTATTCCGCGTGTGCAACATGGCTTACACCCGTTGTATGTGAACGTTGAGTCTATCACATCCGATCATCACGAGATGCTTCGAAACGACGAACTATATCAACGGTGCATACGAGGGGAGAACACTTTATTATCTTGATATTAATGTGAGGGATCATCTTATAATGCTACCGTCGCGATCTAAGCAAAATAAGATGCATAAAGGATTAACATCACATGCAATTCATATGTGATATGATATGGCCCTTTAGTCTTTGCGCCTTCGATCTTCATCTTCAAAGCACGGACATGATCTCCATCATCAACGGGCATGATCTCCATCATCGTCGGCGTAGCGTCAAGGTCCATGGCGCCGTCTTCATGGTTGTTCACCTCATGTAGCAACTATTACAACTACTTTGAAATACTACTCAACATGAAATTTAAAGACAACCATAAGGCTCCTGCCGGTTGCCACAATACAATAATGATCATCTCATACATATTCATCATCACATTATGGCCATATCACATCACCAAACCCTGCAAAAACAAGTTAGACGTTTCTAATTTGGTTTGCATATTTTACGTGGTTTAGGGTTTTCGAGTAAGATCTAATCTACCTACGAACATGAACCACAACGGTGATACTAGTGTTGTCAATAGAAGAGTAAATTGAATCTTCACTATAGTAGGAGAGACAGACACCCGCAAAGCCACTTATGCAATACAAGTTGCATGTCGAGCGTGGAGCAAATCTCATGAACGCGGTCATGTAAAGTTAGCCCGAGCCGCTTCATCCCACTATGCCACAAAGATGCAAAGTACTCAAACTAAAGACAACATAAGCATCAACGCCCACAAAAACATTGTGTTCTACTCGTGCAACCATCTATGCATAGACACGGCTCTGATACCACTGTAGGGATACGTTGCATAGAAAACAAAAAATTTCCTACCGCGAGAACGCAATCCAAGCCAAGATGCAATCTAGAAGACGGGAGCAACGAGGGGATGATCGAGACTCACCCTTGAAGATTTCCAAAGCCTATAAGAGTAGGCTCTTATTGCTGCGGTAGACGATCACTTGCCGCTTGCAAAAGCGCGTAGAAGATCTTGATCACGGTGCCACAATCGGGCAGCACCTCCGTACTCGGTCACACGTTCGGTGTTGATGAAGACGACGTCCTTCTCCCCGTTCCAGCGGGCAGCGGAAGTAGTAGCTCCTCCTTGAATCCGGCAGCACGACGGCGTGGTGGCGGTGTCGATGGAGATCTCCGGCGGAGCTTCGCTAAGCGTTGCGGGAGAGGTGGAGGAGATGGGCGGCTAGGGTTTGGGGAGAGGGGGTGGCCGGCCACTAAGGGGTGCGGCCAAGCTATGGCTTTGGTGTGGCCGGCCCCCTCCCCTTGGCCCTCATTATATAGGTGGAACACCCAAGAGTTGGTGTACAAGTCTTCGAATAAGACCCCAACCCAAAACCTTCCATGTGTAGGGAAACCTACCCAAGGTGGGATTCCCACCTCAAGTGGGACTCCCACCTTTCCATGAGGGGGGGTGGCCGGCCACCTTGGTGGAGTCCACCTGGGACTCCACCCCTCTAGGGTTGGCCGGCCATGGGTGGTGGAGTCCCTCCGGGACTCCGCCTTCCAAAGTGATTTCTTCCGGACTTTTCTAGAACCTTCTAGAACCTTCCATAAATGCACCGGATCATTTTCAAACTTATAAAATGACTTCCTATATATGAATCTTATTCTCCGGACCATTCCGGAACTCCTCGTGATGTCCGGGATCCCATCCGAGACTTCGAACAAAACTTCGAACTCCATTCCATATTCAAGTTCTACTATTACAACATCAAACCTTAAGTGTGTCACCCTACGGTTCGTGAACTATGTAGACATGGTTGAGAACTCTCTCCGACCAATAACCAATAGCGGGATCTGGAGATCCATAATGGCTCCCACATATTCAACGATGACTTAGTGATCGAATGAACCATTCACATACGATACCAATTCCCTTTGTCACGCGATATTTTACTTGTCCGAGGTTTGATCATCGGTATCACTCTATACCTTGTTCAACCTCGTCTCCTGACAAGTACTCTTTACTCGTACCGTGGTATGTGGTCTCTTATGAACTTATTCATATGCTTGCAAGACATTAGACGACATTCCACCGAGAGGGCCCAGAGTATATCTATCCGTCATCGGGATGGACAAATCCCACTGTTGATCCATATGCCTCAACTCATACTTTCCGGATACTTAATCCCACCTTTATAACCACCCATTTACGCAGTGGCGTTTGATGTAATCAAAGTACCTTTCCGGTATAAGTGATTTACATGATCTCATGGTCATAAGGACTAGGTAACTATGTATCGAAAGCTTATAGCAAATAACTTAATGACGTGATCTTATGCTACGCTTATTTGGGTGTGTCCATTACATCATTCATATTAATGATATAACCTTGTTATTAATAACATCCAATGTTCATGATTATGAAACTAATCATCTATTAATCAACAAGCCTAGGGACTCTTTGTTGTTTACATATCACACATGTATCAATGTTTCGGTTAATACAATTATAGCATGGTATATAAACATTATCATAAACACAAAGATATATAATAACCATTTATTATTGCCTCTTGGGCATATCTCCAACAATTATTAGTGCTACGCTTTCAGATTTTGAGGAAGAAAGATTATTGGAAATCTTGAAGAAACACCGAGGAGCTATTGGCTACACTCTTGATGACTTGAAGGGGATTTCTCCCTCTATTTGCCAACATGCCATCAACATGGAAGATGATGCAAAGCCTGTTGTTGAACATCAACGTCGTCTAATTCCTAAGATGAAGGATGTGGTAAGGAATGAGGTATTGAAACTTCTTGAAGCTGGTATTATATATCCTATTGCTGATAGTAGATGGGTTAGTCATGTACATTGTGTTCCTAAGAAAGGAGGAATAACTGTTGTACCCAATGATAATGATGAGCTCATTCCTCAAAGAGTAGTTGTAGGTTATATAATGTGTATTGATTATCAAAAAGTTAATAAAGTTACTAAGAAAGATCATTACCCTTTACCATTTATTGATCAAATGCTAGAAAGGTTATCTAAAAACACTCATTTCTGCTTTCTTGATGGTTATTCTGGGTTTTCACAAATTGCTGTTAGAGCTAAAGATCAAGAGAAAACCACTTTCACTTGTCCTTATGGAACTTATGCTTATAGGCGTATGCCTTTTGGTTTATGTAATGCTCCTGCTACTTTTCAAAGATGCATGTCTGCTATTTTTCATGGTTTTTGTGAAAAGATTGTAGAGGTTTTCATGGATGATTTTTCTATCTATGGGAATTCTTTTGATAATTGTTTGCGAAACCTTGATAAAGTTTTGCAGAGATGTGAAGAAACTAACCTTGTTCTTAATTGGGAGAAATGCCACTTTATGGTTAATGAAGGAATTGTATTGGGACATAAAATTTCTGAGAAAGGTATTGAAGTTGATAGAGCTAAAGTTGAAGCAATTGAGAAGATGCCCTATCCTAGGGATGTTAAAGGTATTCGTAGTATTCTTGGTCATGCTGGTTTTTATAGGAGATTTATTAAAGATTTCTCTAAAATTTCAAAGCCTCTTACTAATCTTCTTCAAAAAGATGTACCTTTTGTTTTTGATGATGATTGTAAGGAAGCTTTGAAACTCTAAAGAAAGCCTTAACAACTGCTCCTGTAGTTGAACCTCCTGATTGGAATTTACCTTTTGAAATTATGTGTGATGCTAGTGATTTTGCTGTAGGTGTTCTTGGACAGCGAGTAGATAAAAAGTTGAATGTTATTCATTATGCTAGTAAGACTCTAGATGCTGCTCAAAGAAATTATGCTACAACTGAAAAAGAGTTATTAGCCGTAGTTTTTGCTTGTGACAAGTTTAGACCTTATATTGTTGATTCAAAAGTCACAGTTCATACTGATCATGCTGCAATTAGGTACCTTATGGAAAATAAAGATGCTAAGCCAAGGCTTATTAGATGGGTGCTTCTCTTGCAAGAATTTGATTTACATATTGTAGATAGGAAAGGTGCTGATAATCCTGTTGCTGATAATTTATCTAGATTGGAAAATATTGCTTATGATCCTGTTCCTGTTAATGATAGTTTTCCAAATGAACAATTGGCTGTAATAAAGGTGAGCTCGCGAGATAGTCCTTGGTATGCTGATTATGCTAACTTTATTGTTTCGAAGTATTTGCCTCCAACCTTTTCAGCTCAGCAAAGGAGGAAATTCTTTTATGACTTGAGACATTATTTTTGGGATGACCCACACTTATATAAAGAAGGAGTGGATGGTATTATGCGAAGATGTGTCCCCGAATATGAACAACGAGAAATATTGAGTAAGTGTCATGGTAGTGCTTATGGAGGACATCACGCCGGAGATAGAACCGCACAAAAGGTTCTACAATCAGGTTTTTATTGGCCAACTCTCTTTAAAGATGCAAGAAAGTTTATTTTATCTTGTGATGAATGTCAAAGAGTTGGTAATATCTCTAGACGCAATGAAATGCCTATGAATTATACTCTTGTTATTGAACCATTTGATTGTTGGGGATTTGACTTCATGGGTCCTTTCCCTTCTTCAGAAGGTAACACTCATATACTTGTTGCTGTTGATTATGTTACTAAATGGGTGGAAGCCATACCCACAAAAAGTGTTGATGGTGAGACCTCTTAAAAAATGCTTTTAGATGTTATTTTTCCTAGATTTGGAGTACCTAGATATATTATGACTAATGGAGGTTCTCACTTTATTCATGGTGGTTTTAGAAAAACTCTTGCTAAATATGGTATTAATCATAGAATTTCTTCAGCTTATCATCCTCAAACTAGTGGGCAAGTAGAATTATCAAATAGAGAAATTAAATCTATCTTGGGAAAGACTGTTAATAAATCTAGAAAAAATTGGGCTAGTAAGTTAAAGGAAGCATTGTGGGCTTATAGAACTGCTTATAAAAATCCTATGGGAATGTCTCCTTATAAAATGGTTTATGGAAAGCTTGTCATTTACCTTTAGAATTAGAGCACAAAGCTTATTGGGCTGTAAGAGAACTTAATAAAGATTTTAAACTTGCCGGTAAGAAAAGGTTGCTACAATTGAGTTCTTTAGATGAATGGAGAAGTGAAGCTTATGAAAATGCTAAACTTTTTAAGGAGAAAGTTAAGAAATGGCATGATAGAAGAATTATTAAAAGAGAATTTAATGTTGGAGATAAAGTCCTATTGTATCGGTCTCGTCTCAGATTTTTTGCAGGGAAATTACTCTCAAAATGGGAAGGACCATATGTCATTGAGGAGGTGTATCGTTCAGGGGCAATAAAAATTGCCTCGCTGAAAGATGATGCCACACAAGTGGTGAATGGACAAAGACTCAAGCATTATATTTCTGGAGATTCTTATAATGAAGATGTTGATGTTATTCAAGTGGTGACTCCGAAAGCTTTCATCAAAGACCAAATTGACAGTTCTGCAGAGTTCGACTTCGAATAGGTAACAATTTTAGTAATAAAAAGTCCGCGTTTAACTTTCCGAACAAAGATCGAAACGGAGTGGAGGAGACGCGCGAGGGCACGTCCCCACGTGGGGGCGCGGGCCCCAGCCTGGCCGCGCCGCCCTATGGGGACGGCACCTCGGAGTCCCTTTTCCACTCGTTTTCGACCTGGTACTTTCCTTTTGTCGTGAATTTTTTTGCTATATAATCCCCCCTGAGGTCCGTATATCACTTTCTCGTCTGTTTTGTTTCGACCTGTTTCTGTTCAGATGTCGTCGCAAGGATCATCCTCAGAAGATTATGCAACGCGTCGCCAACGTGAGCTCCTCCAGGATCTAGATCAAGGAACTTTCGTTGGATGGGCGGAAGAGGAAAGGGTCGTGACAAGACGGAAAGAGATGGATGAAGGTGTCAATGAGGAAGTGAAGAAGATGTCATCAGCAAAAAGAGAGCGGGAAGCTGTGGGGAGTAAGCCAATCTTGGTGGGATCGGTTAACACGCGACGTTCTTTTTCTCATAACTTGCAGGGACCTCTACCACCTGCACCTGACCTCAACTCTTTCCCTGCTGCGGAGGAAGCTCTTCGGGTGACCGATGAGTTTTGTGATCAATACCGTGTTCTGAGAAGGGAAGTGGAGATTCTTCAGGATGAGAACAATCGACTTCGCAGAATGCTAGAGCGGTTCCTCACTCCCATCAGGGTCGTTCCACCATCACCACCGAAGGAGTAATTCATCATTGGTATTGGCATCCCCTTGGTTTGTTCCAAGCTTGGGGGAGTGCCGCGGTATCACATCATCACTATCTTTTACTTTTTACTATTAAGTAGTGTCATATCATGAGTAGGGAAGTTATCATATAAGGTGGTTTGCAGTGTGTATCTCTCTTTTAGTTGGTTATCTATGTATCCCTTGGTGTGAGTTATCGTTATGGAATATTAATGAGAAGTCTTATCATTTACTTTTTGCACACCTTATTTTAGTTTGCAATTTCTGTTATATGATTACTCTTGTCATTAGTATTGGTATCACTTTGGGAGCATCAAGTAAATCTATTTGGTTTTGGCAAACTTAGCATTGGTCAATAGCAACAATACTTTGATGTTTAAGTAGAAAAGAGGGAAGTACATGTAGATATATTATTTCATTATCTTTCTTTCTTGTTAGCTAATGAGTTTAGTATTCTGAAGTTAAAATTGCTTGTGCTTACAAGGAAGATGCATGATTGTTTCTATCACATGTATATTTGTTTGTTTCCCTCAACTCTTATGCTTGCTAATCAACCTTGCTAGCCAAAGACCTGTACTGAGAAGGAATGCTTCTCGTGCATCCAAAACCTTAAACCAAACCCATGCCATTTGTGTCCACCATAACTACCTACTATGTGGTATTTTGCGCCACTCCAAGTAAATATTTCATGTGCTACCTTTAAACAATTCAAACTATATTACTCCTTAATTGTGTCAATGTTTTATAGCTCATGAGGAAGTATGTGGTGTGTTTATCTTTCAATCTTGTTGGGCAGACTTTCACCAATAGACTAGTGGCACATCCGCTTATCCAATAATTTTGCAAAAAGAGCTGGCAACGGGGTTCCCAGCCCCAATTAATAACTTTCCTTAATAATTCTCTTCACATGTTTTGCCCTGATAAATCAGTAAGCAACGTAATTTTGCAATAGACACTCCTCCATGGTATGTGAAATGTTGGAAGGCACCCGAGGATTCGGTTAGCCATGGCTTGTGAAAACAAAGGTTGGGGGGAGTGTCATCCATAAATAAAACTAAAATACATGTGTAAACAAAGAGAAGGGGGATGATCTACCTTGCTGGTAGAGATAACGTCCTTCATGGGAGCCGCTCTTGGAAGGTCTGTTTGATAAGGGGGTTAGAGTGCCCACTACCATTCGTTGACAACAACAAACACCTCTCAAAACCTTACTTTTATGCTCCTTTTATGATTTCAAAACTTGAAAAGCTCTAGCACATGATTTAATCCCTGCTTCCCTCTGCGAAGGGCCTATCTTTTACTTTTATGTTGATTCAGTAAACCTATTTCCCTCTATCTCAAGCAAGTAATTGAGTTGTTGTGATCCAATCATTTATATTGTGATCTATTTAATCATGCCTTTTTACTCTTCCTTGTTTAGTACAAACTTTATCTGAATGAATATGACTTTGAAGGCTATCAATGATTATGAGGGGATTGTTATGATTGAGGATGTAAGTTCTGCCATATAAGTTCTAATATAAAGGCTTTGCTCGAAAGATAAGTACAATCTGTTAATAGTTCTTTGACCAAGAACAAAGTTTGCCATAACCAATTATGATTTCCTATGCACCTTTATTTGTGATTTCTCTTTACTTATTTCAAGTTGAGTTATATGAGGAAGATGTTTACTAGAATGTCTTGTGTGAATTAATAAATGTGATGCTTCTTGTCCGTATTTTATTTATCGACTCTTCACTCCATAAACATGTGGTCTTGTTTACTGAGTTCAGTTTCGCTTGGGGACAAGCGAGGTCTAAGCTTGGGGGAGTTGATACGTCCATTTTGCATCACTATTTTATATCATAATTTACTGTTATTCATTGATATATTTCATATTTAGAGATGATACTTATGTTATTTCACTTATTTTGCATGTTTCATGATTATTGGAGAATTATTCACCGGAGTCAGAATTCTGCTGGAAAAAGCACCGTCAGGATACTATATTTCTGAAGATCAACAATTGACGGAAAATACACCGAAGTTCTTATTTTCCCAGATGACGGAGCCAACCAAAAGGGGAGGCCGAGGAGGGCCGCCATGGCCCCCATAGGCCGGCGCGGGCCCTGCCCTAGCCGCGCCGCCATGTGGGGAGGGGGCCCACGACCCCCCTCGGCCGTCTCTCCTTCGCGTACTTCTTCTCCCGAGAACCCTAAGGTACGAGGGGGCATCGAGAATAGACACAGCCGCCTCTGCGGGGCGGAAACACACCAGAGAGAAAAGAGCTCTCCGGCGGGCAGGAATACGCCGGGGAAATTCCCTCCCGGAGGGGGAAATCGTCGCCATCGTCACCGTCATCGAGCTAGACTTCATTGGGATCATCATCATCATCATCTCCACCATCGACACCGCCATCTCCACCGCTGCACCTCGTCTCCGCTGTAACATCTTGGGTTGAATCTTGGTTATTTCATAGGGGAAACTCTCCCGGTGTTGATTACTACTTGTTATTGATGCTATTGAGTGAAACCATTGGATCAAGGTTTATGTTTAGATTGTTATCCATCATCATATCACCTCTGATCATGTTCCATATGATGTCTCGCGAGTAGTTCGTTTAGTTCTTGAGGATATGGGTGAAGTCTAAATGTTAGTAGTGAACTATGTTGAGTAATATTTAATGGTTTGATATTTAAGTTGTGGTGTCATTCTTCTAGTGGTGTCATGTGAACGTCGACTACATGATACTTCACCTTTATGGGCCTAGGGGAATACATCTTGTATTCGTTTGCTAATTGTGGGGTTGCCGGAGTGACAGCAACCTGAACCCCCGTTGGTATATCGATGCAGGAGGGATAGCAGGATCTCAGAGTTTAAGGTTGTGGTTAGATTTATCTTAATTACTTTCTTGTATTTGCGGATGCTTGCAAGGGGTTTAATCACAAGTATGTATTAGTCCTAGGAAGGGCGGTGCATTAGCATAGGTTCACCCACACAACACTTATCAAAACAATGAAGATTAATCAACTATATGAAGCGAAAGCACTAGACTAAATTCCCATGTGTCCTCAAGAACGTTTGGTCATTATAAGTAAACAAACCGGCTTGTCCTTTGTGCTAAAAAGGATTGGGCCACTCGCTGCAATTATTACTCCCGCATTTTACTTACTTGTACTTTATTTATCTGCTATATCAAAACCCCCTGAAAACTTGTCTGTGAGCATTTACAGTGAATCCTTCATCGAAACTGCTTGTCAACACCTTCTGCTCCTCGTTGGGTTCGACACTCTTATTTATCGAAAGTACTACGATATACCCCCTATACTTGTGGGTCATCAAACACAAGCCAAGATCTAATCTAGTAGATGGTAGCAACGAGAAGATCATGAGACTAACCCTCGAAGATTTCCAAAGCCTAACGAGATTAGATCTCGTGGTGGATGTAGTCGATCACTTGCCGCTTGCAAAAGCGCGTAGAAGATCTTGACCGCTTGCAAAAGCGCGTAGAAGAACTTGACGGTGCCACAATCGGGCAGCACCTCCGTACTCGGTCACACGTACGGTGTTGATGAAGACGACGTCCTCCTCCCCGTTCCAGCGGGCAGCGGAAGTAGTAGATCCTCCTCGGAATCCCGGCAGCACGATGGCGTGGTGGCGGTGGTGGTGGAGAACTCCGGCAGGGCTTCGCCTAAGCGTATGCGGGAGAGGTGGTGGAGGAGGAGAGGCTAGGGTTTGGGGAGAGAGGGGGTGCGGCCAACTCATGGCTTGGAGTGGCCGGCCCCCTCCCCTTGCCCCTCTTTTTATAGGTGGAAACCCCCAAGAGTTGGACTCCAAGTCTTCGAATAAGACCCGAATCCAAAACATGCCTTAGGGACTAAACCTACCCAAGGGGGGAATCCCACTCAAGGTGGGACTCCCACCCCTTCCTTGGGGGGTTGGCCGACCACCCTTGGGGAGTCCACCTGGGACTCCTCCCCTTAGGGTTGGCCGGCCATGCAAGGTGGAGTCCCTCCGGGACTCCACTTTCCATGGTGATTTCTTCCGGACTTTTCTAGAACCTTCTAGAACCTGCCATAAATGCACCGGATCATTTCCAAACTTGGAATATGACTTCCTATATATGAATCTTATTCTCCGGACCATTCCGGACCTCCTCGTGATGTCCTGGATCCCATCCGAGACTCCGAACAAAACTTCGAACTCCATTCCATATTCCATATCTAATTAAACGACATCAAACCTTAAGTGTGTCACCCTACGGTTCGTGAACTATGCAGACATGGTTGAGACATCTCTCCGACTAATAACCAATAGCGGGACCTGGAGATCCATAATGGCTCCCACATATTCAACGATGACTTAGTGATCGAATGAACCATTTACATACGATACCGATTCCCTTTGTCACGCGATATTTTACTTGTCCGAGGTTTGATCATAGGTATCACGATACCTTGTTCAACCTCGTCTCTGACAAGTACTCTTTACTCGTACCGTGGTATGTGGTCTCTTATGAACCATTCATATGCTTGCAAGCCAATTAGACGACATTCCACCGAGAGGGCCCAGAGTATATCTATCCGTCATCGGGATGGACAATATCCCACTCTTGATCCATATGCCTCAACTCATATTTTCCGAATACTTAATCCCACCTTTATAACCACCCATTTACGCAGTGGCGTTTGATGTAATCAAAGTACCCTTCGGTATAAGTGATTTACATGATCTCATGGTCGAAGGATTAGGTAACTATGTATCGAAAGCTTATAGCAAATGAACTTAATGACGTGATCTTATGCTACGCTTAATTGGGTGTGTCCATTACATCATTCATCAATGACATAACCTTATTATTAATAACATCCAATGTTCATGATCATGAAACCTTGATCATCTATTAATCAACAAGCTAGTTATACAAGAGGCTTACTAGGGACTCCTTGTTGTTTACATAACACACATGTATCAATGTTTCGGTTAATACAATTATAGCATGGTATGTAAACATTTATCATAAACACAAAGATATATTATAATAACCATTTTATTATTGCCTCTTGGGCATATCTCCAACAGTTCGTAGCATAGAAAACAAAAAATTCCTACCGCAAGAATGAAACACAAGCCAAGATCTAATCTAGTAGACGGTAGCAACGAGGAGATGAAGAGACTAACCCTCGAAGATTCACAAAGCTTAACGAGATTAGATCTCGGGGTGGATGTAGTCGATCACTTGCCGCTTGCAAAAGCGCGTAGAAGATCTTGATCTTGACGGTGCCACAATCGGGCAGCACCTCCGTACTCGGTCACACGTTCGGTGTTGATGAAGACGACGTCCTCCTCCCCGTTCCAGCGGGCAAGTAGTAGATCCTCCTCGGAATCCCGGCAACACGACGGCGTGGTGGCGGTGGTGGTGGAGAACTCCGGCAGGGCTTCGCCTATGCGCTGCGGGAGTTGTGGTGGAGGAGGAGGTGGCTAGGGTTTGGGGAGAGGCTAGGGTTTTGGGGCGCCAGCCTCAGGGGTGCGGCCAACTTGTGGTCTTTGGGTTGGCTGGCCCCCTCCCCTTGCTCCTCCTTATATATGTGGAAGCCCCAAGTCTTGTCTCCCAAGTCTTCGAATAAGACCCCAACACCAAAACCTACCTTTGGTGGGAAACCTACTAAAGGGGGGAGTCCTACTCAAGGTGGGACTCCCACCTTTCCTTGAGGTGGGGTGGCCGGCCACCCTTGGTGGAGTCCACCTGGGACTCCTCCCCTTAGGGTTTGGCCGGCCAAGGTTGTGGAGTCCCTCCGGGACTCCACCTTCCATAGTGCGTTTCTTCCGGACTTTTCTAGAACCTTCCATAAATGCACCGGATCATTTCCAAACTTGGAATATGACTTCCTATATATGAATCTTATTCTCCGGACCATTCCGGAACTCCTCGTGATGTCCTGGATCCCATCCGAGACTCCGAACAAAACTTCGAACTCCATTCCATATTCCATATCTACTCAAACGACATCAAACCTTAAGTGTGTCACCCTACGGTTCGCGAACTATGCAGACATGGTTGAGACTTCTCTCCGACCAATAACCAATAGCGGGATCTGGAGATCCATAATGGCTCCCACATATTCAACGATGACTTAGTGATCGATTGAACCATTTACATACGATACCGATTCCCTTTGTCACGCGATATATTACTTGTCCGAGGTTTGATCATCGGTATCACGATACCTTGTTCAACCTCGTCTCCTGACAAGTACTCTTTACTCGTACCGTGGTATGTGGTATCTTATGAACCATTCATATGCTTGCAAGCCATTTAGACGACATTCCACCGAGAGGGCCCAGAGTATATCTATCCGTCATCGGGATGGACAAATCCCACCGTTGATCCATATGCCTCAACTCATACTTTCCGGATACCTAATCCCACCTTTATAACCACCCATTTACGCAGTGGTGTTTGATGTAATCAAAGTACCCTTCCGGCATAAGTGATTTACATGATCTCATGGTCGAAAGGACTAGGTAACTATGTATCGAAAGCTTATAGCAAATGAACTTAATGACGTGATCTTATGCTACGCTTAATTGGGTGTGTCCATTACATCATTCACATAATGACATAACCTTGTTATTAATAACATTCAATGTTCATGATCATGAAACGATGATCATCTATTAATCAACAAGCTAGTTATACAAGAGGCTTACTAGGGACTTCTTGTTGTTTACATAACATACATGTATCAATGTTTCGGTTAATACAATTATAGCATGGTATATAAACATTTATCATAAACACAAAGATATATAATAACCAATTTATTATTGCCTCTTGGGCATATCTCCAACAGTCTCCCACTTGCACTAGAGTCAATAATCTAGATTACATTGTAAGGTACCTAACACCCATGGCATTCTGGTGTTGGTCATGCTTTGCCCTAGGGAGAGCTTTAGTCAACGGATCTGCTACATTCAGATCAGTGTGTACTTTGCAAATCTTTACTTCTCCATCTTCGATGTACTCGCGAATCGAATGAAAACGCAGCTTGATATGCTTTAGCTTCTTGTGTGACCTTGGTTCTTGTGCATTGGCGATGGCACCCATGTTGTCACAATAAATGACTAGTGGGTCCAATGCACTAGGAACCACACCGAGCTCAACAATGAACCTCTTCATCCATACCGCTTCCGATGAAGCCTCCGAAGCCGCTATGTATTCCGATTCTGTTGAAGACTTCGCCACCGTGCACTGCTTGGAGCTGCACCAGCTTACCGCAACACCATTCAATATAAACACGTACCCAGACTGAGACTTAGAGTCATCAGGATCGGTGTTCCAACTTGCATCGGTGTAACTTGTTACAACGAGCTCTTGGTCACCGCCATAACAAAGAAACATATCCTTAGTTCTTTTCAAGTACTTCAGGATATTCTTGACCGCTGTCCAGTGTTCCATTCCTGGATCACTTTGATATCTGCTAGTCAAACTAACAACATGTGCTATATCCGGTCTAGTACACATCATGGCATACATGATAGAGCCTACTGCCGAGGCATAGGGGATCTGATTCATCCTCTCTCTTTCTTCTGCCGTAGCCGGACCTTGAGTCTTACTCAAGACCTTACCTGGCAACATCGGTAAGAATCCTTTCTTACTTTCATCCATTCTAAACTTCTTTAGAATCTTGTCCAGGTATGTACTCTGTGAAAGCCCTATTAGGCGTCTTGATCTATCTCTATAAATCTTGATGCCTAAAATGTACGCTGCTTCACCAAGGTCCTTCATTGAAAAAGACTTATTCAAATAACCTTTTACACTGCTTAATAGTTCTATATCATTCACAATCAATAATATGTCATCTACATATAATATCAGGAATGCTACAGAGCTCCCACTCACTTTCTTGTAAATACAGGCCTCTCCATGACACTGTATAAACCCGAAGTCTTTGATCACCTTATCAAAGCGTCGGTTCCAACTCCTGGATGCTTGCTTCAGTCCATAAATGGAATGCTGAAGTTTGCATACCATGTCAGCATTTTTAGGATCGACAAAACCTTTGGGTTGTACCATATACAACTCTTCCTCAATGTCACCATTAAGGAATGCCGTTTTGACATCCATCTGCCAAATCTCATAATCGAAAAATGCAGCTATTGCTAATAAAATCCTCACAGATTTTAGCTTCGCTACAGGTGAGAAAGTCTCATCGTAGTCAACACCTTGAATTTGTCGGAAACCCTTTGCGACAAGTCGAGCTTTATAGACAGTAACATTACCATCAGCATCTGTTTTTCTCTTGAAGATCCATTTATTCTCAACAGCCTTGCGGCTATCAGGTAGATCTACCAAAGTCCATACTTTGTTATCATACATGGATCCCATTTCGGATTTCATGGCTTCTTGCCATTTGTTGGAATCTGGGCTCATCATCGCTTCTTCATACGTCGTAGGGTCCTCATCATTGTTGTCCACAATCATGAGATTTAGACAAGGATCATACCAATCAGGAGTGGTACGTTCTCTTGTCGATCTGCGAGGTTCAGTAGCTACTTCGTTCGAAGTTTCATGATCATTATCATTAGCTTCCTCTGTTACCGGTGCAGGCGGCACAGGAACATCTTCCGGTACTGCGCTACTCTGATCAACGAGAGAAGGTTTAGTAACCTCGTCGAGTTCTACTTTTCTTCTAGTCACTTCTTTAGTGAGAAACTCTTTCTCAAGAAAGGTTCCGTTCTTAGCAACAAAGATTTTGCCTTCGGATCTGTGATAGAAAGTATACCCTATAGTTTCCTTATGGTATCCTATGAAGACGCATTTCTCCGCTTTGGGTTCTAGCTTGTCCGGTTGTAACTTTTTTACATAGGCTTCGCAACCCCAAACTTTAAGGAACGACAACTTAGGTTTCTTATTAAACCACAATTCATACGGTGTCGTTGCAACGGATTTCGATGGTGCCCTATTTTAAGTGAATGCTGCTGTCTCTAATGCATAACCCCAAAACGATAACGACAAATCAGTAAGAGACATCATAGAACGAACCATATCTAAGAGAGTTCGATTACGACGTTCGGACACACCATTGCGATGTGGTGTTCCCGGCGGTGTCAACTGTGAAAGTATTCCACATTTCTTTAAATGCATGCCAAACTCATAACTCAGATATTCGCCTCCGCGATCAGAACGCAGAAACTTGATCTTCTTGTTACGTTGATTTTCTACTTCACTTTGGAATTCCTTGAACTTCTGGAAAGTCTCGGATTTATGTTTCATGAAATAGATATACCCATATCTACTCAGATCATCTGTGAAGGTTAGAACATAACGATAACCACCGCGCGAGGCTACGCTCATTGGTCCGCACACATCGTTATGCACGATTTCCAATAAGTCTGTAGCTCGCTCCATAATACCATAGAATGGAGTCTTAGTCATTTTTCCCATTAGACATGCTTCGCATCTATCAAGTGACTCAAAGTCAAGTGACTCAAGTAGTCCATCGGAATGGAGTTTCTTCATGCGTTTCACTCCAATATGACCAAGACGACAGTGCCACATATAAGTAGAATTATCATTCAATTTAATTCGCTTAGCATCAATGTTATGAACATGTGTATCGCTACTATCGAGACTTAATAGAAATAAACCATTCTTCTCAGGCGCATGACCATAAAAGATATTATTCATAAAAATAGAACAACCATTATTCTCAGACTTGAATGAATAACCGTCTTGCATTAAACACGATCCAGATATAATGTTCATGCTCAACGCAGGCACCAAATAACAATTATTGAGGTCTAAAACTAATCCCGATGGTAGATGTAGAGGGAGCGTGCCGACAGCGATCACATCGACCTTGGATCCATTTCCAACGCGCATCGTCACTTCAGGGCTTCGTTTATTCCGTAGTTCCTATTTCGAGTTACAAATGTGAGCAACCGAACCAGTATCAAATACCCAGGCACTAGTACGAGAACCAGTGAGATAAACATCTATAACATGTATATCAGATATACCTTTCTTCTTCTTGACAAGGCCGCTCTTCAGATCAGCCATCCGCTTCCAGTGCCCCTTCCCATTGCAGTAATAGCAGTCAGTATCAGGTTTAGGGCCACCCATAGGCTTCTCAGAAGGCGAGGCAGCTTTCTTGCCGCCCTTTTGAGGTCCTTCTTAGGTTTGCCCTGCTTCTTGAACTTGGTGGTCTTATTGACCATCAACACTTGGTGCTCTTTCTGTATCTCAACCTCAGCAGATTTCAGCATGGAGAAGAGTTCAGGTAACTCCTTGTTCATGTTCTGCATATTGTAGTTCATCACGAAGTTCTTGTAACTTGGTGGCAGTGATTGGAGAACACGATGAATACCCAGCTGGTTAGGGATCACAATCCCCAAGTCACTGAGCTTCCTCGCGTGTCCGGACATAGCGAACACGTGCTCACTAACGGAGCTGCCCTCTTCCATCATGCAGCCAAAGAACTGCTTCGAGGCCTCATAGCTCTCCATGGCCGCATGAGTTTCAAAGATAACTTTGAGCTCACGGATCATCTCACAAGGGTCGTGGTGCTCAAAATGCTTTTGGAGCTCTGCCTCTAGGCTGCATAGGATGGCACACCGAACTTGAGAGTACACTTTAGCTTGAGTCTCGAAAACATTCTTTTCTTCCTCGGATACTGCAGGGGGTGGTGGGGAACCTAGCGGTGCATCGAGCACATATTGCAGATTTCCGCCATTGAGGAAGATCCTCACATGACGGAACCAGTCGGTGAAGTTGCTACCATTGCTTTTAAGCTTTTCTTTCTCTAGGAACTGATTAAAATTGATTGATGGGGACGCCATGATCTACAACATATATTTGCAATAGTTTAGACTAGGTTTATGACAAATTGAGTTCAAATTTTAATTTAACAAAATTAAAAACTAGGTGAACTCCCACTCAAAACAATATCCCTCGCATTGTCTTAGTGATCACACGAACCAAATCCACTACACCAAGTCCGATCATCACGAACAAGATGTAATTTCAATGGCGAACACTCAAAGTGTTCATCATATCAATCATATGACTCATGCTCTACCTTTCGGTATCTCGTGTTCCGAGACCATGTCTGTACATGCTAGGCTCGTCAAGGCAACCTTAGTACCCGCGTGTACAAAACTGGCTTGTACCCGTTGTATGCACATGTAGAATCTATCACACCCGATCATCACGAGATGCTTCGAAACGACAAGTCTTAGCAACGGTGCATACTAAGGATGAACACTTTATTATCTTGATATTTAGTGAGAGGGATCATCTTATAATGCTACCGTCGCGATCTAAGCAATATAAGATGCATAAAAGGATTAACATCACATGCAATTCATATGTGATATGATATGGCCCTTTTGTCTTTGCGCCTTTGATCTTCATCTCCAAAGCACGGACATGATCCTCCATCATCAACGGGCATGATCTCCATCATCGTCGGCGTAGCACCAAGGTCAATGGCGCCGTCTTCATGATTGTCCTCCATGTAGCAACTATTACAACTACTTTGAAATACTACTCAACATGAAATTGAAAGACAACCATAAGGCTCCTGCCGGTTGCCACAATACAATAATGATCATCTCATACATATTCATCATCACATCATGGCCATATCACATCACCAAACCCTGCAAAAACAAGTTAGACGTCTCTAATTTGGTTTGCATAATTTACGTGGTTTAGGGTTTTCGAGTAAGATCCAATCTACCTACGAACATGAACCAAAACGGTGATATTAGTGTTGTCAATAGAAAGAGTAAATTGGATCTTCACTATAGTGGGAGAGACAGACACCCGCAAAGCCACTTATGCAATACAAGTTGCATGTCGAACGTGGAGCAAGTCTCATGAACGCGGTCATGTAAAGTTAGCCCGAGCCGCTTCATCCCACTATGCCGCAAGATGCAAAGTACACGAACTAAAGACAACAAAAGCATCAACGCCCACAAAACAATTGTGTTCTACTCGTGCAACCAATCTATGCATAGACACGGCTCTGATACCACTGATGGGATTCGTAGCATAGAAAACAAAAATTTTCCTACCGCAAGAACGAAACACAAGCCAAGATCTAATCTAGTAGACGGTAGCAACGAGGAGATGAAGAGACTAACCCTCGAAGATTCGCAAAGCTTAACGAGATTAGATCTCGGGGTGGATGTAGTCGATCACTTGCCGCTTGCAAAAGCGCGTAGAAGATCTTGATCTTGACGGTGCCACAATCGGGCAGCACCTCCGTACTCGGTCACACGTTCGATGTTGATGAAGATGACGTCCTCCTCCCCGTTCCAGCGGGCAGCGGAAGTAGTAGATCCTCCTCGGAATCCCGGCAGCACGACGGCGTGGTGGCGGTGGTGGTGGAGAACTCCGGCAGGGCTTCGCCTATGCGCTGCGGGAGTTGTGGTGGAGGAGGAGGTGGCTAGGGTTTGGGGAGAGGCTAGGGTTTTGGGGCGCCGGCCTCAGGGGTGCGGCCAACTTGTGGTCTTGGGGTGGCCAGCCCCCTCCCTCCCTCCTTATATAGGTGGAAGCCCCAAGTCTTGTCTCCCAAGTCTTCGAATAAGACCCCAACACCAAAACCTACCTTTGGTGGGAAACCTACTAAAGGGGGGAGTCCTACTCAAGGCGGGACTCCCACCTTTCCTTGAGGTGGGGTGGCCAGCCACCCTTGGTGGAGTCCACCTGGGACTCCTCCCCTTAGGGTTTGGCCGGCCAAGGTTGTGGAGTCCCTCCGGGACTCCACCTTCCATAGTGCGTTTCTTCCGGACTTTTCTAGAACCTTCTAGAACCTTCCATAAATGCACCGGATCATTTCCAAACTTGGAATATGACTTCCTATATATGAATCTTATTCTCCGGACCATTCCGGAACTCCTCGTGATGTCTTGGATCCCATTCGAGACTCCGAACAAAACTTCGAACTCCATTCCATATTCCATATCTACTCAAACGACATCAAACCTTAAGTGTGTCACCCTACGGTTCGCGAACTATGACATGGTTGAGACTTCTCTCCGACCAATAACCAATAGCGGGATCTGGAGATCCATAATGGCTTCCACATATTCAACGATGACTTAGTGATCGATTGAACCATTTACATACGATACCGATTCCCTTTGTCACGCGATATATTACTTGTCCGAGGTTTGATCATCGGTATCACGATACCTTGTTCAACCTCGTCTCCTGACAAGTACTATTTACTCGTACCGTGGTATGTGGTCTCTTATGAACCATTCATATGCTTGCAAGCCATTTAGACGACATTCCACCGAGAGGGCCCAGAGTATATCTATCCGTCATCGGGATGGACAAATCCCACCGTTGATCCATATGCCTCAACTCATACTTTCCGGATACCTAATCCCACCTTTATAACCACCCATTTACGCAGTGGCGTTTGATGTAATCAAAGTACCCTTCCAGCATAAGTGATTTACATGATCTCATGGTCGAAAGGACTAGGTAACTATGTATCGGAAGCTTATAGCAAATGAACTTAATGACGTGATCTTATGCTACGCTTAATTGGGTGTGTCCATTACATCATTCACATAATGACATAACCTTGTTATTAATAACATCCAATGTTCATGATCATGAAACGGTGATCATCTATTAATCAACAAGCTAGTTATACAAGAGGCTTACTAGGGACTTCTTGTTGTTTACATAACACACATGTATCAATGTTTCGGTTAATACAATTATAGCATGGTATATAAACATTTATCATAAACACAAAGATATATAATAACCAATTTATTATTGCCTCTTGGGCATATCTCCAACAGTCTCCCACTTGCACTAGAGTCAATAATCTAGATTACATTGTAAGGTACCTAACACCCATGGCATTCTGGTGTTGGTCATGCTTTGCCCTAGGGAGAGCTTTAGTCAATGGATCTTCTACATTCAAGAGGGGCTTTCGGTTGTTGGGTAACTTGATCATATCGTCTTAGGGAGCTCAACCCTTTGCATGCTTTGCATTCCATCAATCTTGTTGCTTCTTGGTGTTTCTCTGTGTGAGGTTCTTGAGCTTGTTGCTAGCTTTACAACAAGCCCAAGTTCATTGAAAACGGAATTCGTATGCATCTTCTATTGCATTTTCATGGTTGGAGGTTTTTTCGGTTTGGTGTTTTATAGATAGGCCAAACCTTTTATATTATTTTTCCTTCTCAATTGTTGGACTATGATGTTTCTATGCATAATGTTGTACAGCTCGTTGTCGTGATTCCAACGAGCTCAAGATCATCGAAATCGGAGTCCGGATGCAAAAGTTATCACGTTTTCGGCATGTGGCTCGGTATACCGAGTGCTGCTACCGGGCAGCCCGGTAGCCCGGCCGGTTGGCTACCGGGCCGGTCCTGCCGGGTTCAGGATCGATTTTGGTGCAAACGGTCATATTTTGGAGGGGCTATAAAAGGAGCCTTCTTCCCCATTGTTCTTAGGGTTCTTAGGCACGTTTTTTACCACCATTGTTGACCTTCTTGAGCTTGCTTCCTCTCCATTCCCTCCTATAATTCTTGCATATTCTTGGGGGATTTGAAAGAGGATATCTAGATCTAAAACCTCATCCAATCCATTTCTCCTCTAAGTGAGGGGATCTATTGGGATCTATTGATTTCCTCTTTATTCTTCCTCTCTAATCTCATCCTAGCATTTGTTACTTTGGTGGGATTTGAGTGTGAAAGACTTGAACACCTCTAGTGTTCTTGCTTTGCATCATTGCATAGTATTGAGCTCTCCACCACGATTAGTTTGAGTGAGAGACCGTGAGCTTGTTACTCTTGGAGGGAGACCTCCTAGTTGGCTTGGCGGTTGGTGCTCCGGTGATCTCTTCAAGGAAGATTGTGAAGAGGCCCGGGCTTCTCCTTCGTGGAGCTTGTGAAGTGGTTTTGGAGCTTGCCATCTCCGGAGTGGAGAAAAGCTAACCATAAGGAAAGGACCATTATCCTTCGTGGGTTTGGCTCGAAGAATAGGGTGAGCCTTCGTGGCGTTGGTGAATCCTTCGTGGGACTTCCACCCCTCCAAACGTGACGTACCTTCTTGCAAAGGAAGGGAACACGAGAATACATCCTCGTCTCCACGTGCCTCGGTTATTTCTATACCCGAGCTTACTTTCTTTGTGATAGCCATCGTGCTTGAAGTACATGTATATTTCTATCACTTGTGCTACATATATCTTGTGTCTATCTTGCTTAGCTCTAGTTATTGTTGTTGCACTTAGGTGAGCCTAGCATATTAGGATTTGTGCTTGCAAAATAAACGTTAGTTTAATTCCGCATTCTTACAACCAAGTCCGTAAGAGTTTTTAAAACGTCTGTTCACCCTCCTAGGCGACGTCTCGTCCTTTCAAGAAGAAGACCTTAAAAAATAAAAATAGGGAAAAAAGAAAAAAAGCTAACAGGTGGGCCTTTAATGGCATACTTAGGGAATATGTTGTTTTACAGTTTTCGTTGACGGGGTTTGTTCTGCGCCATCATTTTTTCGACCCGTAAACACGAGTTTGGTGAACTGAACTCGGTGTTTTCAGTTTGCGTGTTTACGGGCTCTGTTTATGGGCTCAATCGAAAAATTCAGAACCGAAAAACATGTATTCAGTCTCTCGTTAGGATGATTTTGCAGCTAGAACAGAAACCATAAAAAACGAACTGAAAAAACGAAATTAAAATCTTGCGGGAGAACTCATCGATGAACAGATATAGATGAATTTTGATGCTCCGATTGAGCATCAAAATTTACATAATATATACTAAAAACCTAAATTAGCTACATGCTCTAACTGCGCGAGCAAATTCCGAGCAAAATGAGGCCCGATGGCCTCTGCACGTGGCGGTGCCGGTGGTGGCGGAGCTTCAGCGTCGAGGCAGAGGACGTCGTCGACGCGGAGCACAGCGAGGAGATCCTACTCTGAGTCAAGCTCAACGATCTTGATCTTAACGCGGCGAACGCGCTCCTCCTGGCGGACGGCGTCGTCCTCCTCCCGGTGCTAGCGAGCGCGGGCCTCCGCCTCCATGATCGCCGCCACCTGCGCGATGACGGCATCCTCCTCGTTGCAGCCGTGGACGTAGTCTCCCATGGAGAATGCGGCTCCCGCCCGATGAAGGCGTCCTCCTCCTCGGAGCTGTCGTAGACGAGCGGGCGCGGGGGGCGGCTCGAACCGCCGGAGGAGGAGTCCCCGCCACCCAATTCGGCGCCTTCCCATGCAGAGCTAGCACACGAAGCCATGGCGTCGCGGAGCAAGGACGAAGCGGCGCTTCAGCACGGTGGATTCCTCGTCGAAGAGGTGGCTAGTGGGGGCGGAGCGGGTGGCAACGGCGGAGGGGAGTAGGGTTTGAAACCGAACTCTCCTCCACGGCCCGTTTTCATACTGGGCAGCCGTCAAGTTTCTCGGGCCCCCGAACTCCGTTTACGGGCCAGGCCACGAGTTCGGGCTCCGTTCTGGGCCTATTTCGGCCTGAACCCGTAAACTCACCGGATTTTTTCGGTTCCGATTCGTTTTTAGTTACTTTTAGAGTTGCTCTAAGTTTAGTCTCGTATTGCTAACTGAGAAGGAGTTTCCCCTTAAAAAAAGTTGGGAAGGAGTTCGATCAACACATAAGGGCGCGGTTGTTCTAGCTCACTAAGTGAGTGAGAAGAGAAAGAGGGGGGCGTGTACCAGATCAGTGGCGGCCCGTCGCGGACGGAGGAAGCTCACCCGCGCGTAATGCGGGCGGGCATCTAGAACCTTTGGGGTTTAGGCGCACCGGGGTGCAAATCCCAGATTTGCGAGTTTCTCAACCGTGAGCACCTCGACTTCACGGATTTCCAAGAGACGATTAAAGCCCGGTTTTCTACCGCGGATCTGCTTAGCATTGATCCACGAGGCAGGTTTGCATGGTGTGAGGTCCCTGCTATTGGGCGTTCCGGGGGAATGCTCATCGGGGTGAACAAGGACGCCTTTGAGGTGCTGGAATGGCACAAAGGGTCCTTGTTCATTAGGGTTGACGTTCGACAGCTAGACAACAACTCCAAGTGGTCGTTCTTTGTTGTCTATGGTCCTGCTGATCACCGCCGGACGAGCGAGTTCTTGGGGGAACTTACCTAGGCGGTGGGGGCTTGCGACCTCCCTTTGGTTCCCGGGGGAGATTTCAACCTGCTTTGGGGAGCAGAGGACATGAACAACGATAACATAGACTGGTCGCGGGTGCATCATTTTAACGACTGCATTGCCAACTTAGCACTCCGCGAGATCCGTAGGGGTGGTGCTCGCTACACCTGGACCAACAAACAACTTAACCTGGTCCGGTGTGTGCTCGACCGTGTATTTGTCTCCACAGAGTGGGAGATCCTGTTCCCTCTCTCTACCTTGGTGGCGGAGACCATCATTGGCTTGGACCATGCCCCGCTAGTCTTGTGCTCTGGGGAAGAGTGGAAGAAGCGCAGTCACCGCTTCTTCTTTGAACAAGGCTGGCTGGAGAGGCCTAATTTTGTCGGCTTGATTGCTGACAAGTGGCGGGAATTGGAGGCAGCCAGGGGAGGTTTCTTCGACCCGATTGACGCTTGGAAGTACATCGCTACGGGTCTGTGTCAGTTCCTAAGAGGCTGGGGAGCCAACTTGGGGCGGGAGGTTAGGGACCTTAAGGCCAGTATCCTTGCTGAGATACAAAGTCTGGATGCTCGAGCCGACTCTGTAGGCTTGGACGATGAAGGATGGGCCCTTCGTTACCACCTGGAGGGACATCTCACCCACATGGACCGTCTCCAGGAGGAGTATTGGCGACAGAGGATTCGCCTCCACTGGCTCCTCAAAGGTGATGCCAATACAGCCTTCTTCCACGCCATGGTGAATGGCCGTCGGCGGAAATGCCTGATCTCGAGACTCACCTCGGATGTGGGGGTTATCTCGGAGCCACATGCCCTCTAGGAGCACATTTAATCCTTTTATCGTGCTCTCATGGGCTCGGCAGGGGAAACTCGAGCCCTCTCCCTTGCCCCTTCCCTCTGGCTCCAAGCGGGACGTGTGTCCGAGGAGGAGAATGAGGGGCTCATGCTTTCATTCACTGGGGAGGAACTCGATAGCGTGCTCGCGGGGATGAAGGTGGACACGGCCCCAGGCCCGGATGGGCTCTCGGTGATCTTCTTTAAGAAGTTCTGGTCGCTTAGCAAACCGTATATCCTAGCCATCCTCAATGGCTCCGCGTTGGGACGTGTGGATATTGCGAGACTGAACTTTGGGATCCTCTCTTTGATTCCTAAGGTTCAAGGTGCGGAGGACATTCGTCAGTTTAGGCCTATTGCTCTTATTAATGTGATTTTTAAATTCGTATCTAAGGCTTATGACATTCGCCTCTCTCCCATTGCTCATCGTACTATCAGCCGCACGCAATCTACGTTCATTAATGGACGCCACATCCTTGAAGGGATTGTGTCCCTCCAAGAGATCATTCATGAGACCAAGTCTAAGAAACTCAGGGGAGTTTTCCTTAAGCTAGACTTTGAGAAAGCATACGATCGGGTAGATTTGAAGTTCCTGAGAGAGGTTCTACTCATGAAAGGTTTCGACCCAGGATGGGTCCATCGCGTGATGAGTCTGGTCTCGGGGGCAGACGGCGATCACTATCAGTGGGAAAGTCGGAAATTACTTCCGTAATGGTCGGGGAGTGCGTCAGCGCGACCCTCTCTCCCCTCTCCTCTTTGATTTCGCGGTTGAAGCCCTGGCAGCCATCCTTGACGCGGCTTCGAGGTCTGGACACATATACGGGGTTATCCCGCATCTGCTGCCTAGGGGGTCTCGCACTTGCAATATGCAGATGACTAATACGTCCAATTTGCATCACTATTTTGTATCATAATTTGCTGTTATTCATTGATATATTTCATATTGGGACACAATACTTATGTTATTTCATCTATTTTGCATGTTTCATCATCATTGGAGGATCAAGCACCGGAGCCAGGATTCTGCTGGAAAAAGCACCGTCAGAACGCAATATTTCGGAAGATCAACTGTGGAAGGGAATTTCACGTAAATTCCTATTTTTCCGATGACGGAGGGAGCCAAGGGGAAGAAGAGAGCCACTGTGGGCCGACCACGGCGGCGCGCCCGGGCCTGGCCGCGCCACCCGTGCTCGGGGGCCCCACAGCCCCTTTCGCCTCCTTTTCTTCGCGTACTCCTTCGTCCCGAAAACCTAAGCCACAGAGAGACCTCACGAGGGGTTACAGCCGCCTCTGCGGGGCGGAGAACACCAGAGAGAAAAGAGCTCTCCGGCGGGCAGGAATCCGCCGGGGAAATTCCCTCCCGGAGGGGGAAATCGACGCCATCGCCATCGTCATCGAGCGGGACATCATCTCCATCATCATCATCATCATCTCCACCATCTACACCGCCATCACCACCGCTGCACCTCGTCACCGCTGTAACAATTCGGGTTAAATCTTGATTGTTTGATAGGGGAAACTCTCCCGGTGTTATTCTATACTTGTTGTAGATGCTATTGAGTGAAACCATTGAACCAAGGTTTATGTTCAGATTGTTATTCATCATCATATCACCTCTGATTGTATTCCATATGATGTATCGTGAGTAGTTCGTTTAGTTCTTGAGGACATGGGTGAAGTCTAAATGCTAGTAGTGAATTATGGTTGAGTAATATTCAATGTTATGATATTTAAGTTGTGGTGTCATTCTTCTAGTGGTGTCGTGTGAACGTCGACTACACGACACTTCACCATTTATGGGCCTAGGGGAGTGCATCTTGTATTCGGTTGCTAATTGCGGGGTTGCCGGAGTGACAGAAACCTAAGCCCCCGTTAGTATATCGATGCAGGAGGGATCGCAGGATCTCAGAGTTTAAGGCTGTGGTTAGATTTATCTTAATTACTTTCTTGTAGTTGCGGATGCAAGGGGTATAATCACAAGTATGTATTAGTCCTAGGAAGGGCGGTGCATTAGCATAGGTTCACCCACACAACACTTATCAAAACAATGAAGATTATTAAACCACATGAAGCGAAAGTACTAGACTAAAATCCCCGTTTGTCCTCGGGAACGTTTGGTCATTATAAGTAAACAAACCGGCTTGTCCGTTGTGCTAAAAAGGATTGGGCCACTGGCTGCAATTATTTCTCTCGCATTTTATTTACTTGTACTTTATTTATCTGCAATATCAAAACCCCCTGAATACTTGTCTGTGAGCATTTACAGTGAATCCTCCATCGAAACTGCTGCCAACACCTTCGCTCCTCGTTGGGATCGACATTCTTACTTATCGAAGATACTACGATACACCCCCTATACTTGTGGGTCATCAAGACTATTTTCTGGCGCCGTTGCCGGGGTGAAGCGCTATTGGTAAGCGGAATTGGTAAGGAAATTTACTGTTTGTGCTGATTTTATTTCTGCCTGCTGCTATAAATCATTATGGAGAGATCTTCTCTTCAATTTCTATTTGGGAAATCTACTACTACTGCAACGGTAGTGGATGAAGCGCCAGGTGAGGAAGTAGTACCATATAAAATACCTATGAAAATTATTGAACGTGTTATGGATAACCGCTATGAAGGGGATGGAACTGTCCATCCTGGTGATCATTTATTGTTTTTGCATGAATTATGCGGGTTATTCAAATGTGCAGGTATTTCTATGAATGAAGTTAGAAAGAAACTATTCACTATATCGCTGTCTGGTAAAGCGGCGCACTGGTATAAATTGCTGAAGAATGGTGATTCTATTGATTGGGAGGACATTGTGCCTTTATTTTATTCCAAATTTTATCCTCCAAGTGAAATTCACAAAGATCGGAACCGCATATATAATTTCTGGCCTCATGATGGAGAGAGTATTGCCCAAGCTTGGGGGAGATTGAAGTCTTTAATGCTCAAATGCCCCATTCATGAGCTTCCTGGTAATGTTATTATTGATAATTTCTATGCAAGACTTTCTTTTCAAGACAAGACCTTGCTGGATACTTCTTGTTCTGGATCATTTACACGCAAGAATGAAGAGTTTAAAAGGGACCTTCTTGATCGGATCCAAGAAAATACTGAAGGATGGGAGAACGACAAAGATAGAGAATCAGGTATAATTTATGATTATAAATGCATTGAAGCTTTTATGGATACTGATAAATTTCGTAATATGAGTGCTACATATGGTCTTGATTCCCAAGTTGTTGCAAATCTTTATAAAGCTTTTGCTTCTCATTATGAATTGCCTAAGAAGAATTTTGATAAGTATCATGAACCGTATAAAGATAAAGTTGATTCATCTGTAAACAAATGTGTAGTGGTTGAAACTGTTGATAATGTTATTCCTGAAGCTTATATTGAAAAAACTCCTTTCCCTGCTAAAATGAAGGAGTACTCTGTCATATCTAGTGCGGTCAATAAAAGTGAAAAGAAACCTAAAGAACCTGAAGAACAAATTAAAATTGAACCTGCTGTTGCAATAGTTAAAGATCTTGTGACTGAAAACGTGGAGGATGGTCATATTATTTTCTGTGAAGATGCTTCTAATATTGTTTCACATCCTAATAAATCCAAACAAGTTAGTGTTCCTATGCTATCTGTTAGAATTGGTGATCATTGCTATTATGGTTTATGTGATATTGGTGCAAGTGTTAGTGCTATACCTTATGAGCTTTACACGGAGATTATGCATGAAATTGGTTCTTGTGAACTTGAAGATATTGATGTGGTTATTCATCTGGCTAATAGAGAAACTATTTCTCCAATTGGTATTGTTCGGGATGTGGAAGTTCTATGTGGTAAGATTAAATATCCTGCTGACTTTTTGGTACTTGGTTCTGCTGCTAGTGATCATTGTCCTATCATTTTTGGTAGACCTTTTCTAAATACTTGTGGAGCTATTATAGATTGTAAGAAAGAGAAAATTTTGACTAGATTGCTGGTGAACCTTATGAATTTAACTTTTCTAAATTTACCAAAACTCCTTATAAAGCTGACTTGCCTAGTAATGATTTTAAAATGGAGCAGTGTGCATCTATTGTCCTTGTTCCTAATAATCCTTTGCAGCAACATTTGGAGAATAGTGAAAGTGAAGCTTTTAGGAAAGAAAGAGATGAGCTTGAGGAAATTTTTCTTCGCCAACCTATTCTCAAGCATGATTTACCGGTGGAAGATTTGGGTACAACACCGCCACCAAAGGAAGATCCTGTTTTTGATTTAAAGCCTTTACCTGATAATCTTAAATATGCTCATATTGATGATAAGAAAATATATCATGTTATTATTAGTTCTAAGCTTTCAGAGATTGAGGAAGAAAGGTTATTGGAAATATTGAAGAAACACCGAGGAGCTATTGGCTATACTCTTGATGATTTGAAAGGGATTTCTCCTTCTATTTGCCAACATGCTATTAATATGGAAGAAGATGCAAAGCCTGTTGTTGAACATCAACGTTGTCTAATTCCGAAGATGAAGGAAGTGGTAAGGAACGAGGTATTAAAACTTCTTGAAGCTAGTATTATATATCCTATTGCTGATAGTAGATGGGTTAGTCCTGTGCATTGTGTTCCTAAGAAAGGAGGAATGACTGTTGTGCCTAATGATAATGATGAGCTTATTCCTCAAAGAATAGTTGTAGGTTATAGAATGTGCATTGATTTTCGAAAAGTTAATAAAGTTACTAAGAAAGATCATTACCCTTTACCCTTTATTGATCAAATGCTAGAAAGGTTATCTAAAAATACTCATTTTTGCTTTCTTGATGGTTATTCTGGGTTTTCACAAATTGCTGTTAAAGCTAAAGATCAAGAGAAAACCACGTTTACTTGTCCTTATGGAACTTATGCTTATAGGCGTATGCCTTTTGGTTTATGTAATGCTCATGCTACTTTTCAAAGATGCATGTCTGCTATTTTTCATGGTTTTTGTGAAAGTATTGTAGAGGTGTTCATGGATGATTTTTCTGTCTATGGGAATTCTTTTGATAATTGCCTGCGAAACCTCGATAAAGTTTTGCAGAGATGTGAAGAAACTAACCTTGTTCTTAATTGGGAGAAATGCCACTTTATGGTTAATGAAGGAATTGTATTGGGACATAAAATTTCCGAGAGAGGTATTGAAGTTGATAGAGCTAAAGTTGAAGCAATTGAGAAGATGCCCTATCCGAGGGATGTTAAAGGTATTCGTAGTGTTCTTGGTCATGCTGGGTTTTATAGGAGATTTATTAAAGATTTCTCTAAAATTTCAAAGCCTCTTACTAATCTTCTTCAAAAAGATGTACCTTTTGTTTTTGATGATGATTGTAAGGAAGCTTTTGAAACTCTAAAGAAAGCCTTAACAACTGCTCCTGTAGTTGAACCTCCTGATTGGAATTTGCCTTTTGAAATTATGTGTGATGCTAGTGATTTTGCTGTAGGCGCTGTTCTTGGACAACGGGTAGATAAAAAATTAAATGTTATTCATTATGCTAGTAAGACTCTTGATGCTGCTCAACGAAATTATGCTACAACTGAAAAAGAATTGTTAGATGTAGTCTTTGCTTGTGACAAGTTTAGACCCTATATTGTTGATTCAAAAGTTACAATTCATACTGATCATGCTGCAATTAGATACCTTATGACAAAGAAAGATGCTAAGCCAAGGCTTATTAGATGGGTACTTCTTTTGCAAGAATTTGATTTACATATTATAGATAGGAAAGGTGCTGATAATCCTGTTGCTGATAATTTGTCTAGATTGGAAAATATTGCTTATGATCCTGTTCCTGTTAATGATAGTTTTCCAAATGAACAATTGGCTGTGATAAAGGTGAGCTCGCGAGAGAGCCCTTGGTATGCAGATTATGCTAACTTTATTGTTTCGAAGTATTTGCCTCCAACCTTTTCAGCTCAGCAAAGGAGGAAATTCTTTTATGACTTGAGGCATTATTTTTGGGATGACCCACACTTATATAAAGAAGGAGTGGATGGTATTATGCGAAGATGTGTTCCTGAATATGAACAACAGGAGATATTGAATAAATGTCATGGAAGTGTTTATGGAGGACATCACGCTGGAGATAGAACCGCGCAAAAGGTTTTACAATCAGGTTTTTATTGGCCAACACTCTTCAAAGATGCAAGGAAATTTATTTTATCTTGTGATGAATGTCAAAGAGTTGGTAATATCTCTAGACGCAATGAAATGCCTATGAATTATACTCTTGTTATTGAACCATTCGATTGTTGGGGATTCGACTTCATGGGTCCTTTCCCTTCTTCAGATGGTAACACTCATATACTTGTCGCTGTTGATTATGTTACTAAATGGGTAGAAGCTATACCTACAAAAAGTGCTGATGGTGAGACCTCTATAAAAATGCTTGTAGATGTTATATTTCCTAGATTTGGAGTACCTAGATATATTATGACTGATGGAGGTTCTCATTTTATTCATGGAGGTTTTAGAAAAACTCTTGCTAAGTATGGTATTAATCATAGAATTGCTTCCGCTTATCACCCTCAAACTAGTGGTCAAGTAGAATTATCAAATAGAGAGATTAAAGCTATTTTAGGAAAGACTGTTAATAAATCTAGGAAGAATTGGGCTAGCAAATTGAAAGAAGCACTATGGGCTTATAGAACTGCTTATAAAAATCCTATGGGAATGTCACCTTATAAAATGGTTTATGGAAAAGCTTGTCATTTACCTTTAGAACTAGAGCACAAAGCTTATTGGGCTGTTAGAGAACTAAATAAAGATCCTAAATTAGCCGGTAATAAGAGGTTGTTGCAATTAAGTTCTCTAGATGAATGGAGAAGTGAAGCTTATGAAAATGCTAAACTCTTTAAAGAAAAAGTTAAGAAATGGCATGATAGAAGGATCATCAAAAGAGAATTTAATGTTGGAGATCAAGTTCTATTATATCGGTCTCGTCTCAGATTCTTTGCAGGGAAATTACTCTCAAAGTGGGAAGGACCATATGTTGTTGAGGAGGTGTATCGTTCAGGAGCAATTAAAATTAGCTCTCTCCAAGGCAATGCCACACAAGTGGTGAATGGACAAAGACTCAAGCATTATATCTCGGGTGATTCTTATAATGTTGATGTTGATATTATTCAAATGGAAACACCGGAGGCCTTTATCAAAGGACAAATTGACAGTCCGCCAGAACTCGACTTTGAATAGGTAACAGTACAGGTAATAAAAAGTCCGCGTTTACCTTTCCGAACATTATTTCTGCTGTTTTTGGAAAATATGAAAAATTACGAGTTCGAAACGGAGTGGAAAGGACGCACGAGGGCGTGCCACCATAGGCCGGCGCGGGCCCCACTGGCCGCGCCGACCTATGGTCTGCGCCTCGTTGCCCCTTTCCGACTCGTTCGATCTGGAACCTTCCTTTTGTCGTAAAAATATTTGCTATATAATCTCCCGGACCCCTGGAGGTCCGTAATATCGTTTTCTCGTCGTGTTTTGTTTCGAGCTGTTTTCTGCCAGATTTGTTTTGATCTAGAAGCACCATGGTCTCCAACAACAAGGACAAGGAACCTTTGAAGGAAAATATTCAAGACCCGGAGCTGAAGAAAGAAGATGCAAGAGAGGATGAGGAAGAAGTGGAGGAAGCTCCGCAGGAACACCAACAAGCCACCGTCGCAAGTATTGGCGTGATATCAAATCCATCCAACATCAAGAGGAGTGCACGAATCGCTACCGGAGGAGCGGTTCCACGTCATTACTTGGCTCCAAGGACATCTTCTCCGAGCAATTACAACCCTTACCGCAATCTAATCTACGATCGTCAAACTGAAAGGACCCCCAAGGTAGTGTTGCCAAGTAATTGGGATATAAATCGTTCTGACAATGCAGGAGAGATGAAATCTGAAGCTGAAGGATGGGGAAACAATTCTAAGAGTTGGGATTCACCACCGGACATGATTATGAGCCGCGTTGAGCACAACTCGGATATGATTCGCAACCTCACCTATGAGATTGAAGGATTACAGGAGCTTGTCAGGAAGCTTGTCGAGAAGAATCCATCACCATCATCACCGAAGGAGTAATTCATCATCGGTATTGGCATCCCCTTGGTTTGTTCCAAGCTTGGGGAGTGCCGCGGTATCACATCATCATTACCTTTACCTTTTACTATCAAGTAGTGTCATATCATGAGTAGGGAAGTTATCATATGGAATAGTATGCAATGTGGAAGTATCTCTCTTAGTTAGTTATCCATGTATCCGTTGGTGTGAGTTATCGTTATGGAATATTAATGAGAAGTCTTATCATTTACTTTTTGCACACCTTATTTTAGTTTGCAATCTCCATTATATATGATTACTCTTGACATGAGTATTGATATCACTTTGGGAGCATTAAGTAAATCTATTTGGTTTTGGCAAGCTTAGCATTGGTCAATAGCAACAACACCCTGATGTTTTAATTAAAGAGAGAAATACACTTAGATATACTACTCTATTATCTCTATGCTTAGTATTCTGAAGTTAAAATTGCTTGTGCTTATGAGAAAGATGCATGATTGTTTCTATCATATGTATATTTGTTTGTTTCCCTCAACCTTTATGCTTGCTATCAAACCTTGCTAGCCAAAGACCTGTATCGAGAGGGAATGCTTCTCATACATCCATGACCTTAGACCAAACCTATGCCATTTGTGTCCACCATACCTACCTACTACATGATATTTTCTGCCATTCCAAGTAAATACTTCATGTGCTACCTTTAAATTATTCAAACTACTACTCCTTATTTGTGTCAATGTTTTATAGCTCATGAGGAAGTATGTGGTGTTTCATCTTTCAATCTTGTTGGGCGGACTTTCACCAATGGACTAGCGGCACATCCGCTTATCCAATAACTTTGCAATAAGAGCTGGCAACGGGGTTCCCAGCCCCAATTAATAACTTTCATTAATAATTCTCTTCACATGTTTTGCTCTGATTTATCAGTAAGCAACTTAATTTTGCAAAAGACACTCCTCCATGGTATGTGAATGTTGGAAGGCACCCGAGGATTCGGTTAGCCATGGATTGAGAAAGCCAAGGTTGGGGGGTGTCATCCTTAATAAAACTAAAATACTTGTGTAAACAAAAGAGAAGGGGGATGATCTACCTTGCTGGTAGAGATGCCGTCCCTCATGGGAGCCGCTCTTTGAAGGTTCGCTTGGCAAGGGGGTTAGAGTGCCCGCTACCATTCGTTGACAACAACAAACACCTCTCAAAATCTTACTTTTATGCTCTTTATATGATTTCAAAACTTGAAAAGCTCTAGCACATGATTTAATCCCTGCTTCCCTCTGTGAAGGGCCTGTCTTTTACTTTTATGTTGAGTCAGTAATCCTATTTCCCTCTATCTCAAGCAAGCAATTGAGTTGTTGTGAACCAATCATTTATGCTATGATTCAGTTAATCATGTCTCTTATACTTTCTTGTTTAGTACCAATTTTATCTGAATGAATATGACTTTGAAGTTATCAATGATTATGAGGAGATTGTTATGCTTAAATATGAAGGCTCAGCTATAAATTCTAATATGAAAGCTTTGCTTAGAAGTACAATCCGTTAGTAGTTCTCTGACCAAGAACGAAGTTTGCCATCACCAACTATGATTTCTTATGCACCTTTACTTGTGATTTCTCTTTACACTATTTCAAGATGAGTTATATGAGGAAGTTGTTTACTAGAATGTCTTGTGTGAATGAATATGATGCTTCTTGTCCGTATTTTATTTATCGACTCTTCACTCCATAAACATGTGGTCTTGTTTATCGAGCTCAGTTTCGCTTGGGGACAAGCGAGGTCTAAGCTTGGGGGGAGTTGATACGTCCAATTTGCATCACTATTTTGTATCATAATTTGCTGTTATTCATTGATATATTTCATATTGGGACACAATACTTATGTTATTTCATCTATTTTGCATGTTTCATCATCATTGGAGGATCAAGCACCGGAGCCAGGATTCTGGAAAAAGCACCGTCGAACGCAATATTTCGGAAGATCAACGTGGAAGGGAATTTCACGTAAATTCCTATTTTTCCAGATGACGGAGGGAGCCAAGGGGAAGAAGAGAGGAGCCACTGTGGGCCCAGACCACGGGCGGCGCGGCCCAGGGCCCGGCCGCGCCACCGTGCTCGGGGGGCCCCACAGCCCCTTTCGCCTCCTTTTCTTCGCGTACTCCTTCGTCCCGAAAACCTAAGCCACAGAGAGGACCTCACGAGGGTTACAGCCGCCTCTGCGGGGCGGAGAACACCGAGAGAAAAGAGCTCTCCGGCGGGCAGGAATCCGCCGGAAATTCCCTCCCGGAGGGGGAAATCGACGCCATCGCCATCGTCATCGAGCGGGACATCATCTCCATCATCATCATCATCATCTCCACCATCTACACCGCCATCACCACCGCTGCACCTCGTCACCGCTGTAACAATTCGGGTTAAATCTTGATTGTTTGATAGGGGAAACTCTCCCGGTGTTATTCTATACTTGTTGTAGATGCTATTGAGTGAAACCATTGAACCAAGGTTTATGTTCAGATTGTTATTCATCATCATATCACCTCTGATTGTATTCCATATGATGTCTCGTGAGTAGTTCGTTTAGTTCTTGAGGACATGGGTGAAGTCTAAATGCTAGTAGTGAATTATGGTTGAGTAATATTCAATGTTATGATATTTAAGTTGTGGTGTCATTCTTCTAGTGGTGTCGTGTGAACGTCGACTACACGACACTTCACCATTTATGGGCCTAGGGGAGTGCATCTTGTATTCGGTTGCTAATTGCGGGGTTGCCGGAGTGACAGAAACCTAAGCCCCCGTTAGTATATCGATGCAGGAGGGATCTCAGAGTTTAAGGCTGTGGTTAGATTTATCTTAATTACTTTCTTGTAGTTGCGGATGCTTGCAAGGGGTATAATCACAAGTATGTATTAGTCCTAGGAAGGGCGGTGCATTAGCATAGGTTCACCCACACAACACTTATCAAAACAATGAAGATTATTAAACCACATGAAGCGAAAGTACTAGACTAAAATCCCCGTGTGTCCTCGGGAACGTTTGGTCATTATAAGTAAACAAACCGGCTTGTCCTTTGTGCTAAAAAGGATTGGGCCACTCGCTGCAATTATTTCTCTCGCATTTTATTTACTTGTACTTTATTTATCTGCAATATCAAAACCCCCTGAATACTTGTCTGTGAGCATTTACAGTGAATCCTCCATCGAAACTGCTGCCAACACCTTCTGCTCCTCGTTGGGATCGACATTCTTACTTATCGAAGATACTACGATACACCCCCTATACTTGTGGGTCATCAATGACACGATCATTATGATCCAACCGGATGCCCGAGGGATCGCGAACCTCAAATTCTTACTCGTCTATTTTGAGAACATGTCCGGACTCCGTATCAATTTCCACAAAAGTGAGGTCATGGTACTGGGAACCACTGACCAAGAAAAACAGAGCATTGCTAACAGGCTCAACTACAAGTTGGGGTCTTTTCCCTTCACCTACTTGGGCTTGCCCATTGGCGATAGGGCCATTGTAGCTGTGGATTGGGGTCCACTTACTCTTTGGGTTGGTAGGAGGGTGGACCTGTGGATGGGGAAATTCATGTCCTCGGCGGCTCTCCTGACATTGGTTAATGCTTGGCTGTCCAACCTTCCCCTCCATGCTATGGGAGTGTACCTCTGGGGGAAGGAATCCATCTCCAGCTTAGGAGGCATCGAGCTAGGTTCTTCTGGGAGGCCAATGGTCCGAGGCGTAAGTACCACTGGGTTAGGTGGGAAGCGCTTTGTAAACCGAACTCCTTGGGGGGACTAGGTATCATCGACACGAGGCTCATGAACATCTGTCTCATTACAAAGTGGATCTGGAAGCTTTATGCTGGGGAGCAAGGGCTCTAGGCAGATATTCTCCGGAACAAATACCTCAGGTCGAAGGACCTGCTGGTGGACTCCCACAAACCGGGGTCCCCATTCTGGAACTCTATCGAAAAAGTTAAACAGTGTTTTCACTGGGAGCGAAACACCATGTGCGGAACGGGGCATCCACCGCTTCTGGGACGACTGGTGGCAAGGGCAGGGGCCCTTGAAGGACCGCTACTCCACCCTCTACGACATTGCCGCAGACCCACACGTCACGGTTGCCGGCTGTTGCTCCGCCGAGGGATGGCATATTGAATTCCACCGCGGCTTGGGAGCTCGTGAGCGGGTCGACCTGACTACCATCCTTGCCGGGGTTACGGGTATCCATCTATCGGAAGGGCATGACGTTATCTCCTGGGCGCTTGAACCATCGGGGAAGTTTTCGGTTAAGTCCATATATCGGAAACTATGTTGAATGTACTAGGATGTCGCCTAGAGGGGGGGGGGGTGAATAGGCGGTGTATAAAAACTTCTACTTGAGAGCTAAACTAGGCGGAATAAAACTACACATGTGTTTACTAGTTTAGCTCAAAGCCTATCAACTAGGAGTTTGCCTAAGTGCTCCAACAACCTATGCTAGCATGATGAGCAACAAGGTGATAACAAGATAGGTATAGCATCAAGCATGATAGATATCACAATGTAAAGCGTATAGGTAAAGGAGCTCGGGTTGAGAAGTAACCGGTGCACGAGGAGACGACGATGTATCCCGAAGTTCACACCCAAGGGTGCTACGTCTCCGTTGGAGCGGTGTGGAGGCACGAGGCACTCCAA
Source organism: Lolium multiflorum (assembly GCA_030979885.1). Lineage (NCBI taxonomy): Eukaryota > Viridiplantae > Streptophyta > Magnoliopsida > Poales > Poaceae > Lolium > Lolium multiflorum. Next base: position 141,557,989 of record CM061752.1, read on the forward strand.
GAATCCAACTAGGGCCACCGTATTCTCCTCGAGCCTTTCCACCAAAGGAAAGCCTCGATCCACTAAGGGACACTTGAGGGTGGTCACCGAACCCGTACAAGCTTGGGCAAACGCCAAGTATCGGCTTGAGGCAACTCCACAACACGGAGGTTCTCAAGTATATATCCACAAGAGGCTATAACACACCACCAAGCCACCAAGATGCTAATGAGCCACAAGAGGCCAACACACTCCACAAAGGCCACACCATCACAAATACCACCACGCCACTAAGACGATGGGATCACTAAGGCTACAAGGCCATAAAGGAGACACGGTGCCACAAGAGGCAATATGGCCACAAAAGGCAAGATGGCCACTAAGGCAAGATGGCCACTAAGGCAAGAACACCACTAAGGGAACATGTCCTCTACGAGATCAAAACCCCGGAGAACTCAAACCGATGCACCTAATGCAATGGCTAAGAACACCACTAAGATGCCCAAGTTCTTCTCTCCCAAATTCCAACAAAGCTAAAAAAGCTATTGGGGGAATAAGGGAGGAAGAACAAATATGAGGAGAAACACTAAGCAACTCCAAGATCTAGATCTAGCAAGATCCCCTCACTTGGAGAGGGATTCAATTGGTGAAGCTCTAGATCTAGATCTCCTCTCTCCTTTCCCCCAAAAATATGCAACAAGTAGTGGGGGGATCAAGAGGAGAAAGAAAGAACTCAAGGTCAACAATGGAGGAGAGAGAGTTGAGGGGAAGAAGTTGTTGGGTCGGAGGTGGAAGAGAGGTATAAATAGGGGCCCAAAATATAGCTGTTGGGGCTGAGAAAACGGTCAGATTCGCGCCCGAGCGGTACTACCGCTTTGGTAAGCGGTACTACCGCTCTGGATTCGAAATCCCCACAGAACTTGTCCATGTGGACACAAAGCGGTACTACCGCTCGTGGTACCGCTCGAGGTACCGCAATGGGCTCCAAACCTTACTGGATCCCAAGCGGTACCGCAGCAGTACCGAAGCGGTACTGCCGTAACACTAGTTACGGTACTTAAGAGGTACCATAGGCGGTACTACCGCTCACAAGCGGTACTACCGCTCAAGGTACCGCAAAGGTACCATAACTTATTCTGTGGGACTTTTTCAGTGCAATGTAAAATCCATAACTTGAGCTAGGAAACTCGGAATGACATGAAACCAATTTTGTTGGAAAGAGGGCGACAAGAGCTATCACTACAAAAAGTGAAAATATGGAAAATAGTGAGTGATGATTTTCTCATGGTCATAGAGGTGTAACCTCTCAATATGGTATATCGGGAAAATCATCACCCTCGCACATGCAACATGCGATGCATCCGGAATCCGTTTCCGATGAGCTAGAGCTTGTCATGGAGATGAACACAAGCTATAATTCATCTCATGGATAAGAACCAAGAACAACCAAGAAACACGATGCAATGCATGCAAGGTTTGAGCTCTCTCCGATGATGCGATCCACTATCCTATCGAGCACAAACCTAAACCTTGCGCGTTCCTCTCGAGTCGGCAAGCTCCGTCTTCATCCTCTTCATCATTGTACATGCCACCGTCTTCTTCGATCTTGTACGCACGTCACCGTCTTCATCCATCTTCATCTTCAACATGGTCTTCATCTCTCTTCGACACCGTCTTCGTCATTGTACTCCGTCTTCTCCATCTTGCAACCTTGAGTCCAAAACATGGCTATGGACTTGACCTAAGATTGATTCTCAATGCAACCGATAGTCCATAGGGATTGTCATCAATTACCAAAACCACACATGGGGTAATGGACATGTTCTTTCATATTTCAAGGGACCCCAGGAAGCACTTCAGCGACATTTGGAAGGTGGTTGTCCCCATGAAAGTTCGTATCTTTCTATGGCAGCTTGTGCGGAAGCGCCTACCTTCCAACCACAACATTCACCATAGACGTGGTCCATTGACGGGGCGATGCGCACTATGCACGGAGGCGGAGGACACCGCTCACATCTTCTTTTTGTGTCCATTAGCTAAGTTAATGTGGAGTGCGGTTAGGAATCTGCTAGACTTCTCCTGGAACCCGACTTGCTTTGCGGACTTGTATAGGCTTCTTGATGATCTATCAGGCCAAACCAAGCGGGTGTTCTGAATTGGTTGCACGGCTCTATGTTGGGCCTTGGGGAACATTAGGAACAAGTTTACCATTGAAGGGACCTTTCCCTCCCAGCCAGCCGACGGTTTGTATAAAATGTTAATCTATCTACAGGTATGGAAGCCAGTGGCTAGGAGACGAGACCAGGAGGCGCTGGAGCAGGCGATTGGTAGGCTTCACACGCTTCATGCCAGCATCAGGGACCGCGTGGACTGACTGACGACGGCCAGCATCAGGTGCTCTGCCAGGACTCTAGTGTGTGTTTTTGTCCGCCCGTAGGGTGTGTGTTTCATGTTATGTTCTATGTTCTATGTACTCTGCCGGTTGAGACTTTATTAATTTAAAGCTGGACTCATCTTGAGCCTTCCATCTAAAAAGTGAGAAGAGAAAGAGGCATCGCTCACTCTTCCTGCGCTCGCCTCACCATGCACACTCTCGCGTGAAATCGAGTTCGAAACCGGTTTATGGAAGGCTATTTTTTTCTTGGTGTGTCGACTAGGTGTGTACGGGTCAACACGCGTGTGCATGTTCAACACGTACCCGGCTTCCAGACTGTTCCTCCGTAGCATGTCAGTTCAGGTTGTCTAAGTGCCTCTTGCGTCCAAGGCTACACAGAGGAGAAAAAGAACATATCGGGTACACTGTACAAAACCAACCACTCTCGTCTTCCCCATGTGTGTTCTGTAGGGTTCGTTGCATATAAAACAAAAAATTTCTACCGCAAAGACAAATAAAACCAAGATCCAATCTATGGAAAAGCCAAGATCTAATCTATGAGATCAGAGCAACGAGATAGAAGAGAAACTAACTCTCGAAGATCCAAAGCCTTAATGAGATCAGATCTCGTGGTTGATGTAGACGATCGTTCCGGTGCTGCAATCCAGCAGCACTTCCGTACTCGGTTGCACGTACGGTGTCGATGACTTCCTTCCTCTCCCCGTTCCAGCGGGCAGTGAAGGTGTGGTAGATCTCCTCGGAATCCCAGCAGCACAACGGTGTGGTGGTGGTGGTGGTGGAGGAGAAGATCCTGCAGGGCTTCGCCAAGCTGGTGTAGAACTCTGGTGGAGGAGGAGAGGGGTGGCTAGGGTTGGAGGGGTGAAGCAGGGCTGATCCCCTGCCCCTCCCCTCTTTATATAGGGGGAGGCCGGCCAAGGTTGCCTTGGCCCCTCCTCCAAGCCCTAGGGCCGGCGGCCAAAGAGGGAGGGGGCAGAAACTGATTTATCTATGGCAGAAACTGTTAACACTGAATTCTTACAAGACCTCTTTCATCTGCCTCTCCCTGTAGAAGCTTTTAATGAATTCGAAACTCTTGAAGACATTTGTGTAACAACAGGTGAAAAAATACAACTGGGTGAACAAGATACCTGGACATATATTTGGGGCAATAATTCATTCTCTTCAAAGAAGCATATAATGCATTGGTTGGGGTTCAACAAGCTCCACAACTTTTTTCCTGGCTTTGGGAAACTTCTTGTCAAGCTAAACACAAAATCTTCTTCTGGTTACTTCTTCATGATAGATTAAACACAAGAAACCTTCTCAGAAGAAAAAAATTCGAAATTCCCTCCTACAATTGTGCTACTCTGAACTGTACTCAAGACGAAACCCTGGTTCATTTATTCTGGTCTTGCCCTTTTGCTCAAGAATGCTGGGATTACCTTTGCCCACAGAGAACAAGAAACCTTTCAGTCCATGAAGCTTTTTATGACATCAGAGACAAACTTAGACTTCCTTTCTCTATGGATATTATCATTTTAGCAGCCTGGGGTATCTGGAATATCAGAAATAAAAAGATTTTTAAGAATCAAAGACCAACTCTCCAATCCTGGAAATTCTTATTTCTTCAAGAGCTTCACATGTTGGAATACAGAATGAAGAAAAAAATGTTCAATCCTTCAAAGAATGGTTGCAATCTCAAGTGGCTTAGCTTTGTTAGTTTCATAGTTTTGTAGTTTTTCTCTTTTATTTTCTTTAGATAGCTGAGGTTGTCTTCATATGTATATACTTTGTTCCTTTTTATATTATATAAAAAATTGCAGTGGGGTTTTCCCACTGTTTTACCCTTCGAAAAAAAGAGGGAGGGGGGAGACTTGCCCCCCAAGTCTTTCCCCCTAGGGTTTTTGGGGAAACCCTAAAGGGGTGGCCGGCCTAGGCCCTGAGGGTGTGGTGCGCCTAGCCCATTAGGGCTGGGCTGCACCCCCCTCGGCTCATGTGGCCCCTCCTAGGGTCGTGGGCCCACTGGTGGACCCTCCGGAACCTTCTAGAACCTTCTCGGCCTTCCACCGGAAAAATCCTGAACTTTTCTGAACCCCATAAATTAACTTTCCTTATATGAATCATATTCTCCAGACCATTTCGGACCTCCTCGTGATGTCATGGATCCCATCCGAGAATTCGAAAAACATCCGGTCTCCATCTCATATTCCAAATCTACTATACGACATCAAACCTTAAGCGCGTCACCCTACGGTTCGTGAACTATGCAGACATGATAGAGGCTCCTCTCCGATCAATAACTAATAGCGGGACCTGGAGATCCACAATGGCTCCCACACATTCAACAATAACTTAGTGATCGAATGAACCATTAACATACGATATCGATTCCCTTTATCACGCGATATTTTACTTATCCAAGGTTTGATCATCGGTATCTCTATACCTAGTTCAACCTCGTTACCGACAAGTACTCTTTACTCGTACCGTGGTATGTCATCTCTTGTGATCTTGTCACATGCTTGCAAGCTAATTAGACGATATTCCACCGAGAGGGCCCAGAGCATATCTATCCGTCATCAGGATGGACAAATCCCACTCTTGATCCATATGCCTCAACTCATACTTTCCGAATACTTAATCCCATATTTATAACCACCCATTTACGCAGTGGAGTTTGATGTAATCAAAGTACCCATCCGGTGTAAGTGATTTACACGATCTCATGGTCGAAGGACTAGGTTACTATGTATCGAAAGCTTATAGCAAGATAACTTAATGACTTGATCTTATGCTATGATCAGGAAACCATGATCTTAAGGACTAGTTTAACAAGAGGCTTTCTACGGACTCTTTTATGTTTACATAACACACAAGTATTAATGTTTCCGGTTAATACAATTATAGAATGGGATGCAAACATTTATCATAAACACAAAGATGTAATAATAACCACTTTATTATTGCCTCTTGGGCATATCTCCAACAAAGATACTCATCGAATATATCAGCAACCATTCCATATGATAGCATGCGAATAGCTGCGGAACATTTTTGGTAGGAGTTGAAGCCTAGCGCACCTGTTGCATCATGCCTGCATTGGTAGTAGGGGTCATAGTTTCTAACGTCCCGTAGAATGACCATGAACAGGTCCCTTGACATCCTATACCGGCGGCGGAACATTTTTTCCTTGTACACCGGATCGGTGCGGTGGAAGTAGTCCTTGTGGAGACAGAGGTGTCCTTCCACTCTATTGCGCGACAGGTTTTTTGAGCGGCCCTTGACAGAGCCTCGGTGCACCGACGCCTGGTTTGAATTGCACTCGTGGAGGATGGAGGCCGCATCAGTAGCCAATGTCTGCGTCGACTGATCGGACTCCTCAACGGAAGAGGAGTCAACGACCTCCACACGGAACTTGTCCAGCATCTGCCACATGTCCATTTGCGTGGGTACAAACTACGGATCAATGGCCCCGTACAATAGCGCCGAAAACACGAGTAAGAAACCTACCGGTGCAATTGACCGAACAGGTCGTGGGCGGCGAGGCCGGGCGGCGCAACCGGCAAAGTTTGACCCCAAAATAGGACTACGAGGCACTCATCAGGCTCGAGTTGTAGGCGTCGACCGTCGAGGAGGAGGGCAACCCTGCAACCGCCCGAGCAAGCCGAGGATGAGGTCCACAAGTTCGCCCTCGAGCAGTTCGAGTTGGAAGAGCTCGACAAGTGGGACGGGCTCACGGAGATCATTTGGCGTCGACTTGGCGCAACAACGTCCTCTCGCGGCTCAGGTGTGGGTGGCATTAGCGCTAGCGCTTGCCACCTAGTCTAAGCATGGCATGTGCCACCAAGGCCACACTTGCGTTGGAACTGGAGCCATGGCAGGCCACGACGACCATGGCAATACTGGGGCCACCTGGAACGGTGGTTCATCATGGACCCAAACGGATCATCAGAGGACACTACCCCAAATTCGGTCCACGCGCCATCCTAGGAGCAAAACAAATAGATCTCTAAAATTGGTCGGTTGCTAAGTCTAGGGAAGGGGGTGGACCAGGCACATATATAGCAATGTCGCGTATTGGCCCTGATGCGCCACTAATACTAGTGGTGTGCCATTGCGCTATATATCAGTAGCGGCACCACTACCACCTTCCGCCACCACTAGGGATATTATGACTAAGCATTTTCCTAGTAGTGTAAAGATGACGTAAGGCATCGTGAGGATTTAGAAAACTTAGGAATTAAAAGCATTTACTTCAAGAGACACCGAGGAATACTCGGTTTAGATAAAAAGAACTTTCGAGGTTTTATTTAGACTTTCAAACAAAACACTCGAAAAGGTTTCCTTGTTTTGTTTAGATTGTTTTTCAATGTCTTCTTTGAGATGGTGATGCGGGGGATATATCCTGAAGTCAAAATAACATACTTCCTGCTCTATCCTTGCTTCGATGAGTGCGTCTAGCGTCAACGAAGACCACATGGAGTCATGTGTCCGGGAGATCTCCTGGCATCCGGTCGATATTTGTGTTCGTTGGTATGGTTGTACATTAGTCTCTTTGGATCAATGGTTCTCATCATTGCGATAGTTGCAGCTCTGGTGCGCTGGTCCTTTGGAATCTTAGCACGACAATTTTTTGTCTACTACAACAAACTTACTACGATAAGGTTTGCTCGGCCCTGGTGATGGAGGAACGGAGACATCAGAGCGCCTTGGGCTCGCTAGTGTTTGTAGTCGTGCCTAGGTGGTCTAAAAGGCTATTTGTAGCTCTTTTTTAAATACTTTTAACGTTTCACTTTTAATTATTATTATTTCTAATAGACTAGTGGAATTTGGCAAAATAAAAACAAATATGTCTGTATTTTTCTTTTGACAGTAAAACAAATCTGTTTGTAAAAAACACACACTTCAAATAGGCTGAAACAACGAACTATCTCCAGCCAAAACCTGCAAAATGTGCTCCTACCCTGTACAATTTCTGTAGCTCCAAAAGGACCAAAAACCCCCGCAACCCCTCGAACGCTCTCGTCCTCGCCTGTTCCCACTTCTCTCCCCTTTGCTTCTCATGGCAGCCAACGCCGCGGCCGCGGCCTCCGCCTCCCCGGAGGGTGGAGGCGGAGGCGCGCGCCTGGAAGCCGTAGCCATGGACAAAGTGGCGGAGGCGGCCGACGCAGTCGCTGCAGCGTCCACCGCCGGCGAGGTGGTCCGCGCGATCCACGCCGTCGCCGTCCTCCTCTTCCCCGTGGACTCCGCCACCGTCGCCGGTGAGGCCCCGAATCCTAACCCCCCTCAACCCCGTCCCCATCTCTCAGTTGCGCCCTCCAGAGGTCTCTGACGCGCTCTCTTCCGCGTGCGCTCCCCTGCAGGTACCGTGGACGAGCCCTTCAGAAGCCAGGTGGGACTCCAAGCCCCAGTTTCATGCATTCGCTCACAATTTTTTGAGGGTTTCGGTTGATTCTGTTGCTGGGAAGCAATTGAGAATTGGGAGGCCCACTCTGTGTTCTCACTTGCAATCGGGTAGGATTGTAACTGTAGGAATGTTAGTTTTATACTTTTAACCGTGAGGCTGTCGATTAGAAGGGAAAATATAGTTAGCCCGGAGAAATAAGAGATAGCATAAGACGAATTTAGCAAGCTAACAATACCTTTGCACCAAGCTTAAATGACTGAGAGCTATTACAGGGATTGTTCTAGGCTATATGTAAGAATTAAGGAAGTCAAATGTACAATCTAGGTTTGACTTCAGAAAAATGACTCTGGAAGGAATTAATACCTTGCGATATTGGAGCATTCATAATTTCTTTCAATAGATAGGCATAAACAAACCTTAGAACATGAATGGTCACATAGAGGGCAAGCAAATTGCAAGATCTGGGAAACGCCAAACTCCTAGTTTTAGGTTATATGTGTATATATTATTAATTCATAAAAGTCTGGCTGTCTCTCAATGTAATTATTTTTTCTGTTTTCATTATATATATTTTTCTTTAAACATAATCCACACGAAACTCTTATGCATGGTCTAAAAAAGATTGCTTTGGGTGAGATATTATCGTATGCATTTAATCCTTTATAGACCTGAGTCCTTCGTATGCACGCATTACAGAGGACTAGGTTCATATTTGAGAGAGAGAAAATCGAAGTTCTATAGGCCATGATAGAGCTGGGGTGAGGCATCTATTTTCTCTGTTTTCAGATTACCAGTGTTGCCAGCCTCACCCATGATGAAAGGGAGTCTTGGAGGCGCGCTTTTTATCATGGTCCAGCATTTCCTACCATGTCTAAGATATTACTTGGCAGTAAGCTCACTCCTCAAACCTCTCACTGTATGCATATACTTTATTACTGAGGTATTTGACACGCGTAATGTCCTCATTTGCACATAAGTACTCAATCTCATAAACATAAACCATTAATGTCATCTGCGAACTGTGTCATACAATCTGTACGACTCATCAGTGTCATGTGTATATGAATTGCTTGACTAGTGATTTGTGCCATTAATCAAAACCTGAACCTTGAACTCATAGAGTTTGTTAAAAAATTATGGTCATAATTATTTCATGCTCAGGTCCATCCTAAAATTAACTATATGTTCACTATACCGTGGGTGGAAGGCAAGAGTGAAGAGAGATTTGCAGCAGAAGTGTTTAGTATTTACTGGATTATACTCGTCGTGTCACATCTGTTTATAATGAAAGAATGCATGTTTGCTCATGTCACTAAAATAGGAGGACTTGGGTAATCTAACGTTCTTTGCCAACTAGTTTTTCATATCGTTCCTTTCTTTTTTATATGCTTATTATGTTCTCATAGATTATTATAGTGTTCACCGGTACCTCATTCACTAAGCTTCTTGCAGTTTGCTAGTCCCATGCATATGGTTTCTGTTTATAATCCTACTTTTGCACTTTGTTTGTCCAGATATTGCTTTGAAGTGGCTACGGCAGATTCGCAGCTCTACGAGAAAAGAAATCTACGATTCATTTTTTGTCAGAGGTCCTCCTACTGAAGTGATTCAGGCTCTTGTTCCAGCTTTATCTCAAAATGAAGGCTCTAAGGAGGATCATAATGTTTTCTGTTTGAACATTGAAAGGTCTATTCTTAAGCAACCCTCTACCTATGATATGTCATCACACCTGAATCTTGTGTCAGTTAAACTGTTTTGGTCTGGACAATTATCAAGCTTTTTTTTATTAGACATCAGATAACCCCAAATCTTGCATGACAGTTCAACACTTGAACTATGTAAGTCTTAACTAGTACTCCCCCCGTTCCTGAAAGTAAGGCCTATAATTTTTTCAAAAGTCAAAACAATGTAAAGTTTGACCAAGTTTTTAGAAAAGGTCAAACTTTACATCCTTTGACTTCTGAAGAAATTGATAGGCCTTACTTTTGAGGAACGGAGGGAGTATCATGCCTTCTTTTTTCTCCTGATGGTTGGTTTGTATTTTTATTGAATCACTATGCTTCAGCCATGTGGTGCCAAACAATTAAGCACGCAGAGTTTTGTGCAGATCCTATCTTGCACTTCCGAGTATTGTATTTTATGTAGCTATAGCAGAAGCAACATGGGAACATTTTCTGATAATCTATTATCAGTGAAGGTTACTGAGGAACAGGAGATAACACAATATAACCAAACAAAAAGCGAATACAGATGCAGATCACACTTGATACTCAACCTGTTCTCTTCTACCTGTCATTTAAGAATGTGCACAACTACAGATAGACATAAAGTATTTGGATTTGTGAGATGAAAATTACTATGTTAGATATTTTCATCAAAATCATGTTATATTGGTTAATTTTGCTAGCAATAATTAGAAAAAACATTGGCCAAAGATGTGTGGAGACTATTGATGTCCAAAGTTGTCCAGTTAAAAATAAAAAGGGAGGTAATCGCTGATATGATCTCTTAATATATTTAACTGGTCGTTTCAAGTTGGCGCGTGAAAGCTGCTGAATGATTTAGCGGAGCTAAGGGGCATATGTGGTAAGGACAGATGGAAGTGTGGAACAATGGAATGGACATAACATAGTGTCATGAAGAGCAATTGATTGAACAGTTCAACAATCTGTAATTATTATGTAACTCCTAAAGTTAATCAAGATGTAGTTTCTGATGTATGAACTCCTTGAAGTTTATTCCTAGGGTATTTCTCCAACTATAATCTTAAGCAAGAAAATATTGTAAAAGTAGAAAAGCAGGCCACTCTATATCTCTTTGACCACTCGTCTACCCCATAAGCCAATACTTGATGCATTCCTGCTAGTTGTTTTTTGCTTTGTTATTGATATTTTTATGATTTTCCCTTCATTGTAGGATATTAGTTCTATGCTTGATTGAGAATAAGGGGGTGTGCCAGATTGTTGAAGAGTTTACCTTTTCCAATAAGCAAGATGATGGCATTCTCAACCCAGAAAAATCGACTTTCATCTCAAGAGTTGCACAATTACTTGCATCTATTCCAGATAAAGCAACAACGGGAGCCGCATCTGCTCTTACATCATCGTATCCTTGTTGTATCTACTGTATATCTTCAAGTCTAAATTAAATCACTCATGGTTCTTCCCTGCTTAATTTTCTCATTCCATCCTTCTAGCATGTTTCAATGTGAGTGGGTCGCAAGTATAGAATGGTCTAAATGTGGGTTTGGTTAGGGGGTGGGGGTTAGGACTTAATTAATTAATTTTCTCCATTATTTGGCACAATATTCACTTGAAATTTGAAGTCCTTAACACAAGCAAGATCATTCTTCAAGAGTGTTGTCAGCCAACTTCTTGTTCGAGCTGAAGAAGCAGCTATCGAGTCATCTGCTGACAAAGATGGCAATGAACAGGGTGTGCTAAGTCCCGTGTTCCTCTTTGTGGGTCAAGTGCTATCGCGTATTAGCCGTCGTGGGTCTACCGGTGAGATCTCATCTGTCAGAATGCAAATTTATGTGTGCTGTTGACTTGCTTATTCTTGAAATTTACATTTACGAATTCTCAAATCATTTCGACAAACAGTGTGCCCAATTCTGGTTGTTACAGTAATGATTCTGCCATGTCGTTTGGTAGGATACAATAATTGTAGTACATTCAACTCCTTATGCTTCAGGTTGGCATCTTGATTCTGCATTTATGTGATCTACTACTGCTTGGATGCCTTTTCCACTCTTTGTAATGCTTTTGACATGGATATGATTACTACCACTATAATCGGTTGGTTGATTTGATTTAAAAGTAAATTTCAGTTTACACTTGATTCCTGTTTTTAGCTGTTGTCTGCAATTCCGATTTCTTCGAAGTTGACCAGACTTGGGCCAATGGATTGGATCTCCTGATAGTTAGCATATCAAGTACCTGGTCCACAACAATTTATATTTCATAAGATTTCTAACCTTTTTTACTATCGTTATGGCACATAAAAGGCATCAGGATCTTCATGTCTGATAAGACACATTGATATTTTCAGGCGTTTTAGTTGCTGAATTGATTCCTATGATCCGTAATCACTTACAGAGATGTGTAGCATCAGATCGTAAGACTATAATTCCTGACATGGTCAAGAATGTTTCTCAGTCTCGATTTTGGTTCAATGTGGTTGAATCATTGAGAGATCAACATTCTATTGAAAGATTGACTGAAGAGATGTTGCTCCAACTCGCATCACAACATATAAGTGATGAAGAAGCTTACTGGATTTTGTGGACGCTGTTTAATCAGAGTATCATGCATATGACTGTTATGAGGTGAGATAGTACCTATGACCACTTTAATTGTACTAAATACTGTAAGTGCTTGTTCTAGCTTAGCTACTTCCTTAGTCCACTGTCTATTTGGCATGCTATGTTACTATGTGAAAGGAGGTATACTTGAAAAGGCTCCCTTGGCCAGGATTTAGTTCACAAATTTCCAATTTGACAACTATGCAAACCAGTATTTGTCACTGCGGGGTTACCTTTTTCTCTCTATGAAGATTGTTGTGTGGATGCTGACTAGTACTCCCTCTGTCCCATAATATAGGATGTTAGTATATTGGTTGTAATAACATCTTATATTATGGGACGAGGGGAGTACATGTTAATCTGCCCGGTATGTGTTCATTAAATTTGTTGAATGCGTTGTATGTGGTTTAGTTGTTAATGGGTACAGATTATTTTGTGATGATGTATTTTGCATGCCATCATTGCCATATGGTTCAGCGTTGCATGTTCAGGTAACATCCAATAAGCTTGTCCGTGATATGTTTGGTGTCTGCCACGATGTTCCTTCATGGAATGGTGGACATGTAAGGTATAGATGTTGAAGACAGATATCTAGGAAAAGCATGGATGTATAAGCATAAATTATAGAAGTCTTAGCATAAAGTAATATTTGCTCATATCAAGGACCTAACATTTGCTGCGATTGGAAAGCTTGATATGTTGTCATGTCTAAGGCTCTAAGCTCTTCTTTTTTCTAATTTTCTTTAGTCCGCATGTTAGGTGATAAGGCAATTAATATTGTTCAGGCCCTTTAAAAAAAATAATTTACTGTTGCTATTTTACTCTGGTGGACAAACACATGGTCCATGTATGTTCAACTATTATTAGATTGTCCAAACATGCATGACTTTGAAAGCAATTTATTAAATTGCTTATTTCTTATAAATTATACCCTTTTCTTTTGCTTAACATAAATTTTGCTGTGCTTCAGGGCAATGTTTATTGACAAATTTTTGCTCTGGAAAACATTTCCTTTATGCTGCCTGAGATGGATTCTTCACTATGCTGTCTTTGAGTTTCCACCAAATTCAGTCATGGAAACTCAGATTCAAAAGACATCAAACTTCATAGTTACATTGCAAACCTTAGTTAGTATTTGGTCCAAGAAAGAGTTTGTTCAGTCATATTCAGTGGAGCAACAAGCTTGTATCCTTTGAGGCACTTAAAACTATATTGTTCATTTATTTTATTTTTTTCGAAAATGTATATTGTTCATTTATCAATGCAAGTTATCATCTGGCATTCTTCTCCTTAAGCAATATGCAGATATCACTGCAGCAATAGGGTTATGTTTGGAGAACATGTCAAAAAGAGAATTAGAGATGACTAAAGATGTATTGAATTGCATTCTTCAAGGAGTAACCTGTAAGTACTTTTCTTGCCTTAGATCAGCTTACCAGAATGCGGTTAGCAGTTTAGCACAATCATAATATCTATTCAATGAATGTTGTTTTGATTATAGGTAGGTTAGAGAGCCCAATTGATTTAGTCCGGAAGATGGCCAGTGCTGTTGCATTGACATTTTCTAAAATTGTTGATCCGAAAAATCCTCTTTACCTTGATGACGACTGTTCTGAGAATGTTGACTGGGAGTTCGGGGTTCTTTCCCCGAAGAGGATCAAAGCTCCTTCACATGATGTAGAACTTGGAAGAAAATCAAAACCATGTTCACGTGATGAGAACAGGAGAAATGCTGGTGAGAAAAAGGCAAAGGCTATCAGGCATGATATTTCAGACAACAGAGTAAAAATCGTAGAGATCAAATCATTAGATTCTGATGAAATGTCTGGTGCTGCTACAAATTTTGAGGAACACTGTGATGAGGAAAACATGGACATTGATGCTTCCAGTGATTCCTCGCTGGAGCCATATGATCTATCAGATGATGACACAGATTTGCAGAAGAATTTCACACATCTAAGTGATCTTGCTGCTGCACTACGAAAACCTGACGATCTGGATGGTGTAAGTTTCCACTTACTGCTACGAATACTTCATACAAAACTACTGCACAATCCTGACCTTTCTTTTTTTTGTCTTCACAAGGTTGAAAGAGCTCTTAGTTCTGCTGAAAAACTTGTGAGAGCATCACCTGATGAATTGCGCCACAACGCAGGTGACCTTGTTCAAGCACTGGTGCATGTACGTTGTTCTGATGCTGCAATGGAAGGCGAGGAAGATTCTGCTGAAGAAAAGCGACAGAAGGCATTAGTCGCCTTGCTGGTAACCAACCCATTTGAATCATTAGATGTTCTGACCAAATTGCTATATTCATCGAGTGTGGATATAAGTCAGCGTATTTTAGTTATCGATGTTATGACTGAGGCAGCGCAGGAGCTTGCTGAAACTAAAATTATAAATAAACAACAGCGGCATGGGAACTTAATTTCTGATACTTCCCCGTCCTGGTTGGTTCCTAGTGACAGAGGACCTCTTGGCGCAAGCCCTTGGAGAGAGGTCTCAGAACCAGGATCACTTTTGAGTTGGTCACACCGTTATGAAAGAGAAGTTCCATCTAGATCAGGTCAGGTTAAATCAGGAAAATCTCGCAAATGGGGTCTCAGGAAAGCAAAAGATTTGCAGGTGGAGGGGTCAAAAAACAAATTTCCTTTGTATGCTGCTGCATTTATGCTCCCTGTTATGCAAGGATATGACAAAAGAAGACATGGGGTGGACCTGCTCAATCGGGACTTTGTTGTCCTTGGTAAATTGATATACATGCTTGGTGTCTGTATGAAGTGCATGACCATGCATCCGGAAGCATCAGCTCTTGCCCCAGCTCTTCTGGATATGATAGGATCTAGGTATTCCATGTCAGGATAAATATTTCCGCTGTTAGGGACCTTATGTGGTAACGAATTGTCGTATTTTGACATGATTTTTTTTTTCTTCAGGGAGATTTCGCAGCATGCTGAAGCATATGTGAGAAGGTCTGTGTTGTTTGCAGCTTCTTGTATATTGATCGCTTTGCACCCGTCGTATGTGGCATCCATTCTTATAGAAGGCAACCGGGACATTTCTACTGGTTTAGAATGGATACGCACATGGGCCTTGCAAATTGCTGAAGCTGATCCTGATACAGAGTGCACATCGGTGAGTACTCCTACCATCTTGCAGAATGAATCAGTTCTTGGTCTCTTCTACGCTATCTGTATTAGCCATGATAGGATAATAAGGACATAGCAAGCGTTATATGTGAATTGACCATTATTGTACAATATTTGATTTTTGACTGCACAAATATCTCTGATAATGTAAATTAAGCTAACTACTAGTTCGTCTGCTATTAACCTTGTATTGTCTCAGTCTTTTTACTTGCGAAGTAGGAGTAGCTAACCATCTTTATATTCGCCTGGTACTGTTCTCTCAGTAATGTGTGAAGATAAACCAATTACTGATATGTTTGATATGCAGTTACTCTTTCCACTTGTTACTAAATATTGACTTCCCATTTTGTTTCCTAGATGGCCATGAACTGCCTGCGACTACACTCCGAGATGGTCCTTCAGACATCACGCTCTTTGGAATCTGCGGAACATTCGAAGGCTGGCACCAGGACCCTATCTTCTAAGCTTGATAACATTATAATACCATTTGCAAACATGATGTAGTGGTAAAATTGTAAAGGGAATTTTGCTCATTTGTATTAGTACACGTACTACAACTTTTTTTTTTTGTTAAGGGTGTATACTAGAGCAGCGAATTCTGCCTAGAGGGTTTATGCCTTTTCTCTAGCTAGCTATTAACTTTTATAGGGAAATAGGGTTTATGCCTCAAACTAGCGCAGTAGCGCCTGGTCTTGGACTTCCAGACTCTTTAACCTTATATGGTCAGTTCAGTTGGTCTAGAATGTGAACTGTGATAAAATCTTGTACTCCACATACATTTAGTTATTTCAAAAGCATGACACATACATTTTCCACATATTTAGAATACTACCTCTGTGCATAAATACACGTCTAAGATTCGTCTAAATCTAATGTATTGTCTAAATCTAATGTATCTAGACGCTATCTAGTATTTAAATACATCTAGATTTAGACAAACCTCATACATCTATTTATAGACAGATGGAGTATTTTAGTAGTTTTTTTAATCCTTTGCCCTCTTCCTCTCGTGAGAGGTGGCGGTGACGCTGGACTCCTTCCAATCTTCGGCCAGGGCGTTGGGCCTGGTTCCATCTCCCTCCGCTTGCAGCTATGGTGGCGGCATGAGGAGGGGGGACCTCGTTCCTCCGTTCTGGCCGAGTAGTGAGCGTTAGATTTTGTCTTCCATGGTGCATCGTTGGGGTGGTGGGGTCGGTGCCGAATGAATAAATCTGCCTCGACTCTACTCCCACACTAGCGACGACCTTCAGGGCGGTGTCTCGGGGTTGATGGCAACATGTGTTGTTCGGTCCTTCAGATCGACATCATGGTCTTCTCGCCGGTCTTCAATCTTTGTGGTGGACTTGTGTCCTCGGTCTCCATCGTTGTGATGGTGCTCGCTCCAACAGCGGAGCGGAGCTCAGAAGGGTTTTCAAGACTGTAATATGCGGTTGTGATAACTAGAAGATGGTGAATCTTGTGCTAGGTTTGTGGTTCGAGGTGGACAGATCTGGATTCCTTCTCCGACATCGTCGCACGAGGGTGCAAGATCTGGAGCTCGATGTTGATTCTTTCAACGGCAATGGCTCTACCTTTGGCAGTACCCTTGGAGATCCGCATAGTTGCTGGACAGCGATGGAGCCGTATCGAGCTCGGGTGAAGAGGTAGTCCGTCCATCTTTCCTTGGGTGGCTGCTACGGTGATGTCGGAGGCGATAGGCATTCGTATTTTGCTCAAGGGTTTCTTTGGTTAGGATTGTAATTTTCTTTTCTGGCCGAGGGTCTAGGGTTCTCCTATCCTTTTAGTTCTATCATGTCGATGTTTACCTGGTTTGTAATTTGAGTATTTATATTCTATAAATAAGACACGTTACCTGAAAAAAATCCAATTATGTTTAATCTTGGTTTGTAATTGCATTACGAATTCATTTAGATTTCAACAAATAGCATATATCAATGTGAAATAGGTCTCTCACACGGACAGGAGTTTAGCTCTGCCACGAACCGGAAGTCACACGGACACGGTGCCGGCACCGGCAGCACGCGGCCTTCCCGGCTATTGCTTCAGTCGCGTGATTACGACGCGTTACAATACGTCGGTTGGTTGAAGTACGGAGTAGAAAAGACCGACGCGAACTCGGACTGTCGCAGAGATCTTTCTATTCTTTTTGCGAATTGGCTGTCTGAGAGATCCCGTTGGCGCCACGAAAAAGAGGATGACTGGTAGTCTGGTACTACGTGCATGGAAGAAGAGTCGGACACGAGCCCGAAGGAGTATATATGTTTGCTGCACAAGAGTCACAAACTCACAATTAACCCCTGCCCTTCCCTGATCACACCGTGTGACTAGCACAAGCAGGAAAGAATCCACCTTTCATACCTCGATCGGCGACGATGATGCGGCGCGCCGTGAATCCCTGCGCCTTTGCTCGCCCTCCGCCGCCCGGCTTCGGATTCTCCTTCGCTCGGCAGCCCGTCGCCTACTTGCCGGCACGTCGTCGACCTCCGCCGCCCGGCTTTGCATTCTCCTACGCTCGGCAGCCCGTCGCCGACTTTCCCGCCCGTCGTCGACCTCCGCCCCCCGGCTTCGAATTCTCCTACGCTCGGCAGCCCGTCGCCCGTCTTCGAACCCCGCCCCCCAGCATCGGATTCTTCTGCGATCAGCTGCCCGTCGACGACGTGCCCGCCCGTGTTCTACCTCCGCCTCCCGGCTTCTCCCGTCCTTGCAGTGAGGTGCTCCCGCCATCGCCTCACGAGATCCCCGTGCCGCCGAAGCTCCCAAAGCGCGCGGCGCCGCCGTCAGTATCCGCTGCCGTCTCCGAGAACGAGAAGCCCTCCAGTACGAAGCGCCGGCGGGTGTGCTCCGACTACGAAGACGACATCGACGCCAACCTGCGGCGGACGGAGCGGAGCCCCGAGGAGCGGCCGCGGCCGGACTACCTGAAGACGGTGCAGCAGGACCGGGTGAGCCCGTCGGACCGCGCCCGCTTGATCGACTGGATGGACGCGTTCGTCCGGAACCACGACCTCGTCGACGGCACGCTCCACCACGCCGTGGCCTACGTCGACCGGGTCCTGTCGGTGCGAGCTATGAGGAAGCATACCGACCACGAGCTCCGCCTCCTGGGCGCCGTGGCCATCTTCGTGTCCGCAAAGTACGAGGACGGCCAGCGCACCTTGGCGAAGCTGGACCCCGACAAGATCTCCTGGTACGTCGGCGCGTCCGCCACGAGGGAGGAGGTGCTCGACATGGAGCGCCGCATGGTGGTGGCGCTCGGGTACCAGCTCGGCGGCCCCACGGCGCACACCTTCGTCAGCCGCTTCACCAAGAACGCACAAGGAGAGGAGGACCTGAAGATCCAGCGAATGGCGCATCGGCTCGCCGATGAGTCCCTGCGCAACTACGCCTGCCTCGAGCACCTGCCATCCGTCGTGGCGTCGTCTGCAATCTTCCTGGCGAGGTCTGCGCTGCTGAACCTGCCGGACGTACCGGCGTGGAGCTCGGAGATGCAGGAGCTCACGGGGTACGACGTCACGAACTTGGCCGGATGCCTGCATGCTATGCGCCCAGTCTCTCAGCTGTGACCCTCGGCGTTGATCAACTGTAAAACCGAGAGAGAGCAATTTTGGCAGATTGTACAAGTAGAGAAGAACCGTAAAATCTCTTTGTAATGTTCGTGCATATGCATCTGAAACAGAGCAATTGTTGGGAATATTAATTGTCTATCCCTCTGAATTGAACTTCTGTACATCAATCTCAGCTTTTAATTGCTGGTTATATATTTTCCCCATTTCATTTGCAATGGCTAAGATCTAGGTGATTTACTCGTTGAGTTTCTTTTTTCGAATGTTGAGTTGGACGTTTTGAATTTTCGAGTAGGAACTTGTAGTACTATTTTTTTTGTGTGTGACAACTTGTGAGCCTTATTAATTCAAACACATCTCCAAGATGTTGTGTTCTAAACACTGATGACTCAGCCCATACCCAAACATTAGACAACACATTATTGCATGCAAATTTAGCGTCGAATGCCTTGCTGTGCGGCGGACTAAACTAAAAGATTCAAAAGGAAAAACAAGCTCATGAATATCATATAGGATCGGCGAAATAATTGACCGAGCTTTTTGTTCCTTCTTAAAGATACACACGAACTGAGCACAGTCTACCTCAATGACCGCCCAATTATAGCCCCCTTCCACCGCGAAAGAAACAGCTTCTTGCGGAGCTAGAGATTCGATGGTTAAGAGGATTAGAGAGTCCCAAGTACACCTTGCAGCATGCCTAACTTTTTCAAGATAGATTCTATCTTTTGACGCAAAAGTGGTTTGCTTGAGTTTCCTTTTGATTATTTTTGAGTCTTTTGAAATATTTTGAATGTTCAACACTTAAGCAACTCTCTGGACATTTGAGATTCTAATTTATTTGAAATGTTGTAGCATCTTGAATATTATCTTTATGCCAGTAATGTCACCCCACAAAAAAACTAGGAGAAAGTTTTGTGTTATTTTTTTTTTGATAAGGAATGGAGGAACAAAAACAAGAAGCTATCAAAGAATTTTTTTTTTTGTGAAGATCATAAGCTCGGGGGCTCCGTAGGCACCCCAGTACTGTACCTATCACACTCTCAGTTTGCACACATGTATGCTTTTTCTTTAGCAACATAGGATTTTCGCAAAAACATGAAGCGTCTTTATCTAGTTTTAGTTTTTAGTTTTGTTTGGCAATCTTGCATCTATTATCTATCTATCTATTATATACTAAAAGCAAAATAAGGGTGTTTTTCGAGGCACCAGGTTAATCCACATATATGCTAAAATAATACAAACCGATGATTTTAATATTAACGTGTGAGATTAAAAGATAAGAAGTGTTACGTACAACAATATATATGTACACAAGTAAATTGATGACACGCTAAAAACCATATGGGTCCACATGTGTTTCGTTACAATAAAGAGCACATCTCAAAGAAAAAGTTATAAGAGGCAGTCTCCATGAAAAAAGAATTACGTACCCAATCAATTTACACTTATGACCATCCTGTACATGTACGAAAATAAAAAGACTCGGGTTGAAGATAGGAAGTGATTTGCTTCTATAACAAACAGAAAATAAGAGATTTGCTTCTACACGTGTAATTAATATAAGAGTCCTACAATTATACGATAGCTAACTATTAGAAAATCAGATTTATTTCCCCAAAGGAACTAGACCTGTACAGAGAAAAATTATATGGGGCTGGGCCTCACGGTCTCTCACATGAGGCCCCTTCTTAGATTTTGACACATCACCCAAGTCCTTCCTTTCTTTTTCATCTCAGTCTATTTGTTCCAAACTAAATAATGTTGGTATTAACATGGGTAGAAATTTTAAAGAGATAGATGTTTCAACTAGAGTCTTGAGGCATATGGAATTTGACCGTCTTACGGTTATTCCAAAAGCATCGACCGTGTTGAACACCACCTATCTAGATGAGGAGGAATCGAATGCCACATCAGATGGTCAGCTTCTATCTCATTTAGTTGGTGAAGTGTCAGAAATCGGTTTGGATGAGGACGGGCTATACTCTCTATATGAGTTAAAAGCATCCGGACGAAAATCCAAATCTTCTTTTAACAAAAAACCTCGCAAGCGGTCGAAATTTTCAAAATCTCCTATTGTTTCCCAATGAATGGCATGTTTGCAAACAGCAGAGGTCTTAGTGACTTGGCTAAACACTTGCATTTTGCTGATTGTATTAGGGATTATAATTTTGATTTTTTGGCTATTTCGGAAACTGGTAGACGCGATATCTCGCAAAGTCTTCTGAACCGTATATCAGGAAATATAGACTTTATGTGGATTTCTTGTCCGCCTCGTGGAAGATCCGGGGGTTTATTACTTGGCGTGAGGACATACACCATGGAAGTGTTGGCTAGTTCGCATGAGGAGTTTCACATTAAGCTCCACATACATAATAAAGCTGACAATTTCACATGGAGTCTTGTTGCCGTGTATGGTGCAGCCCAGGAGGATTCCAAGGCCGCTTTTCTTCGAGAGATGGTGAACCTTGCGAAGGATAATCTAAACCCAATGATAATTGGGGGGGATTTTAATTTGCTAAGGTTCCCTTTTGAGAAGAGTAGATGCCGGTTTGACAATCATTGGCCTTTTCTGTTCAACGCGGTCATTGATAGCTTGGACTTAAGAGAGGTCTTTATGACTGGAAGACAGTTTACTTGGGCTAATAGCCTTCCAGAACCTACATACGAAAAACTAGATCGAGTACTCATGGATACTGATTGGGAATCTAAGTATCCAATGGTATCTGTACGAGCTCTAGAACGCATTGTAGGTTTCTCGGATCATGCTCCTATCTTATTGACTACTGGAATACCTAGACCACCGTCTACTCGCCGGTTCAAGTTTGAACTTGGCTGGTGAAAGGACACGGATGTCGCCTAGAGGGGGGGGGGTGAATAGGCGATTTAAAACTTTTACGAGATGGGCTTAACAAATGCGGAATAAAACTAGCGTTTACTTTGTCAAGCCCAAAGCCTATATACTATGGTTCACCTATGTGCACCAACAACTTATTCTAAGCAATAGTTCACCTATGTGCACCAACAACTTATGCTAAGCAATACAAGCAAGTATGTGATAGCAAGATATATATAACTTCAAGCACGATGGCTATCACAAGGTAAAGTGCATAAGTAAAGAGCTCGGGTATAGAGATAACCGAGGCACGCGGGAGACGATGATTTATCCCGGAGTTCACACTCTTGCGAGTGCTAATCTCCGGTGGAGAGGTGCGGTTGCTTAGTGCTCCCGAACGCCATAAGAGGCTCACCTTGAGGTGTGGTTTCTCGATGCACACCAACGCCACAAAGGCCTCACCCCAAGATGCGGTACTCACACCACACACCGAACGCCACGAAGGCGCCTGTTACCTGCCAAAACCCACCGGCGGGCAATGGTTAAGCAACACGAAGAGCCGGGAGGCTCCCAAGGCCGCTTAGTGGACCCTGGCACCTCGCGTCGTCCCGCAAGTCTTCCAGCCACGTCCTGGCGGTTGCTAGGGCGTGCCACCTGACCTAGACCCGATCAGGAAGGTGTTAGATTGCTTCGATTGTTCCTGTATGGTAGACACGTAAACATTAAATACGAGCCCTATCGGCTCTCAGGTTGCCCTGTGGATCGGCTCATAGAGCCGATCGCCCCATGGTTCACGTTGGATTTGCAATGACATGGGGATCCTGCTTGATCAAAACAAAGCTGAAACGATCTACGACAGTTTAGGGTTTTCACCGTATAACCGGAACGTCCTACGCGTGATCGGGCCTAGCAGATACGGAAGATGATGAAAACTACCCCTACAAGAGGCCTAAAAACCAACATTACGTCAATTCCCGGAACATCCCTCGTAGGAACGGTAAACAACACCTAACGCACTACCGGATCGTCCGACCCCAACATAAGGCCTAACTATGCAGATATTAAACTAATCCTTGCGGAGCAAGGAGCAACTATAACTGATCGGATCTACTAAGTAACGAACAAGCAAGATGCTGCCCTTACACCAGGATAGGTGTAAGAGCAGCTAGGTGTCGAGGGACGGCATTGCCACGCAGATATGCACGAGAAAGCATCAATGCAAGCCCCTAAACACCTAATGATAAGTAGTACTGCTCGCCATCAACAACGCTTCAGCACAGCACAAGGTAGACGAATAAACGTATACTGCCTAGATCGCGAGATGCGATCTAGTCAGCATGATGCTTATCCGGAAGAAACCCTCGAAGGAAGGGGTGATGCGCCTGATTTGTGTTTGTTGTGAACGTGATTGTCCTCCTTTTCTGATAACCCTAGATACATATTTATAGTCCAAGGGACTTTCTAAATGAGGCGTGCACCTAACCGTGCACGGGCAAGACTCTATCTGTTAATTCTAAACATGATACGATCTACTATATTAATTACAGATACACGGGCAATTTAGCCCAAACTCTTAGGCACAAGGCCGCTTCAAAGATGCTCCACATGTAATTTTCAAAGCCCATCTTCACTTACGGCCCACCTCCTGATTTGGCCAAAATCGGGTGATAACACATGCCCCCCTGGTTTTGATAATGATAATTGCAAAACCATCTGTCTTTCCTTCGAGAGGTCATGTCGTGGCAGAGCCGTCGCAGTATCCTTCATCATGACGTCTTGCCTTCTCAACTTCCCTGCACGATTTGACGGTTTTGGCACCACATCCTCGAAAACTGCTTAAGCATTAAACCGATATATCCCTT
This sequence comes from Lolium multiflorum, assembly GCA_030979885.1. Lineage (NCBI taxonomy): Eukaryota > Viridiplantae > Streptophyta > Magnoliopsida > Poales > Poaceae > Lolium > Lolium multiflorum. The sequence goes on from CM061752.1 coordinate 141,581,456, forward strand.
TTTATTTAGCCACTTCTCGCAGTTCCCTCCTTCATCCCCTTCGCACTAGCACTCCGAAAAAGCCCTCCTCTGCCACCATGTCTTCCTCTTCTTCCACCTCCACTTCGTCGGGTCTTACCTATGTGTCCTCTCCCATTAGGGAATCGACACCAGAGTGGGGCACGCAGGCGGCATACGACATCCTTGCCCCAACAGCGTGGGACAAGGAGGACCACGACTTCTCCGTTTGGTCTGAGGATGACAAGTCTTCGACCGACGGGGAGAGTGACCTCCGCTTCCTTGCCGACGGGGAATCAGAGGAGGAAAGCGATGACAATCGCTTTTCCTGGGACTCCACCTCCATCGAGGAGGAGGAGAAGGAGGAGGAAGAAGAGGAGGAGGACGACACCTCCTCCGACGAGCCACCGGCCAAGCGGCTCTGCCCTTGGCCTGGCAACCTCAGCGATTTCGACAGTGACGACGACAACGCTGATGAAGAAGACGAGGACAATGAAGGTCCCGCGCGGGTCACAGTAGCGCCGACGAGCGGCGGGAGGCGATGACGAGGGCAGCGACGGCGAGATAGCGACCCCTAGATAGGATAGCGCTAGGAGTAGTAGATGGGGCAATGTATCCCCTAGGACTTCCTTTTGAGAGCAATCAGCTCTTCATGTAAGAAATCTCGTTCGTCAATGAAGAATTTCCCCAATTTGACTTTACCGATTTCCTTTGTGATGATTTAGCCGATTGTCCTTCGTACTGAATCTGCCGATTGTCAATTCGGTCGATGCTCAATGAGCCGATGGCAACGCATCGGTCTCTCACGATAAATTTCGAGATAGATCTATTCGGACCCCTAGACTCCTGGTCAAACAGGGCCAAGCCATAATCGTGCAAACCCTAGATCTTGGAAACGCCGATCCAACTGAATGGAATGCTAGACTCGGCGGCAGAACTCTTGAAATAATGTCCAGTCTCCTTATTAACTTTGAATTTCAGACATTCTTCTACCGCATCCTTCTCTTCCAGATCCTCTTTGCCTTTAGGAGAGCCCTAGGACTGTCGCTGGATCAACTCGAATGCCGAAGCTGGCACTCTCGCAAAATAAGCACCATCTGCCCACAACTGTCCCTGTGATGCTCTAGTTCTTTGCATCAACAAACTGGTCCAGAGCCCATCAATGATCATGGCTCGCCCTTCGAATACCTCCCGTCAGCTCCGGCCGTTCTCCTCTGCAATAATCCACCACCTTTCAAACAAGCTATGATGCAGAGTCAGCCGATTCCAACAAAATCAGCTCCGCAGAACAAAAAACCTTAGGGGCGAGCTGCCCCCCGAGCCTCAGTCAAGGCGAGGATAAAGGTGTACCAACCGAATGGGCCATCATCGGCTTCCCAACTGTAATGCAGCATCAGCCGATTCTAACCAAATCGGCTTTCAATAGCAGAGAGCCTTCAGGGTGAGCTGCCTCCCGAACCACTCCAGCTCTTCATCAAAACAGGGCAGGAAAGCTTACGCCCAAGGAGACAATGCACTAGGACGGGAAGGATCAGCAGCTCCCTTGAACTAAGAAGCCTCAAACGTAGTGGCCCTTGAATTCTTCCTAACTCCATTCTTGCGTCTTGCTGTTCAGAGTGGCTCATCACCTCGGGCAGACTGATGCAGCTTCTTGTGAGAATGTTGAAATCGTCACCTTGGTCAAGCCCTATGGTCAAGGTTGTGATCCTTCAAGCTTGCCCTAGCCGATAGACAAATATCAGTAGCTTCCACGAGGAAAAGGGCAGTTCCGGGCGCCCAAACTGACGCTTCTGCTAGCACCGCTACACTCAAAGACTTGCAAACGAAGTTGGAGGTCCTCTCAGAGAAGATCTGAATCACCAAGTTGGAGGTCTTCGCAGAGTAGAGCCTCGCCATGCAACTCGAAGACTGCTTCATCAGGCTTCTTCTTGTAACAGTTTGTACCCCTTGAGTCGATGGCCGTGCATCGGCTTTTAATTCTTAAGTCGATGTCTACGCATCGGCTGTGCCCAAAATTTTTGGATTTTCCATTTTTTAAATCTTGAGCTGCTGGGCATTTGGCATGCATTCTCAGCTTCATACCCTCGTGCCTCATTCATCTATGTGCCCCCGAGCCGATTCTGTCAAGTAATTGATGGTATCGGCTCTTCAGGCTTCCGTTGGATCAATGCTGAACACAGACAAAGGTATGTTGAGGATAGTTTTGGCCGATTGCGGGAATCGGCCTCCCTTTCCATTGCAATGCTTGACGATGGTTTGCAACTTCTTGGATTTCCACTGTAGCTACGCGACATGTTGGAGATAAGATCCTTTGCTTTTTTCATTTTTTGAGGGCCGATCGCAGGGATCGGCCTTGCCACGTACGTCCATGGACTTGGACGTTGCTACTCAGGCCGGTGGATAAAACCAGCCTTACCCCATTTTTCGAAGCTTCGATGCGCTCACAGCCCTCTAAACTGATTCCAGAGAGCGGCTCTTGGTTATCTGCTTCCCACACACTCATGGCAGCTAACGATATCTCGATTGAGTCATCTGCCTGAACAACTTCCACTTCATCTCCATCCCATTGTATGATGCATTGGTGCATCGTAGATGGAATGCAACAGTTAGCATGAATCCAATCCCTTCCTAATAGGACGGCGTAATTGCTTTTGCTGTCGACGATGAAGAACGCGGTAGGTATGGTTTTCCGGCCTACTGTAAGCTCTACATTCAGAATGTCTTTCGCTTCTGACGCCTGGGCGTTGAAGTCGCTTAATGTGACGTTGGTCTTGATCAGATCATCACTGGAGTGCCCCAAACGTCGTAGCATGGAATACGGCATTATGTTGACTGCCGCTCCGGTGTCAACCAACATCTTGCTGACAGGCTGCCCATTGATGTAACCCCTCAAGTATAAGGCTTTCAAATGCCTGTAGCTTCTATCTCGTGGCTTCTCAAAGATAACTGGTCGTGGACCGCAGTCGAATTGAGCCACCGATACCTCCTCGTCGCTTGGAGCGCGAAACTCCGACGGGAGTATGAATACCATGTTTGCGTCAGCCGATGTCTCTGCATCGGCATCAGCCGATGCCTGTGCATCGGCTTTCGTCTGCTTGGGGCGCCATACTTTCTTTGGCGGGCGCGCCTTCGTCTCCAATATTTGTTGAATTTTCACGGCCAGATCGGGCCGTGCCTTCCTCAACGTGTACAGGTACTGTCCTCGGCTTCTTCCAGGTTTCGCAGCCGCACCCTACGCTTCTGAGAATGGCTGAGTCCATCAGGGCACCACCTTGGTCGGTGATACCTATCTTCTTCTCCATCTGACTCCTCAAAGTCTTCTTCTTGAGATGACTCAGCTCGTTTGTTATGAGGTGGGAGAGGCCCTAAGCGCTCGAACACTGACACTTCACTTGTCCTCCTCCTTTGCTGTTTGCATTCTGGGCAATTCTCGATTGTTGGCAATCGGCTCATTCCGGAGTCCCAGCAATGTTTGAAGAAAGGACAGTCCCAGTGTTTATCCACGTTGTCTTGCTCTCTTGACCCCCTAGCGCGACGTTCGAACCGTCGTTGTTTCGTCATGCTGACGATACCTCCGTCTTCTGCATCAGACGACGATATCTCTCATCGTCTTCGTCGTAGCGCCGACGTCGGTCGTACTGCTGCTCATATTTGTTGAGGAGATGCACGGATAGTGGGCGTTGATACCGCACGCTTCTCACCTCCTCTTCGGTTAGGTACCGTCTATCATCATCTTGGGGCCGGTCGCGTGGAACAACCTCCTCTTTATCTTTGCCACGAGAGTGGCTGCTCTCTGCTTTGTCCGCGCCATGGCGGTTCACAAGCCCTGCCATATTGACATCAAAAGAGAACCCTGGCTCCCTTATGGAGTGGCTTAGGTCCACCATGTTGACGTCGGGAACGGACGCATGTCTACCTTCATGGCAAACTGTCCGAAAGTTAATCGGCCTGATTCTATCGCCATCTGAATTTGTGCGCGCAATACTTTGCAGTCGTTGGTGGTGTGCGTGAACGTATGATGACATTTGCAGTATGGCCTTTTGTTCATCTCTTGTGCCGTAGGGATCTTGTGTCCTTCAGGTAGCTTCAACTGTTTCTCTTCAAAGAGATCGAAAATCTGCTCAGCTTTGCTCACGTCAAAGTCAAACCCTCTTGGAGGCCCTGGTGGATTCACCCATTTGCAGGACACAGGAACTGGCGTCCGAGTCCATTCGGCTACTGCGACTTCCTAATCTTCCGCAGAATCTTCATCTTCATCAGTATTGACCAGGCTTATCGCGCGCTTGAACTTGTCTTGGTACAGTTCTGGATGGCGCTGTTCATATAAGGTCGCTCTGGACCATGTGCGCCGAATTGTACTCCACCTGGAACGTCGATCCTTGAATGACGCTGCAAGGCCTGCCACGGCCAGCTCGATCGTTTCTTTCTATAAATGAACCGAATAGCATCGGTTCTTGACAGTTCTGAACGCTGAATGTACTCAGACACGTTCTCCTCGCCTTTGCCGAACTCGTGCTAGTTCGGCAATGCCAGCTTCCGTAGCTTCCGAATGATATTGTGTGTGAAACTGTTCCTCCAGCTGCTTCCATGATCGTACTGAATTTGGCTGCAACGAGGTGTACCATCCAAAAGCTGGACCGGTGAGGGATTGCGAGAAGAACCTCACCCGTAGCTGATCCGATGCTGAAACCATGCCCAACTGGGCCAAGTATTGGCTCACGTGCTCGATTGAGCTAGATCCTTCTGACCCACTGAATTTGGTGAAGTCCGGGAGCCGGTACTTAGGTGGTAGTGGGATCAGATCAAACTCATTGGGGTACGGCTTGGAATAGCCGATTATCTTCTTCTTCGGATGCCGAACTGGTCTCTCAAGACCGCACTGATCTGATCCGCGGTGGAGGCAGTAGCAGCTGAGCTTTCATGGTGGAGGCATACTTGGCTAGCCACGCCCGTTTCTCAGATCTGCTCCCAAACCTCCCGCTGCTGCAGCCGTCCCTCCTGCCGGAACAATTGCTCCTCCGGCAATCCTCCCGTTGGAGCCGGATCGCCACGTCCAGTTGTTGCAGTCCGCACAAACGTGCACACGTATCCGTGCGGGATCTCCTTGGGCGGGTCATATAAGAACTGATAGTCGCCCGGATCACCTCCAACCTTGTAGACAACGTATGCCGGTGAACCTTGTTGCGTGGAGCTGCCATCGCGTACGGCAATGGTGGCCTGGTGTGGAGTTGCACCTCTCCCCGGTGAGTCCCTAGAACAGGTCCTGAAGGGGAGTATCGACGCTCCATGATCTCTTGCACCACATGGAGCGCAACGCGCTCCAAAGTATTTACCAGGCTCTCAGAATGCCGATGCAGCGAGTGAGCCACCACGTAGTTGATTTCCTGTCGCAGGGCTCTGGTACGTTCCTCTGAAGGGAGAGACAGATCCAACCCTTCGAGGACGCCTTGTGGTGTGAATCCTTTGAACCTGATGTCGTGCGAACGGGTCTTCTCAAAGGAGCCGATGAGTTCGGCTTCAACGATGGCCTTCAGCTCATCGTACTTCCTCTTGTGTTCCGCAGGGAGATCCTCGTATGTGATCTGTTCCTCTGCCATCTCGGTTGTCGGTGTTGACGTGGATGTTGCAGAAGATAGTCCCACCGGCGTGCCGAATGTGTTACCTGCCAAAACCCACCGGCGGGCAATGGTTAAGCAACACGAAGAGCCGGGAGGCTCCCAAGGCCGCTTAGTGGACCCTGGCACCTCGCGTCGTCCCGCAAGTCTTCCAGCCACGTCCTGGCGGTTGCTAGGGTGTGCCACCTGACCTAGACCCGAGCAGGAAGGTGTTAGATTGCTTCGATTGTTCCTGTATGGTAGACACGTAAACATTAAATACGAGCCGTATCGGCTCTCAGGTTGCCCTGTGGATCGGCTCATAGAGCCGATCGCCCCATGGTTCACGTTGGATTTGCAATGACATGGGGATCCTGCTTGATCAAAACAAAGCTGAAACGATCTACGACAGCGGTTTTCACCGCATAACCGGAACGTCCTACGCGTGATCGGGCCTAGCAGATACGGAAGATGATGAAAACTACCCCTACAAGAGGCCTAAAAACCAACATTACTTCAATTCCCGGAACATCCCTCGTAGGAACGGTAAACAACACCTAACGCACTACCGGATCGTCCGACCCCAACATAAGGCCTAACTATGCAGATATTAAACTAATCCTTGCGGAGCAAGGAGCAACTATAACGGATCGGATCTACTAAGTAACGAACAAGCAAGATGCTGCCCTTACACCAGGATAGGTGTAAGGGCAGCTAGGTGTCGAGGGACGGCATTGCCACGCAGATATGCACGAGAAAGCATCAATGCAAGCCCCTAAACACCTAATGATAAGTAGTACTGCTCGCCATCAACAACGCTTCAGCACGAGCAGCACAAGGTAGACGAATAAACGTATATCGCCTAGATCGCGAGATGCGATCTAGGCAGCATGATGCTTATCCGGAAGAAACCCTCGAAGGAAGGGGTGGCGATGCGCCTGATTTGTGTTTGTTGTGAACGTGATTGTACTCCTTTTCTGATAACCCTAGATACATATTTATAGTCCAAGGGACTTTCTAAATGAGTCGTGCACCTAACCGTGCACGGGCCAGACTCTATCTGTTAATTCTAAACATGATATGATCTACTATATTACAGATACACGGGCAATTTAGCCCAAACTCTTAGGCACAAGGCCGCTTCAAAGATGCTCCACATGTAATCTTCAAAGCCCATCTTCACTTACGGCCCACCTCCTGATTTGGCCAAAATCGGGTGATAACACATGCCCCCCTGGTTTTGATAATGATAATTGCAAAACCATCTGTCTTTCCTTCGAGAGGTCATGTCGTGGCAGAGCAGAACCGTCGCAGTATCCTTCATCATGATGTCTTGCCTTCTCAACTTCCCTGCACGATTTGACGGTTTTGGCACCACATCCTCGAAAACTGCTTAAGCATTAAACCGATATATCCCTTTTTATTTAACCACTTCTCGCAGTTCCCTCCTTCATCCCCTTCGCACTAGCACTCCGAAAAAGCCCTCCTCTGCCACCATGTCTTCCTCTTCTTCCACCTCCACTTCGTCGGGTCTTACCTATGTGTCCTCTCCCATTAGGGAATCGACACCAGAGTGGGGCACGCAGGCGGCATACGACATCCTTGCCCCAACAGCGTGGGACAAGGAGGACCACGACTTCTTCGTTTGGTCTGAGGATGACAAGTCTTCGACCGACGGGGAGAGTGACCTCCGCTTCCTTGCCGACGGGGAATCAGAGGAGGAAAGCGATGACGATCGCTTTTCCTGGGACTCCACCTCCATCGAGGAGGAGGAGAAGGAGGAGGAAGAAGAGGAGGAGGACGACACCTCCTCCGACGAGCCACCGGCCAAGCGGCTCTGCCCTTGGCCGGGCAACCTCAGCGATTTCGACAGTGACGACGACGACGCTGATGAAGAAGACGAGGACAATGAAGGTCCTGCCGGTGGCCGTTACAGCAGCGCCGACGAGCCGGCCGGGAGCAGCGCCGACAGCGGCGACGGCGGCGATGAGGGCAGCAGCGACCCCTAGATAGGATAGCGCTAGGAGTAGTAGATGGGGCAATGTATCCCCTAGGACTTCCTTTTGAGAGCAATCAGCTCTTCATGTAAGAAATCTCGTTCGTCAATGAAGAATTTCCCCAATTTGACTTCACCGATTTCCTTTGTGATGATTTAGCCGATTGTCCTTCGTACTGAATCTGCCGATTGTCAATTCGGTCGATGCTCAATGAGCCGATGGCAACGCATCGGTCTCTCACGATAAATTTCGAGATAGATCTATTTGGACCCCTAGACTCCTGGTCAAACAGGGCCAAGCCATAATCGTGCAAACCCTAGATCTTGGAAACGCCGATCCAACTGAATGGAATGCTAGACTCGGCGGCAGAACTCTTGAAATAATGTCCAGTCTCCTTATTAACTTTGAATTTCAGACATTCTTCTACCGCATCCTTCTCTTCCAGATCCTCTTTGCCTTTAGGAGAGCCCTAGGACTGTCGCTGGATCAACTCGAATGCCGAAGCTGGCACTCTCGCAAAATAAGCACCATCTGCCCACAACTGTCCCTGTGATGCTCTAGTTCTTTGCATCAACAAACTGGTCCAGAGCCCATCAATGATCATGGCTCGCCCTTCGAATACCTCCCGTCAGCTCCGGCCGTTCTCTGCAATAATCCACCACCTTTCAAACAAGCTATGATGCAGAGTCAGCCGATTCCAACAAAATCAGTTCCGCAGAACAAAAAACCTTAGGGGCGAGCTGCCCCCCGAGCCTCAGTCAAGGCGAGGATAAAGGTGTACCAACCGAATGGGCCATCATCGGCTTCCCAACTGTAGTGCAGCATCAGCCGATTCTAACCAAATCGGCTTTCAATAGCAGAGAGCCTTCAGGGTGAGCTGCCTCCCGAACCACTCCAGCTCTTCATCAAAACAGGGCAGGAAAGCTTACGCCCAAGGAGACAATGCACTAGGACGGGAAGGATCAGCATCTCCCTTGAACTAAGAAGCCTCAAACGTAGTGGCCCTTGAATTCTTCCTAACTCCATTCTTGCGTCTTGCTGTTCAGAGTGGCTCATCACCTCGGGCAGACTGATGCAACTTCTTGTGAGAATGTTGAAATCGTCACCTTGGTCAAGCCCTATGGTCAAGGTTGTGATCCTTCAAGCTTGCCCCAGCCGATAGACAAATATCAGTAGCTTCCACGAGGAAAAGGGCAGTTCCGGGCGCCCAAACTGACGCTTCTGCTAGCACCGCTACACTCAAAGACTTGCAAACGAAGTTGGAGGTCCTCTCAGAGAAGATCTGAATCACCAAGTTGGAGGTCTTCGCAGAGTAGAGCCTCGCCATGCAACTCGAAGACTGCTTCATCAGGCTTCTTCTTGTAACAGTTTGTACCCCTTGAGTCGATGGCCGTGCATCGGCTTTTAATTCTTAAGTCGATGTCTACGCATCGGCTGTGCCCAAATTTTTTGGATTTTCCATTTTTTAAATCTTGAGCTGCTGGGCATTTGGCATGCATTCTCAGCTTCGTACCCTCGTGCCTCATCCATCTATGTGCCCCCCGAGCCGATTCTGTCAAGTAATTGATGGTATCGGCTCTTCAGGCATCCGTTGGATCAATGCTGAACACAGACAAAGGTATGTTGAGGATAGTTTTGGCCGATTGCGGGAATCGGCCTCCCTTTCCATTGCAATGCTTGACGATGGTTTGCAACTTCTTGGATTTCCACTGTAGCTACGTGACATGTTGGAGATAAGATCCTTTGCTTTTTCATTTTTTGAGGGCCGATCGCAGGGATCGGCCTTGCCACGTACGTCCATGGACTTGGACGTTGCTACTCTGTCAGGCCGGTGGATAAAACCAGCCTTACCCCATTTTTCGAAGCTTCGATGCGCTCACAGCCCTCTAAACTGATTCCAGAGAGCGGCTCTTGGTTATCTGCTTCCCACACACTCATGGCAGCTAACGATATCTCGATTGAGTCATCTGCCTGAACAACTTCCACTTCATCTCCATCCCATTGTATGATGCATTGGTGCATCGTAGATGGAATGCAACAGTTAGCATGAATCCAATCCCTTCCTAATAGGACGGCGTAATTGCTTTTGCTGTCGACGATGAAGAACGCGGTAGGTATGGTTTTCCGGCCTACAGTAAGCTCTACATTCAGAATGTCTTTCGCTTCTGACGCCTGGCCGTTGAAGTCGCTTAATGTGACGTTGGTCTTGATCAGATCATCACTGGAGTGCCCCAAACGTCGTAGCATGGAATACGGCATTATGTTGACTGCCGCTCCGGTGTCAACCAACATCTTGCTGACAGGCTGCCCATTGATGTAACCCCTCAAGTATAGGGCTTTCAAATGCCTGTAGCTTCTATCTCGTGGCTTCTCAAAGATAACTGGTCGTGGACCGCAGTCGAATTGAGCCACTGATACCTCCTCGTCGCTTGGAGCGCGAAACTCCAACGGGAGTATGAATACCATGTTTGCGTCAGCCGATGTCTCTGCATCGGCATCAGCCGATGCCTGTGCATCGGCTTTCGTCTGCTTGGGGCGCCATACTTTCTTTGGCGGGCGCGCCTTCGTCTCCAATATTTGTTGAATTTTCACGGCCAGATCGGGCCGTGCCTTCCTCAACGTGTACAGTACGTGCCTCGGCTTCTTCCAGGTTTCGTAGCCGCTGCACCCTACGCTTCGAGAATGGCTGAGTCCATCGTGGCACCACCTTGGTCGGTGATACCTATCTTCTTCTCCATCTGACTCCTCAAAGTCTTCTTCTTGAGATGACTCAGCTCGTTTGTTATGAGGTGGGAGAGGCCCTAAGCGCTCGAACACTGACACTTCACTTGTCCTCCTCCTTTGCTGTTTGCATTCTGGGCAATTCTCGATTGTTGGCAATCGGCTCATTCCGGAGTCCCAGCAATGTTTGAAGAAAGGACAGTCCCAGTGTTTATCCACGTTGTCTTGCTCTCTTGACCTCCCTCTAGCGCGACGTTCGTACCCGTCGTTGTTTCGTCATGCTGACGATACCTCCTGTCTTCTGCATCAGACCGACGATATCTTTCATCGTCTTCGTCGTAGCGCCGACGTCGGTCGTACTGCTGCTCATATTTGTTGAGGAGATGCACGGATAGTGGGCGTTGATACCGCACGCTTCTCACCTCCTCCTCGGTTAGGTACCGTATATCATCATCTTGGGGCCGGTCGCGTGGAACGGCCTCCTCTTTATCTTTGCCACGAGAGTGGCTGCTCTCTGCTTTGTCCGCGCCATGGCGGTTCACAAGCCCTGCCATATTGACATCAAAAGAGAACCCTGGCTCCCTTATGGAGTGGCTTAGGTCCACCATGTTGACGTCGGGAAACGGACGCATGTCTACCTTCATGGCAAACTGTCCGAAAGTTAATCGGCCTGATTCTATCGCCATCTGAATTTGTGCACGCAATACTTTGCAGTCGTTGGTGGTGTGCGTGAACGTATGATGCCATTTGCAGTATGGCCTTTTGTTCATATCTTGTGCCGTAGGGATCTTGTGTCCTTCAGGTAGCTTCAACTGTTTCTCTTTCAGTAGCAGATCGAAAATCTGCTCAGCTTTGCTCACGTCAAAGTCAAACCCTCTTGGAGGCCCTGGTGGATTCACCCATTTGCAGGACACAGAACTGCCGTCCGAGTCCATTCTGCGACTTCCTGATCTTCCGCAGAATCTTCATCTTCATCAGTATTGACCAGGCTTATCGCGCGCTTGAACTTGTCTTGGTGTCAACACCCGGATTTTTAAGTCCAGATGCCTATTATGCCATTCCTCGCAATCCCAGGAATATTGTTTTTGCGAGACATAATAGATTGATATCACAACACATCATTCATTACAACACATAATCGTCTTACAACAAAGAATCACATGATCCAGTCTTAATACATCATAGTGGATCTAGAGATCCTATTACAAAACACATAGCGGAAGCGAAGTAGTAGCGATCGTGGTCCATCTGTTCCACAGGCAACTGTTGACGTCAGGAGTGATCCTAGTTGTCGTAGACGTCCTGCTGTCCATCTTCCTCGTACGCTGTTCTCCTTCATAGTCTGCCATTTGAATAGCCAGGGACAAAGCCATGAGTACTTTAAAGTACTCGCAAACTAATACTAATGTAAGCACTATCAACTATAGTAAGGGGAAATGCTAAGCTCTAGGTTTATTTGCATAAAGCCAAGTTTATTTCATAAATATTTAGTAAAGATGCTTGAATCGCTAGACTAACTCAAGTGGGAACATTAGTGTCATTCCCACAACTCTGTTGTGATTCAAGTCAAAGTCACCATTTCAAGTTCAAATCACAAGTCACCCTTCACATGTCACCTTTTTGAAAATGGTCTGATGACGGAACAGTATGGCCTTTCCAATCGTCCGTAACCGTGGACACGGCTATTCGAATAGTTCTACACTCTGCAGAGGTCGTACACTTGTGCCACAACATTTGCAATAATCCGTCAGGGTTAACTGGCCCTGATTTATCACACTCCGTGTGCGGACTACCAACCATAACCTTTCACTTACATACTCTAGTATAGGCACCTCTCCCCATGAGCTTGGCCTCCCAGTGAAGACAGACAGTCAGCCTGGGAACTGCACAGGGCTTGGGCCGGACAATTCACCTCATTCACGTCATATCACATCATTTCTTTTGTAGAGGCAGCCCTCGGCATAACCCCGATGACGCTTGTTTAGAGGGAACCCATACTAAAGCACATAAATTTCTAGTTAAGCCCTTACCCATATCGGGTATTGTGGGGGTACTTGTAAAATTGGAATGGTATCGCATCCGAACCCAACCATCAGTTTTTGTAAAGTTCACCATGTCATTCACAAATCACATTCACCTTCAAAATCTTTCAATAGAATGACTCATCATTCCAAGGTTTTCAAAGTCATTTCATTTCACAAGTTCCCATCTAGAGTAGTCAATTTTATTTGTTAGCACTAGCAACTAATCATGAGGGGTGCTATCTAGCTTTCATTGCTCTAGGCTAAATTTGATACTCTTGTAGTATTCTATCCCTAGACCAAAGTTAACTATAAAAGCAAGTTATCATAATCAAAGTAAAAGCTTGTAAGAATAAAACTTGGGATGGGATCCTGAAGCATAAAGTAAATTGGTGAGTGTGCCTTGCTCTAGTAGAGCTTTGCACTTTGCACAAATATTAGCTTGCAAGAGTATAGCTTGCAAGAATGTTAGCTTGCATTGATAATAGCTTGCCTTGGTTGGAGTAGTGATCAAAGTTCTCTTCCTCTTCAAAGTAGTCCTCCTCCTCCTCGATGTACTCCTCGGTACTAGCGTCTAAATACGAGTACAATACACACAATTACCACACAAAGCCTAAGTACTAGACTAAGCACACACATAAATTACTCCTACTAAGCTATCACTCAACATGCTTATTAGGTGAGTTGATTTAATTCTATTCTTAAGAAAATAATTTCCTCTCATTATAAATATTAATTAGAGTTTCTATTTAATTCTTGAGAGAAAATAATTTCCTCTCATTAAATAATATTAATATTTAATTTCCTCAATTAATGTCCTATGACCTAGGTTGACCAAAGTCAACCTCTTCATAAGTATCAATTGGGGAGTGATTTAAATGAGGTACACTACCTCATGCCTTTTTAATACTCATGATTAATGATTAATATCATCAACTAATTTAATATGAGTTTAAAGTTGACCATAGTCTATACCCCATATTAACTTAGTTGAGGCAAGATTTAAATGAGATCACTACATCTCATAAGATTTAATAAGTAGCCTTGAATAATTTAAATGCTACTATGAAAATGATTGAATATTTTTAACTAAGAACCCATGGATTATTACTACATGTGTCATTAATTCTCATTGAATCCCTTGGGTAAGTATTTAATTGAGAGGCTACACCTCATATAGTTTAATACCACATACTAATGATTTAAATGAGGTGTAGCACCTCATACCATTTAATTTTAACATGGTAAGGATCTAATATTATCAACAATTCATATGAGACCTAAATGACCAGAGTCTCTAGCTTATTTTGAATTGTTCATGACAAGATTTAAATGAGAGAAAGATTCCCATAAGATTTATTAATAGTTTTGGACAATATCTTTGACTAGAAATAGCCATAAAGTCCTTTAATTAAGCTAGGCCATGATCATTCAAGGTAAGCATGGCATATTTTTGCAGAAACAATTAGTGTAAGTGAAATGTGAATTATAGGAGTTGGAATCAATTCCAAAGCATTTTTGGTTGATTTTTAAGAATTAATCTAAAGCAGAAAAGTCCCTGCCTTGTTATTTTTATCATTTAAATTCTATAACAAAACTAAAGTTGGGGCCAGTGTAGTTTTGTAGGTAATTTAACAAGGTTTCCAGATATATAAAATTTGTCCAATTTGGTTTGGTAGATTTTATTCTATTTAATTTTCAAAACAGCATCTGAGAAACAATAATTAAATTCGAAATTTCTTTGTTTGAAATGTGGGCTTGGCGGGAAAGAAACTGGGCCGAAACTGTTTGAAAAGTGGCAAAGTAGAGATGGGCCGGCCCAGCTACGCTGGCGATGCCCGCGGGCCGCCTGACAGGGACTACCCCACCTGTCAGTGCGCGTAAAGCGCCGAAGCGGTGCGGCGCGCTGCGGGCCGTTGGATGAAGGGAAGATCTACGGCTGGGTTTCGTCCTCGTCGGCGGCGAGCTCCGGCGAGGTCTAAACCCTACCGGCGGCCAGGAGGGTCCAGGGAGGGGCCTTACCGGCGTCCAGCAAGGTCGGCGAGGCGGGCAAACGACCGAGGCGACGTCGGCGAGTCGAGGGAGGGTCGCGGCGGCTCCTGAGGTGTACGAATTTGAGGGCTCGATCTTCCGCGTCTCCGGCGGCCTCCGGTGGTAAAATTGGGGCGGCGGTGAGCTTAATCGAGGTGGAGAAGGGGTCTATGAGATGGAGGAGAAGGAGGGGAAGCTATTGAGGTGCTGAACTCGTCCAGGGGGAGCCGGTATTTATAGGGGCGAGATGGACCGTGGTGGAGCGGGCAGGTCGACGTCGACGGCGAGGCTACAGCGTCGCAGTGACGTTGGCGAGGGCGTGGCTCAGTTCCTGAGGTCATGGTGATCACGACGTGCATCCAGGCGAGGTCAGGGGTGGGCAGGAGCAGGCGGCAACGTCATCGGGTGCTGGCAGGGTGTGGCGGACGGTCGTCGTCCGTGACGACGGCGACAGTGCTCCGGCGAACCAATGGCGATGTCCAGAGACTAGCTGGGGTCCTGGCGAGCAAGTGGGTGAAGGGAGGGGTCGCGAGGTGGTCTGAGGCGACGGGTCGAGCAGGCGTACTGGCGCGCCGGTGACCATGCTCGTGCACGCGCTGGCGCGTCTGGACGCGGTGATCACGTCGGGGACTGGCCGGTGTGGTCCTCTCCTGGGCCAGGGCTTGCGCCAGCAGATGCAGGGTGAGGTGAGGGTTCTCCAGGACATGGAGGTGTAGTCCAGAAGGGACCAGAGACGCTGATGGCATGATGATGCCATGCCAAGCCACGGCATGGGCTTGCCACGGTCAAACTGGTCAGCAATGGTGAGGGCAAGTGGTGGCACTGGTGTTGAAAGATGAGAGGAGGTGCCAGAGCATCTGAGGAGGGCCAGGGTTGGACCAATTCCAAGCCACAAATCAGTATGGGCTCAACTATATCCACTGCCTGCAAGGTGTTTGGTGAATTGCCCGAAAGAAATTTATTTTTGAATTTTTGCATGAATTTTGGTGGGTTGTGTTCATAAATTATTTGAAGTAGAATGGTGGTGGTGGTGTTCAAAATGAAGTTGGTTTGTGAAATTTCAAAATGAGGATGATCTTCTTATTGTTTCAAAGTTGCCACTTGTCTCCTCTATTCTGGTCAACCTAGTCAACATGAGGTATGGTGGTCGACATGAAAGTTGTTCATCTTCATATGGTCTTGGATGACATGGTCATAGTTGACCAAGTTTGGTTGAAGAAAAGTCAAAGCCAGAGGGGTAAAGAGGGGAACATTTTATAAAATGGCCCAATGACCATTATCACATGTAATGTTGAATTTGAGATTTGCTTTGATTTGATTCTTGTTTCTTTGATGCAATTGTGTTTGTTTATCATATATAAGTATTCTACAAACAATAGATCAAGCAATGGTGGCCTTGGTTGAAGATTTGCAAATTTGGCTAAGTGTATGTGAGTGAATTTTGGGGATTTTCTCCCTATTTGATTTCTCCCCATTTGAGTTGACTTTTGTTGACTCCAATGTGATTCTTATTAGTTTAGAAACATTTTCCAATCATTGAATCCATCTCAAAAGGTCTTGATCAAAGATTTGCAAAATTGACCATAACACATAAGAGGTGAGGTTCAAATTTTATTATTTTTGTAAATTGTTCATCTTGCTTCACTTGGGCATGGGTTAGGATCAATTTAGTATTATATTAGGTTGAGAGATGGTTTCACACCATTTGGTCAAGGTTTAAAGTGCATAGGTCAAGAATTGGGGAAATGGCTATGTGTCACATATGCCTCTATGCATATGTTGCATTTGATTTTCAATTTGATTTGGCTTGACCCAATTGATGTGGTTGAGTGTTGAAATGGCATATGGAAGTGATCCAACCATTCACCACAAGTACTAGGGTCAATATTCTTTATTTCCCAAATTGCTATTTTATTCTCATATGTCTCTATGGCATTTTTAGTTTCTTTTTATTTTCTTTGGAAACCACTTGGATTTGGTTTGATAGGTACTAGGTAAGGTGTGTGAAGGTTTTCCAAACCTCTAAGCAAAGTAGAAAAGCTTAGGGTGAAGTTTTATAAAAATAGCCATAGGCACATATGCCTTTTTCTTATTTAATTTCCTTTTATTTTAATTTAACTAGGGTGGTGAAAAGAGGGGTGAGGTTTAGAGTTTAGTGGGGTTCACAATGGTTTCCCCATTTAGCATAAATAATAAAGGTAGGGTTCAAGATTTACCTATTAGAGCTATATGCCCCCATATGTCTTTTATTTTATTTTGGGTTTCTCAAAATAGATCCAAAATAATTTATGGTGAAGATTAGGGTTTAAGGTTTTTCTTATTTGATTTCTTTCTCTTTTATTTTATTGGGTGGGTGACCTTCACTTGATCATTTTAGGGTTTTAGGGTTTAGCACATAAGCATAATAACACTCCTCATGGCAAAACACAAGATTTAAACAAGATCTATATGTATCAATCTTATTTTAATAAAAGTTTTTGTTGGTTCCAAAATTTGGAACCAGGGAAATTCATTTTGTTTGTTTTGAAATTTTTGGGTTGTTACAAACCCTTCCCCCTTAAACAAATCTCGTCCCGAGATTTTAAGAAAAGTTAGGTTCCTAAGAGAGGTTGAGCATTTTATTAACAGGAGGACATACTTGGCATGGTCTGGGGTGCTTCCTGAGCTTCAGTGGCAGTCATGTGGTAGAGACGGCCGTTGTTGTTGTTCTGATTCCTTCTTCCGGCAAAGCGGCGCTGTTGCTGAGCAGGTGCTGCGGTATTGGCGGCAATCCTGGCAAGCTTCTTGGGGCACTCATTGGAGAAGTGACCCACAACTCCACATTCGTAGCAGTTGACTGTGGACTTGTCTTTGGGGTTGACGGGAACAGTGTTGCTTCCAGTCCTTGGGGCAGTATTGGTGTTGTTGTTGTTGTTTCCTTTGTTGTTACTGTTGTTGTTGTGGTGGTTGTTGTTGTTGTTGTTGTTGTTGTTGCCTCCGGGCTTCGGGGGTCCTCCGTTGTTGTTGGTGTAGTTGGGGCGATAATTCTGAGCAGGGGGTTTATTGTATCTTGGGGTGAATCCTCCAGTTGAGTTGTTGCGGTGCTTCTGGGTATGGTGGGGTCCACTCTGGTTCATCATTCTTCTCTTGCGGTTCTCGTTGGCTTGATGCAGCTTTCCTTCCATCTGTATGGCTGAGTCCACAAGGGCTTCTAAGTCAGCGAACGGAATGTTCACTAACACAGTGCATCTCGTCATGCAGTCCGTTCAGAAATCTTTCCTTCCTCTTCTCATTGGTGTCTGTCTCATCCGGGGCGTACCTTGACAGTGTAAGAAACTTGTCGCGGTATTCCACCACGGACATCCTTCCTTGTTTGAGTTCACGGAACTCGTCTCTCATTTTCTTGATTAGTCCTTGGGGCACATGGTATTTACTAAACTTCAGCTTGAAGTCTTCCCAGTTCATCATTTGTCCAGCATTCATTGCGCGGGCACTTGTCCACCAGGCTCTTGCAGGTCCTGCTAAGTAGTGTGGCAACAGCACTTTCTCTGCGGCTTCAACTTGCGCAACTTCGAGGTTGTTCTCCATTGTCTGGAGCCAGTCGTCAGCATCGAGGGGTTCTTCGTCTTGTTAAAAATGGGTGGGTTGGTGTTCTGAAAGTTCTTGAGCTTTGATCCTGGGTGATCATGGTTTCCATGGCCGTTGTTGTTCTGAGCAATCTGCTGCAGTGCAGCTAAGTTGGCTTGTCGTTCAGCTCTCGCGGCTTCGCGATCTTCCATCATCGTCTGGATCATCTGCATCATTGCGTCTTGGTTGCGGTTTGGTGGGGCCATCTGAAGATTGATGTAGATGATAAGATAAGAGGGAATTTTCTAGGGGTTTGTTTTTGTTAACTTTTTAAAAGGTTCATAAAAATTTTGAGTAGTGTTGCGGGGGTAAAAACCAACAACACTTTTTCATTCATACCAAGCATCATACATTACAAGGCTAACACACCGTTGGTTTGAAGAACCATTCATCGCTCTACGATACAAGGGGGATCCTGATACAACTCACACCTACTTAAGTGCTGGGGTGATACTACTCTTCAGGGTGGATTCTTCTTCTTCACGGGTGAGGTGCTTGGCGAGAGGCGAGGGCGTTATCTAAATCTCTGCGGGTTTTGTACTGCCTGAAGTCCTGAGGGGCTTCATAGGGGTTCATCTCTGGTTGTGGTGGGGGCATGGTCATCGGTCTTCCCATGGAGTCATGTCTTGGGTAGTAGAGGAAACGAGTGTTCTTGATCTTGTCCTCATTTTGTCCACACAGACGGGAAATTGCTTCTTGCATAGCTTTGTCTAGTCCTTCCTTCCAGGTGTTTCCCGTTACAGAAAACCATATGGTTTCCCATACCGGGGCTTCAAGCTTTCTTCCTAGGTCAGCGGAAACTTCCCACCGGGGTGATCCTCCCAACTGATTATTGAAGGATGTTCCGAAGAATTCGGGGTACGGGTGTCCTAGATATTCCACTAGTTGCTTCAATTCCTTTTCGAACCTCAGTTCTCCTCCGTGACCAAGCTGATAGCATTCCCATTGGTATTCCATCTGTGAGAAATTTAAGATGAGTAAGTTAGAGAAGTGATCAAGTGTGCAAAATTTTATGTAATTTTACCAGGAAAAGTAGAGTATGGATTTCTTTCTTCGAAAAGATCTCAAGGCTAAGAGTGAGAATAATTTTTTCATAAATATTCACTTTATTTGTTTTTGAAACTAAATTTTTCAGGACGTCCATTCTAACTAGGGTCTCCTAAGGTCAACAATGGCTCTGATACCAACTTGTCAACACCCGGATTTTTAAGTCCAGATGCCTATTATGCCATTCATCGCAATCCCAGGAATATTGTTTTTGCGAGACATAATAGATTGATATCACAACACATCATTCATTACAACACATAATCGTCTTACAACAAAGAATCACATGATCCAGTCTTAATACATCATAGTGGATCTAGAGATCCTATTACAAAACACATAGCGGAAGCGAAGTAGTAGCGATCGTGGTCCATCTGTTCCACAGGCAAGTTGACGAGTGATCCTAGTTGTCGTAGACGTCCTGCTGTCCATCTTCCTATCTTTGCTCCTCATAGTCTGGCCATTTGAATAGCCAGGGACAAAGCCATGAGTACTTTAAAGTACTCGCAAACTAATACTAATGTAAGCACTATCAACTATAGTAAGGGGAAATGCTAAGCTCTAGGTTTATTTGCATAAAGCCAAGTTTATTTCATAAATATTTAGTAAAGATGCTTGAATCGCTAGACTAACTCAAGTGGGAACATTAGTGTCATTCCCACAACTCTGTTGTGATTCAAGTCAAAGTCACCATTTCAAGTTCAAATCACAAGTCACCCTTCACATGTCACCTTTTTGAAAATGGTCTGATGACGGAACAGTATGGCCTTTCCAATCGTCCGTAACCGTGGACACGGCTATTCGAATAGTTCTACACTCAGAGGTCGTACACTTGTGCCACAACATTTGCAATAATCCGTCAGGGTTAACTGGCCCTGATTTATCACACTCCGTGTGCGGACTACCAACCATAACCTTTCACTTACATACTCTAGTATAGGCACCTCTCCCCATGAGCTTGGCCTCCCGGTGAAGACAAGTCAGCCTGGGAACTGCACAGGGCTTGGGCCGGACAATTCACCTCATTCACGTCATATCACATCATTTCTTTTGTAGAGGCAGCCCTCGGCATAACCCCGATGACGCTTGTTTAGAGGGAACCCATACTAAAGCACATAAATTTCTAGTTAAGCCCTTACCCATATCGGGTATTGTGGGGGTACTTGTAAAATTGGAATGGTATCGCATCCGAACCCAACCATCAGTTTTTGTAAAGTTCACCATGTCATTCACAAATCACATTCACCTTCAAAATCTTTCAATAGAATGACTCATCATTCCAAGGTTTTCAAAGTCATTTCATTTCACAAGTTCCCATCTAGAGTAGTCAATTTTATTTGTTAGCACTAGCAACTAATCATGAGGGGTGCTATCTAGCTTTCATTGCTCTAGGCTAAATTTGATACTCTTGTAGTATTCTATCCCTAGACCAAAGTTAACTATAAAAGCAAGTTATAATAATCAAAGTAAAAGCTTGTAAGAATAAAACTTGGGATGGGATCCTGAAGCATAAAGTAAATTGGTGAGTGTGCCTTGCTCTAGTAGAGCTTTGCACTTTGCAAGAATATTAGCTTGCAAGAGTATAGCTTGCAAGAATGTTAGCTTGCATTGATAATAGCTTGCCTTGGTTGGAGTAGTGATCAAAGTTCTCTTCCTCTTCAAAGTAGTCCTCCTCCTCCTCGATGTACTCCTCGGTACTAGCGTCTAAATACGAGTACAATACACACAATTACCACACAAAGCCTAAGTACTAGACTAAGCACACACATAAATTACTCCTACTAAGCTATCACTCAACATGCTTATTAGGTGAGTTGATTTAATTCTATTCTTAAGAAAATAATTTCCTCTCATTATAAATATTAATTAGAGTTTCTATTTAATTCTTGAGAGAAAATAATTTCCTCTCATTAAATAATATTAATATTTAATTTCCTCAATTAATGTCCTATGACCTAGGTTGACCAAAGTCAACCTCTTCATAAGTATCAATTGGGGAGTGATTTAAATGAGGTACACTACCTCATGCCTTTTTAATACTCATGATTAATGATTAATATCATCAACTAATTTAATATGAGTTTAAAGTTGACCATAGTCTATACCCCATATTAACTTAGTTGAGGCAAGATTTAAATGAGATCACTACATCTCATAAGATTTAATAAGTAGCCTTGAATAATTTAAATGCTACTATGAAAATGATTGAATATTTTTAACTAAGAACCCATGGATTATTACTACATGTGTCATTAATTCTCATTGAATCCCTTGGGTAAGTATTTAATTGAGAGGCTACACCTCATATAGTTTAATACCACATACTAATGATTTAAATGAGGTGTAGCACCTCATACCATTTAATTTTAACATGGTAAGGATCTAATATTATCAACAATTCATATGAGACCTAAATGACCAGAGTCTCTAGCTTATTTTGAATTGTTCATGACAAGATTTAAATGAGAGAAAGATTCCCATAAGATTTATTAATAGTTTTGGACAATATCTTTGACTAGAAATAGCCATAAAGTCCTTTAATTAAGCTAGGCCATGATCATTCAAGGTAAGCATGGCATATTTTTGCAGAAACAATTAGTGTAAGTGAAATGTGAATTATAGGAGTTGGAATCAATTCCAAAGCATTTTTGGTTGATTTTTAAGAATTAATCTAAAGCAGAAAAGTCCCTGCCTTGTTATTTTTATCATTTAAATTCTATAACAAAACTAAAGTTGGGGCCAGTGTAGTTTTGTAGGTAATTTAACAAGGTTTCCAGATATATAAAATTTGTCCAATTTGGTTTGGTAGATTTTATTCTATTTAATTTTCAAAACAGCATCTGAGAAACAATAATTAAATTCGAAATTTCTTTGTTTGAAATGTGGGCTTGGCGGGAAAGAAACTGGGCCGAAACTGTTTGAAAAGTGGCAAAGTAGAGATGGGCCGGCCCAGCTACGCTGGCGATGCTGCGGGCCGCCTGACAGGGACTACCCCACCTGTCAGTGCGCGTAAAGCGCCGAAGCGGTGCGGCGCGCTGCGGGCCGTTGGATGAAGGGAAGATCTACGGCTGGGTTTCGTCCTCGTCGGCGGCGAGCTCCGGCGAGGTCTAAACCCTACCGGCGGCCAGGAGGGTCCAGGGAGGGGCCTTACCGGCGTCCAGCAGGGTCGGCGAGGCGGGCAAACGACCGAGGCGACGTCGGCGAGTCGAGGGAGGGTCGCGGCGGCTCCTGAGGTGTACGAATTTGAGGGCTCGATCTTCCGCGTCTCCGGCGGCCTCCGGTGGTAAAATTGGGGCGGCGGTGAGCTTAATCGAGGTGGAGAAGGGGTCTATGAGATGGAGGAGAAGGAGGGGAAGCTATTGAGGTGCTGAACTCGTCCAGGGGGAGCCGGTATTTATAGGGGCGAGATGGACCGTGGTGGAGCGGGCAGGTCGACGTCGACGGCGAGGCTACAGCGTCGCAGTGACGTTGGCGAGGGCGTGGCTCAGTTCCTGAGGTCATGGTGATCACGACGTGCATCCAGGCGAGGTCAGGGGTGGGCAGGAGCAGGCGGCAACGTCATCGGGTGCTGGCAGGGTGTGGCGGACGGTCGTCGTCCGTGACGACGGCGACAGTGCTCCGGCGAACCAATGGCGATGTCCAGAGACTAGCTGGGGTCCTGGCGAGCAAGTGGGTGAAGGGAGGGGTCGCGAGGTGGTCTGAGGCGACGGGTCGAGCAGGCGTACTGGCGCGCCGGTGACCATGCTCGTGCACGCGCTGGCGCGTCTGGACGCGGTGATCACGTCGGGGACTGGCCGGTGTGGTCCTCTCCTGGGCCAGGGCTTGCGCCAGCAGATGCAGGGTGAGGTGAGGGTTCTCCAGGACATGGAGGTGTAGTCCAGAAGGGACCAGAGACGCTGATGGCATGATGATGCCATGCCAAGCCACGGCATGGGCTTGCCACGGTCAAACTGGTCAGCAATGGTGAGGGCAAGTGGTGGCACTGGTGTTGAAAGATGAGAGGAGGTGCCAGAGCATCTGAGGAGGGCCAGGGTTGGACCAATTCCAAGCCACAAATCAGTATGGGCTCAACTATATCCACTGCCTGCAAGGTGTTTGGTGAATTGCCCGAAAGAAATTTATTTTTGAATTTTTGCATGAATTTTGGTGGGTTGTGTTCATAAATTATTTGAAGTAGAATGGTGGTGGTGGTGTTCAAAATGAAGTTGGTTTGTGAAATTTCAAAATGAGGATGATCTTCTTATTGTTTCAAAGTTGCCACTTGTCTCCTCTATTCTGGTCAACCTAGTCAACATGAGGTATGGTGGTCAACATGAAAGTTGTTCATCTTCATATGGTCTTGGATGACATGGTCATAGTTGACCAAGTTTGGTTGAAGAAAAGTCAAAGCCAGAGGGGTAAAGAGGGGAACATTTTATAAAATGGCCCAATGACCATTATCACATGTAATGTTGAATTTGAGATTTGCTTTGATTTGATTCTTGTTTCTTTGATGCAATTGTGTTTGTTTATCATATATAAGTATTCTACAAACAATAGATCAAGCAATGGTGGCCTTGGTTGAAGATTTGCAAATTTGGCTAAGTGTATGTGAGTGAATTTTGGGGATTTTCTCCCTATTTGATTTCTCCCCATTTGAGTTGACTTTTGTTGACTCCAATGTGATTCTTATTAGTTTAGAAACATTTTCCAATCATTGAATCCATCTCAAAAGGTCTTGATCAAAGATTTGCAAAATTGACCATAACACATAAGAGGTGAGGTTCAAATTTTATTATTTTTGTAAATTGTTCATCTTGCTTCACTTGGGCATGGGTTAGGATCAATTTAGTATTATATTAGGTTGAGAGATGGTTTCACACCATTTGGT
Source organism: Lolium multiflorum (assembly GCA_030979885.1). Lineage (NCBI taxonomy): Eukaryota > Viridiplantae > Streptophyta > Magnoliopsida > Poales > Poaceae > Lolium > Lolium multiflorum. Next base: position 141,605,340 of record CM061752.1, read on the forward strand.
CAAGGTTTAAAGTGCATAGGTCAAGAATTGGGGAAATGGCTATGTGTCACATATGCCTCTATGCATATGTTGCATTTGATTTTCAATTTGATTTGGCTTGACCCAATTGATGTGGTTGAGTGTTGAAATGGCATATGGAAGTGATCCAACCATTCACCACAAGTACTAGGGTCAATATTCTTTATTTCCCAAATTGCTATTTTATTCTCATATGTCTCTATGGCATTTTTAGTTTCTTTTTATTTTCTTTGGAAACCACTTGGATTTGGTTTGATAGGTACTAGGTAAGGTGTGTGAAGGTTTTCCAAACCTCTAAGCAAAGTAGAAAAGCTTAGGGTGAAGTTTTATAAAAATAGCCATAGGCACATATGCCTTTTTCTTATTTAATTTCCTTTTATTTTAATTTAACTAGGGTGGTGAAAAGAGGGGTGAGGTTTAGAGTTTAGTGGGGTTCACAATGGTTTCCCCATTTAGCATAAATAATAAAGGTAGGGTTCAAGATTTACCTATTAGAGCTATATGCCCCCATATGTCTTTTATTTTATTTTGGGTTTCTCAAAATAGATCCAAAATAATTTATGGTGAAGATTAGGGTTTAAGGTTTTTCTTATTTGATTTCTTTCTCTTTTATTTTATTGGGTGGGTGACCTTCACTTGATCATTTTAGGGTTTTAGGGTTTAGCACATAAGCATAATAACACTCCTCATGGCAAAACACAAGATTTAAACAAGATCTATATGTATCAATCTTATTTTAATAAAAGTTTTTGTTGGTTCCAAAATTTGGAACCAGGGAAATTCATTTTGTTTGTTTTGAAATTTTTGGGTTGTTACACTTGGTACAGTTCTGGATGGCGCTGTTCATATAAGGTCAGTCTCTGGACCATGTGCGCCAGCGAATTGTACTCCACCTGGAACGTCAGATCCTTGAATGACGCTGCAAGGCCTGCCACGACCAGCTCGACGCTTCTTTCTCATAAATGAACCGAATAGCATCGGTTCTTGACAGTTCTGAAATGCTGAATGTACTCGACACGTCCCTCGCCTTTGCCGAACCTGTGCTAGTTCGGCAATGCCAGCTTCCGTAGCTTCTGAATGATATTGTGTGTGAAACTGTTCCTCCAGCTGCTTCCATGATCGTACTGAATTTGGCTGCAACGAGGTGTACCATCCAAAAGCTGGACCGGTGAGGGATTGCGAGAAGAACCTCACCCGTAGCTGATCCGATGCTGAAACCATGCCCAACTGGGCCAAGTATCGGCTCACGTGCTCGATTGAGCTAGATCCTTCTGACCCACTGAATTTGGTGAAGTCCGGGAGTACTTAGGTGGTAGTGGGATCAGATCAAACTCATTGGGGTACGGCTTGGAATAGCCGATTATCTTCTTCTTCGGCAGGATGCCGAACTGGTCTCTCAAGACTGCACTGATCTGATCCGCGGTGGAGGCAGGCAGCTGAGCTTTCATGGATTGGTGCAGTGGCATACTTGGCTAGCCACGCCTGTTTCTCAGATCTGCTCCCAAACCTCCCGCAGCCGTCCCTCCTGCCGAACAATTGCTCCTGCTCCGGCAATCCCTCCTGTTGGAGCCTGGATCGCCTGCATCCAGTTGTTGCAGTCCGACACAAACGTGCACACGTATCCGTGCGGGATCTCCTTGTGCGGGTCATATAAGAACTGATAGTCGCCCGGATCACCTCCAACCTTGTAGACAACGTATGCCGGTGAACCTTGTTGCTGTGGAGCTGCCATCGCGTACGGCAATGGTGGCCTGGTGTGGAGTTGCACCTCTCCCTGGTGAGTCCCTAGAACAGGTCCTGAAGGGGAGTACCGACGCTCCATGATCTCTTGCACCACATGGAGCGCAACGCGCTCCAAAGTATTTACCAGGCTCTCAGAATGCCGATGCAGCGAGTGAGCCACCACGTAGTTGATTTCCTGTCGCAGGGCTCTGGTACGTTCCTCTGAAGGGAGAGACAGATCCAACCCTTCGAGGACGCCTTGTGGTGTGAATCCTTTGAACCTGATGCCGTGCGAACGGGTCTTCTCAAAGGAGCCGATGAGTTCGGCTTCAACGATGGCCTTCAGCTCATCGTACTTCTTTGTGTTCCGCAGGGAGATCCTCGTATGTGATCTGTTCCTCTGCCATCTCGGTTGTCGGTGTTGACGTGGATGTTGCAGAAGATAGTCCCACCGGGCGTGCCAGAATGTGTTACCTGCCAAAACCCACCGGCGGGCAATGGTTAAGCAACACGAAGAGCCGGGAGGCTCCCAAGGCCGCTTAGTGGACCCTGGCACCTCGCGTCGTCCCGCAAGTCTTCCAGCCACGTCCTGGCGGTTGCTAGGGCGTGCCACCTGACCTAGACCCAATCAGGAAGGTGTTAGATTGCTTCGATTGTTCCTGTATGGTAGACACGTAAACATTAAATACGAGCCCTATCGGCTCTCAGGTTGCCCTGTGGATCGGCTCATAGAGCCGATCGCCCCATGGTTCACGTTGGATTTGCAATGACATGGGGATCCTGCTTGATCAAAACAAAGCTGAAACGATCTACGACAGTTTAGGGTTTTCACCGCATAACCGGAACGTCCTACGCGTGATCGGGCCTAGCAGATACGGAAGATGATGAAAACTACCCCTACAAGAGGCCTAAAAACCAACATTACGTCAATTCCCGGAACATCCCTCGTAGGAACGGTAAACAACACCTAACGCACTACCGGATCGTCCGACCCCAACATAAGGCCTAACTATGCAGATATTAAACTAATCCTTGCGGAGCAAGGAGCAACTATAACGGATCGGATCTACTAAGTAACGAACAAGCAAGATGCTGCCCTTACACCAGATAGGTGTAAGGGCAGCTAGGTGTCGAGGGACGGCATTGCCACGCAGATATGCACGAGAAAGCATCAATGCAAGCCCCTAAACACCTAATGATAAGTAGTACTGCTCGCCATCAACAACGCTTCAGCACGAGCAGCACAAGGTAGACGAATAAACGTATACTGCCTAGATCGCGAGATGCGATCTAGGCAGCATGATGCTTATCCGGAAGAAACCCTCGAAGGAAGGGGTGGCGATGCGCCTGATTTGTGTTTGTTGTGAACGTGATTGTCCTCCTTTTCGATAACCCTAGATACATATTTATAGTCCAAGGGACTTTCTAAATGAGGCGTGCACCTAACCGTGCACGGGCCAGACTCTATCTGTTAATTCTAAACATGATACGATCTACTATGTGGTGTTTTATCTTTCGATCTTGTCATTTACTTTTGATAGACTTTCACAATGGACTAGTGGCTTCATCCGCTTATCCAATAATTTTGCAAAAAGAGCTGGCAATGAGGTTCCCAGCCTCAATTAATTAACTTGCATCAATAATTCTCTTCACATGTTTTGCCCTGATCTATCAGTAAGCAACTTAAATTTGCAAATAGACACTCCTCCATGGTATGTGAATGTTGGAAGGCACCCGAGGATTCGGTTAGCCATGGCTTGTGTAAGAAAAAGGTTGGGGGAGTGTCATCTAATAAATAAAACTAAAGTACATGTGTAAACAAAAGAGAAGAGGGATGATCTACCTTGGTGGTAGAGATAACGTCCTTCATGGGAGCCGCTCTTGAAAGTCTGGTTGATGAGGTAGTTAGAGTGCCCACTACCATTCGTTGACAACAACAAACACCTCACAAAATTTTACTTTTATACTCTCTTGATGTTTTCAAAATAAAAGCTCTAGCACAAATATAGCAATCGATGCTTTCCTCTTTGAAGGACCTTTCTTTTACTTTTATGTTGAGTCAGTTTACCTATCTCTCTCCACCTTAAGAAGCAAACACTTGTGTGAACTGTGCATTGATTCCTACATACTTGCATATTGCACTTATTATATTACTTTATGTTGACAATATCCATGAGATATACATGTTATAAGTTGAAAGCAACCGCTGAAACTTAATCTTCCTTTGTGTTGCTTCAATACCTTTACTTTGATTTATTGCTTTATGAGTTAACTCTTATGCAAGACTTATTGATGCTTGTCTTGAAAGTACTATTCATGAAAAGTCTTTGTCATGTGATTCATTTGTTTACTCATGTCATTACCATTGTTTTGATCGCTGCATTCATTACATATGTTTACAAATAGTATGATCAAGATTATGATGGCATGTCACTTCAGAAATTATCTTTGTTATCGTTTTACCTGCTCGGGACGAGCAGAACTAAGCTTGGGGATGCTGATACGTCTCCAACGTATCGATAATTTCTTATGTTCCATGCTACTTTATTGATGATACCTACATGTTTTATGCACACTTTATGTCATATTCGTGCATTTTCTGGAACTAACCTATTAACAAGATGCCGAAGTGCCGTTCCTGTTTTCTGCTGTTTTTGGTTTCAGAAATCCTAGTAACAAAATATTCTCGGAATTGGACGAAATCAACGCCCGGTTCCTATTTTGCCCGGAAGCATCCAGAACACCCGAGAGTCGCCAGAGGCCCCTGGGCCCCAGATGATAGGTGGCGCGGCCCGGGCCCTGGCCCCGCCACCTATGGTGTGGTCGCCCCTTCGACCCTCCGAGGCTGCCCTTTCGCCTATATAAAGCCCCTGCATCGAAACCCTTACGAAAACCCACGGTACGCGAAACCTTCCGAGCCGCCGCCATCGCGAAGCCAAGATCTGGGGGACAGGAGTCTCTGTTCCGCACGCTGCCGACGGGGAAGTGCCCCCGGAAGGCTTCTCCATCGACACCGCTGCCATCTCCACCGCCATCTTCATCACCGCTGCTGCTCCCATGAGGAGGGAGTAGTTCTCCATTGAGGCTCGGGGCTGTACCGGTAGCTATGTGGTTCATCTCTCTCCTATGTGCTTCAATACAATAATCTCATGAGCTGCCTTACATGATTGAGATTCATATGATGATGCTTGTAATCTAGATGTCATTGTGCTAGTCAAGTGAGTTTTACTTATGTGATCTCCGGAGACTCCTTGTCCCACGTGTGTAAAGGTGACAGTGTGTGCACCGTGTGGGTCTCTTAGGCTATATTTCACAGAATACTTATTCACTGTTATGAATGGCATAGTGAAGTGCTTATTTATATCCCTTTATGATTGCAATATGTTTTGTATCACAATTTATCTATGTGCTACTCTAGTGATGTTATTAAAGTAGTTTTATTCCTCCTACACGGTGTAATGGTGACAGTGTGTGCACTCGTGTTAGTACTTGGTTTATGCTATGATCATGATCTCTTGTAGATTGCGAAGTTAACTATTGCTATGATAGAATTGATGTGTATTATTCCTCCTACATAAGCATGAAGGTGACAGTGTGCATGCTATGTTAGTACTTGGTTTAGTCGTATCGATCTTTCATGCACTCTAAGGTTATTTAAATATGAACATTGAATTGTGGAGCTTGTTAACTCCGGCATTGAGGGTTCGTGTAATCCTACGCAATGTGTTCATCATCCAACAAGAGAGTGTAGAGTATGCATTTATCTATTCTGTTATGTGATCAAAGTTGAGAGTGTCCACTAGTGAAAGTCTAATCCCTAGGCCTTGTTCCTAAATACTGCTATCGTTGCTTGTTTACTGTTTTACTGTGTTACTACTGCTGCGTTACTACTGCATGTTTACTTCCTGCAATATTACTACCATCAACTGCACGCCAGCAAGCTATTTTCTGGCGCCGTACTACGCTCATATTCATTCATACCACCCGTATTTCACTATCTCTTCGCCGAACTAGTGCACCTATTAGGTGTGTTGGGGACACAAGAGACTTCTTGCTTTGTGGTTGCAGGGTTGCATGAGAGGGATATCTTTGACCTCTTCCTCCCTGAGTTCGATAAACCTTGGGTAATCCACTTAAGGGAAACTTGCTGCTGTTCTACAAACCTCTCCTCTTGGAGGCCCAACACTGTCTACAAGAATAGAAGCACCCGTAGACATCAAGCACTTTTCTGGCGCCGTTGCCGGGGAGGAAAGGTAAAAGGCACTCATACTTCGGTTCCAGGTAACACTTTTCTGGCGCCATTGTGTGTGCTCGAAGCTATTTCCTTTAGACTCTGCAATTGCGACATTTGGTTTCTTGTTTACACTAGTTAGGCATAATGGACAACAATGACCTTTTTATTCTATTTCCTGATTTAAGACATGGATGGTTTGATGCGAAAATTAAAAAACCCATGGAACATATTAATATGAATGCTTTGAACACTATTGTTGCTAATGCTATGGGAAATTCTAAGCTTGGGGAAGCTGGCTTTGATGAGCATGATATTTTTAGTCCCCCAAGCATTGAGGAGAAAATTTACTTTGATGATACTTTGCCTCCCATTTATGATGATTATAATGATAGTAGTCTTTTGTTACCACCTGTTATGGAGGATAAATTTGATTATGATTACAATATACCTCCTATATTTGATAGCTACTTTGTTGAATTTGCTCCCACTACAATTAATAAGAATGACTATGCTTATGTTGGGAGTAGTAATTATTTTATGCATGAGACTCATGATAAGAATGCTTTATGTGATAGTTATATTGTTGAGTTTGCTCATGATTCTACTGAAAGTTATTATGAGAGAGGAAAATATGGTTGTAGAAATTTTCATGTTACTAAAATGCCTCTCTATGTGCTGAAATTTTTGAAGCTACACTTGTTTTATCTTCCTATGCTTGTTACTTTGCTCTTCAAGAACTTGTTTATTTACAAGATTCCTATGCATAGGAAGCATGTTAGACTTAAATGTGTTTTGAATTTGCCTCTTGATGCTCTCTTTTGCTTCAACTTCTATTTCTTGCGAGTGCATCATTAAAACTGCTGAGCCCATCTTAATGGCTATAAAGAAAGAACTTCTTGGGAGATAACCCATGTGTTTTTTTACTACAGTACTTTGTTTTATATTTGTGTCTTGGAAGTTGTTTACTACTGTAGCAACCTCTCCTTATCATGTTTTTGTGCCAAGTAAAGTTTCTATGTCAAAGTTGATGTTATATTTGGAATCGCTGCGCAGAAACAGCATTGCTGTCTGTCACGAATCTGGGCACAAGTCTCTGTAGAAAATTCGAAAAATCTGCCAATTTACGAGCGTGATCCTCAGATATGTACGCAACTTTCATTAGTTTTGAGTTTTTCCGTTTGAGCAAGTCTGGTGCCATTTTTAAATTCGTCTTTACGGACTGTTCTGTTTTTGACAGATTCTGCCTTTTATTTCGCATTGCCGCTTTTGCTTTGTTGAATGGGTTTCTTTGTTCCATTAACTTTCAGAAGTTATGTGCAATGTCCAGAAGTGTTAAGAATGATTGTGTCACCTCTGAACATGTGAATTTTTGATTATGCACTAACCCTCTAATGAGTTTTCTTGAAGTTTGGTGTGAAGGAAGTTTTCAAGGGTCAAGAGAGGAGTATGATATACTATGATCAAGAGGAGTGAAAGCTCTAAGCTTGGGGATGCCCCGTGGTTCATCCCTGCATATTCTAAGAAGACTCAAGCGTCTAAGCTTGGGGATGCCCAAGGCATCCCCTTCTTCATCGACAAAGTATCAGGTTCCTTCTCTTGAAACTATATTTTTATTCGGTCACATCTTATGTTCTTTACTTGGAGCGTCTGTGTGCTTTTATTTTTGTTTTGTTATCTTAGTTCTCTGAATAAGTTCATCCTTGTGTGGGAGAGAGACACGCTCCGCTGGTTCGTATGAACACATGTGTTCTTAGCTCATAATGTTCATGGCGAAGTTTCCTCTTCGTTAAATTGTTATATGGTTGGAATTGGAAAAATGCTACATGTAGTAGTTGGTAAAATGTCTTGGATAATGTGATACTTGGCAATTGTTGTGCTCATGTTTAAGCTCTTGCATCATATACTTTGCACCTATTAATGAAGAAATACATAGAGCTTGCTAAAATTTGGTTTGCATATTTGGTCTCTCTAAAGTCTAGATAATTTCTAGTATTGAGTTTTGAACAACAAGGAAGACGGTGTAGGGTCTTATAATGTTTACAATATGTCTTTTATGTGAGTTTTGCTGCACCGGTTCATCCTTGAGTTTGCTTCAAATAACCTTGCTAGACTAAACCTTGTATCGAGAGGGAATACTTCTCATGCATCCAAATCCTTGAGCCAACCACTATGCCATTTGTGTCCACCATACCTACCTACTACATGGTATTTTTCCGCCATTCCAAAGTAAATTGCTTGAGTGCTACCTTTAAACAATTCAAAATTTATCACCTCTTATTTGTGTCAATGTTTTATAGCTCATGAGGAAGTATGTGGTGTTTTATCTTTCGATCTTGTCATTTACTTTTGATAGACTTTCACAATGGACTAGTGGCTTCATCCGCTTATCCAATAATTTTGCAAAAAGAGCTGGCAATGAGGTTCCCAGCCTCAATTAATTAACTTGCATTAATAATTCTCTTCACATGTTTTGCCCTGATCTATCAGTAAGCAACTTAAATTTGCAAATAGACACTCCTCCATGGTATGTGAATGTTGGAAGGCACCCGAGGATTCGGTTAGCCATGGCTTGTGTAAGCAAAAGGTTGGGGGAGTGTCATCTAATAAATAAAACTAAAGTACATGTGTAAACAAAAGAGAAGAGGGATGATCTACCTTGGTGGTAGAGATAACGTCCTTCATGGGAGCCGCTCTTGAAATTCTGGTTGATGAGGTAGTTAGAGTGCCCACTACCATTCGTTGACAACAACAAACACCTCTCAAAATTTTACTTTTATACTCTCTTGATGTTTTCAAAATAAAAGCTCTAGCACAAATATAGCAATCGATGCTTTCCTCTTTGAAGGACCTTTCTTTTACTTTTATGTTGAGTCAGTTTACCTATCTCTCTCCACCTTAAGAAGCAAACACTTGTGTGAACTGTGCATTGATTCCTACATACTTGCATATTGCACTTATTATATTACTTTATGTTGACAATATCCATGAGATATACATGTTATAAGTTGAAAGCAACCGCTGAAACTTAATCTTCCTTTGTGTTGCTTCAATACCTTTACTTTGATTTATTGCTTTATGAGTTAACTCTTATGCAAGACTTATTGATGCTTGTCTTGAAAGTACTATTCATGAAAAGTCTTTGTCATGTGATTCATTTGTTTACTCATGTCATTACCATTGTTTTGATCGCTGCATTCATTACATATGTTTACAAATAGTATGATCAAGATTATGATGGCATGTCACTTCAGAAATTATCTTTGTTATCGTTTTACCTGCTCGGGACGAGCAGAACTAAGCTTGGGGATGCTGATACGTCTCCAACGTATCGATAATTTCTTATGTTCCATGCTACTTTATTGATGATACCTACATGTTTTATGCACACTTTATGTCATATTCGTGCATTTTCTGGAACTAACCTATTAACAAGATGCCGAAGTGCCGTTCCTGCTGTTTTTGGTTTCAGAAATCCTAGTAACAAAATATTCTCGGAATTGGACGAAATCAACGCCCAGGTTCCTATTTTGCCCGGAAGCATCCAGAACACCCGAGAGCCGAGGGGCCCTGTGGGCCCCAGATGATAGGTGGCGCGGCCTGGGCCCTGGCCGCGCCAGCCTATGGTGTGGTCGCCCCTTCGACCCTCCGAGGCTGCCCTTTCGCCTATATAAAGCCCCCATCGAAACCCTTACGAAAAAGCCACGGTACGCGAAACCTTCCGAGCCGCCGCCATCGCGAAGCCAAGATCTGGGGGACAGGAGTCTCTGTTCCGGCACGCGCCGGACGGGGAAGTGCCCCGGAAGGCTTCTCCATCGACACCGCTGCCATCTCCACCGCCATCTTCATCACCGCTGCTGCTCCCATGAGGAGGGAGTAGTTCTCCATTGAGGCTCGGGGCTGTACCGGTAGCTATGTGGTTCATCTCTCTCCTATGTGCTTCAATACAATAATCTCATGAGCTGCCTTACATGATTGAGATTCATATGATGATGCTTGTAATCTAGATGTCATTGTGCTAGTCAAGTGAGTTTTACTTATGTGATCTCCGGAGACTCCTTGTCCCACGTGTGTAAAGGTGACAGTGTGTGCACCGTGTGGGTCTCTTAGGCTATATTTCACAGAATACTTATTCACTGTTATGAATGGCATAGTGAAGTGCTTATTTATATCCCTTTATGATTGCAATATGTTTTGTATCACAATTTATCTATGTGCTACTCTAGTGATGTTATTAAAGTAGTTTTATTCCTCCTACACGGTGTAATGGTGACAGTGTGTGCACTCGTGTTAGTACTTGATTTATGCTATGATCATGATCTCTTGTAGATTGCGAAGTTAACTATTGCTATGATAGAATTGATGTGTATTATTCCTCCTACATAAGCATGAAGGTGACAGTGTGCATGCTATGTTAGTACTTGGTTTAGTCGTATCGATCTTTCATGCACTCTAAGGTTATTTAAATATGAACATTGAATTGTGGAGCTTGTTAACTCCGGCATTGAGGGTTCGTGTAATCCTACGCAATGTGTTCATCATCCAACAAGAGAGTGTAGAGTATGCATTTATCTATTCTGTTATGTGATCAAAGTTGAGAGTGTCCACTAGTGAAAGTCTAATCCCTAGGCCTTGTTCCTAAATACTGCTATCGTTGCTTGTTTACTGTTTTACTGTGTTACTGCTGCGTTACTACCGCATGTTTACTTCTGCAATATTACTACCATCAACTGCACGCCAGCAAGCTATTTTCTGGCGCCGTACTACTGCTCATATTCATTCATACCACCTGTATTTCACTATCTCTTCGCCGAACTAGTGCACCTATTAGGTGTGTTGGGGACACAAGAGACTTCTTGCTTTGTGGTTGCAGGGTTACATGAGAGGGATATCTTTGACCTCTTCCTCCCTGAGTTCGATAAACCTTGGGTAATCCACTTAAGGGAAACTTGCTGCTGTTCTACAAACCTCTGCTCTTGGAGGCCCAACACTGTCTACAAGAATAGAAGCACCCGTAGACATCACTCCACATGTAATCTTCAAAGCCCATCTTCACTTACGGCCCACCTCCTGATTTGGCCAAAATCGGGTGATAACAGCGCCTCACCTAAATCTCCGGTGACCCTCGCCACAAAGGCCTAGGTCACGGTTCCACTAAGGGATTTCCTTCGAGGCGGAAACCGGGCCTTACACAAAGGTTGGGGCACACATCCACAACTTAATTGGAGGCTCCCAACAAATCACCACAAAGGTCTAGAATCCGTCTAGGGTTCCAAGAACCCAAGAGTAACAACCTTCTTGCTTTCACCACCACGAATCACCATGGAGAACTCAAACCGATGCACCAAATGCAATGGCAAGAACACCACAAAGATGCTCAAGTCCTTCTCTCTCAAATTCCAACAAAGCTACAAAAGCTATTGGGGGAATAAGAGAGGAAGAACAAAGAAATTCACAAAGAACACCAAGATCAAGATCTAGAGAGTTCCACTCACAAAGAGATGGATTTGATTGGTAGAAAAGTAGATCTAGATCTCCTCTCTCTTTTCCCTCAAATGGGGGCAAGAATCATGGAGGGATTGAGAGATAGTGCAAGCTTCTCTAGTTCAACAATGGAGGAGAGAGAGAGTGAGAGAAGCTACAGCCCAAGGAGGAAGAAGGGGGTATTTATACCCCCCAAGAAAATCGAGCCGTTGGGCAAAACCAGGGCCGGATATTCCGGCCCAAGTTGGGGCCGGATAATCCCCCCCCCGGATAATCCGGCCTCAGGGACAAAACCTGGTAAAAATCCGGCCAAATGTCCGCCCCCTATCCAGAGCTGCTTTTCTTCTGGTCCTTAGCCGATTTCGAGGGGGCCGGATATTTTGGAAATATCCGGCCCGGAAAATCCGGCCTAGCAAACTGCAGAAACACCAAAACTAAAACGGGCATAACTTTAGCATCCGGACTCCGATTTTGATGATCTTGGGCTTGTTTTGAAGCTAGGAACAAGCTCTACAAGATCATGCAGGAAACCATCATAGTCCAACAAGGGAGGATAGAAACAAATGATGAAAGGTTTGACCTATCTAAAAAAGACATACCGGTAAAACCTCCAATCTCGAAAATGCAACAAGTTGCCCGTGCAAAAACCATTCTTGATGAACTAGAGCTTGTCATGAGAATAAGCACAAGCTCTAAATCATCACATGGATAATATCCAAATAATAACCAAGAAAGATGATGAACCAAACTCGAAAACGCAACAAGTGATCTATGCAAAATCCGTTTTCGATGAACTAGAGCTTGTCATGAGAATACGCACAAGCTCTAAAACATCACATGGATAAGGTCCAAATAACAACCAAGAAAGATGATGCAAGGATTCAAAGGTTTGAGCTCTCTCCGAACGATACGATCGAGTTACCCACTCGAGAGCCCTCTTGATAGTACGGCAACTAAACTATAAACCGGTGTTATCACCAGAATTTGGCCAAGTCAGAGGTGGGCCGCGATCAAGATGGACTTGAAGATATATGCGTGGACAGATATGTGAATCGGCCTTGTGTATCAAGTTTGGGCTAGTTGGCCCGTGTATCTTTATAGTAGGTTACGTAGAAATTAGAGTTTATCTCGTGCACGGTTTAGTGCACGCCCACATTAGAAAGTCCGCTTGGACTATAAATATGTACCTAGGGTTTATGGAATAAACAACAACCAACGTTCAACACAAACCAATCTCGGCGCATCGCCAACTCCTTCGTCTCGAGGGTTCCTCCGGTAAGCACCATGCTGCCTAGATCGCATCTCGCGATCTAGGCAGCACGAGCCTGCCTAGTTGTTCATGCGTTGCTCGTACTGAAGCCTTTTTGATGGCGAGCAACGTAGTTATCGTAGACGCGTTAGGGTTAGCATCGTTCTTAGCATCATATGCTCGCGTAGTGCAACCCTTGCGCGTCTAGCCGTCCTTGTGCCTCATCATGGGTGCAGGGGCGGCACCCCGCTTGATCTTTATTTAGTAGATCTGATCCGTTATGGTCGCTCCTTGATTCATCAAGGATTAGTTTAATATCTGCAATAGTTAGGCCTTACAAAGGGTTGGAGGATCCAGCGGCATGCAGGGTGTAGTTTGCTGCCCCTAGACAGGACGTTCCGAGGATCAACCTAGTGTTGGTTTTTAGGCCTTGTCTAGGGCTGGCTTACGTTTACCGTGCGTGAGCGCGAGGCCCAATCGTGAGTAGGATGATCCGATTATGCGGTGAAAACCCTAGATCGTCGTGGATCTCATATGCTTTATCTTGATCAAGCAGGACCACCATATATTCGGCCACCTTGGACGAATCATGGGTGGATCGGCTCCATGAGCCGATTCACAGGATAACCTGAGAGCCGATCGAGGCTCGTATTTAACGTGTACGTGTGTGCCCTGCAGGAAACTAAGCGAGGCATCATCCACACCTTCCTGACCAGGTATAGGTCAGGTGGCACGCCCTTGCGACCCGCATCGGCGCGCGACCAGGAGGCTTTGCGGGCCGTCGCTCTGAGGGACTGGGGCCAGCCGCAGCCCTAGTCATTCCCGGCTCTACGGTGTTGGCGTCACTGCCGGTGGGTTTCTGACGTCAACACATTCTGGCACGCCCGGTGGGACACCATCTCAACGACAACCATCTCGCCATCCACATCAGAGATGGCGAAAGACACCATACCATCTTCATCAGAGATGGCGAAAAGCACCCCGGTCGAGTACGAGGATCGGAATGGCAAAGTCAGGGCCCTCTGCGAGGCCGACCTCATCGGCCCTTCCCACGACGCCCGCTACCGTGGCGTCAACACGGTCGATCTCAGCCACTCCATAAGGGAACCAGGGTTCTCTTTCGATGCCAATATGGCAGGGTTCGTGATTCACCATGACGCGGACAAAGCGGAAAGCAGCCATACTCGTGGCAAGGAGAAAGACGAGGCCGCTCCACGTGACCGGCCCGAAGACGACAATAAACGATACCTGGCCAAGGAGGAGGCGAGAAGCATGCGGTATCCACGCCCATTATCCGTGCATCTCCTCAGCAAATATGATCAGCCATACGACCGACACCGCCCCGGCGAAGACGACCAAAGAATTCATCGGTCCGATGCAGGCGGGAGGTATCGTCAAGACAACAGCTATGACGACGGGTACGAACGTCGTGACAATGTGGACAGGCACTGGGACTGCCCCTTCTTCAGATACTGCTGGGATTCCGGAATGAGCCGATTGCCAACAATCGGCAATTGCCCAGAATGCAAACAAAAGGAGAAGGGTGCAGCTAAGTTATCCGTGTTCGAGCGCCTGGGGCCTCTCCCGCCTTGGGGCAGGCATACCGAGTCCGTTCAGATGGAAGATCACGAGGAACTCGAAGGCGGTGATGAAGAGGATAAGTATCATCGGCCAAGATGGTGTCCTGACGGGCTCAGCCGCTCCCAAAAACGTAGGGTTCAGCGACTACGTGCGTTGGAAGAAGCCGAAAGGTTATATCTGCACGCGCTGAGGAAGGCGCGGCCTGACCTGGCCGTCAAAATTCAGCGAACCTTGGATGAGGAAGGTCGGCCACAAAGAAAAGAGTGGCGCCCCAAGCAAAAGAAAGCCGATGACGAGACATCGGCTGGCACCAACATGGTTTTCATCCTTCCTGCGGAATTTAGCGCTCCAAGGTTATATGAAGCACCTGTGGCACAACTGGACTGCGGCCCACGGCCGGTCATCTTCGAGAAGCCGCGAGAAAGGAGTTACAGGCATCTGAAGGCCCTGTATTTACGAGGCTACATCAATGGACAGCTTGTCAATAAGATGTTGGTGGACACCGGAGCGGCAGTCAACATTATGCCATACTCTATGCTGCGGCGGTTGGGACGCTCCACCTCGGATTTAATCAAAACCAATGTAACATTGAGCGATTTCAACGGCCAAGCATCTGACGCGCAAGGGGTTCTAAACGTGGATCTGACCGTAGGAAGAAAGACTATCCCTACGACGTTCTTTGTTGTCGACAGCAAAAGCACATATGCTGTAATATTAGGGAGGGATTGGATCCACGCCAACTGTTGCATTCCGTCCACGATGCACCAATGCCTGATTCAGTGGGATGGAGATGAGGTGGAGGTCGTCCACGCCGATGATTCAGCCGAGATTTCAACAGCCGGTATGGGCATTTGGGAGGCATCAGGTCAAGAGCCACTCTCGGGCATCAATTTGGACGACTGCGAACGCATCGATGTGACAAAGAACGGGGTAAGGCTGGTTCTATCCACCGGACTGACCGTATAACGAGAACAACATCGATGAGCAAAGGTGGTGAGGCTGATCCTTGCGATCGGCCCCAAAAATTTTGTGGAGGAACATTACAAAACCTTCACCAAGCACGCAATGTGGAGGCCGATTCCAGCAATCGGCCAAAATTATCCCCACCATCTATTTTGCCTGGGAGCGACATTTGACCCAGCAGGGGCTACCTAAAAAGCCGATATCATCAATTTTCTTGACAGAATCGGCTCGGGGGGGCATCTAGATGGATTAAATACATGTGAGGCAACATTATCAAGTATGGGGGCCGACGCACAAGTTGGCCGTGGAAAAGTTGAAAATTTTTGAGCACAGCCGATGCACGGCCATCGACTTAAGGGCATCAACCACCTTGCGACCGTCACACGAAGGAGCTTAAGGGAACAGTCGTCAGGCAGCGAGGCTCCACTGAAGGGCGAATATGCCGGCGAATATTCGATGATGAGGCGATCGGCTACGGCATGTCACGACCACAAGGGGGGAAAACATCAGGAGACGTCCTCACCAAGAGCTGCATCAGCCTGCCAAAGATAATGAGCCAATATTATCGACGAAACGCAGGACTTGAACGGGAGAAGCTCAGGGAGACAGTTGGCCCTGAAGGGTCCTTCACTATAGTAGGCCGATTTTTCCCAATCGGCTGGCCCTGCATCCCAGCTTGCCTGAAGAATGATGCTGAGGTCGCCAGAAACATCAGTTTCTACATACAAGCCAATTGAGTGACACGCACGGGGCTTTGTTGTGGGCACCTGCCCGGAACCAGATGGCCAGCCCGCTGGATTGGCTAGCAAGGCTCATGATCTTGCTTGAGGTCTCATGGGGCAAAGCCGATGCTAGACCGTTGACTCAAGGGGTATGGTGGTTACAGGCAAAGATCTCATGGAGCATCCATCACCAAATCGGCAGTGTTCGCGCAAGCCTGCGGGTCAGTCTAGGGTCATGAGGACAACCGATGATCGTCCGATGATCTTGATGAGCCGAACCATTCGAGCCGAGCTATCTGCACCAGAAGCTGCATCAGTTCGCCCGAGATGATGAGCTAATTAGGACAGCAAGGTGGTTCCTCGGAGCTGCTGACCTTTCCAGAATCTGCCAGGGGCTGGCTCCTTGAGCCTAACACAGTGATACAGTCGGGAAACCGATGGTGGCCCAATCAGCTGGTCTGCTTTTATCCTCGCCTGGACTAAGGCTCGGGGGGCAGCTCGCCCCTTAAGGTTCCTTGTTCTATGGAGCCGATTTGGTTGAAATCGGCTTGCTCTGCATCATAACTCGTCAAGAGAGGGTGAATTATTGCAGACGGGAGTGGCTGGAGGTAGTGGAAGGAAGCAACGATCGCTGACGGACTTTGGACCAGGTGTGACTACGAAGAGATGAGGCATTATCAGGACAGTGGCAAAGAGGATCCGGTAGATGAGAATGCCGCTGAGGTCCATTAGTCCGTGTGGTTGAGTCTGCATTTCCAGGATCTAGGATTTGCGCGATTGCGGCTCGTCCTAGGGGTGGAGGTCTGGATGGATCTACCTCGAGTTTATCATGAGAGTCCGATGCATTGCCATCGGCTCCTTAAAGCACCGACCAGGTTGGCAATCGGCAAGCACGGTATAAAGGGCAATCGGCTAAATTATCATAAAAAAAGGGCGACAAGATCGAGTTGGGGAAGTTCTCCATTGATTAACTAGAGTTCTTACATAAAGAGCTGATTGCTCTCAAAAGAAGATCCTAGGGGCTACATTGCCCGTCTACTACTGATGGCCCTGAGCTAAGATCCTATCTAGGGGCCGTTGCTGCCTTCGTCGTCGTCGCCATCATCGCCGTCGTCGGCGCTGCTCCCAGCCGGCTCGTCGTCGCTGCTGTAGCGACCGCCGGCAGGACCTTCGTTGTCCTCGTCTTCTTCATCAGCGTCGTCGTCGTCGCTGTCGAAATCGCTGAGATTGCCGGGCCAGGGGCAGTGGCGCTTGGCCGGCGGCTCATCGGAGGAGCTGTCATCTTCTTCCTCCTCCTCCGGCCTCTCCTCTTCGGAGGAGGGGGCCCCGTCCCAGGGAAGGTGGTCGTCGTCGCTTTCCTCCACCGCCTCCTCCCTGGCAAGGAAGGAGAGGTCGCTCTCCCCGTCGGTCAGGGACTGGTCGTCCTCCGACCAGGTGGAGAAGTCGTGGCTTGGCTCATTCCCGGCCTCGATGGCGCGGCGAATGTTGGCCGCGTGGGCTTCCTCCGGTTTCCATTCCGGCGTCGGCTCGCGGAAGGGGGAGGACTGCGCAGAAAGGTCTGACGAAGAGGAAGACATGGTGGCACAGGAGGGTTTTTTCTTTGGAAGTACTAGTGCCTGGAGGATGAGGAAGAAAGCTACAGGGAGTGGCCGAATAAAAGGGGGAATATCTGGTTTAATGCCTAAGCAGTTCCCGAGAACGTGGTGCCAGAACCGTCAGGTCGTGCAGAGAAGGCGAGGAGGCAAGACGTCATCATGAAGGAAACTGCGACGGTTCTGCCACGACATGACCCGGCGAAAGAAAGCGTAATGATTTTGGAAATGTCATTTCCAAAACCAGGGGGCATGTGTTATCACCAGAATTTGGCCAAGTCAGAGGTGGGCCGCGATCAAGATGGGCTTGAAGATATATGCGTGGACAGATATGTGAATCGGCCTTGTGTATCAAGTTTGGGCTAGTTGGCCCGTGTATCTTTATAGTAGGTTACGTAGAAATTAGAGTTTATCTCGTGCACGGTTTAGTGCACGCCCACATTAGAAAGTCCGCTGGACTATAAATATGTACCTAGGGTTTATGGAATAAACAACAACCAACGTTCAACACAAACCAATCTCGGCGCATCGCCAACTCCTTCGTCTCGAGGGTTCCTCCGGTAAGCACCATGCTGCCTAGATCGCATCTCGCGATCTAGGCAGCACGAGCCTGCCTAGTTGTTCATGCGTTGCTCGTACTGAAGCCTTTTTGATGGCGAGCAACGTAGTTATCGTAGACGCGTTAGGGTTAGCATCGTTCTTAGCATCATATGCTCGCGTAGTGCAACCCTTGCGCGTCTAGCCGTCCTTGTGCCTCATCATGGGTGCAGGGGCGGCACCCCGCTTGATCTTTATTTAGTAGATCTGATCCGTTATGGTCGCTCCTTGATTCATCAAGGATTAGTTTAATATCTGCAATAGTTAGGCCTTACAAAGGGTTGGAGGATCCAGCGGCATGCAGGGTGTAGTTTGCTGCCCCTAGACAGGACGTTCCGAGGATCAACCTAGTGTTGGTTTTTAGGCCTTGTCTAGGGCTGGCTTACGTTTACCGTGCGTGAGCGCGAGGCCCAATCGTGAGTAGGATGATCCGATTATGCGGTGAAAACCCTAGATCGTCGTGGATCTCATATGCTTTATCTTGATCAAGCAGGACCACCATATATTCGGCCACCTTGGACGAATCATGGGTGGATCGGCTCCATGAGCCGATTCACAGGATAACCTGAGAGCCGATCGAGGCTCGTATTTAACGTGTACGTGTGTGCCCTGCAGGAAACTAAGCGAGGCATCATCCACACCTTCCTGACCAGGTATAGGTCAGGTGGCACGCCCTTGACCCGCATCGGCGCGCGAGGAGGCTTTGCCGTCGCTCGAGGGACTGGGGCCAGCCTCAGCCCTAGTCATTCCCGGCTCTACGGTGTTGGCCAGTCACTGCCCGCCGGTGGGTTTCTGACGTCAACATACGGCAACTAAACTATAAACCGGTCTCCAACTACACTATGAGACCGGTGAGAAAGAAACCCTATCAAGAGCAAACCTTATACTTGCGCATTCCACTTGAGCTTGATGACGACGATCTTGACCTCAACAAGATGGAATGCCTTTCTTGCTTGTGTTTGCTTGACGAAGTCTTGTGGATTGCTCCCCCATAATCCACCATGGGAGAGCTTCTTCTTCGGCGCATCTTCACATAACCATGACCACCATGTGGATTGCTCCCCCATAATCCACCATGGGAGAGCTTCTTCTTTGGCGCATCTTCGCATATCCATGATCACCATATGGATGGCAAGACTCAAGCAAAGGACCTCTTCGAGATGGCTCATCTTGAACTTGCACTTCATTTCTTCATTCTTCATCATGTTGATGTCTTGAAGTAACTTGAGGGCTCACTTCATCTTCATCTTCAAGACATACTTGACACTTGATATCCTTCACCAAATTCTTCTTATTGCAACCTTGAAGCCAACATATGGTTCAAGAATTGCCTATGGACAACTCCTACAAATATAACTCAATGCAAACATTAGTCCATAGGGATTGTCATTAATTACCAAAACCACACATGGGGGCTCCATGCACTTTCAATCTCCCCCATTTTGGTAATTGATGACAATCTCTTTGAGAGGGTTTATATAAGGAATTTAAGTAACAAATAAGTTGAATATATAGAGCAAACTCCCCCATAATATATGCATGTGTGAATGATCTTGACTTTCATTGCATATAATGGCATTCAAAGCCTAGTGGAGTTTCCTCTAAATATTCAACTATGCAAAGCAACAAGATGCAATGCAATAAAGGCACATGCTTAAGCACAAAGCAAAGACATAACCAAATTCCCTTAAACCCTCCAAACTTCTCCCCCATTGGCACCAATTGCCGAAATGGGTGAAAAATTTAGAAGGCCAAAATAGTGAGAGTTCCTCCATAGCGTGTGCATTTCTCATAATTTGAGTGGAATCAAATGCACATATCCAATGACGAATATTCGGAAGGAATCACACTATAGATAGGATCAAAGATTGCAAAAAAGATAACAAAGTCAAGAAGCTTCAACAAATGAAGTAAGCAACCAAATGAACCACAAGGAAGATACCGAAAGAAAGATAGATATTATGATAAGATCAAGAAGATTACTCTAAATAATATGAGGAAGCTCCCCAAGGTTTGTGCACAAAACTAGACAAATTGCATTGGAGAATAAAGTGCACAAACATGGAATCATCACTCCCATAATATCATTCAAAACAAAAGATACCAAGTGAATCAAACTCTAATGATCACCACAAAATAGTGCCTTAAATAGAATGAGGAAGCTCCCCAAGGTACATGCATAAATTAAAATGTTGCATTTGAATACAATATGCATAACATGGAATCCTTACTCCCTCATTACCATTTAAAACACAAACATTTGCAATAGATCATAGAAAGAAAATTAAGCTTAACACTTGCAACAAACAAATGGTTGAGCAACAAGTAGGAGGCACCATAATAAAAGGCTCAACCAAGAGGATATGTGAAAGGCATGATAAAGCATATTATAAGACTATTACAAGGATGAGCAAAAAGCATCATCATAGTCTTCAATGAATTATATTGCTTAGCATGACCAATCAACATGCAACAAATAAATAAGATATCAAATGGAGATGTATCATCTCTTATGTGTATAAGTTTCTCTAAGTGAGCAATATCACAAAGATATTTATCCACAAAGAAACATGCACACACAAAATGGATACTCAAGAAATATAGTATGATATCCCAAAATGAAGTCATGCAATATACCAATAAGAATATTTGCTTAATAGCATGGCCAAAGGCTCAATTTTGTCTTATTGTACATTCGTGAACTTCAACCACAAACATCTAAAATACATCACAAATATCAACAAGGGATAGAAGATAGTTGAGATGCATTTAGAAAGGCAACAAGTATCACAAGCGAGGATACCAAAAGAAATAACTAAATTTGCACTTTCATCTATATTACACAAGTGAGAGCCTTGAGGAATTGATATGCAATAAAATTGCTAGATGGGCATAGATGGGATGGGTGAATCATGAGCATGATTTTATATACTTCCCAACATATGTACTCATCTCAAATTACTCACATTCGCAATAAAGAGGTTTCGTTAAGACTTTAGCAAGAAGCACAATATTTGCAAATAAAGAGATTCATGCCAAGATGACACCATAAGGTTGGCTACAAGAAAAGTATGCATGAGAAGATACTTGTTACCGAGATAGCATTGGTGTGGATGTAGTAGATATGTGTTCGTTGACCATCCTAGCTTGCCTCAAGTTACCATTGAGTCACCACTTCTCCCCAAGAGTGAGACAAGCATCCAATGCATATCCGTTGTACCTAACACAAAGGTAAGTACAAAAAGGTCCCCAAACTAATTGGGTCCGAAGTAGTTAGACACACTACAACATATAGGACAAACTCCACAATACTATGCGCATATAGATATGAAATTGAATTTCATGCACATCTTAGCCAAATTAGGATTTGATGGAGTTTACCCTATATATTGGATCAAAGAAAGTGACACATGCCATAAGATATACATATATTAAATAAGCATGCACAATACTTTCAAGAACCAAAGGAAGATACAATTTGGACAAAACACCAAATAAATCAAGAGACAAAGGTTGCCCAAATTATATCAAAGAATCAAATCAACACAAGATTGACTCCAAAGACTTATCTCATTATAAGAAGCTAATTAAGCCTAAGCACAAAGGAATGAGATAACCAACTCCCAAGAGAGCAAGGTTCCAACAAATAAACCAAACCCTCGACACTTCTTATGATGGCACAAAGTACCCAAAAAAAATTTATATCTCCCAAAACCAAATTTTTGATAATGATCAAGAGATGTTAAGCATTCTATCAAATATATAAGAGCTCCCCCAAGATTAGTGCATTATCTAGGATTTTTCATATGAATACACAATGCACAAAACTAGGATCATCACGCTACCAATATCTACTAAAATGCTAAGAAAGTTTGAATAGTCAAATTAGATCCATAAGATGCAAGGAAGACACATGGGAGTCAAAGCAAAACAAATTCATGGCAATAAATAAGGCAATTTGAACACAAGAGCCAATGTATATATGATCAATAAATATCTACCTCATAATTTATTACCACTTGTCCTAGGACAAGAGGTATTAGGAAATATTTCCCGGTGGTAGTTTGTAAGTATACATAAGATCATATTTACAACGAATAAAGCATATGGTAAAAGATAAGAGTTAACCATCATGCAAAGGGAGTTTCTTGATAGCTTCAATTAGTCATACCAACATGCAAAGCAATTAATAGTATTCATACCAACATGCAAAGCAATTAATAGTATTCATACCAACATGCAAAGCAATTAATAGTATTCATACCAACATGCAAAGCAATTAATAGTATTCATACCAACATGCAAAGCAATTAATAGTATTCATACCAACATGCAAAGCAATTAATAGTATGACTTGAAGCATATGGTTTTCCAAAAATGTATTGAGGGACACATTGTGAAAACCCATGCCAAGAAAAACTTTCACAAATAAGATCCACAAAGATATTAGCAATGAAGCCATTTAAGCAACTTGGAACTTGTTTGAGAAAACATGTCACATATGAGAGATAATTTACAATATCAATTCTATGTGACACAACCTCAAATGTTCACATTTCTTAGGCTTGTAATATGCACAAAGCTTATTACTCCCCCATAATGTGATAAATAATTTATTTTCACAAGAGGCAAATAAGATCCAACTAGAGATATTAATGGACATTGGAATTTGAATTTCTCATGAAGATGACATACCACATAGAGACTAGATAATCTTGCAATATCAATTCTAAGTGATATTCCTCATGTACACACATTGTTAGGATCATGAAATTCCCAAAGGAATATCACTCCCCCAAAATGGGATAGTCCATTAATCTCTCATAAGAGCCATATAAGATACAACAAGATGCAAAGAGGCTCCAACACAAACACAAGTACACGGTGTGCAACCCAACATACATAGACTTGATTTCTCAAGAAAAGCAAGTAGGAAGAACAACATATACAAACACATGCTAGGAACAAAACTAACACATGCAAAGGGGCGAGTAACTTTCAATATAAGTGAGTTGAGAACATGTTACCGCAAGGAGGAACATTGAATACATGATAGAAGCAAGATAACCAAAAGACTTGGCTTGAGATAATATAAATGATGAAGATCCCTTAATTCTTCATGATGTAGCCAAGTCTCCAATGCCCTCCAACAAGCACCTATTGATCAAATTTTGGATTGTTGGTCCCCAACTAAGTTGGGTCCTAAGAGGTTAGTCACAATAGGCTTGGCAACCCAAATGGTTCTTTTCTTGACACCACTTTGAGCACCAACATATTTGGCAAACACATTGCCACCCTCATCCTTACGAAGAGAATAAACATCATCAATGGTGATAGAGTTGGATGAGGTACCAATAGTGCACAAGGAGGAGATGTGGCCCTTCTCACGGCATATGTAGCAAGTTCTTTTCTTCTCCTTCTTCTCACTAGGTTTCTCCACAATGGGAGCATTGGCTTGTTTCTTCTTGGGAAGTGGTATTTCTTCAACTTGAGGTTGAATATGAGTTTGAGCTTGAGGCCGCTTCCCTTTTTGCTTCTTCTTCAAAGGGCAAGATCTAACATGGTGCCCTTCAATATTGCACTTGAAGCAAACAATCTTGGCCGGGTCTTTGACTTGTACTTGGCCATTCTTATTCTTGTTGTTCTTGGACTTGTTCTTGTTGTTGGATTTGAATCCAAGTCCACTCTTGTCACTTGGGGATTGTTGCACACTCAACATCGTGTCAAGTTTGCATTTCCCTTCATGACTCTTTACCAAGTCATTCTTCAAAGAAGTGACTTGGGCCTTGAGCTCTTTGATTTCCTCTACATGGTTAGTAACAACACAAGTACTAGAGGAAGTAGAATCTTCATTGTTAGAGCAACAAGGCAAGGAAGATAATTCATCACAAGATTTAGCAATATTATGAGTGGATGAATTACTAGGACTAGCACATGGTAATATAGCATTTTGAGTAGTAGTGCTAGTATCCACATGAGGCTCACAAGGTGTTTCCTTTGATATGATAGCCTCATGAGCTAACTTTAGCCTATCATGAGAGGCTAGAAGATCCTCATGGGAGCTAGAAAGCTTTCCATGATTTTCTTCCAATTTCCCATAATTGCTAGTTAGCAAATCAAGTTGAGCCCTTAGCTCAACATTCTCCTTCAAGGTAGATGCTTCACAAGAAGTAGAGTTAGTAGCACAAGCATCATTATCAATAGCAATAGGAGAAGGCAAGTTGGCATGCACTTTTAGATAAGAAGCTTTAAGTTGCTCATGCGACTCGGTGAGTTTGGTGAGCGCACTCTCAATGACCCTTGAGCCCTTTTTGAGTTGCTCAAAATCCTCAAGGAGTTTAGCATTAACAAACACAAGCTTATCATTTTTTAGCTTTAGTTCATTTGCCATCTCAAGAGCTCTATCATGGTTTTCCTTTTCTCTAGACAATTCTAGAGCAAAGGTCTCCTCAAGAGCTTCCTTGATGGTTTGTTCTTCTTCAAGTTCATTCTTTAATGATGCGACATCATCGGCATACTCTCGTTCAAGAGCACCCTTTTTATCAATGGTGTTCTCATGCATCCAAATAAGTTTTTGGCTCTCAATGGCGGTAGTCAAGATTTCAAAGAAGTGAGTGCTAGCAATTTTATCTTTGCAAATAACCTTGAATACGCTCTTACCCTTATCGCGTAGAGAGACAACCCAATCCTCTTCTTCATATTCATCCTCATCCTTATCACCACGAGACATATTAGGTTCCATGGTAGGAGGTACCGTGGAACCCTTGGCCATAAGGCATATATGAGGACCGTGAGATAAAGAGGAGGAGTTACTTGAGGCTCCTTTCAAGATCTTGTCTTGACCAATAGAATCTTTGGTTTCCTCTACATTGTTAGACACACAACAACTAGAGGAAATAGAAGCATTTTTATCATGGCCACAAGACAATGCAAGCATATCATCATTAGATTTATTCAAGCAACTTACACATGATATGCAAAGACTATCAACACAAGCATGTAAAACATTTCTAGTGCTAGATGTGTTTGAGTCCGTAGATGAAGCATTACAATGAGATAGAGATGAAGAATCATCAATAGTAAGCTCAATATCAACATTGCAATTTTCATCACCACTCACCATATCATTACCTTGTGTCTTACCACACTTGGGTGAAGTGGAAGAAGATGAGACCTCATCACGGCCGGAAGTGGAAGCAATACAATCATCCTTAATAATATTGGACACATCATATTTATCTTGAATCTTTGTCCATAACTCATGAGCGCTCCAAAAAGGCAAGTATGGAAAGAGACCTACATCTCTCAAAGCATTCATAAGAACATAAGAAGCTTGAGAATTGAGATATAAATTTTTCTCATCCTCTAACGATAGATTTTGTGAATCCATAGGAGGAGAAAAACCTATATCTACAATTTTCTCCATATGAGGGTCAATGTCCCGAAAATGACTAAGCATGCAAATTTTCCAAACATCATAATTTGTGCCATCTAATATAAGAGTGTTATCGTGCACTAATCCTCTAGCCGACATCTTTACTCTCAAGGCGGTGAAGCCTAAGAATGAGAGACCTTGCTCTGATACCAATTGAAAGGACACGGATGTCGCCTAGAGGGGGGGGTGAATAGGTGATTTAAAACTTTTACGAGATGGGCTTAACAAATGCGGAATAAAACTAGCGTTTACTTTGTCAAGCCCAAAGCCTATATACTATGGTTCACCTATGTGCACCAATAACTTATTCTAAGCAAGAGTTCACCTATGTGCACCAACAACTTATGCTAAGCAATACAAGCAAGTATGTGATAGCAAGATATATATAACTTCAAGCACGATGGCTATCACAAGGTAAAGTGCATAAGTAAAGAGCTCGGGTATAGAGATAACCGAGGCACGCGGGAGACGATGATTTATCCCGGAGTTCACACTCTTGCGAGTGCTAATCTCCGGTGGAGAGGTGCGGTTGCTTAGTGCTCCCGAACGCCACAAGAGGCTCACCTTGAGGTGTGGTTGCTCGATGCACACCAACGCCACAAAGGCCTCACCCCAAGATGCGGTACTCACACCACACACCGAACGCCACGAAGGCGCCTCACCTAAATCTCCGGTGACCCTCGCCACAAAGGCCTAGGTCACGGTTCCACTAAGGGATTTCCTTCGAGGCGGAAACCGGGCCTTACACAAAGGTTGGGGCACACATCCACAACTTAATTGGAGGCTCCCAACAAATCACCACAAAGGTCTAGAATCCGTCTAGGGTTCCAAGAACCCAAGAGTAACAACCTTCTTGCTTTCACCACCACGAATCACCGTGGAGAACTCAAACCGATGCACCAAATGCAATGGCAAGAACACCACAAAGATGCTCAAGTCCTTCTCTCTCAAATTCCAACAAAGCTACAAAAGCTATTGGGGGAATAAGAGAGGAAGAACAAAGGAATTCACAAAGAACACCAAGATCAAGATCTAGAGAGTTCCACTCACAAAGAGATGGATTTGATTGGTAGAAAAGTAGATCTAGATCTCCTCTCTCTTTTCCCTCAAATGGGGGCAAGAATCATGGAGGGATTGAGAGATAGTGCAAGCTTCTCTAGTTCAACAATGGAGGAGAGAGAGAGTGAGAGAAGCTACAGCCCAAGGAGGAAGAAGGGGGGTATTTATACCCCCAAGAAAATCGAGCCGTTGGGCAAAAGTTGGGGCCGGATAACCCGCCGGATAATCCGGCCTCAGGGACAAAACCTGGTAAAAATCCGGCCAAATGTCCGCCCCCTATCCAGAGCTGCTTTTCTTCTGGTCCTTAGCTGATTTCGAGGGCCCCGGATATTTTGGAAATATCCGGCCCGGATAATCCGGCCAGGATATTTTGGAAATATCCGGCCCGGAAAATCCGGCCTCGCAAACTGCAGAAACACCAAAACTAAAACGGGCATAACTTTAGCATCCGGACTCCGATTTTGATGATCTTGGGCTTGTTTTGAACCTAGGAACAAGCTCTACAAGATCATGCAGGAAACCATCATAGTACAACAAGGGAGGATAGAAACAAATGATGAAAGGTTTGACCTATCTAAAAAAGACATACCGGTAAAACCTCCAATCTCGAAAATGCAACAAGTTGCCCGTGCAAAAACCATTCTTGATGAACTAGAGCTTGTCATGAGAATAAGCACAAGCTCTAAATCATCACATGGATAATATACAAATAATAACCAAGAAAGATGATGAACCAAACTCGAAAACTCAACAAGTGATCTATGCAAAATCCGTTTTCGATGAACTAGAGCTTGTCATGAGAATAAGCACAAGCTCTAAAACATCACATGGATAAGGTCCAAATAACAACCAAGAAATATGATGCAAGGATGCAAAGGTTTGAGCTCTCTCCGAACGATACGATCGAGTTACTCACTCGAGAGCCCTCTTGATAGTACGGCAACTAAACTATAAACCGGTCTCCAACTACACTATGAGACCGGTGAGAAAGAAACCCTATCAAGAGCAAACCTTATACTTGCGCATTCCACTTGAGCTTGATGACGACGATCTTGACCTCAATAAGATGGAACGCCTTTCTTGCTTGTGTTTGCTTGACGAAGTCTTGTGGATTGCTCCCCCATAATCCACCATGGGAGAGCTTCTTCTTCGGCGCATCTTCACATAACCATGACCACCATGTGGATTGATCCCCCATAATCCACCATGGGAGAGCTTCTTCTTTGGCGCATCTTCGCATATCCATGATCACCATATGGATGGCAAGACTCAAGCAAAGGACCTCTTCGAGATGGCTCATCTTGAACTTGCACTTCATTTCTTCATTCTTCATCATGTTGATGTCTTGAAGTAACTTGAGGGCTCACTCATCTTCATCTTCAAGACATACTTGACACTTGATATCCTTCACCAAATTCTTCTTATTGCAACCTTGAAGCCAACATATGGTTCAAGAATTGCCTATGGACAACTCCTACAAATATAACTCAATGCAAACATTAGTCCATAGGGATTGTCATTAATTACCAAAACCACACATGGGGGCTCCATGCACTTTCAGCTGGTTACAGCGGGAGGGTTTTCAGGATATGGTCAAGAAAGTTTGGGAAAAACCAGTTGCTGATGAGTCTCCAATAGTGAGGTGGAATAATAAGATGCGTTCGATACGCAAACACCTTTCTGGTTGGGCTCGCCACACAACAGGTTTACTTAGAAAAGAAAAGCAACGACTTTCATCTATCATAGATGACCTCGAAGCTTGCGCAGAAGTTCGTCCGTTGACCGCACATGAGATTGAGCTTAAAAACAAATCAAATGTGGATATAGCAAAACTTTTGCCTGAGGAGGAGCTTAAATGGTACCAAAGATCTAAAGTTCAATTTATTCTTGAAGGGGATTCGAATACAAGTACTTCCATAGTATTGCCAATGGCAGACATAGGAAGAAGCGTATTCGTTCTCTTATACAAGAAGAAGGTACGATCGAAGGTCATCAACAGCTAAAGTCGTATATTACCAATTATTATAAATCTTTGTTCGGCGCACCTGAAGAAGGCAACTTCTCGATGGATGAGTCTAGAACAGAGGATATCCCTCAGGTTTCTAATGTGGAAAATAGCTTGCTTACGGCATCCTATTTCGAGGATGAAGTTTAAAAAGTTGTTTTCCAAATGGAACACAATAAAGCACCTGGCCCCGATGGCTTTCCCGCTGAGTTTTACCAGACTTTTTGGGATATCATCAAGGAGGATCTTCTAGCCATGTTCGGTGTTCTTCATACCGGACAACTAGAGTTGTTCCGCCTGAACTTTGGTGAGATAATTTTATTGCCTAAGGTTAATGAAGCAGAAAGGATCCAACAATATCGTCCTATTTTCCTTCTTAATGTTAGCTTTCAAATTTTCACTAAGGTTGCTACCATCAGGCTGAACTCGATGGCTGATTATGTGGTCCGTCCTTCACAAACTGCTTTTATGCATGGGCGTAACATCTTGGATGGGGTGGTTATCTTGCATGAAACGGTTCATGAATTACATCGGAAAAATTTGAATGGAGTTATTCTAAAGATTGACTTCGAAAAAGCCTATGATAAGGTTAAGTGGTCTTTTCTCCATCAAACTCTCAAAATGAAAGGTTTCTCTGCTGAGTTGCGTGCTTTAATCCATAGTTTTGTCTCGGGAGGAAGTGTTGCTATTAGAATCAATGATGACGTAGGAAAGTACTTCCAAACCAAGAAGGGACTTAGATAGGGTGATCCTTTATCGCCAATGTTGTTTAACATAGTGGCTGATATGCTCGCTGTCATGATTGAATGCGCAAAATCCGATGACCAAATTGAAGGTGTGATTCCTCATCTGGTAGATGGTGGACTATCTATTCTTCAGTATGTTGACGATACAATTCTTTTTATGGAACATGACATCGAAAAAGAAAAAAACCTGAAGCTAATTCTTTCAGCGTTTGAGCAATTATCGGGTCTAAAGATAAACTTCCATAAGAGTGAGTTGTTTTGTTTCGGTGAGGCCAAGGATCAGGTTGACCTGTATGCTGAATTATTTGGCTGCGGGCAAGGCCAATTTCCTATTAGGTATTTGGGTATCCTGATTCATTATCGGAGACTGACCATAGCCGAATGGAAGATGGTCGAGGAACGACTACAAATTAGATTATGTAGCTGGAAAGGGAAGTTACTATCCTTGGGAGGAAGATTAGTTCTCATAAATTCAGTACTAAGTAACATGGTGTTGTACATGATTTCCTTCTTCCAATTGCCGAGAGGAGTTCTAAAACGACTGGATTATTTCCGGTCAAGATTCTTCTGGCAAGGGGATGGTGAGAAGCGGAAATATCGACTTACGAAATGGAGTGTGGTTTGCCGACCCAAAGATCAAGGAGGTCTTGGTATTCATGACCTCGAGATCAAAAACAGGGCCCTACCTGGTAAGTGGTTGTTCAAGCTACTTACCGAGGAAGGAATTTGGCAAACACTCCTTAAGAGAAAGTACATCGGCCCAAATACGTTGTCTCAGGTTTCATGGAAACCTGGGGACTCCCATTTTTGGGCAGGTCTTATGGCGACGAAGAAATTCTTCTTCCCATATGGTTCTTTCTCCATTAAGGATGGATCGGAGATTAGGTTCTGGGAGGATAAATGGCTAGGTAATGCCACACTCCGCGAACAATATCCGGCTTTGTACAATATAGTGCGGCACAAGAGTGATACTCTTTCTAAGGTGTTGGAAACTTCCCCACCAAATGTGTCGTTCCGAAGAAGTCTCATTGGGCCTAGACAAGCATCATGGAATGACTTGTTACGACGTCTGGATTCTATCCATTTGACGCAAGGGTCAGATGAGTTTCGATGGAATCTTACTGGGACCGGTGTTTTCTCAGTGGCCTCTATGTACAATGCTTTAATTCAACCTGATATCCCCGTCGATAATAATTTAAAATTTTGGAAGATGAAGATCCCGCTGAAAACTAAGGTGTTTGCGTGGTATCTTCGTCGTGGAGTGATTCTTACCAAAGATAACCTTGCAAGACGCAATTGGAAGGGAAGCAAAAAGTGTGTCTTCTGTCACCATGACGAGACTATTAAACATCTTTTCTTCCAGTGTTCATTTGCTCGTTCTATATGGTCAGCCATCCAAGTAGGTTCTACCTTATACCCACCACGTAGTGTTGCGAATATTTTCAGCAACTGGCTCAATGGTGTGGATCCTAGGTTCAAATTACTTATTAGGGTGGGAGCGATTGCTGTTATTTGGTCGCTATGGCTATGTAGAAATGACAAGATTTTTAATAATAAATGTTCATCCCTTTTGCAGGTCATCTACCGATGCACGACTACGCTCCGTTCATGGTCGCTTCTACAGCGTGTGGATCATCGAGACCTCTTTACGGAGGTGTCTACACGGTTGGAGGATACGGCGAGGGATATTTTTGTTGGAGATATGCCCAAGAGGCAATAATAAAAGTGGTTATTATATATCTTTATGTTTATGATAAATGTTTATATACCATGCTATAATTGTATTAACCGAAACATTGATACATGTGTGATATGTAAACAACAAAGAGTCCCTAGTAAGCCTCTTAACTAGCTTGTTGATTAATAGATGATTAGTTTCATAATCATGAACATTGGATGTTATTAATAACAAGATTATATCATTATATGAATGATGTAATGGACACACCCAATTAAGCGTAGCATAAGATCACGTCATTAAGTTATTTGCTATAAGCTTTCGTTACATAGTTACCTAGTCCTTATGACCATGAGATCATGTAAATCACTTATACCGGAAAGGTACTTTGATTACATCAAACGCCACTGCGTAAATGGGTGGTTATAAAGGTGGGATTAAGTATCCGGAAAGTATGAGTTGAGGCATATGGATCAACAGTGGGATTTGTCCATCCCGATGACGGATAGATATACTCTGGGCCCTCTCGGTGGAATGTCGTCTAATGTCTTGCAAGCATATGAATAAGTTCATAAGATACCACATACCACGGTACGAGTAAAGAGTACTTGTCAGAGACGAGGTTGAACAAGGTATAGTGTGATACCGATGATCAAACCTCGGACAAGTAAAATATCGCGTGACAAAGGGAATTGGTATCGTATGTGAATGGTTCATTCGATCACTAAAGTCATCGTTGAATATGTGGGAGCCATTATGGATCTCCAGATCCCGCTATTGGTTATTGGTCGGAGTGAGTACTCAACCATGTCCGCATAGTTCGCGAACCGTAGGGTGACACACTTAAAGTTGGATGTTGAAATGGTAGAACTTGAATATGGAATGGAGTTCGAATATTTGTTCGGAGTCCCGGATGAGATCCCGGACATCACGAGGAGTTCCGGAATGGTCCGGAGAATAAGATTCATATATAGGATGTCATTTTATGTGAATTAAAATGATTCGGAAGGTTCTATGGAAGGTTCTAGAAGGTTCTAGAAAAGTCTGAAGAACACACCTAGGAAGGTGGAGTCCACATGGGACTCCACCTCCATGGCCGGCCAACCCTAGTGGGGTGGAGTCCCAAGTGGACTCCCCATAAGGGGCCGGCCACCCCCCATATGGTAGGTGGAATTCCCACCTCTAGTGGGAATCCTAGCTTGGGAAGGTTTCCCACCATATGGAAGGTTTTGGGTTCGGGTCTTATTCGGAGACTTGTAGTCCAACACTTGGGGCTTCCACCTATATAATGAGGGGCATAGGGGAGGGGCCGGCCACACCAAAGCCACCACCTTGGCCGCCCCCTATAGTGGCCGGCCACCCCCTCTCCCCAAACCCTAGCGCCCCTCTCCTCCACCATATCCCGCACGCTTAGCGAAGCTCCGCCGGATTTCTCCACCGCCACCGACACCACGCCGTCGTGCTGTCGGATTCAAGAGCTACTACTTCCGCTGCCCGCTGGAACGGGAGGTGGACGTCGTCTTCATCAACAACCGAATGTGTGACCGAGTACGGAGGTGCTGCCCGTTCGTGGCGCCGTGATCAAGATCTTCTACGCGCTTTTGCAAGCGGCAAGTGATCGTCTACCGCAGCAACAAGAGCCTCATCTTGTAGGTTTTGGAATCTCTTCAAGGGTGAGACTCGATAATCCCCTCGTTGCTACCGTCTTCTAGATTGCATCTTGGCTTGGATTGCGTGTTCGCCGTAGGAAAATTTTTGTTTTCTATGCTACGTTATCCTACAGTGGTATCAGAGCCGTGTCTATGCATAGATGGTTGCACGAGTAGAACACAATGGTTTTGTGGGCGTTGATGCTTATGTTATATTTAGCTCGAGTACTTTGCATCTTTGTGGCATAGTGGGATGAAGCGGCTCGGGCTAACTTTACATGACCGCGTTCATGAGATATGCTCCACGCTTGACATGCAACTTGTATTGCATAAGTGGCTTTGCGGGTGTCTGTCTCTCCTACTATAGTGAAGATTCAATTTACTCTTCTATTGACAACACTAGTATCACCGTTGTGGTTGATGTTCGTAGGTAGATTGGATCTTGCTCGAAAACCCTAAACCACGTAAAATATGCAAACCAAATTAGAGAACGTCTAACTTGTTTTTGCAGGGTTTGGTGATGTGATATGGCCATAATGTGATGATGACTATGTATGAGATGATCATTATTGTATTGTGGCAACCGGCAGGAGCCTTATGGTTGTCTTTAAATTTCATGTTGAATAGTATTTCAAAGTAGTTGTAATAGTTGCTACATGGAGGACGATCATGAAGACGGCGCCATTGACCTTGGTGTTTCGCCGACGATGATGGAGATCATGCCCGTTGATGATGGAGATCATGTCCGTGCTTTGAAGATGAAGATCAAAGGCGCAAAGACAAAAGGGCCATATCATATCACATATGAACTGCATGTGATGTTAATCCTTTTATGCATCTTATTTTGCTTAGATCGCGACGGTAGCATTATAAGATGATCCCTCTCACTAAAATTTCAAGATAATAAAGTGTTCATCCTTAGTAGCACCGTTGCCAAGACTTGTCGTTTCGAAGCATCTCGTGATGATCGGGTGTGATCGAATCAACAAGTGCATACAACGGGTGCAAGCCAGTTTTGCACATGCGGATACTAAGGTGGCCTTGATGAGCCTAGCATGTACAGACATGGTCTCGGAACACGTGATACCGAAAGGTAGAGCATGAATCATATGATTGATATGATGAACACTTTGAGTGTTCGCCATTGAAATTACATCTTGTCTCGTGATGATCGGGCATAGGTGTGATGGATTTGGTTCGTGTGATCACTAAGACAATGCGAGGGATATTGTTTTGAGTGGGAGTTCACCTAGTTTTTAATTTTGTTAAATTAAAATTTGAACTCAATTTGTCATAAACATTAGTCTAAACTATTGCAAATATGTTGTAGATATGGCGTCCCCAATCAATTTTAACCAGTTCCTAGAGAAAGAAAAGCTTAAGAGCAACGGTAGCAACTTCACCGACTGGTTCCGTCATGTGAGGATCTTCCTCAATGGCGGAAACCTGCAATATGTGCTTGATGCACCGCTAGGTGACCCTCCTGCAGAAACTGAAACCGATGAAGTAAAGAATGTTTACGTGACTCGGAAAACTCGGTACTCTCAAGTTCAGTGTGCCATCCTGTGCAGTCTGGAAGCCGATCTTCAAAAACGTTTTGAGCACCACGATCCACATGAGTTAATCAATGAGTTAAAGACTATCTTTGAGACTCATGCGGCCGTGGAATGCTATGAAGCATCGAAACACTTCTTCAGCTGCATGATGGAAGAAGGCAGCTCCGTTAGTGAGCACATGCTTGCCATGACCGGGCATGCGAAGAAACTCAGTGACTTGGGAATAGTGATTCCTAACAGACTGGGGATTAATCGTGTCCTTCAATCACTGCCACCTAGTTATAAGAACTTTGTGATGAATTACAATATGCAGAACATGAACAAAGAGTTACCTGAACTCTTCGCCATGCTAAAATCTGCTGAGATTGAAATTAAGAAAGAGCACCAAGTGTTGATGGTCAACAAGACCACCAGCTTCAAGAAACAGGGCAAGTCTAAAGGCAAAAACAAGAAGAGTGGCAAGAAAGCTGCCACGCCTCCTGTGAAACCTAAGTCTGGCCCTAAGTCTGATGCTGAGTGCTATTACTGCAGAAGGGACACTGGAAGCATAATTGCTCCAAGTATTTGGCGGATCTGAAGAGCGGCCTTGTCAAGAAGAAGAAAGAAGGTATATCTGATATACATGTTATAGATGTTTATCTCACTGGTTCTCGTACTAGTACCTGGGTATTTGATACTGGTTCGGTTGCTCATATTTGTAACTCGAAACAGGAACTAAAGAATAAACGAAGACTACTAAAGGATGAAGTGACGATGCGCGTTGGAAATGGATCCAAAGTCGATGTGATCGCTGTCGGCACACTTCCTCTACATCTACCTTCGGGATTAGTTTTAAGCCTAAATAATTGTTATTTTGTACCCGCATTAAGCATGAACATTATATCTGGATCTTGTTTAATGCAAGACGGTTATTCATTCAAGTCTGAGAATAATGGTTGTTCTATTTTTATGAATAATATCTTTTATGGTCGAGCACCTGAAAAGAATGGCTTATTTCTGTTAGATCTCGATAGTAGTGATACACATATACATAACATTGATGCTAAGCGAATTAAATTGAATGATAATTCTACTTATATGTGGCACTGTCGTCTTGGTCATATTGGAGTGAAACGCATGAAGAAACTCCATACCGATGGATTACTTGAATCACTTGACTTTGAGTCACTTGATAGATGCGAAGCATGTCTGATGGGAAAAATGACTAAGACTCCATTCTCGGGTATGATGGAGCGAGCTACTGACTTATTGGAAATCATACATACAGATGTATGTGGACCAATGAGTGTAGCATCGCGCGGTGGTTATCGTTATGTTCTAACCTTCACAGATGATTTGAGTAGATATGGGTATATCTATTTAATGAAACATAAATCCGAAACTTTCGAGAAGTTTAAGGAATTCCAAAGTGAAGTAGAAAATCAACGTAACAAGAAGATTAAATTTCTACGATCTGATCGTGGAGGTGAATATCTGAGTTATGAGTTTGGCATGCATTTAAAGAAATGCGAAATACTTTCACAATTGACACCGCCGGGAACACCACAACGAAACGGTGTGTCCGAACGTCGTAATCGAACTCTCTTAGATATGGTTCGATCTATGATGTCTCTTACTGATTTGCCGTTATCATTTTGGAGTTATGCATTAGAGACAGCCGCATTCACTTTAAATAGAGCACCATCAAAATCCATTGAAACGACACCATATGAATTATGGTTTAATAAGAAACCTAAGCTGTCGTTCCTTAAAGTTTGGGGTTGCGAAGCCTATGTAAAAAAGTTACAACCGGACAAGCTAGAACCCAAAGCGGAGAAATGCGTCTTCATAGGATACCCTAAGGAAACTATAGGGTACACTTTCTATCACAGATCCGAAGGCAAGATCTTTGTTGCTAAGAACGGAACCTTTCTTGAGAAAGAATTTCTCACTAAAGAAGTGACTGGAAGAAAAGTAGAACTCGATGAGATTGAAGAATCTCTGCTTGTTGATCAGAGTAGCGCAGTGCCGGAAGATGTTCATGTGCCGCCTGCACCGGCAACAGAGGAAGCTAATGATAATGATCATGAAACTTCAAATGAGATAACTACTGAACCTCGCAGATCGACAAGGGAACGTGCCACTCCAGATTGGTATGATCCTTGTCTAAATGTCACGATTGTGGATAACAATGATGAAGACCCTGCGACGTACGAAGAAGCGATGATGAGCCCAGATTCCAACAAATGGCAAGAAGCCATGAAATCCGAAATGGGATCCATGTATGATAACAAAGTATGGACTTTGGTAGACTTACCTGATAGCCGAAAGGCTGTCGAGAATAAATGGATCTTTAAGAGAAAAACAGATGCTGATGGTAATATTACTGTCTATAAAGCTCGACTTGTCGCAAAGGGTTTCCGACAAATTCAAGGTGTTGACTACGATGAGACTTTCTCACCTGTAGCGAAGCTAAAATCTGTGAGGATTTTGTTAGCAATAGCTGCATTTTTCGATTATGAGATTTGGCAGATGGATGTCAAAACGGCGTTCCTTAATGGAGACATTGAGGAAGAGTTGTATATGGTACAACCCAAAGGTTTTGTCGATCCTAAAAATGCTGACAAAGTATGCAAACTTCAGCGTTCAATCTATGGACTGAAGCAAGCATCAAGAAGTTGGAACCGACGCTTTGATAAGGTGATCAAAGACTTCGGGTTTATACAGTGTCATGGAGAGGCCTGTATTTACAAGAAAGTGAGTGGGAGCTCTGTAGCGTTCCTGATATTATATGTAGATGACATATTATTGATTGGGAATGATATAGAACTATTAAGCAGTGTAAAAGGTTATTTGAATAATAGTTTTTCAATGAAAGACCTTGGTGAAGCATCATATATATTAGGCATCAAGATTTATAGAGATAGATCAAGACGTCTAATAGGGCTATCACAGAGTACATACCTGGACAAGATTCTAAAGAAGTTTAGAATGGACGAAAGTAAGAAAGGATTCTTACCTATGTTACCAGGCAAGGTCTTGAGTAAGACTCAAGGTCCGGCTACGGCAGAAGAAAGAGAAAGGATGAGTCAGATCCCCTATGCCTCGGCAGTAGGCTCTATCATGTATGCCATGCTATGTACAAGACCGGATATAGCACATGCTGTTAGTTTGACTAGCAGATATCAAAGTGATCCAGGAATGGAACACTGGACAGCGGTCAAGAATATCCTGAAGTACTTGAAAAGAACTAAGGATATGTTTCTTTGTTATGGAGGTGACCAAGAGCTCGTTGTAACAAGTTACACCGATGCAAGTTGGAACACTGATCCTGATGACTCTAAGTCACAATCTGGGTACGTGTTTATATTGAATGGTGCTGCAGTAAGCTGGGCAAGCTCGAAGCAGTGCACGGTGGCGAAATCCTCAACAGAATCGGAGTACATAGCGGCTTCAGTTCATCAGAAGCGGTATGGATGAAGAGGTTCAGTGTAGATCTCGGTGTGGTTCCTAGTGCATTGGACCCACTAGTCATCTACTGTGACAACATGGGTGCCATCGCCAATGCACAAAAACCAAGGTCACACAAGAGGCTGAAGCATATCAAGCTGCGTTATCATTCGATTCGCGAGTACATCGAAGATGGAGAAGTAAAGATTTGCAAAGTACACAATGATCTGAATGTAGCAGATCCGTTGACTAAAGCTCTCCCTAGGGCAAAGCATGACCAACACCAGAATGCCATGGGTGTTAGGTACCTTACAATGTAATCTAGATTATTGACTCTAGTGCAAGTGGGAGACTGTTGGAGATATGCCCAAGAGGCAATAATAAAAGTGGTTATTATATATCTTTATGTTTATGATAAATGTTTATATACCATGCTATAATTGTATTAACCGAAACATTGATACATGTGTGATATGTAAACAACAAAAAGTCCCTAGTAAGCCTCTTAACTAGCTTGTTGATTAATAGATGATTAGTTTCATAATCATGAACATTGGATGTTATTAATAACAAGATTATATCATTATATGAATGATGTAATGGACACACCCAATTAAGCGTAGCATAAGATCACGTCATTAAGTTATTTGCTATAAGCTTTCGTTACATAGTTACCTAGTCCTTATGACCATGAGATCATGTAAATCACTTATACCGGAAAGGTACTTTGATTACATCAAACGCCACTGCGTAAATGGGTGGTTATAAAGGTGGGATTAAGTATCCGGAAAGTATGAGTTGAGGCATATGGATCAACAGTGGGATTTGTCCATCCCGATGACGGATAGATATACTCTGGGCCCTCTCGGTGGAATGTCGTCTAATGTCTTGCAAGCATATGAATAAGTTCATAAGAGACCACATACCACGGTACGAGTAAAGAGTACTTGTCAGGAGACGAGGTTGAACAAGGTATAGTGTGATACCGATGATCAAACCTCGGACAAGTAAAATATCGCGTGACAAAGGGAATTGGTATCGTATGTGAATGGTTCATTCGATCACTAAAGTCATCGTTGAATATGTGGGAGCCATTATGGTTCTCCACATCCCGCTATTGGTTATTGGTCGGAGTGAGTACTCAACCATGTCCGCATAGTTCGCGAACCGTAGGGTGACACACTTAAAGTTGGATGTTGAAATGGTAGAACTTGAATATGGAATGGAGTTCGAATATTTGTTCGGAGTCCCGGATAAGATCCCGGACATCACGAGGAGTTCCGGAATGGTCCGGAGAATAAGATTCATATATAGGATGTCATTTTATGTGAATTAAAATGATTCGGAAGGTTCTATGGAAGGTTCTAGAAGGTTCTAGAAAAGTCCGGAAGAACACACCTAGGAAGGTGGAGTCCACATGGGACTCCACCTCCATGGCCGGCCAACCCTAGTGGGGTGGAGTCCCAAGTGGACTCCCCCATAAGGGGCCGGCCACCCCCTCATATGGTAGGTGGAATTCCCACCTCTAGTGGGAATCCTAGCTTGGGAAGGTTTCCCACCATATGGAAGGTTTTGGGTTCGGTCTTATTCGGAGACTTGTAGTCCAACACTTGGGGCTTCCACCTATATAATGAGGGGCATAGGGGAGGGCCGGCCACACCAAAGCCACCACCTTGGCCGCCCCCTATAGTGGCCGGCCACCCCCTCCCCCAAACCCTAGCGCCCCGCTCCTCCACCATATCCCGCACGCTTAGCGAAGCTCCGCCGGATTTCTCCACCGCCACCGACACCACGCCGTCGTGCTGTCGGATTCAAGAGGAGCTACTACTTCCGCTGCCCGCTGGAACGGGAGGTGGACGTCGTCTTCATCAACAACCGAACGTGTGACCGAGTACGGAGGTGCTCCCCGTTCGTGGCGCCGTGATCAAGATCTGCTACGCGCTTTGCAAGCGGCAAGTGATCGTCTACCGCAGCAACAAGAGCCTCATCTTGTAGGTTTTGGAATCTCTTCAAGGGTGAGACTCGATAATCCCCTCGTTGCTACCGTCTTCTAGATTGCATCTTGGCTTGGATTGCGTGTTCGCCGTAGGAAATTTTTTGTTTTCTATGCTACGTTATCCTACAATTTTTTCCCAACATGGGTGGCAGCGTGATCTGCGGATTGGCCCGCCTTCTTCATAGTTGTGCTTTTAATATCTTGCTTTGGTGTTGTGTGAACATGTTATTTTTCGGAGTGTAATATTTGGATCTTTACGGCTGTGTGCATCCTTGTTATGCAGAGGCCGGGTGTAATATTATTTGAGTAATAAAGCGCCCATTATCGAAAAAAGCTCGTAACATCAATCTCAAAGCTCCATGATCAATTTGTACAACAAACGGATCTGTACAGAAGTTTTTTTTAAACGGGGGCAAAAACTTTGGCTCATTCATTTATTAAGCAGAAGGTGTCCGATATTTAGGACAAAATCGGGCAAAAACCAACATCAACAGTGCCAGAGCACACCCAAGACCACACACCCCGCCACAAGGGCACACCCATCCACTCTGGCTACCCACAAAAGCTAAGAAGCTCAAGCCGACCTATGCCAAACAGATGACTTTTCGAAGAAAAATCGGCAGCTCCGCTTCTGGCGACGAGCCTCGGAGAGGAGATGCGCAAGACAAGCGTCGAATAGGACCTTCACCGGACCACCCCTCGAAGGTCATCGTACACCGCCCGAGTGTGGCTTCGCCTTCACAGCAAGAAGAGACCACCACGAAGACATTCAAACACGCCGGAATGGAGCCGACTAACATGACCTTGCCGCAACTAGACCTTGGTCACCACCATCGTCGTTGCCTCTTAAGTCTCCACCCGGAACACCTGGATCTCCGGTTGACGTCTTGCCAACCCAGATGCCCTGTGTGTCGAGGCCGCAGGAGGGCGCGAAGGGGATCATCAACTTCAAGACGACGCCTTCAAGAGGGGACATGACGAAGAATCGACGCCGTCGTCCGATCCCGCTGGATTTAGGCGCCCGAAGATGTGAACCCGAGGCAGCGAAGGTCGTAAATCTCCACGACCGCCCCCAAGAAGGACGGCGGCATCCGCAGACGCCAAGCGGTCAGGCTTTCGCCCGGAGCAAACGAGCCACCATGCCCTCAGATGGTAACTTGCAATCCTTGAAATTTAGATCCAAATCTCCAATCGAACAGGTCCAACACACAGCCTTGAGACCCCTAGATCTTGGACTTCAAATCATCTGATCGTGCTGTTTGACATGACGGCAAAACTCCTGAATTAACGCCTCCAGGAAAGCTTCTAGGACCATAGCTGAAATAACTTGATGTTGAAGCTGATACATCTGCATAACAGGTACCATTCGCTCACAACTTTCCTTGTGATGTTCTGTTCCCTTGCAGCAATAAACTGGCCCAGAGCCTATCAATGATAATGGCTCCCCCTTCAAACTCCTCCTACCAGCTCCGGTGGTTCCCCTCTTCAATAATTCACCACTGTTTTATAACAATTGTGGTGCAGAGCTAGCCGATTTTAACCAAAATCGGCTCCCAAGAGCAAAGGATCTTCAGGGGCAGCTGCCCCCCGAGCCTCAGTCAAGGCGAGAATAATCGCAAAGAAGGTGGCTGCCAGGAACTTTGAAGGGCAAA
Source organism: Lolium multiflorum (assembly GCA_030979885.1). Lineage (NCBI taxonomy): Eukaryota > Viridiplantae > Streptophyta > Magnoliopsida > Poales > Poaceae > Lolium > Lolium multiflorum. The sequence goes on from CM061752.1 coordinate 141,646,704, forward strand.
CACCCCTCTAGGCTTTGGCTAGCCTATTAAGTCCAGTAATCCTGCTCTTGTAGACTTCCACCGAAGATGATATCATCGAGGACATGCAATCCAGTTGATGAAGCTCCAACTTGGGCACCTCCGGGTACACCACCATGTAGACGCACAAGGAGTCGATGCACCACGAAGGCTCGGCAGGACCAGCAAATCTCTCCTTTGAACCAAGAAGCCTCACATGCAATGGCTCTCTAACTCCTCCTGGCTCAATTCTTGTGTTTCGCTGCTTGGATCGGCTCACCATCCTTGACGATGACGCTGCAGTTGAAGCCCTGGTCAGTCATGACGTTGCCCTTCTTCAAGCCAAGGATGATGATGATGAGGCCGGGATCACAGACATGGATTTCTGTGCCTTAGAGATTCTCCTTCAGAGAGGCTTGATCGAGAGGCAGTTTAACCTCTATAATTCTAAAGTCGATGTCCGAGCATCGGCTGTGCCGAAATTTTTTGTACTTTCGATTTTTTATTAGCCGATCGATTCATGAATTGGCTTCCCCTGGGTACATACTTCATGGATTTGTACTATACTTCATGGCTTTGTACCTTCTCCGTGTGTATGCCCCCCGAGCCGAATCCTTCAAGTAATTGAAGATATCGGCTTTTCAGCCAATTCAAGCTTATCTCACCACTCATTATGCGAAATAGCACATCAGTAATCACGGGTGGTGGGAATAGTTTTAGCCGATTGCTAGAATCGGCTTCCCTTGTAGTTGTCGATCCAACTATTTGCTGATAAATGTTGGTCGTGGCTTATCCCCAGTACCAATGTCAATCTCTTCTAGTCCATCAGCTGCTGTAAACCCATATCTCAGCTTTCCATCGCCTTCCAAATCAATGATGAACACAGACAGAAGGTAGGTTGAGGCTAATTGTGGCCGATTGCTAGAATCGGCCTCCTTTTCCATTGCAATGTTTAACGAGGGTTTACAACTTCTTGGTTCTCTGCTACGACGACGTGGCATGCTTGAAGTGAGATCCTTGTTTATTTTTTGGGGCCGATCGCAGGGATCGGCCTTGCCACGTACGTCCATAGACTTGGATCTTGCTACTATGTCAGGCCGTGGATAAGACCAGCCTCACCCCATTTTTTGTAGCTTCGATGCGCTCACAGCCGTCCGATTGATTCCAGAGCGGCTCCTGGTCATTTGCTTCCCAGACGTTCATGGCAGCCAAAGAGATATCGACTGAATCATCTGCATGAACAACCTCCACTTCATCTCCGTCCCACTGTATGATGCACTGATGCATTGTGGACGGAATACAACAGTTAGCATGGATCCAATCCCTTCCTAGCAGGACAGCGTAGGTGCTCTTGCTGTCGACGATGAAGAAGGATGTAGGGATGGTCTTTCGGCCGACAGTTAAGTCCACGTTCAGAACACCCTTGGCTTCTGAAGGCTGGCCGTTGAAGTCGCTTAGCGTGACGTTGGTCTTGATCAGATCGTCATTAGAACGTCCCAAACGTCGTAACATGGAGTACGGCATTATGTTGACCGCGGCTCCCGTGTCAACCAGCATCTTGCTGATAGGCTGCCCGTTGATATAACCCTTCAGGTATAGGGCCTTCAGATGCCTATAGCTCCTTTCTCGTGGCTTCTCAAAGATAATCGCCGTGGCCCACAATCAAACGTGCCACCGATACTTCCTCATCTCTCGGAGCATAAAACTCGACGGAGAACGAACACCATGTTTGTATCAGCCGATGTCCCCGCATCGGCTTTTGTCTGCTTGGGTCGCCACACTTTCTTTGGTGGGTGAGCCTCTGTCTCTGTTTGCTGAATTTTCACGGCCAGATCAGGCCGTGCTTTCCTCAACGTGTACAGGTACTGCGCCTCGGCTTCTTCCAAGTTTCTTAGCCGTTGCACTCTGCGCTTTTGGGAGTGGCTGAGTCCATCAGGACACCACCTTGGTCGGTGATATCTATCTTCTTCCTCTGACTCCTCGAAGTCTTCATCTTGAGATGACTCGGCTCGTTTGTTCTGAGGTGGGAGAGGTCCTAGACGCTTGAACACCGAAACTTCATTTGTTCCCTTCCTCTCTGTCTACATTCTGGGCAGTTCTCGATTGTAGGCAATCGGCTCATTCCCGAGTCCCAGCTGTTTGAAGAAAGGACAGTTCCAATGCCTATCCATGTCCTCTTGCTCTCTTGACCTCCCTCTAGCGTGACACTCATACCCTTCGTGACGACGGTATTTCCTGTTGTCTGCATCAGACCGACGATATCTATCATCATCTACGTCGTAGCGCCAACGTCGGTCGTATTGCTGTTCATATTTGTTAAGGAGGTGCGCGGAAAGTGGTCGTTGATACCGCACGCTGATCACCTCTTCCTCAGTCAAATATCGTCTGTCATCATTCTGGGGCCGGTCGCGTGGATCGGCCTCCCTTTTATCTTTGCCACGGGAACGACTGCTCTCTGGCTTGTCCTCGCCATGGCGATCTGCAAGCCCTGCCATATTGATATCAAACGAGAAACCTGGCTCGCGTCCTATGCAGTGACTGAGATCGACCATGTTGACTTCCGGAAACGGCTGCGTGTCAACTCTCATGGCAAACTGACCGAAGAGTAATCGGCCTTGTTCTATTGCCATTTGAATCTATCCGCGCAAGACTTTGCAGTCGTTGGTGGCATGGGTGAACGTGTGATGCCATTTGCAGTATGGCATGCCGTTCATCTCTTGTGGCGTGGGGATTTTGTGGCCTTCGGGTAACTTCAGCTGTTTCTCCTTCAGCAGCAAATCAAAAATTTGCTCCGTTTTGCTCAAATCGAAGTCAAACCGCTTCACAGGCCCTGGTTGCTTCACCCACTTGCAGGACACGGGTTTTGCCCCCGAGTCCACTCAGCTACGCGACCTCCTGATCTCCCGCAGAATCTTCATCTTCGTCCGTCTCGATCAGGCGACACGCTTGTACTTGTCCTGGTACAATTCGGGATGGCGCTGTTCATATATGTCAACTTCAACCATGTGCGCCATGAATTGTACTCTGCTTGGAAGGTCACATCTTTGAGCGGCACAGGCTGCTACCGCTCGCATGCTTCCTTCTCGGATAGGCGAACCGAATAACATCGGTTCTTGACGGTCCAACCTGTAGATGTACTCAGATACCGTCTCTCCTCTCTCGAACTTGGGTTAGATCGGCAAGGCTAGCTTCAGCTTCTGAATGGTATTGTACGTGGAATTGCTCTTCCAGCTGCTTCCACGTCCGAACCGAGTCTGGCAACGAGGTGTACCACCCAAAGGCTGGACCCGTGAGAGACGTGAGAAGAACCTCACGCGCAGCTCGTCTGAAGCTGAGACCATACCCAACGTGGCAAGTATCGGCTCACGTGCTCAATTGAGCTGGTTCCTTCTGATCCACTGAATTTCGTGAAGTCAGGGAGCCGATACTTTGGTGGCAGCGGGATCAGGTCGTAGTCGTTGGGATATGGCTTGGAATAGCCGATCATTCTCTTCTTCGGCAGGATGCCGAACTATTCTCTCATGATTGCGGTGATCTCATCCACCGTAGGAGCTGCAGAAGTTGATCGTTCATGACTTGTACTGGCATATTTAGTTAGCCACGCCGTTTCTCAACATCTGCTCCAGAATCTTCCGCTCCCGACTCCTCCTGCCGGGCAGTCCTTCCCGCAGAACTGGTCATCCAGTTGCAGTCCGGCACGTATGTGCACACGTATTCATGTGGAATCTCCTTGGGCGGATCATACAGGAATTGGTAGTCGCCAGGATCACCTCCAACCTTGTAGACGACGTACGCCGGTGAACCTTGTTGCTGTGGAGCCGCAAATGTGTGTTGCAGTGGTGGCCTTGTGTAGAGCGGTATCTCCCCTTGGTGAGTTCCTAGAGCAGGACCTGACGGAGAGTACTTGTGCTTCATGACTTCTTGCACCACATTGAGCACGACACGCTCCAGAGTGTTCACCAAGCTCTCAGCATCCCGATGAAGAGAGTGAGCAACGGCATAGTTGACTTCCTGTCGCAGGGCTCTGGTACGTTCGTCCGAAGGGAGAGATAGATCTAGTCCATCTAGCGCGCTTCGGGTTGAAACCCTTTGAACTTGATCCCATGCGAACGGGTTTTCTCAAAAGCGCCGATGAGATCGGCTTCCAAGATGGCCTTGAGCTCATCATATCTCTTCTTATGCTCAGGAGGCAGATCTTCATACTTGACCGGTTCTTCCGCCATCTGAGACGCAGATGTCGACGTGGTTGCTGCGGAAGATTGTCCCGAGGTCCCACCGGGCGTGCCAGAATGTGTTGCCTGCCAAACCCACCGGCGAGCAGTGGTTAAGCAACACGAAGAGCCGGGAGGCTTCCAAGGCGGCAGCGGGCCCTGGTCCCTCGACGTGGTCCCGCAAATGCTCCGGCACACGACCTGCGGTTGCAAGGGCGTGCCACCCGACCTAAACCTGGCCAGGAAGGTGTTGGATTGCTTCGATTAGTTCCTGCATGGCAGACACGTAAACATTAAATACGAGCCCTATCGGCTCTCAGGTTGCCCTGCGGATCGGCTCAAAGAGCCGATCGCCCCATGGTTCACGTTGGATTTTCAATGACATGGGGATCCTGCTTGATCATAATAAAGCTAACCCAATCTACGACAGTTTAGGGTTTTCACCGTATGATCGGAACATCCTACGCGTAGTTGAGCCTAATAGACACGAAAGATAATGGAAAACTAACCCTAAAAGAGGCCTAAAAACCAACATTAAGTTAATTCCCGGAACATCCCTCTTAGGGCTAACAAACCATACCTAACGCACTACCGGATCGTTCAACCCGTTTGCAAGGCCTAACCATACGGATATCAAACTAATCCTTGAAGAATCAAGGAGCAACTATAACGAATCGGATCTACTAAACAACGAACAAGCAGGATGCTGCCCTTACACCTGGATAGGTGTAAGGGCAGCTAGATATTGAGGGACGACATAGCTAAGCAGATATGTGCAAGAAAAGCATCTATGCAAGCCCCAAAACATCCATGATAAGTAGTGCTACTCGCCATCAACAACGCTTCAGCACGAGCAACACAAGGTAAACGAATAAACGTTGTGCTGCCTAGATCGCAAGATGCGATCTAGGCAGCATGATGCTTATCCGGGAGAAACCCTCGAAAGAAGGGGTGGCGATGCGCCTGATTTGTGTTTGTTGTGAACGTGATTGTCCTCCTTTTCCGATAACCCTAGATACATATTTATAGTCCAAGGGACTTTCTAATCTGTACGTGCACCTAACCGTGCACGAGTTAAACTCTATCTTTTAATCTAAACTAAGATACGATCTACTATATTACAGATACACGGGCAATTAAGCCCAAACTCTTCGTGCAAGGCCGCTTCAAAAATGCTCCACGCGTGTATCTTTCAAGCCCATCTTCACTTACGGCCCATCTCCTGATTTGGCCAAAATCTGGTGATAACAAATATACTCTTAATTATTTTCAAACCACGAGATTTAAAAGCCAGAGCTTTCTAGCCGAAACTCATGAACATGATACCAAGCAAAGGGAGAATATTAGCCATACAATTGAGCGAGAGACCTAACCATAAAATAAAGATCATTAGAAACATTTCCACGCTTTTAACCCAATATACGGTTCATGACTATGATTGTAGTCACAACAATAGATGGTTCAAAAGAAAATCTATTGGACATAGAAACTCCAAGAAGAAATTCCATTGCAGAAGTATATAGTACAAAGGTGTGAAAAGAACTTATACCCTTATTGTTTCACAGTAATTTGAATTTTATTTATTCTAAAATATTTTATGAGTTTTTGTTTTGCAATATTATATGAATGATTTTATCTAGATTTATGTAAGTCACTCCTATGTGCCAATTATGCAAACACAAAGCAAAATTGACACAAATATTAACAGATATATGGATGGCCATTGATAGTTGAGCCAAGAACATGCAGGAACTAAAAACACTCATTTTGGTAGAATCTATTATATATTAAAAGTACATTACGGGTTAACCAGAAAAAGAAGAACATAATAGAAATTACCACAATAATCAGAAACATCAGGCCGTCAATTTACTAGCTCAGCAAACCACAACCAACGGATTATAGAAATAACTTATTGACAAAAGAATTAAGTGAAATTACCCACCAATGCCATTACTTAATTTTCCCATACCTCTTCAATCATCAATCATTGGATAAATCAAGGGTGCATGGTCATCTTCAAAAAAAAAAACCAATAATGCGTCCTCTGAGTTTTTTTTTACGAAGGCTGCCTCTTCCCCATCCTCATCGCGCCGCCATGTTCTCCATGGATGTTGATTGGCATGTAGACACCTAGATTCTTCTTCATGTGGTTGATCAGCTTCTCTCATATGTGTCTTTCCAAGGCAGCCGCAACAAGTCGGCACAAGTACCAGATCAGCGACAAGGACCATACGGGAAAGTAGATTGACTTCAACTTCGCACTGCAGTCCCGTGATCGCAACCGCAGGGCCAAGGAAAACTTCACGGCAAGAGTGCACCGGCAACGTCAACTTCCGATCTTGATTTGCACGGGCACTGGGAACTTCCGATCTCGATTGGCGGCGCTGGCCGATCAGCGACAGCTGATTACCCGATCATTACTTGCTGGCGTATCATGTCGAGCACGCCGGCACACACGATGGATGCCTGGCCGTACGCACCCATGATCTATATGTGCAGGTAATCATCCATTGACTCCCAGTTTTTCCATTATGATCTCGTACGGGATTTACAAAGGTACTACTCCATAGGCCATAGGCAAGAATTGTGCAAACGGGTTTCAGAAGAAAAAAAATAGGCAAAAGAAAGCACACACTCTCACCTAACTATGATATATGCAGCCCGTACGCGAACATGCATGCATTCTAAGTGATATTTATGCTTCCCTTCTTTCAGATTGCACGTCCCATCAAGATATTTTTTAGAAAAAGAATACGTGCACGTGGATTAACTATTAAGGTAAACAAAATTTAATTATGCTGTTTGTTTTTTATTAGGAAGAAGAGGACCATGCAGACAATCAGGTATCTTACTAGGAATCTGGGATACTGAGGTCTGAAGTTCTGCACTCTTGTATTTAGAGCAATTTCAACCTATTCTGCATGGAGTGTGCTTGATATAGGAAGCAGAAGCATGGGAAGGGGAACATGCCAGTAGAAGGAAAGACAACTCAGCCTTGGAATCATGCTGTCAATATGGGTTAATTTTTTAATGTATATATTCTGAATTGAAGTGTGCTTAATGTATAATTATATTTGGTTATCCACAGTAGTAAACCAATGCAGATACTGAACAAAATCATGAATCCCCAGTGTTCAGTTTTGCCATCCACTGATAGTGAATGCAAGTCACGAGAAAGTTCTTGGTGTTTTCACCTCTCTTGATGAAAAAGAAACTTAGCCATCAAATTTTCAGTTCAGGAAGCAGACCAGGTAATATTTGTTTGTTTGACAATTTATTTGCCGTGATACTAAAATGTTGTTGAGTGAAAATAGGAGTCATTAATGGCTTAATTAACAGGATGGACCAGTACTTTGTGAAGGCCAACCACTGATCGTATTCTTTAGTAAGTATGTTCATTACTATACTGTATACAATATGATCAGATTCCACGGTATTGGCATCAATTTACTAATAATTTATGATAGGGTTAGAATTGACACTCATCACATAAACAAGATGGGCCTGATGTTCAAGTTATTTTAGGTCAACGTTTGCAATTAACTATTCAGTATAGGATCGTTCCTATTGTCTTCACAAATATTGGGGCCAGGAGATTTACTCAAATATGAGGAAATTAACAGATGCGTTTGGCTATCCTAGCCCCCACTATGATATACATTCTTTCTTATGAAATTTACTAATTATGGTTAGGAAGAGACCAGGCTCTTTTTCTTACTCTCTCTGAAGCCTAGCAATACTTCGTGGTATCACATATGCATCTATGTAGTCCATATATACTGAATAGGTAGTATATAGATTATATATTTTTCTCTAAATGAAAATTCATACACTGAATAGTGTTAGTCCCCTATTAGAGTACCTCCAACATCCCATCCGTGCAGTATATTGGTTATCCTCCAAAACTGAAATCACTTGGTGTGCTGAATTTTTCTTCGAAAGGTTGATTAATGAAAGAAAATACATCACTTCATATTATGTCAAACGATCTGTTATCATTACAGGTTCTGCCATTGATTTATGACTAACACCATTGTCTCTGCATATTTTGCAGGATGCCTAAATAAATAATTTTCTTCTTAATCAGCTTATGGGCATTCACAGCTCAGGCACAGGTAATCCGCCTCATCTCTATAAGGATACGATTTCCCTTATCTGCTGTGTACATATGTTTTCATTGAACAATCTGTGATTGATACAAATTTGCTGATCTGCATGTTGCATCTTTTCTACTCGAATTAATCTATTTTTTTGGCGAAACATGTCTCAGATTTATCTAAATTATTCGCCTTGATGCATTCAGCCGGTCGATTCTCCTCCCACGTATGCACATGGACGGATGGACAAATGTACTCAGGTTTCAATTTCGATTTCAGTTTAGAGTGCAGCCATACAAGATGATCCACAATATTCTCCCTTGATCCTGCCGGACGACCTCCAGTGCATGCACTCATGTTTATTTTATGTTTGACATGCAGCCATATACTCCATCGATGGAATTAATTATGACTTGCCTCCTGTATACAGCCAGACAGCGCCAAACCAAGGTAATGCCACATGAGCTATTCTCTCCGCTACATCTATTTTTTCACAATACAAGCATATACTCCGTTGCAAAGTTTTAGAATTTATTTTAGAGCAGACAGTTCCAGATTTGTAGCACATACTTAGCCAGTTTTAAAATTTATTTTAAGGTGCAAAATTTTACTCGACAAGTTTGAATCTGGGATATTAACTCCATACCGGTTAATAGGTCTTACATGTATGTCTAGATCGTAAATTTGACCAACTTAGTACGTTATACATAAAGTATATCATTATAAACTTTAAATGTTATACTTCCTAATAATATAATTTTGTGTTGTAAATTTATACTATCTTGATTAAATTGATGATTTATAGATACACGCAAGGTCTATAAACCGATATGGAGGGAGTACTTTCCCAGCATTGGCACCGGTAATGTAGAGCAATATGTGTGTAAATTGATCAACGTTACAAAAATATTACAAAGCAAATTGATCTGTCAGGAGGTCTCAGTTTTGTAGCATATAAACCTGAATTGTGCTTATGTTTTCTGTTAAAGAGTAGTTGCCTAGCTAAGCGAATAGCAGGTAGGAAGAAAATGACCGGTATATTTGAAATTTACAATAATCATACTGCATACTTGAAGTTCACAAAAGCGGACTAGCTATACTGCATACTGATCAAATGATTGAAGATAGAGGCAAATACAGACAACATGATATTTATAAATGAATATTCTTACCGAGATTTACCTAAGACTTGTGCGAGTTAGTTGTCAGCTTACATGCTAACATATAGTTAACTACTAGAAGTATTAGATTTACTATATTAAGATTCTATATGGAATTGGAGCAACGTGGGATTGAACTATCCGGTATCGGCGGCCAACACATTGGTTGTTCTTGATGGGAAAACGCCAATTAACGTCGCCCCAATATGCATGTGCGGATGTTATTCAACTGCGGCTGAGGAAACATTTCAGTGTTTTTGTTGCAGCATGATGTTCAGGGATGGGAGCACACAAGGCCAACGAGACTAGCAAGTTGGGACAAGCCTTCTTTGCGTGAATAAAGATATTGTCTTGACCATTCTATGCCAATTTATGACTCACTGATTAAATTAATTATTATGGTTTATTCATAAGAAAAACCGTGGTGCTAATGTTAATGTATCATGATGATGTCAAGTAGTTCAACAGCAGCAACCTTATTTATTCGCACATGGGCATCAAGTTATCCCAGCATCGTCAGCTTGCGTCGGAAAGAAAAAGGGTGAAACCACTGAGCTGCCACTCGATAATTTTGTTTTCTTAAACAATGCGATTTACAAAATAGAAATTGTCTTCCACGATAAATATTATAAAATAAATTAATGATATATTGACTATTGTTTAAATAATATAAAAAAATTGTTAGAAAATTTCCTTTTCCACCGACCTTAGAAATTTACCTAAATATAGTTCAATTATTAAAAACCTAGAGTTAATTCTATACGATTTTTGTCATAAATGAATTATATTACATATTCTTTTTAGAACCGATGTTAGTCACACGTATTAGCTTACTTGCACACGTGGTTCCAGTACTTAATCATGCATGTATAAATACTTGATACATGTATAAGGTTTGTACAATGAACCGTTTACCATATTATACAATTGTTGATACTCACATATGGTAATGCACCCAATCATTGGATTATAATCCTCATAGACGAGTATATAGAGATATGCTTGCCTTGATTTGTATCTTTAATGATTATTGATCACTGGATTGACATCAACCGTTTGAAAGTTTATGCGACTTTTTGGCACAATAGTAATTTATTGTTTTAGTATAAGCTTATTGATTGTGTATCAATCATACCTATAGATGTTGTATGCCTAGGAACCAAAAAACAAACATTATATAGTTTCTAAATGAGACAATACAAAAATTTATTCAACTTAATTCTAGAGAAAAATAAGGACAACAAAGACGCTGCCCGCGCATGTGCGCGGGCCACCTTGCTAGTTCATTAAACACTAGGTTTGGTAATTTTAATAATTATATAACATTACTTCTATAAATCTACAACGTATAAAACATTATAGAAAAGTTAAATATAAGTAAATAACTTCTTTAGTGGCACACCAACGATAGCTATATACCACCGACATACCACTATATTGGTGCTTCGGTGGTATGTGTAGGCAGATTTTCCCTTGGTAACCCTTAGTACCGGCGCACCAAATATGTAGTACGCCAATGGTAAATAGTGTAGGCATACCACTTATTTGTTGCTTCGGAGGTACACGTGCAGCTATAGGTCTTTTTGTAGTAGTGAGGTAATTCGTGATAGGCTAGGGGTGGCACCGATCGGCGAGAAGCTAGTATAACACCGACTAAGCTGGTTTAGGCATATCTAGTAGAGGCCTTTCATAAGCTCCATTTTATAGTGGAATTCTAAAGAGTATGGAGGATACTACAAGGAATAGAGGACGACCAAAGCTGACATGGGTGGAGCCAGAAAAAAAGACTTGAAGAATTGGAATTGGCTCTTTATAGCACTGCATGGAGATCAACGATCCATGTTCCAAAATCTTAGTTTAATCTCTTTTTTCCTTCTCCTTGTTTTTTTCCTTTTATTTTTGTTGTGTTTTACACCTAGCCTACCAAAACTTATTTAGATAAAAAGCTTTGATGTTGTTGTTGTGTGACCAATAGTGTTACTCATATAAGTGTGATCTTTAAAGATCGCCCTGTAGGTAGACGTCTTCGGCTCATAGAGAACCGCTTAGAACACATTAATACATAGTCAACATGCCATGCAGTAGCTATGAAAGAATTGTATCTGAGTGAGAGTATAAAGTTTCTTTCAACTCAGTTCCTTCGACTTGTTTTCCCATATCCTAATTTACGAGATCCGCAATCACATAGGTTGGGTTACTCCCTCTGGAACAAACATGGGTCCCGAACCCATCTCCATCGATGAAAGGCATACCATGTTCTTGATAGTCTTTATATGAAAGGATCTGCCAGATTCTTAGCCGCTAGGACACAATCCAACGCTATCACTCCTAAGTTTTTTAGTTTCCTTGAAGACTTTGGTCTCCTCTTAATATGTTTTGAACTCTTCATATTATCCTTAGAATATTCATTTTGACAACCAAATTGACTTTCAGTAATTTTTCAATCAAATTACGCTTAATCTTGGCCTGTAATTGCATTACGAATTCATTTAGATCTCAACAAATAGCATATATCAATGTGAAATAGGTCTCTCTCTCACGGACAGGAGTTTAGCTCTGCCATGAACCGGCAGCACGCGGCCTTCCTGCCTATTGCTTCAATCGATCGAGTGATCACGACGCGTTACAATACGTCGGTTCATTGAAGTAGAATAGGCCGACGCGAACTCGGACTGTCCCAGAGATCTTTCAGTATTCTTTTTGCGAATTGGCTGTCTGAGTCTGAGAGATCCCGTTGGCGCCACGAAAAAGAGGATGACTGGTACTAGGCGCATGGAAGAGGAGTCGGACACGAGGCCGAAGCAGTATATATGGGTGCTGCACAAGAGTCACAAACTCACAATTAACCCCTGCCCTTCCCTGATCACACCGTGTGACCAGCACAATAGCAGGAAAGAATCCACCTTTCATCCCTCCATCGGCGACGATGATGCAGCGCGCCGTGAATCCCTGCGCCTTTGCTCGCCCTCCTCCGCCCGGCTTCGGATTCTCCTTCGCTCGGCAGCCCGTCGCCGACTTGCCCGCACGGCGTCCACCTCCGCCGCCCGGCTTCGGATTCTCCTTCGCTCGGCAGCCCGTCGCCGACTTGCCCGCACGGCGTCCACCTCCGCCGCCCGGCTTCGGATTCTCCTTCGCTCGGCAGCCCGTCGCCTACTTGCCCGCCCGTCATCGACCTCCGCCCCCCGGCTTCGGATTCTCCTTCGCTCGGCAGCCCGTCGCCTACTTGCCCGCCCGTCGTCCACCTCCGCCCCCCGGCTTCGAATTCTCCTACGCTCGGCAGCCCATCGCCCGTCTTCGAACCCCGCCCCCCAGCATCGGATTCTTCTGCGATCAGCTGCCCGTCGACGACGTGCCCGCCCGTGTTCTACCTCCGCCTCCCGGCTTCTCCGGTCCTTGCAGCAAGGTGCTCCCGCCATCGCCCAGCGAGATCCCCGTGCAGCCGAAGCTCCCAAAGCGCGCGGCGCCGCCACCCGTATCCACAGCCGTCTCCGAGAACGAGAAGCCCTCCACTACGAAGCGCCGGCGGGTGTGCTCCGACTACGAAGACGACATCGACGCCAACCTGCGGCGGACGGAGCGGAGCCCCGAGGAGCGGCCGCAGCCGGACTACCTGAAGACGGTGCAGCAGGACCGGGTGAGCCCGTCGGACCGCGCCCGCATGATCGAATGGATGGACGCGTTCGTCCGGAACCACGACCTCGTCGACGGCACGCTCCACCACGCCGTGGCCTACGTCGACCGGGTCCTGTCGGTGCGAGCCATGAGGAAGCATACCGACCACGAGCTCCGCCTCCTGGGCGCCGTGGCCATCTTCGTGTCCGCCAAGTACGAGGACGGCCAGCGCACCTTGGCGAAGCTGGACCCCGACAAGATCTCCTGGTACGTCGGCGGGTCCGCCACGAGGGAGGAGGTGCTCGACATGGAGCGCCGCATGGTGGTGGCGCTAGGGTACCAGCTGGGTGGCCCGACGGCGCACACCTTCGTCAGCCGCTTCACCAAGCACGCACAAGGAGAGGAGGAGCTGAAGATCCAGCGAATGGCGCATCGGCTCGCCGACGAGTCCCTGCGCAACTACGCCTGCCTCGGGCACCTGCCATCCGTCGTGGCGTCGTCTGCAATCTTCCTGGCGAGGTCTGCGCTGCTGAACCTGCCGGACGTACCGGCGTGGAGCTCGGAGATGCAGGAGCTCACGGGGTACGACGTCACGAACTTGGTCGGATGCCTGCATGCTATGCGCCCAGTCGCTGATCTGTGACCCTCGGCGTTGATCAACTGTAAAACCGAGAGAGCAATTTTGGCAGATTGTATAAGTAGAGAAGAATCGTAGAATCTCTTTGTAATGTTCATGCATATGCATCTGTAACAGAGCAATTGTTGGGAATATTGTCCCTCCCTGTGAATGGAACTGTTGTACATGAATCTCAGCTTTTAGTTGCTGGTTATATATTTTTCCCATTTCATTTGCAATGGCTAAGATCTAGGTGATTTACTCGTTGAGTTTCTTTTTTCGAATTCATCGAGTTGTGACGTTTTGAATTTTCGAGTAGGAACTTCTAGTAGCTCTTTTTTGTGAGAACTTGGGAGCTTTATTAATTCAAAGACATAGGGCTACAATAAGCCAGGAGGTTGTGTTCTAAACACTGATGACTCAGCCCATACCCAAACATTAGACAACAGATTATTGCATGCAAATTTAGCGTCGAATGCTTTGCTGTGCGGCGGACTAAACTAAAAGATTCAAAAGAAAAAACAAGCTCATGAATATCATATAGGATCGGTGAAATAATTGACCGAGCTTTTTGTTCCATCTTAAAGATACACAAAGAATTGACCGGTTACCTGAGATTTAGCACGCAAAGAAAAAAGGCAAGTGGGCGACCGACGCCCCGTGAGCCCCCGCGTCGCCTAGCCCTGGGCGACACGGGGGGCGACCCCGGCCGCCGGCGCTCAGCCCCCCTCACCTCGTCTCATCCTCCTCCGCCGCCGCCGGAGGACCAGCCGGGCGAAGCCCAGGCAGCGACGGCGGCGGCGGGGGCCTTCTCCTTCGCGCGGTGGTGGCGTTTGCTCCTCTGGCGGCGGCGGCATGGTTCCCGGCGACGTTCGGCGGCGAGGCGCTGCGGAGCTCGACGGTGAGCGCGCCATGGCGTCGGCTGGTGGGTGGCGCGGCCTCCCTGCGGTGGAGGCGCCCCCGTTGCCATGGCTGTGAGCTCCAGCCCGCTAAGCCCATCTGGGCCTGTGCGGGCCTGTAGATCTGGGCTATGGTGGCGGGCTTGCGCGGTGGCGCCTTCGGCGTCGGTTGCTGGGCTCCGTGGTGGTGCCAGCGGCCGGCCAGGCGACGGCGGGCTGGGATGTGCCGCCCGCTCTGCTGATGGCCAGTTCGTCGGCGGTCGCCGTGGTGGCCATCCTCCAGTGCCGGTGGTGGACGGAGCTGTTGCTCCGGTTGCGGCGGTGTGCCTCTTGCCATGATCTGACCATCTCGGTCTCGGTCCGGCGAGGGGTGGCTGCTGTGGTGGCTTTTGGTGCGTTTCGCCCTTCTCCGTCGATCCCTAGTTGCCTCCTGTTACGGTGGTTCAGGCCGGCATTTGGCGCGTCCCCATCTTGCCGTTGGGCGGTCTTTGGCCCGGGTGAAAACCCTGCTCGGTTCTTCCGTTGCGGACCACGGTGACATCTGTGGGTGCCATCTCCCTCCTTGGAGGCGTGGTCTTGGGTCCTAACCGTTTCTACCCTCGACGCCAGGGGAAACCCTAGGTCTGACTTGCCGGACCGGGCAGCGGCGGCGCAACAGCGTCGTCCCCTTCTTGAAGGCGCTGTTTTGGCTGCGAGGGATGGCTCTCGGTGATGGTAGCCTCGCCGGTGTCTGCTACCGCTCAAGGTGTGAGTCTCTGGAGCGCAATGTACGCCATCGCCGCGCTTGTTGACCCATTCCCAAGTCTTGGCCACACCCTGCCAATCGCGCGCTTCATCTTCTAGGCGTATGATGTGGTACGTTGGTCTGGGCAGCTTGGGAAGTTGGTCGTGTTGTTGGAGTTGGTTGTGACGCGGTTTGGAGACTCTATGCCCCGCCGCCTCGCCATTCTTGGGTTGAGGTTGGGCAAGGTGTGCTTGGGCGTCGGTGTTGTAGGAGTGTGTTGTAAGCCAAAAGGCATGTGTGGTGTTGTAGCCTTTCTTGGCGTTTCTTGTCAGCTTAATACAATGACGCGCACGCTGTTGCGGGTTCTCGAAAAAAAAAAAAAGATACACACGAACTCAGCAGTCTACCTCAACGACCGCCCAATTATAGCCCCTTCCACCGCGAAAGAAACAGCATCTCACGGAGCTAGAGATTCGATGGTTAAGAGGATCAGAGAGTCCCAAGTACACCTTGCAGCATGCCTAACTTTTTCAGGATAGATTCTATCTTTTGACGCAAAAGTGGTTTCCTTGAGTTTCCTTTTGATTATTTTTGAGTCTTTTGAAATATTTTGAATGTTCAACACTTAAGCAACTCTCTGGACATTTGAGATTCTAATTTATTTGAAATGTTGTAGAATCTTGAATATTATCTTTATGCCAGTGATGTCACCCCACAAAAAAACTGGGAGAAAGTTTTGTGTTATTTTTTTTTTGATAAGGAATCGAGGAACAAAAACAAGAAGCTATCAAAGAATGTTTTTTTTGTGAAGATCATAAGCTCGGGGATTCCGTAGGCACCCCAGTACTGTACCTATCACACTCTCAGTTTGCGCATATGCATGCTTTTTTTAGCAACATAGGATTTTGGCGAAATCTTGAAGCGTCTTTATCTAGGATTTTGGCGAAAACTTGAAGCGTCTTGATCAACTGTAAAACCGAGAGAGCAATTTTGGCAGATTGTATAAGTAGAGAAGAACCGCAGAATCTCTTCGTAATGTTCATGCATATGCATCTGTAACAGAGCAATTGTTGGGAATATTGTCTCTCCCTGTGAATGAAACTGTTGTACATGAATCTCGGCTTTTAATTCCTGGTTATATATTTTTCCCATTTCATTTGTAATGGCTAAGATCTAGGTGATTTACTTGTTGAGTTTCTTTTTTCGAATTCATCGAGTTGTGACGTTTTGAATTTTCGAGTAGGAACTTCTAGTACTCCCTCCGGTCCTAAATATAAGCCATATAGTGTTAAATTTCATAATATAAGGTTTACTACGTTGCCTCACTTGTATGGAAAATATTTTTAGTGATTCGATTATGTTTTCTTAGCTTATGCAAAGTCCTCTATTAGCTCACGTTAATTGCCTAGGGTTAATCCTAACCAAACAAGGTGTAATTTTTCCTAAAAGTGTGTTTCTTAATTTCCATGCCAAAAACTATATGGCTTATATTTAGGACCAGAGGGAGTAGCTCTTTTTTGTGAGAACTTGGGAGCTTTATTAATTCAAAGACATTACAATAAGCCAAGAGGTTGTGTTCTGACAACCGATGACTCAGCCCAGACCCAAACATTAGACACCACATTATTGCATGCAAATTTAGCGTAATTGCGAGGCAAAATTTTTGTTGTACGGGCGGACTAAATTAAAAGATTGAAAAGAAAAACCTAGCTCATGAACATCAATTGACCGATCTTTTCGTTCCTCCTTCCAGATACACACCAACCTAGCACAGTCTACCTCAACGACTGCCCAATTATAGTCGTTGTCCACCGCGAAAGAAACAACATCTCGCGGAGCTAGAGCTTCTATGGTTAAGAGGATCAGAGAGTCCTGAATACACCTTGCAGCATGCCCAACTTTTAAAGGATAGATTCTATCTTTTAATGCAAAAGTGGTTTCATTGAGTTTCTTTTTAATTATTTTTGAGTCTTTTGAAATATTTTGAGTGTTAGGCACCTAAGCAACTCTCTGGACATTTGAGGTTCTAATTTATTTAAAATTTTGATAGCTGTTTGAACAATATCTTTATGCCATTAATATCACCACACAGAAAAGAAGTGGGAGAAAGTTTTGTGTTGAAGCTTTTCTTTTTGACAGGGAATGGAGGAACAAAAACAAGGAAATATCAACGAATGGTGAAATTCATAAGCTTGGGGATTCCTAAGACACCCCACTAGACCTATCGTACTCTCAATTTGCACACCTCTATACTTTGTTTTTTAAGCAACATACGATTTTCGCAAAAACTTGGAGCGTCTTTATCTAGTTTTAGTTTTCAGTTTTGTTTAGCAATCTTGCTTTTAAATAAAATATCACCACCTGCAGATGTGCTTAGTGTTTATCATTTAGCTACTATAATAAATTTAATTTTAAGTTTGAACGCTATAAAATAAAGGCAAAGGGACGTAACATATCTCATAAGCATTTTACTACCTTGAGACAAGTTATTTCAGTGAGTCCACCATATGTACCTATATATATGGCTTTAAATTCCATTCCAAGAATATTTCACATGCAATGCTTTATTTAGATTCCAAATATTTTATACTTTTGTCTACGATTCGCATGGAGAAATAGTTGTGGGGTGACCACTAACTTCACAAGCACAATGTAAACACCCGGATTTTTAAGTCCAGATGCCTATTATGTCATACATCGTAATCCCAGGAAGATTGTTGTTGCGAGACATAACAATTGATATCATAAGTCATCATTCATTACAAACCATAGTTGTCTTACAAATATAGATCACATGATCCAATATTACACAAATAGTTGATCTAATGATCAACAAACATAACAAGTAGCGGAAGCGAAGTAGTAGTGAACTATCTAATCCACAGGCAACGCTTGACGTCAGAAGATACTCCTAGTTGTCGTAGACGTCCTGCTGGCCGTCATCTTGGTATTGCTGCTCCTCTTCATAGTCTGGCCATTTGAATAGCCAGGGACACAGCCGTGAGTACTTTTAAAGTACTCGCAAACTAATACTAGTGTAAGTACTATTAATTTTATTAACGGGGTGCTAAGCTCTAGGTTTATTTGCATAAAGCCAATTTTAGTTCATAAACATTTAGTAAAAGACTCTTCATTTGCTAACTAACTCAAGTGGGAACATTAGTGTCATTCCCACAACTCCGTTGTGATTCAAGTCAAGTTCACCATTCAATTCATCATTCCTTTTTAAGAAAACATCTGAAAACGGAACAGTATGGCCTTTCCAATCGTCTGTAACCATGGAAACGGCTATTCGAATAGGTTTACACTCTGCAGAGGTTGTACACTTGTGCCACAACTTTTGATTACATCTGTCAGGGATAACCCTGAATAATCGTAACTCAGTACGCGGATCATCAACCATAACCTTTCACTTACATACCCTAGTATAGGCACCTCTCCCCATGAGCTTGGCCTCCCAGTGAACACAAACCGTCAACTTGGGAACTGCACAGGGCTTGGGCCGGACATTCACCTCATTTCACGTCATTTCACTTTCAACGGAGGCAGCCTCGGCATAACCCCTATGACGCTTGTTTAGGGGGAACCCATACTAAGATACATAAACATCCAGTTAAGCCCTACCCATAATCAGGTATTGTGGGGGTGATACGTCTCCAACGTATCTATAATTTCTTATGTTCCATGCTAATTTTATGACAATAACTACATGTTTTGTTCACACTTTATGATGTTTTTATGCATTTTCCGGCACTAACCTATTAACAAGATGTCGCAGTGCCAGTTCCTGTTTTCTGCTGTTTTTGGTTTCAGAAATCCTACACAGAAATATTCTCGGAATTGGACGAAACAAAAGCCCACGGTCTTATTTTGCACGGAGCCTTCCAGAAGTCCGAAGAGGAGACGAAGAGGGGCGACGAGGCGGCCACCCCATAGGGCGGCGCGGCCCCACCCATGGCCGCGCCGCCATATGGTGTGGGCCCCTCGGGCACCCCCCTGCGCTGCCCCTTCGCCTATATATTCTCTCCGTCGCGAAAACCCTAGTACCGAGAGCCACGATACGAGAAAAGTTGAGACGCCGCCGCCGCCAATCCCATCTCGGGGATTCAGGAGATCGCCCCGGCACCCTGCCAGAGAGGGGAATCATCACCGGAGGGCTCTACATCACCATGCCCGCCTCCGGAATGATGCGTGAGTGGTTCATCCTTGGACTATGGATCCATAGCAGTAGCTAGATGGTTGTCTTCTCCTCTTGTGCTATCATGTTTAGATCTGTTGAGCTGCCTATCATGATCAAGATCATCTATTTGTAATGCTACATGTTGTGTTTGGTAGGATCTGATGAATATTGAATACTATGTCAAGTTGATTATTGATCTATCATATATGTGTTGTTTATGTTCTTGCATGCTCTCCGTTGCTAGTAGAGGCTCTGGCCAAGTTGATACTTGTAACTCCAAGAGGGAGTATTTATGCTCGATAGTGGGTTCATGCCTCCATTGAATCTGGGACAGTGACAGAAAGTTCTAAGGTTGTGGATGTGCTGTTGCCACTAGGGATAAAACATCGATGCTTTGTCTAAGGATATTTGTGTTGATTACATTACGCACCATACTTAATGCAATTGTCTGTTGTTTGCAACTTAATACTAGAAGGGGTGCGGATGCTAACTTGAAGGTGGACTTTTTAGGCATAGATGCATGCTGGATGGCGGTCTATGTTCTTTGGCGTAATGCCCTGATTAAATCTCATAGTAGTGATATGTATATGAATCTCTATTTGTCAATTGACCACCTGTAATTTGTTCACCCAACATGCTATTTATCTTATTGGAGAGACACCACTAGTGAACTGTGGACCCCGGTCCTTTTCTTTTACATCTGAAATACAATCTACTGCAATCACTGTTCTGTTGTTTTCTGCAAGCAAACATAATTCTCCACACCATACGTTTAATCCTTTGTTTTCAGCAAGCCGGTGAGATTGACAACCTCACCGTTAAGTTGGGGCAAAGTATTTTGATTGTGTTGTGCAGGTTCCACGTTGGCGCCGGAATCACTGGTGTTGCGCCGCACTACACTCCTCCACCAACAACCTTCACGTGGCCTTCATCTCCTACTGGTTCGATAAACCTTGGTTTCTTACTGAGGGAAAACTTACCGCTGTGCTCATCATACCTTCCTCTTGGGGTTCCCAACGGACGTGTGCTTTACCGTCACAAGGAAGTTGTTGCTTTCACGCACAGCAACACTTTTTCTGGCGCCGCTGCCGGGGAGATCAAGACACACTGCAAGGGGAGTCTCTCACATCCAATCTCTTTATTTTGTTTATTGTCTTGCTTTACTTTATTTTATTTTCTGTCTTGTATGCTTTCTTATATCAAAAACACACAAAAAATTAGTTACTTGCATTTACTTTTGTTTATTTCATCATGCTTCACCCTAAGTTCACTTTGAAAGATATATCGGTAGGAAGTGGGTCTATCATTGGAAAAGATAATATAGAAGAATTTTTCACTCATGTTAGTAAGGCTGAAGATTTTGAAGATAGATCCTTGGTAGAACTTGCTCCTGATTATGAAACTGCTGCTACCTGTTTAGTGCGCATGTTGGAAGCTAGATTTAATAATCTTAATCCAATAATGCAACATATGTTTCTTACACTCAGTGATATGGAAGAAGGAGAAAAGAAAGATTTTTTTAGAAACCCTTCTTAGAGAATTTGGTGATGTAGCTAGAGAAGCTAGGAAAGTCTTTATTAGACATAAGATGCTTGGCTTTTATACCAATTTTGCAACTACCATTGAAAAGATGGAAAAAGATAGGCTTAAGTACATTAGTGAAGCCAATTGTGAAGGGGAAATTAAAATACCAATACCTTATAAACTCATAGGAATGCATGAGGCATTAGAAAAGAATTTTGATTGGATTGTTCCTGAAAATTTATTTAAGGAGGATAGTAAGCCTAAAGGTAATGAAAAAGGAGTTCCTTACATAGATAAGATACAATGCATAGTTGAGAAAACTCCAAACACCTATGTTGATGCTTCTTCTCTTGATGTTACTTGATTTGCACTTTCTGCGCCTAGCTGAAAGGCGTTAAAGAAAAACACTTCTTGGGAGATAATCCATGGTTTTATTTTTACTACTGTTTTGTTGAGTCTTGGAAGTTGTTACTACTGTAGCAACCTCTCCTTATCATGTTATTGTGCCAAGTAAAGTCTCTAATAGAAGGTTGATACTAGATTTGGATTTCTGCGCAGAAACATATTTCTTATCTGTCATGAATTCGCGTTTTTCTCTCTGTAGAAGAATCAAAAAAATCAGCGAAAATTCATGCACGATCCTCAGATATGTACGCAACTTTCATTAGTTTTTAGTTTTTCCATCTGAGCAAGTTAAGTGCCTCAGAAAAATTCGTCTTTACGGACTGTTCTGTTTTGACAGATTCTGCCTTTTATTTCGCATTGCCTCTTTTACTGTGTTGAGTGGATTTCTTTGTTCCATTAACTTTCAGTAGCCTTGGGTAATGTCTAGAAGTGTTAAGAATGATTGTGTAATCTCTGAACATGTGAATTTTTGATTATGCACTAACGCTTTAATGAGTTTGCTTTAAGTTTGGTGTGGAGGAAGTTTTCAAAGGTCAAGAGAGGAGGATGATATAATATGATCAAGAAGAGTGAAAAGTCTAAGCTTGGGGATGCCCCGTGGTTCATCCCTGCCTATTTCAAGAAGTCTCAAGCATTGGGTATGCCCAAGGCATCCCCTTCTTCATCGACAACTTATCAGGTCACTTCTAGTGAAACTATATTTTTATTTCGTCACATCTTATGTTCTTTACTTGGAGCGTATGTTTGCTTTTATTTTTGTTTAAGTTTGAATAAATTCGGATCCTAACAATCCTTGTATTGGAGAGAGACACGCTTCGCTTTTTCATTTGAACACTGGTGTTCTTAGTTTTGCTTTAATGTTCATGGCGAAGGCTGAAAACTGCTTCGTTGATTGCTATTTGGTTGGAATCAGAAAATGCTTCATATTGTCTTGAATAATTTGATACCTGGCAATTATTTTGAGCTCTCATAGATCATGTTTAAGATCTTGCATCATGTAGTTTAAATCTATTAGTGGAGAACTACCGTAGAGCTTGTTGAAATTTGGTTTGCATGATTGATCTCTCTAAGGTCTAGATATTTTCTGGTAAAAGTGTTTGAACAACAAGGAAGACAGTGTAGAGTCTTATAATGCTTGCAATATGTTCTTGTGTAAGTTTTGCTGTACCTGTTCATACTTGTGTTTTCTTCAAACAACCTTGCTAGCCAAAGCCTTGTACTGAGAGGAAATGCTTCCTCGTGCATCCAAAAACCTTGAGCCAAAACCTATGCCATTTGTGTCCACCATAACTACCTATATGTGGTATTTTTCTGCCATTCCAAAGTAAATTGCTTGCGTGCTACCTTTAAAATTTAATTCTTTGTCTTTACAATACATAGCTCATGGTAAAATAGCTTAAAAACTATTGTGGTGATGAATATGTTGCTATGTATCATAGTTCTTATAAGTTGCTTGTTGAGCGGTAACCATGTTTCTGGGGACGCCATCAACTTTTTACTTTGTTGAATATCATGTGAGTTGCTATGCATGTTCGTCTTGTCTGAAGTAAGGGTGATTTATCATGATTAAATGGTTTGAGTATGCATATTGTTAGAGAAGAACATTGAGCCGCCAACCAAACCCATGTATCATGGTGGAAGTTTCAGCTTGGACATTAATCCTCAGAATCTCTTATGAGAATATTGTTGTTGAATGCTTTAAGCATTAAAAAGAGGAGTCCATTATCTGTTTTCTATGTTGTCCCGGTATGGATGTCCTCAAGTTGAGATCTATCAAAACTGAGAAATCAAATGCGATCTATCTCCTTGGACCTTTGTACAGGTGGCATAGAGGTACCCCTTTGTGTCACTTGGTTGAAACATATGTAATGCAATGATAATCCATGGAAATCCGAGCTAATTAGGACAAGGTGTGGGCACTATTAGTATTCGATGCATGAGGCTTGCAACTTGTAGGAAGTTTTATGCATAATACATATGAATTATTACTACCGTTGACAAAATTGTTTCCATGTTTTCAAAATAAAAAGCTCTAGCACATGAGTAATCCCTGCTTCCTCTGCGAAGGGCCTTTCTTTTACTTTATGTTGAGTCAGTTTACCTACTTCTTTCTATCTTAGAAGCAAACACTTGTGTCAAATGTGTGCACTGATTCTTACATGTTTACTTATTGCACTTATTATATTACTTTATGTTGACAAATATCCATGAGATATACATGTTACAAGTTGAAAGCAATTGCTGAAACTTAATCATCTTTTGTGTTGCTTCGAAACCTCTTACTTTGAATCTATTGCTTTATGAGTTAGCTCTTATGCAAGTCTTTTTGATACTTGTCTTGAAAGTACTATTCTTGAAAAGTTTTTTCTATATGATTCAGTTGTTTAGTCATTATCTTTTTGTTAGCAATCTATTGCTTCGAATCACTTCATTCATCTCATATGCTTTACAATAATGTTGATCAAGATTATGTTGGTAGCATGTCACTTCAGAAATTATTGTTGTTATCGTTTACCTACTCGAGGGCGAGTAGGAACTAAGCTTGGGGATGCTTGATACTTCTCCAACGTATCTATAATTTCTTATGTTTCATGCTAGTTTTATGACAATATCTACATGTTTTGTTCACACTTTATGATGTTTTTATGCATTTTCCGGCACTAACCTATTAACAAGATGCCGCAGCGCCAGTTCCTGTTTCTGCTGTTTTTGGTTTCAGAAATCCTACACAGGAAATATTCTCGGAATTGGATGAAACAAAAGCCCACGGTCTTATTTTCCGCGGAGGTTCCAGAGCACCGAAGGAGAGACGGAGAGGGCCAAGGGGCCCCACCCCACAAGGCGGCGCGGCCAAGGGCAGGGCGCGCCCCTATGGGGTGGGCCCTCGAGCGCCCTCCGACTCTGCCTTTCGCCTATATAATCCCTCCGTCATGAAAACCCTAGTACCGAGAGCCACGATACGGAAAAGTTC
The DNA here is from genome assembly GCA_030979885.1 of Lolium multiflorum. NCBI lineage: Eukaryota > Viridiplantae > Streptophyta > Magnoliopsida > Poales > Poaceae > Lolium > Lolium multiflorum. Next base: position 141,671,103 of record CM061752.1, read on the forward strand.
CAGAGACGCCGCCACCGCCAATCCCATCTCGGGGGATTCAGGAGATCGCCGGCACCCTGCCGGAGAGGGGAATCATCACCGGAGGGCTCTACATCACCATGCCCGCCTCCGGACTGATGCGTGAGTAGTTCATCCTTGGACTATGGATCCATATCAGTAGCTAGATGGTTGTCTTCTCCTCTTGTGCTATCATGTTTAGATCTTGTGAGCTGCCTATCATGATCAAGATCATCTATTTGTAATGCTACATGTTGTGTTTGGTGGGATCCGATGAATATGGAATACTATGTCAAGTTGATTATTGATCTATCATATATGTGTTGTTTATGTTATTGCATGCTCTCCGTTGCTAGTAGAGGCTCTGGCCAAGTTGATACTTGTAACTCCAAGAGGGATGCTCGATAGTGGGTTCATGCCTCCATTGAATCTGTTGAGAAAGTTCTAAGGTTGTGGATGTTGTTGCCACTAGGGATAAAACATCGATGCTTTGTCTAAGGATATTTGTGTTGATTACATTACGCACCATACTTAATGCAATTGTCTACATACTTGTAACTTGAATGGACTTTTAGATAGATGATGGCGGTCTATGTTCTTTGTCGTAATGCCCTGATTAAATTTCATAGTGATCATCATGATATGTATATCTCTACTATATTAAATAGCTAGAGGTGGTGGGATGGTTGGTACGTCTAAACTCTACTCCACCGCGTAGAAAAATAATTGGCGAAAAAACCCGCTCCCTCACGTCCGGAACACCATGTCTATGCTAAGAAACCGGACAAAACCGGCGCACTGAAACTAACCTGGGACATCGGAGTAAAAGAAAAGACTAAACCGCATCAGCCCCACTAACTCACGTCTTTGATCTCTCCTCACGCACAGGCAGAAAAGGAAAAAAAAATCCCCACCCTTGCCGCGACGTCGATGTGGATGCGCCGCCCGGCTGCCGTCCCTCGCCCTGCTGTCTTCGGAGTTACGCGGGTCGCGCCGCTGATGCTGTCTTCTCCGTTTCCCCATCCGCGGAGGCTGCCGACGGGTACCTCCATAAAGCCTACCCCAGGTATCCCCTGCCCTGGTCTCCTTTCTGTTAGCTCTCCCTGTCCGACTCCCTGTGACCGCCGGCCGTGGCTTGGGTCGCCGCAGCCCCTCACTTGAACGGTGGACCCCGACCACGGAGCTTGCTCCTGGATGGGATTGAGCTGCGCAAGGCTGGTAGCAGGATCCGAAGCCGCGCGGGACACCAGGGAGTCGCGCGCGTAAGGTCAACAATCTCTCTTCTCACGGCTTGAACTGATGGATGGTGCTAATTTGATGTTGCCTGCCGTAATTTATGAAGGTGTCTTCAGAATCAATGATTCATCTACCGCAAGAAAATACGTAGATCGGTGCTTCGATGGTGCTTCAGAGAAGATGACATGAAAAATCCTACTAATCAAAGTTCAGATATTTTTTAATCCCTGGTGCGTGGTTCTCATCGAATCTTCAGGTTTCCATCTGCTTGCAGGCAAATAAATTGGCAGAACTGCAGAAGCAGCTAAATTGGTCGGATTAAAAAAAGACTTCTTCCTTGGGTTTTACTTTGGACATATGTACGTGGGCATCTCCATCTTTGTTTTATTCATCGGTTTGATCCACATGGTGGTGTTTGCATCATAGCTTAAGTTCTCTGGTCATGCATTTGTGCGTACATTATGATCAAAAAAATAGCTAACATAAATCAGATGGTTTGCTACATTTAATTACTTGGAGGGGGCTCTATTAATCCCTACTTCCTAATAGATATCTAAAATTTTACATAGTCTTGATTTCTTATTTAAACTTATAATCCTTACTTTTCAATAGCTGACAAAATAAGCATGTCTGTTGCTTTGGTCTTTTCCTTTGCAGATCCAGCTGTTTATTTAGTAGTGTGTCTGGTAGTGAGTTTTTGCCATTCTCAGTGCAGGTTTGAAAAAATTATTTTGTATTGCATTGGGTGTATATGCTAACTCCAACTCAAATCTGTAATCTCAAGGATGAATAGAGATGCAGTGAGAGAAAAAGTTTGTTTTGATTTCAGAATAGGTTTATATATTTTCCTCTTTTCATAAACCTACGACTTTATATTTGGTCTGACAAATAATGTATGTGTCCGGTTCCAAATTCAATTATCTAGCATTACTGCGGCAGCCAAGAGCATGGGTGGAAGGAAGTCCATAAGTTGCTGCTATTTACAAAAGTCTTCATCTAATTCTTGTGATTTCTGCGCTTTACAGAAGTCGGAGCTATCGGGCCTGGAGAAATTCGCCGCGGTGCGCCAAGACCACCTTCGTCTCTGTCGACTTCTCAAACCTCATCCGGAAGGTTCACCGTTCTTCCTTTGTGTGTGGTTAATGAGAATGGAAATGCGTGTTTTTGGCGCTTTGATATGATCGATTTGCTTGTACCTGCGTTGTGTGTACTCTAATTGGGCTGATTTTCCCTGTAACATATATTGATTCCGTGAACTTTTTGTTCCATCGTATTCTGTGCCCAGTCTTATCACTCTCTGAATTTGCGTACTGATTCACATCTATTTTGCCTTTGATTGGTGTCTAGGTAGTTTTCAGTAGAAAGTTCAAAGGAGTGTGCAAATTCTCCAATAATTTTACTGTGCGCTTACTTAAGCTGAAACATTTACTAATCTTGGTTCAGATCTATTTTGCATTTGCTTGACTAAAATTTGTGCTTCATGCATTGAAGAAGCAGTACAGTTTTTGTTTTTCGCTTGATTCTTCCGAATGGATCCTACAAGGATTCCACGAATCAAATATAAGGATCCAAAGGACAAGTTAAATGTCACCTATGTAGAGCTTATGGATTTCCTGCATTGTAGCTCAGAGCAAATGTCCTAAACCAACACTCAATTTTCATTTATATCGGTAGCTCCATGCTTATAATAGGTAAAATACCATTCGGCACATTAGATTTGCCTTCACTATTTCCAATTTTTTTGGGAATGACCAACTTCCAGAGCCTTTGGTATCTGAAGCAATATGGGGGAATGCATTTTAAGTTGAAATGCCAATATTATGCTGTAACTCATGATTTTCCAACGTAATATATGCAGGTTTCAATCTCAAGTCATTCCATCATTTTACATCAAGTTCCTCTAGGACACGTTGGGGTAGGAGGTGCTCTTTTGAAAACCAACACTGCAGGTAGTTTTTTGTTCAAATGTTTCTTGGCTTTTATTTTCTGTTTGATTGCCTTTTCATCTGAAGTTGTCATTTATTATTATTACCCAGTTTGAGCCAGTACAGGTTACACTCTGTAATACCCTTTTTTAACGTATGATACCTAAATTCCTGATGATTTGTTTTTTGCTTCCTCTGAAATCCGCTACTGCTCATCCGTAAATTATGAGGTTGTTTAACTGTTTCAATCAATCTATTGTGTTGGTAGCTCAACCTTGATGGTTCAGATCAAGTACACAACAACTTCAGTGTTGCGACTATTAAGACATCAGCTTGCACAATTTATTATTGATGCTGTCAGTAGGAGATAAAAGAAAGATTTTGCCTATATGGAATTAACCAGCTTTCTTCCTCATTCCACTTCTGTTACGGGGAAGCCTGTATTTTGGCTCACATGAAAGCACACAATCCAGCATATTAGGCCATCCAAGAAGCCTGTCAAATTGATTAAAACATGTTATGTTGAGGTTAGCTCAGTACAACGGTGGACTATAAATCTAAAAAATCAAAACATTAACTAACAAGTAGAGATGATCTGTACAGTAATGAAATATGGGTCAATCTAGAAACTTAGCGCTTCCACAATTATATCTCCCAATTAAACCATGTTAGTAACCTCTAGAAGACGACTAAAATGTTATTGTTGTCTTGTTCACACCGCAACAATTTTTTTGGCTTGATACTCGCTTACATGCTAAGAGCCTAAGATTTCCATTCTTTTAAATCCTCTCTTCTAATGATCCTCTCATCATGTGGTGGTCACTGAAACTGCCTCTCCACTGATAATATGATTTTAATTCCGTTGAATCGGCTTTGATCCATCCAGACCATATTACTTTTTATATTATGTCTCCAGACAACATTACTTTTTCAAAGCGATTATTTATTGAGAATAATGCACTTGGCTCCATGTTTCTTGAGGCCATATTTCTGCATAGAAACTTTGGATTGTTGAGGATCCATCAAATTTGCTGCTATTCAGTCTTCACTAATTCTTGTGATTTTCTGAGTTGTACAGAACTTGGAGCTGCCAGGCCTAGAGAAATTCACTGCGTTAAGCCAAGACCACCTGCATCTCCATCAATCTGTCCAGTGGCAAAGTCACTACAACCTCATCCAGAAGGTACACTCTTATTCCTTTGTTTGTGGTTAATGAAAATGGAAGTGTGTGTTTTCTGTGTTTTGATAGGATCGATTTGCTTGTACCTGTGTTGTGTGTACTCTTTATGGGCTGAGTATGCTTAAACATGTGCCTTCATGTCTTAGTAATTCCATGTAACATGTATATTCCATGAACTATTTGTTCCATCATATTCTGCACCCAGGCTGGTCACACTTCGAGTGATGTGCCAAGATACTCAAAACAAGCTTTGCGATCTTGCTAGGCAGAAATCTAAGAAACTTTTACCATCTACATGACACAAAGAACTTACTGATATGCCAATAGTTATGATTCCAGAAAATAGTCTGAAAGATGGGGGTAGATAACAATCTGACATACAAGCTTAATTACTTTGCTGCTGACATGCTATCTTGTCATTATGTCATATTAAATGGAGCAGACAATTCTAAATAGTGATTTCCTATTTAGGAAAAACTTATTCTTCGTCGAGCATACCCGTAAGTATCCCACAAATAAATTAGAGAAAACCGATGCATTATTTGTAGTGAACTAAGTGATGCAAACATGCAATATTAGTTGTCCAAGAAAATAAGCTCTAGGTTTGTTACGTGTTTCCATAATAACATTTTTGTTACATTTGTCCAGTTGTCATGCAGCCAACGGCTCAAAGTGAATACATCAGAGTGCTATCCTTCTTAGCGTCATCAGACACGTGTAGGTCCAGGGCTAAACGGTATGTTCAGACCTTGGCCTCCATTGCGAGTCTTGGTCATATCTACAAGCCAGATTCCCCATACATGAAACAGACACTTCATGCTTTGATGATGACCGACTTCATGGTGGAAATATAGCGTATGCGGCTAGAGAATGCTATCTGCACTGGTAAGCGATGACCTTACACCAAGCCATGAGCTTGCTTCTTAGCCCTCACCAAATGTTGAATGCTTAAGTGCATTTCCTAACATAGACCATCCTTTTCTGCAGCTTCTATCCTCCATGAAGAAGAGAAGACGATTTTGGAACAGTTAAGCACCACTTCATACAAGTCCAACCAAGGAGAATGAGCACTCAATGGTGTGACCATACATGCTGGAGAAGTTGTAGTGGTAGTGCTAAGTGTTGTGTTGATGATCATGTATCTCTCGTAAGCTGATCATCTATCTCTTGTTGATCATCTATCTCGTTAACTCAGGACTCGGTATCAGCAAAAAAAATTTGTACAAAATGTATGATTGTCTTACCATGTCTCCTACCTGTGATTGGAGCATAAGATTGACGTGACGTGTATAATTTGTTTTTCCTTGTGTATTTTCTACTTGAAAGAATTGCACTTGACATTCCAACAAACTTTACATGGAATATCGTAATGTGCTCAATTTTTATATGATCATGTAACACTGATAAATTGTAGAATCAACAACCATTGTGTTATAGAGCTATTTAAAATTTTGTTAACAATTGTATGAGAATTAGGATCAATGCTATCTACAAAAATTATAATCATTCTCTGATAAATTAGTATTGTACCTTTTATATGCTAATCTTCCTCGTGATTATTTTTGCCCTCCCTTTCTTCCACATGATTTTTTTTATTTTAACTGATAATTGTGCTCTCTTTTTAAGTGTAAACATCAATCAAGATGGGAAATAACTCCTAACATCATGTAACATACATTCTTTTTTCTATGTGTTGAATATGAGTTTTACATGTATCTCTCTGTATGATCACTTTTGCATGTCACGCTGTTATTCAAAGAACTCGCTGACAAACACTGGGTGGGGATGTGCTGCAAGGGAACAAAAACTCGAATGCAACATCATATATTTTGTTACATGTGTGATGAAGAAACTTGTATTAAAAGCCGTGGCAACGCACGGGTATTCAACTAGTGAATCTTTATTTGTCAATTGCCCACCTGTAATTTGTTCACCCAGCATGCTATTTATCTTATTGGAGAGACACCACTAGTGAACTGTGGACCCCGATCCATTCTTTTACATCTGAAATACAATCTACTGCAATCTCTGTTCTTTGTTGTTCTTCGCAAGCAAACATCATTCTCCACACCATATGTTTAATCCTTTGTTTTCAGCAAGCCGGTGATATTGACAACCTCACTGTTAAGTTGGGGCAAAGTATCTTGATTGTGTTGTGCAGGTTCCACGTTGGCGCCGGAATCGCTGGTGTTGCGCCGCACTACACTCCTCCACCAACAACCTTCACGTGGCCTTCATCTCCTACTGGTTCGATAAACCTTGGTTTCTTACGAGGGAAAACTTACTGTGCTCATCATACCTTCCTCTTGGGGTTCCCAACGGACGTGTGATGTATCGTCACAAGGAAGCTTCTACACGCTAGCAGCTACTTTTTCGCGCCGTTGTTTAGATCAAGAAACGCTGCAAGGGGAGTCTCTCACATCCAATCTCTTTACTTTGTTTATTGTCTTGCTTTACTTTACTTTATTTTCTGTCTTGTTTGCTTTATATCAAAAATACAAAAAATTAGTTACTTGTTTTTACTTTATTTTATTCTATTTTATTTGCTTAGTTTATTTTTACTATTGCTAAAATGAGTAATCCTGAAGTTGAAGTTCATTCTTTTAAGCAACAAGGGGGAGAAAGTTTTAAAGATGCCTGGTACAGAATTAGTGATGCCCATCATAGGTGCACTAAGAAACACTCCACTATTATCCTCCTTAGGAACTTTTATGTTGGTATCTCTAGCTGGAATAGGTATGTTCTTGATACTCTTTCAGGGGGTAATTTCCTAGGTACTCCTGCTTTAGAAGCTAGTTGCATCATTGAGAGTCTAGTTGGAATACCACCTGTTAATGAAGCTAAAATTGAAATCTCTCTTGAGGATGTCATGAAAAAATTGGAAGCCATAGAGAAAAATCTTCCAAGTGTTGCGACTAAATTGGGAATATTACTTGATAATACTGATAAACTTGATAAATCCCTAGGACGAATTAATGAAAGAATTGCTATCCTAGAAACTTGTGTTATCCATGATAATCAAACCAATAGGATTAGTGAACTTGAAGAAGCTATGGGAACCTTGGGTTCAACTTTTTCTTCTCTTAAGTTTAAGGAGAAAGCTTATGTGGGTAAAGAGAAAAAATTCATGTATGTCTCTAAGGTGCCTAAACCAAAGAATTATTATAGGCTTAAAATTGATAAAACCCTTAGTACCACCATGGGAAATTTAGATAATGGAGCATCTAAGGTACCCTCTGCAACAAGTTGTGTTTGTAAGAAAAATTATGATGTTGATGCTTCTTCTCTTGATAATACTTGATTTGCACTTTCTGCACCTAGCTGAAAGGCGTTAAAGAAAAGCACTTCTTGGGAGATAACCCATGTTATTTTTACTACTGTTTTGTTGAGTCTTGGAAGTTGTTATTACTGTAGCAACCTCTCCTTATCATGTTATTGTGCCAAGTAAAGTCTCTGATAGAAGGTTGATACTAGATTTGGATTTCTGCGCAGAAACAGATTTGCTGTCATGAATTCGCGTCCTTCTCTCTGTAGAAGAATCAAAAAAATCAGCGAAAAATCATGTATGATACCCAGATATGTACGCAACTTTCATTAGTTTTGAGTTTTTCCATATGAGCAAGTTAAGTGCCTCAGAAAAATTCGTCTTTACGGACTGTTCTGTTTTGACAGATTCTACCTTTTTATTTCGCATTGCTCTTTTACTGTGTTGAGTGGATTTCTTTGTTCCATTAACTTTCATTAGCCTTGAGTAATGTCCAGAAGTGTTAAGAATGATTGTGTCCTCTCTGAACATATGAATTTTGATTATGCACTAACCCTCTAATGAGTTTGCTTTAAGTTTGGTGTGGAGGAAGTTTTCAAGGGTCAAGAGAAGAGGATGATATAATATGATCAAGAAGAGTGAAAAGTCTAAGCTTGGGGATGCCCCGTGGTTCATCCCTGCATATTTCAAGAAGACTCAAGCATCTAAGCTTGGGGATGCCCAAGGCATCCCCTTCTTCATCCACAACTTATCAGGTCACTTCTAGTGAAACTATATTTTTATTCCGCCACATCCTATGTTCTTTACTTGGAGCGTCTGTTTGCTTTTATTTTTGTTTTGGTTTGAATAAATTTGGATCGCAACAATCCTTGTATTGGAGATAGACACACTCCGCTTTTTCATATTGAACACAGGTGTTCTTAGCTTTATTTTAATGTTCATGACGAAGGCTAAAAACTGCTTCGTTGATTCCTATTTGGTTGGAATCAGAAAATGCTTCATATGGTCTTGAATAATTTGATACTTGGCAATTGTTTTGAGCTCTCATAGATCATGTTTAAGCTCTTGCATCATGTAGTTTAAATCTATTAGTGGAGAACTACCATAGAGCTTGTTGAAATTTGGTTTGCATGATTGATCTCTCTAAGGTCCTGATATTTTCTAGTAAAAGTGTTTGAACAACAAGGAAGACAGTGTAGAGTCTTATAATGCTTGCAATATGTTCTTGTGTAAGTTTTTTGTACCTGTTCATACTTGTGTTTGCTTCAAACAACCTTGCTAGCCAAAGCCTTGTACTGAGAGGAAATGCTTCTCGTGCATCCAAACACCTTGAGCCAAAACCCATGCCATATGTGTCCACCATAACTACCTATATGTGGTATTTTTCTGCCATTCCAAAGTAAATTGCTTGCGTGCTACCTTTAAAATTTTATTCCTTTGTCTTTACAATACATAGCTCATGGGAAAATAGCTTAAAAACTATTGTGGTGATGAATATGTAGCTATGTATCTTAGTTCTTATAAGTTGCTTGTTGAGCGGTAACCATATTTCTGGGGACGCCATCAACTTTTTACACCTTTGTTGAATATCATGTGAGTTGCTATGCATGTTCGTCTTGTCTGAAGTAAGGGTGATTTATCATGATTAAATGGTTTGAGTATGAATATTGTTAGAGAAGAATTTTGGGCCGCCAACCAAAGCCATGTATCATGGTGGAAGTTTTCAGTTTGGACATTAATCCTCAATCTTTTATGAGAATATTATCTATTGTTGAATACTTAAGCATTAAAGAGGAATCCATTATCTGTTTTCTATGTTGTCCCGGTATGGATGTCCACAAGTTGAGATTTATCAAAACTGAGAAATCAAATGCGATCTATCTCCTTGGACCTTTGTACAGGTGGCATAGAGGTACCCCTTTGTGACACTTGGTTGAAACATATGTAATGCAATGATAATCCATGGAAATCCGAGCTAATTAGGAAAAGGTGCGAACACTATTGGTATTCGATGCATGAGGCTTGCAACTTGTAAGAGGTTTTATGCATAACACATATGAATTATTACTACCGTTGACAAAATTGTTTCTATGTTTTCAAAATAAAAAGCTCTAGCACATGAGTAATCCATGCTTCCCTCTCCTTTCTTTTACTTTATGTTGAGTCAGTTTACCTACTTCTTTCTATCTTAGAAGCAAACACTTGTGTCAACTGTGTGCATTGATTCTTACATGTTTACTTATTGCACTTGTTATATTACTTTATGTTGACAAATATCCATGAGATATACATGTTACAAGTTGAAAGCAATTGCTGAAACTTAATCATCCTTTGTGTTGCTTCGAAACCGCCTACTTTGAATCTATTGCTTTATGAGTTAGCTCTTATGCAAGGCTTTTTGATACTTGTCTTGAAAGTACTATTCATGAAAAGTTTTTGCTATATGATTCAGTTGTTTAGTCATTATCTTTTGTTAGCAATCTATTGCTTCGAATCACTTCATTCATCTCATATGCTTTACAATAATGTTGATCAAGATTGTGTTGGTAGCATGTCACTTCAGAAATTATTATTGTTATCGTTTACCTACTCGAGGGTGAGTAGGAACTAAGCTTGGGGATGCTTGATACGTCTCCAACGTATCTATAATTTCTTATGTTCCATGCTAGTTTTATGACAATACCTACATGTTTTGTTCACACTTTATGATGTTTTGATGCGTTTTCTGGCACTAACCTATTAACAAGATGACGAAGCGCCAGTTGTTTTGCTGTTTTTGGTTTCAGAAATCCTACATAGGAAATATTCTCGGAATTGGACGAAACAAAAGCCCACGGTCTTATTTTCCGCGGAAGGTTCCAGAACAAGGAGAGACGGAGAGGGGCCAAGGGGGCCCCACCCCACAAGGCAGCGGCCAAGGGGCGCGCCCTATGGGGTGGGCCCTCGAGCGCCTTCCGACTCTGCCCTTTCGCCTATATAATCCCTCCGTCGCGAAAACCCTAGTACCGAGAGCCACGATACGGAAAAAGTTCCAGACGCCGCCACCGCCAATCCCATCTCGGGGATTCAGGAGATCGCCTCCGGCACCCTGCCGGAGAGGGGAATCATCACCGGAGGGCTCTACATCACCATGCCCGCCTCCGTGATGCATGAGTAGTTCATCCTTGGACTATGGGTCCATAGTAGCTAGATGGTTGTCTTCTCCTCTTGTGCTATCATGTTTAGATCTTGTGAGCTGCCTATCATGATCAAGATCATCTATTTGTAATGCTACATGTTGTGTTTGGTGGGATCCGATGAATATGGAATACTATGTCAAGTTGATTATTGATCGATCATATATGTGTTGTTTATGTTCTTGCATGCTCTCCGTAGGCTCTGGCCAAGTTGATACTTGTAACTCCAAGAGGGAGTATTTATGCTCGATAGTGGGTTCATGCCTCCATTGAATCTGGGACAGTGACAGAAAGTTCTAAGGTTGTGGATGTGCTGTTGCCACTAGGGATAAAACATCGATGCTTTGTCTAAGTATATTTGTGTTGATTACATTACGCACCATACTTAATGCAATTGTCTGTTGTTTGCAACTTAATACTGGAGGGGGTGCGGATGCTAACCTAAAGGTGCACTTTTTAGGCATAGATGCATGGATGGCGGTCTATGTTCTTTGTCGTAATGCCCTGATTAAATCTCATAGTGATCATCATGATATGTATATGAATCTTTATTTGTCAATTGCCCACCTGTAATTTGTTCACCCAGCATGCTATTTATCTTATTGGAGAGACACCACTAGTGAACTGTGGACCCCGGTCCATTCTTTTACATCCGAAATACAATCTACTGCAATCTCTGTTCTTTGTTGTTCTTCGCAAGCAAACATCATTCTCCACACCATACGTTTAATCATTTGTTTTCAGCAAGCCGGTGAGATTGACAACCTCACTGTTAAGTTGGGGCAAAGTATCTTGATTGTGTTGTGCAGGTTCCACGTTGGCGCCGGAATCACTGGTGTTGCGCCACACTATGATGTCTACGGGTACTTCTATTCTTGTAGACAGTGTTGGGCCTCCAAGAGCAGAGGTTTGTAGAACAGCAGCAAGTTTCCCTTAAGTGAATCACCCAAGGTTTATCGAACTCAGGGAGGTAGAGGTCAAAGATAGTCCTCTCAAGCAACCCCGCAATTAAGATACAAGAAGTCTCTTGTGTCCCCAACACACCTAATACACTTGTCGATGTATAGGCGCACTAGTTCGGCGAAGAGATAGTAAAACACAGGTGGTATAGATGAATATGAGTGGTAATAACAATCTGAAATAAATATGGCAGCGAGTAAACATGCAGTAGAACAGTAAGTAAGCGGTGTTTGCAGTATTGGAAACAAGGCCTAGGGATCATACTTTCACTAGTGTACACCCTCAACATTGATCACATAATAAATAAATAACTTCTCCTCACTTGTGCTACATATGCTCTTGTTTGATAACAAACACCATTCATTGTGTAGGGCTACAAGAGCTCCCTCAAGCCGGAGTTAACAAGCGCCACAACATTCAGCATTCATATTTAAGTAACCTTAGAGCATAATAGATCTTTGCAATTTAAACCAAGTACTAACATAGCATACACACTGTCATCATTACACTATGAAGGGGGAATAGATCACATCAATACTATCATAGTAATAATTAACTCCATAACCTACAAGAGATTATGATCATAACCTACGCCAAGTACTTCACGACGCACACACTGTCACCATTACATCATGAAGGAGGAATAGACTACTTTAATAACATCACAAGAGTAGCACATAGACTAATAGTGATACAAAGCTCATCATATGGATCTCAATCATGCAAAGCAATTCATGAGATCATTGTATTGGAGTACAGAGAGAGAGGTTAACCACATAGCTACTGGTACAGCCCTTAGCCTCGAGGGAGAACTACTCCCTCCTCATCATGGAGCAGCAGCGGTGATGGAGATGGCGGTGGTGTCGATGGAGATGTCTTCCGGGGGCAATTCCCGTCCCGGCGGCGTGCCGGAACAGAGACTTCTGTCCCCGGCTTCGCGATGGCGGCGGCTCTGGAACTTTTCTCGTATCGTGGCTTTTCCGTGTCGAAGATTTAGGTCACGAGGCATCTTATAGGCGAAGAGTCGGAGTCGGAAGGGGTCTGGGGGACCCACACACCAGGGAGCGCCCCTTGGACCGCGCCGCCACCATGTGTGGTGGCCCTGGGCCTCTCCTCTGGCCCCTCTCCGGTGTTCTGGAAGCTTCGTGGAATTATAAGATACTGGGCGTTGATTTCGTCCAATTCCGAGAATATTTCCTTACTAGGATTTCTGAAACCAAAAACAGCAAAAAAACATGAACTGGCACTTCAGCATCTCGTTAATAGGTTAGTTCCGGAAAATGCATCAAAATGATATAAAGTGTGAACAAAACATGTATGTATTGTCATAAAACTAGCATGTAACATCAGAAATTATAGATACGTTTGAGACGTATCAAGCATCCCCAAGCTTAGTTCCTACTCGCCCTCGAGTAGGTAAACGATAACAACAATAATTTATGAAGTGGCATGCTACCATCATAATATTGATCAACATTATTGTAAAGCATATGACATGAATGGAGTGATTCAAAGCAATGATCTATAGTTTGCTAACAAATAGATAACATATAGCAAAACTTTTCATGAATAGTACTTTCTAGACAAGCATCAAAAAGTCTTGCATAAGAGTTAACCCATAAAGCAATAAATTCAAAGTAAAGGCATCAAAGCAACACAAAGGAAGATATAAGCTTCAGCAGTTGCTTTCAACTTTCAACATGCATATTGATGGGGTTCGTTGCATAGAAAACAAAAATTTTCCTACCGCAAAGCGAATAAAACCAACAGATCTAATCTATGGAACACCCAAGATCCAATCTACTAGATCTAAGCAACGAGATGGAGATAAGACTAACCCTCGAAGATTCCAAAGCCTACGAGATTAATCTCGTTGTTGGTGTAGATGATCGTCCCCGGTGCTGCAATCCGGCAGCACTTCCGTACTCGGTCGCGCGTACGGTGTCGATGAAGCTCCTTCCTCTCCCCGTTCCAGCGGGCAGCGGAGGTGTGGTAGATCTCCACGGAATCCCAGCAGCACGACGGCGTGGTGGTGGTGGTGGAGACGAATTCTGCAGGGCTTCGCCTAAGCCGGAGCAACTGGGAGGGAGGAGAGGTGGCACTTTAGGGTTTCGTACGGAGCAGCAATGGCCGGCCAAACTATCCCACTATTTATAGTCGGGAACTAGGGTTAGGGTTTCACAAAACCCATCTAGTGTCGGCGCCTGGTGGGCCCAGACAACACCCTGGCGCGGCCTGGGGGGGGACCGCGCCGGCCTGTTGTTTGGCCCACCCCTGGCTCTTCTCCGTCTCCCCTTTGGACTCCGTCTGCGCGACAGAAAAATAATAACCTGTGTTTTTATTTCGTCCAATTCCGAGAATGTTTCCAGAACAACTTTTCTTGAAATACAAAACAGCAGAATTCTTCCAAACAATTCCGGCTCTCCTCGTGATGTCTTGGATCCCATCCGAGACTCCGAACAACATTCGGTCTCCATCTCATATTCCGAATCTACTTATGCGACATCGAACCTTAAGCGCGTCACCCTACGGTTCGTGAACTATGCAGACATGGTCGAGACTCCTCTCCGAGCAATAACCAATAGCGGGATCTGAGATCCATAATGGCTCCCACATATTCAACGATGACTTAGTGATCGATTGAACCATTTACATACGATGCCAATTCCCTTTGTCTCGCGATATTTTACTTGTCCGAGGTTCGATCATCGGTATCTCCATACCTTGTTCAACCTCGTTACCGACAAGTACTCTTTACTCGTACCGTGGTATGTGATCTCTTATGAACTATTCATATGCTTGCAAGCTAATCAGATGACATTCCACCGAGAGGGCCCAGAGTATATCTATCCGTCATCGGATGGACAAATCCCACTGTTGATCCATATGCCTCAACTCACACTTTCCAAATACTTAATCCCATCTTTATTGCCACCCATTTACGCAATGGCGTTTGATGTAATCAAAGTACCCTTCCGGTGTAAGTGATTTACATGATTTCATGGTCGAAGGATTAAGGCAACTATGTATCGAAAGCTTATAGCAAATTGAACTTAATGACTTGATCTTATGCTATGCTCATTTGGGTCTGTGTCCATTATATCATTCAAATAATGACATAACCTTGTTATTAATAACATCCAATGTTCATGATCACGAAACCATGATCATCTATTAATCAACAAGCTAGTTATACAAGAGGCTTACTAGGGACTCCTTGTTGTTTATATAACACACATGTATCAATGTTTCGGTTAATATAATTATAGCATGGTATATAAACATTTATCATAAACACAAAGATATTATAATAACCACTTTATTATTGCCTCTTGGGCATATCTCCAACAGTCTCCCACTTGCACTAGAGTCAATAATCTAGATTACATTGTAAGGTACCTAACACCCATGGCATTCTGGTGTTGGTCATGCTTTGCCCTTGGGAGAGCTTTAGTCAACGGATCTGCAACATTCAGATCCGTGTGTACTTTGCAAATCTCTACTTCACCATCTTCGATGTACTCGCGAATCGAATGAAAACGCAGCTTGATATGCTTCAGCTTCTTGTGTGACCTTGGTTCCTTTGCATTGGCGATGGCACCCGTGTTGTCACAATAAATGACTAGCGGGTCCAATATGCACTAGGAACCACACCAAGCTCAACAATGAACCTCTTCATCCATACCGCTTCCGATGAAGCCTCTGAAGCCGCTATATATTCAGATTCTGTTGAAGATTTCGCCACCGTGCACTGCTTGGAACTGCTTACTGCGCACCATTCAATATAAACACGTACCCAGACGAGACTTAGAGTCATCAGGATCGGTGTTCCAACTTGCATCGGTGTAACTGGTTACAACGAGCTCTTGGTCACCGCCATAACAAAGAAACATATCCTTAGTCCTTTTCAAGTACTTCAGGATATTCTTGACCGATGTCCAGTGTTCCATTCCTGGATCACTTTGATATCTGCTGGTCAAACTAACAGCATGTGCGATATCCGGTCTAGTACATAGCATGGCGTACATGATAGAGCCTACTGCCGAAGCATAGGGGATCTTACTCATCCTCTCTCTTTCATCTGCCGTAGCCGGACCTTGAGTCTTACTCAAGACCTTACCTGGCAACATAGGCAAGAACCCTTTCTTGCTTTCATCCATTCTAAACTTCTTTAGAATCTTGTCCAGGTATGTACTTTGTGAAAGGCCTATTAGGCGTCTTGATCTATCTCTATAAATCTTGATGCCTAAAATGTATGCTCCTTCACCAAGGTCTTTCATCGAAAAAGACTTGTTCAAATAACCTTTAACGCTGCTTAATAGTTCTATATCATTCCCAATCAATAATATGTCATCTACATATAATATCAGGAACGCTACAGAGCTCCCACTCACTTTCTTGTAAATACAGGCCTCACCATGAGTCCGTATAAAACCGAAGTCTTTGATCACTCTATCAAAGCGTAGGTTCCAACTCCGGGATGCTTGCTTCAGTCCATAAATGGAACGCTGAAGTTTGCATACCTTTTCAGCATTTTTAGGATCGACAAAACCCTTGGGTTGTACCATATACAACTCTTCCTCAATGTCACCATTAAGGAACGCCGTTTTGACATCCATCTGCCAAATCTCATAATCGAAAAATGCAGCTATTGCTAACAAAATCCTCACAGACTTTAGCTTCGCTACAGGTGAGAAAGTCTCATCATAGTCAACTCCTTGAATTTGTCGGAAACCCTTTGCGACAAGTCGAGCTTTATAGACAGAATATTACCATCAGCATCTGTTTTTCTCTTGAAGATCCATTTATTCTCGACAGCCTTGCGGCTATCAGGTAAGTCTACCAAAGTCCACACTTTGTTATCATACATGGATCCCATTTCGGATTTCATGGCTTCTTGCCATTTGTTGGAATATGGGCTCATCATCGCTTCTTCATACGTCGCAGGGTCCTCATCATTGTTGTCCACAATCATGACATTTAGACAGGGATCATACCAATCAGGAGTGGTACGTTCCCTTGTCGATCTGAGGTTCGTAGCTTCCTCGTTCGAAGTTTCATGATCTTCATCATTTGCTTCCTCTCCTATCGGTGCAGGCTGCACAGGAATTTCTTTCGGCACTGCGCTACTCTGATCTATGAGAGAAGGTTCATCAACCTCGTCTAGTTCTACTTTTCTTCCAGTCACTTCTTTAGTGAGAAACTCCTTCTCAAGAAAGTATCCGTTCTTGGCAACAAAGATTTTGCCTTCGGATCTGTGATAGAAAGTATACCCAATTGTTTCTTTAGGGTATCCTATGAAGACGCATTTCTCGCTTTGGGTTCTAGCTTGTCAGGTTGTAACTTCTTTACATAAGCATCGCAACCCCAAACTTTAAGGAACGACAGCTTAGGTTTCTTCCCAAACCATAATTCATACGGTGTCGTTTCAACGGATTTAGATGGTGCCCTATTTAAAGTGAATGCGGCTGTCTCTAAAGCATAGCCCCAAAACGATAGTGGTAAATCGGTAAGAGACATCATAGAACGAACCATATCTAAGAGAGTTCGATTACGACGTTCGGACACACCATTGCGCTGTGGTGTTCCCGGCGGTGTCAATTGTGAAAGTATTCCGCATTTCTTCAAATGCATGCCAAACTCATAACTCAGATATTCGCCTCCGCGATCAGAACGCAGAAACTTAATCTTCTTGTTACGTTGATTTTCTACTTCACTTTGGAATTCCTTGAACTTCTCAAAAGTCTCGGACTTGTGTTTCATAAAGTAAATATACCCATATCTACTCAGATCATCCGTGAAGGTTAGAACATAACGATAACCACCGCGCGATGCTACACTCATTGGTCCGCACACATCGGTATGTATGATTTCCAATAAGTCTGTAGCTCGCTCCATTGTGCCAGAAAATGGAGTCTTAGTCATTTTTCCCATTAGACATGCTTCGCATCTGTCAAGTGACTCAAAGTCAAGTGACTCAAGAAGTCCATCGGAATGGAGTTTCTTCATGCGCTTCACTCCAATATGACCAAGACAGTGCCACATATAAGTAGAATTATCATTCAATTTAATTTGCTTAGCATCAATGTTATGAACATGTGTATCACTACTATCGAGATTTAACAAGAATAAACCATTCATTTCAGGTGCATGGCCATAAAAGACATTACTCATATAAATCGAACAACCATTATTCTCAGACTTAAACGAATAACCGTCTTGCATCAAACAAGATCCAGATATAATGTTCATGCTCAACGCATGTACCAAATAACAATTATTAAGGTTTAAAACTAATCCCGAAGGTAGATGTAGGGAGCGTGCCGACGGCGATCACATCGACCTTGGATCCATTTCCAACGCGCATCGTCACCTCGTCCCTTGCCAGGCTTCGTTTATTCCGCAGTTCCTGTTTCGAGTTACAAATGTGAGCAACCGAACCAGTATCAAATACCCAGGCACTACTACGAGAACCAGTAAGATAGACATCTATAACATGTATATCAAATATACCTTTCTTCTTGACGTGGCCGCTCTTCAGATCGGCCAAGTATTTGGTGCAATTCCGCTTCCAGTGCCCCTTCCTGGCAGTAGTAGCACACAGTCTCAGGCTTAGGACCAGCCTTAGGCTTCTCAGGAGGCGCGCAACTTTCTTGCCGCCCTTCTTGAAGTTGCCCTTGTTAGGCTTGCCCTGCTTGGAACCGGTGGTCTTGTTGACCATCAACACTTGGTTCTCCTTCTTTATTTCTACTTCAGCAGACTTCAGCATGGAGAAGAGTTCAGGTAACTCTTTGTTCATGTTCTGCATGTTGTAGTTCATCACGAAGTTCTTGTAACTTGGTGGCAGTGATTGGAGGACACGATGAATACCCAGCTTGTTAGGGATCACAATCCCCAAGTCATGAGCTTCTTCGCATGTCCGGACATGGCGAACATGTGCTCACTAACGGAGCTGCCCTCTTCCATCATGCAGTTAAAGAACTGTTTCGAGGCCTCATAGCTCTCCACGGCTGCATGAGTCTCAAAGATAAGTTTGAACTCACGCATCATCTCACATGGGTCGTGGTGCTCAAAACGCTTTTGGAGCTCTGCCTCTAAACTGCACAAGATGGCACACTGAATTTCGGAGTACCCCGAGTCTCATAAACATTCTTTATGTCCTCGACACTGCAGGTGGTGGGGGACCTAGCGGTGCTTCGAGCACATATTGCATGCTCACTCCAGTGAGGAAAATCCTCACATGACGGGACCAGTCAGTGAAGTTGCTACCATTGCCCTTAAGCTTTTCTTTCTCTAGGAACTGGCTAAAATTGATGGAGGGGGCGCCATGATCTACAACATATTTGCAACGAGTTTAGACTAAGTTTATGATAAAATGAGTTCAGTTTTAATTCTTAAATTAACTAGGTGAACTCCCACTCAAAACAACATCCCTCGCATTGTCTTAGGGCCTGTTTGTTTGGGCTTTTTTTGGCTTTCCACAGAAATAAGCAGATCAAACCAACCAAACGGGGTGCTTTGGCTGCAGGCTTTTCCAAAGCCACGGAGCGAAATACACAGGCGAGCAAAAGCACCTCGCGAGGTGCTTCGTGTGGCTTCCCGCAGCTTCCTCTTTAAAGATCGAAACGGTATAACCCTTTGTCCCTATTTCTCATAGTATTTACATAGAACTGCCACCGAGCGGCTGCTCCCTGGCCGAAACGACACAGCTCGCGCTGCGCGCTAACGGAGCATGCACCTGCTGCTGCTTCCCTTACAATTAGAAAACAAAATAATCACTACCCGCTGCGCTCTAATTATTATGCTGGCCCACTGCATGCAGCTGTTACTAGTTCTTGATTAACGCTGCCTAGCATGCATGAGAGACACAAGCGAATCTGCCGAACAAATTTAAAACTAATATATGTCCAGATTCACTAAACTGCGACAAGTATTATTTCAGAGCCAAGAAAGTATTACAAATAAATCAGAAAAATATGTCCGCATGACCTTAAAGGGTATTTTAGACAATTCATTTGTTCACAGCCAGACATCCAGTTAAGTTGCCAAACAGTAAAATTCAAAACAGCAGCTTTCCCTACACAGCGGCTTTCCCTGCACAGCAGCTTTCCCTGCACAGCCAGCCAGCCACAGCCCAAACAAACAGGCCCTTAGTGATTACATGAACCAAATCCACTACACCAAGTCCGATCTTCACGAGAATAGATGTAGTTTCAAAGGCGAACACTCAAAGTGTTCATCATATCATTCATATGACTCATGCTCTACCTTTCGGTATCCCGTGTTCCGAGACCATGTCTGTACATGCTAGGCTCGTCAAGGCAACCTTAGTATCCGCGTGTGCAAATCTGGCTTGCACCCGTTGTATGCACATGTAGAGTCTATCACACCCGATCATCACGAGATGCTTCGAAACGACAAGTCTTAGCAACGGTGCTACTAAGGATGAACACTTTATTATCTTGATATTTAGTGAGAGGGATCATCTTATAATGCTACCGTCGCGATCTAAGCAAAATAAGATGCATAAAAGGATTAACATCACATGCAATTCCTAATGTGTGATATGATATGGCCTTTCTTCTTGTGCTTTTGATCTCCATCTCCAAAGCACGGACATGATCTCCATCATCACCAGCATGGCGTCAAGGTCAGTGGCGCCGCTTCATGGTTGTCCATCACTTATAGCTACTATAACAACTACTTGAAATAAAGCTATTACATGATGAATAGACACGCAGGTCTTTAACAAAAATTAAAGACAACCATTAGGCTCCTGCCGGTTGCCATAATACAATAATGAACATCTCATACATCAAATATAATCATCATCACATCATGGCCATATCACATCACCAAACCCTGCAAAAACAAGTTAGACGCCTCTAATTTGGTTTGCATATTTTACGTGGTTTAGGGTTTTCGAGCAAGATCCAATCTACCTACGAACATGAACCACAACGGTGATACTAGTGTTGACAATAGAAGTGCAAATTACAATCTTCACTATGGTGGGAGAGACAGACACCCGCAAAGCCACTTATGCAATACAAGTTGCATGTCAAGCGTGGAGCAAGTCTCATGAGACGCGGTCATGTAAGGTTAGCCCGGGCCGCTTCATCCCACCATCCCGCAAGAAGCAAAGTACACAAACTAAAGCAACAAAAGCATCACCACCCACAAAACCATTGTGTTCTACTCGTGCAACAGATCTATGCATAGACGTGGCTCTGATACCACTGATGGGGTTCGTTGCATAGAAAACAAAAATTTTCCTACCGCAAAGCGAATAAAACCAACAGATCTAATCTATGGAACACCCAAGATCCAATCTACTAGATCTAAGCAACGAGATGGAGATAATACTAACCCTCGAAGATTCCAAAGCCTACGAGATTAATCTCGTTGTTGGTGTAGATCGTCCCCGGTGCTGCAATCCGGCAGACTTCTACTCGGTCGCGCGTACGGTGTCGATGAAGCTCCTTCCTCTCCCCTCCAGCGGGCAGCGGAGGTGTGGTAGATCTCCACGGAATCCCAGCAGCACGACGGCGTGGTGGTGGTGGTGGAGAAGAATTCCTGCAGGGCTTCGCCTAAGCCGGAGCAGGAGAAACTGGGAGGGAGGAGAGGTGGCACTTTAGGGTTTCGTACGGAGCAGCAATGGCCGGCCAAACTATCCCACTATTTATAGTCGGGAACTAGGGTTAGGGTTTCACAAAACCCATCTAGTGTCGGCGCGGTGGGCCCAGACAACACCCTGGCGCGGCCTGGGGGACCGCGCCGTTGTTTGGCCCACCCCTGGTTCTTCTCCGTCTCCCCTTTGGACTCCGTCTGCGACAGAAAAATAATAACCTCTGTTTTTATTTCGTCCAATTCCGAGAATGTTTCCAACAACTTTTCTTGAAATACAAAACAGCAGAATTCTTCCAGAACAATTCTCCTCGTGATGTCTTGGATCCCATCCGAGACTCCGAACAACATTCGGTCTCCATCTCATATTCCGAATCTACTTATGCGACATCGAACCTTAAGCGCGTCACCCTACGGTTCGTGAACTATGCGACATGGTCGAGACTCCTCTCCGAGCAATAACCAATAGCGGGATCTGGAGATCCATAATGGCTCCCACATATTCAACGATGACTTAGTGATCGATTGAACCATTTACATACGATGCCAATTCCCTTTGTCTCGCGATATTTTACTTGTCCGAGGTTCGATCATCGGTATCTCCATACCTTGTTCAACCTCGTTACCGACAAGTACTCTTTACTCGTACCGTGGTATGTGATCTCTTATGAACTATTCATATGCTTGCAAGCTAATCAGATGACATTCCACCGAGAGGGCCCAGAGTATATCTATCCGTCATCGGATGGACAAATCCCACCGTTGATCCATATGCCTCAACTCACACTTTCCAAATACTTAATCCCATCTTTATTGCCACCCATTTACGCAATGGCGTTTGATGTAATCAAAGTACCCTTCCGGTGTAAGTGATTTACATGATTTCATGGTCGAAGGATTAAGGCAACTATGTATCGAAAGCTTATAGCAAATTGAACTTAATGACTTGATCTTATGCTATGCTCATTTGGGTGTGTGTCCATTATATCATTCAACTAATGACATAACCTTGTTATTAATAACATCCAATGTTCATGATCACGAAACCATGATCATCTATTAATCAACAAGCTAGTTATACAAGAGGCTTACTAGGGACTCCTTGTTGTTTACATAACACACATGTATCAATGTTTCGGTTAATACAATTATAGCATGGTATATAAACATTTATCATAAACACAAAGATATTATAATAACCACTTTATTATTGCCTCTTGGGCATATCTCCAACACATATCTCATGGATAATTGTCAACACAGAGTAATATGATGAATGCAAATAAGCAAGTATGTAAGAATCAATGCACAGTTGACACAAGTGTTTGCTTCTAAGATGGAAGGAAGTAGGTAAACTGACTCAACATAAAGTAAAAGATAGGCCCTTCGCAGAGGCAGGGATTAAATCATGTGCTAGAGCTTTTCAAGTTTTGAAATCATATAGAGAGCATAAAAGTGAAGTTTTGAGAGGTGTTTGTTGTTGTCAACGAATGGTAGCGGTAGCGGGTACTCTAACTACCTTATCAACCAGACTTTCAAGAGCGGCTCCCATGAAGGACGTTATCTCTACCAGCAAGGTAGATCATCCCTCTTCTCTTTTGTTTACACATGTACTTTAGTTTTATTTATTAGATGACACTCCCCCAACCTTTGCTTACACAAGCCATGGCTAACCGAATCCTCGGTGCCTTCCAACATTCACATACCATGGAGGAGTGTCTATTTGCAAATTTAAGTTGCTTACTGATAGATCAGAGCAAAACATGTGAAGAGAATTATTAATGCAAGTTAAATAATTGGGGTTGGGAACCCCATTGCCAGCTCTTTTTGCAAAATTATTGGATAAGCGGATGAGCCACTAGTCCATTGTGAAAGTCTGTCAGAAGTAAATGACAAGATCAAAAGATAAAACACCACATACTTCCTCATGAGCTATAAAACATTGGCACAAATAAGAGATAATAGCTTTTGAATTGTTTAAAGGTAGCACATGAAGTATTTACTTGGAATGGCAGGAAATACCACATAGTAGGTAGATATGGTGGACTCAAATGGCATAGGTTTTGGCTCAAGGTTTTTGGATGCACGAGAAGCATTTCCTCTCAGTACAAGGCTTTGGCTAGCAAGGTTGTTTGAAGCAAACACAAGTATGAACCGGTATAGCAAAACTTACATAAGAACATATTGCAAGCATTATAAGACTCTACACTGTCTTCCTTGTTGCTCAAACACTTTTACCAGAAAATATCTAGACCTTAGAGAGACCAATCATGCAAACCAAATTTCAACAAGCTCTACAGTAGTTCTCCACTACTAGATTTAAACTACATGATGCAAGAGCTTAAACATGATCTATGAGAGCTCAAAACAATTGCCAAGTATCAAATTATTCAAGACCATATATGAAGCATTTTCTGATTCCAACAAAATAACAACAAGTGAAGCGATCAACTTTCGCCCTTGAACATTAAAAGTAAGAATGAAGAACACTAGTGTTCATATGAAAAAGCGGAGCGTGTCTCTCTCCCACATGAGCATGAATTTATTCAGAGAATGAAAATAACAAAATGAAAATAAAAGCACACAGACGCTCCAAGTAAAGTACATAAGATGTGACGGAATAAAAATATAGTTTCACTAGAAGTGACCTGATAAGTTGTCGATGAAGAAGGGGATGCCTTGGGCATCCCCAAGCTTAGATGCTTGAGTCTTCTTGAAATATGCAAGGATGAACCACGGGGCATCCCCAAGCTTAGACCTTTCACTCTTCTTGATCATAGTATATCATCCTCTTCTCTTGACCCTTGAAAACTTCCTCCACACCAAACTTCAAGCAAACTCATTAGAGGGTTAGTGCATAATCAAAAATTCACATGTTCATAGGTGACACAATCATTCTTAACACTTCTGGACATTGCACAAAGCTACTGAAAGTTAATGGAACAAAGAAATCCATTCAACATATCAAAAGAGGCAATGCAAAATAAAAAGAGGCAATGCGAAATCCACTCAAACGGAAAAACTCAAAACTAATGAAAGTTGCGTACATATCTGAGGATCACGCACGTAAATTGGCAGATTTTTTTTGAGTTTTCTACAGAGAGTTCTGCGCAAATTCGTGACAGGCAGCAATTCTGTTTCTGCGCAGCAATCCAAATCTAGCATCAACTTTACCATAGAGACTTTACTTGGCACAAAAATGCATGAAAATAAAGATAAGGAGAGGTTGCTACAGTAGTAACAACTTCCAAGACATAACAAAACAGTAGCAAAATAAACACATGGGTTATCTCCCAAGAAGTTCTTTCTTTATAGCCATTAAGATGGGCTCAGTAATTTCAATGATGCTTTCTCAAGAAATAAGAGTTGAAGCAAAAGAGAGCATCAAAAAGCAAATTCAAAACACATTTAAGCCTAACCCACTTCCTATGAAAAGGAATCTTGTACACAAATAAATTCATGAAGAACAAAGTGGCAAGCATAGAAAAGCAACACAAGCGTGATTTCAAGATTCTCAACATAAAGAGGGGAAACTTAATATTATTAAGATGCATATAACCATGTTTACCTCTCTCATAATAACTTTCAGTAGCATCATTGATGAAATCCACAATATAACCATCACTTAAAACATTCTTATCATGGTTCATATGCATAAAAGTATCATTTTTTTTTGACATAAGAAAAACTCTTCTCATTAATAGTAATTGGAGCAGGATCATTATCAAGAATTTGAACATGGTAAACAAGTTGCATACTAAGGGAATGGTTTTTGGAAATCCCATCATAACTATGACAAGTTTCATAAGGATAATTGTAACATGTGTCATATCCATCTCTATAACGATTATCTAAACCAGAATATATAATATCATCATTTTCACTAAAAGTAAAGGTCTCAAATATAGGATCTTCAAGCACAACATCCCCAAGCTTAGAGCTTTCAATATCAATGTTTGAGGGAACATGAATAGTGCTAACATCATTACTTTCATAATCGGTACCAAAGAGATTTCCAATATCAAAGGTAGTGTGCTCTTCCAAATCATGATCACTAATATGGGTAAAGGGCATAGGAAGATCATTGTACTCAGATTAATTATCATAATAATCATTAGGTGCAACATACTTACGGTTACCTATTGTTACCTCATACACGCGGGGATATGCCCCTCTTTCTTCTTATTCTTCCTCTTCTTCTTCTTCTTCTTCTTCTTCTTCTTCTTCTTCTTCTTCTTCTTCTTCTTCTTCTTCCTTCTCCTCGTTCCCTTCTTTAGGAGGAAGAGGCTTGAAGGGAGGCTTTTCCACATAACCTGATTTATTTCCAGAAACAATAGAAGAAACTTGGGAGGATTCCTCCTTTTCATTAATAAGTTTGAAACACACAGCGGTCCTATCATATTTTGGCAAAGTGTCGTCTTCTAAAATATTTTTTATGTAAGTATGTGTATGGCAATTATCAATGCAATAAGAAAGACACCCATGCAGGACATCATCAATTTCAAGATCGTTAATATCTAACAAAGAAATTTTTCTTGATAACTCTTCACACTTCAAAAATAAGGTAAGTTCATCATGCTGATTAGGAATAATTTCATCATCACAATACAAATTTGCAGCACTCATGGGGTTCTATTTATCATTGGAGGAGCATTGAAAATTAAAATGACCCACTCTATGGCAAAGTTCACAAATAAAAGGATAGAGGGCACACACTTTTTCACCAAGATCATCTAGAGCCCTAGACCACTTTCTAGTTTTTTCATTCCTATGATGGATACAATATTCATCTTCGATTTGATTAATTCCACAAGGTCTATGTATTCCACAAAAATTAACATGCTTATAGGAAATAGCATTTTCAGAAGTTTGAACATGTTCATTGCAATCATTAATAACAGTTTCATCCTTCATGCAAGCGTCTTTAAAAGGTTCATGATACTAATCAAAATTCTTCCTAGGCAATTCAGTGTGAGAAGAAAAAGCTTTATAAAAATTTGCAACAACTTGAGAGTCAAGACCATAAGTAGCACTCATATTTCGAAATTTATCAGTATCCATAAAAGTTCCAATGCATTCATAATCATAATTTATACCTGACTCTCTACCTTGTCATTCTCCCATTCTTCAGTATTCTCCTGAATCCGATCAAGAAGGTCCCATTTAATCTCTTCTTTGTTGCGTGTGAATGATCCAGAACAAGCAAGGTTTTATCCTGAAAAGAAAGTCTTGCATAGAAATTATCAATGATAACATTACCAGGAAGCTCATGAATGGGGCATTTGAGCATTAAGGACTTCAATCTATCCCATGCTTGGGCAATACTCTCTCCATCATTAGGCCAGAAATTATATATACGGTTTCGCTCTTTGTGAATTTCACTTGGAGGATAGAATTTAGAATAAAATAGAGGCACAATATCCTTCCAATCAAGAGAATGCCCATCCTTCAGCAGTTTATACCAATGCGCCGCTTTACCAAACAGCGACATAGAGAATAATTTCTTCCTAACTTCATCCATAAAAATACCTGCACACTTGAATACCCCGCATAATCCATCTAAAAACAGTAAATGATCTCCAGGACGGACAGTTCCATCCCCTTCATAGCGGTTATCCTTAACAAGTTCAATAATTTTCATAGGTATCTTGAAAGGAATATTTTCAGTAGGTGGATTTAAAATATCACAAGCATCATTAGAGTTATCGCATATGGGAGATAAAGTATTATCAGAGAAAATTTTCTCCCCTAAAACTGGGAAGCTACAAAGATCATAAAAACTAGCTTCCCCAAGCTTAGACTTTTTCATAGCATTAGCAGTAATTGCATTCGTACTAATAACATTTCTACTAGCATGCAAATAAGGTTCCATAGGTTTTTTAATTTTTGCATCAAACAATTCTAATTTAGGAAAAAGATTAAAAAGCTCACTAAATTTTTTGTTGTTTTCCATTATGCCTAACTAGTGAAAATAAAAACAAGAGACAAAAAGATAAAATTGCAGAATCTAAAGGAGATAGCTTCGAGCACTCACACACCGGCAACAATGCTAAGAAATAACTTAGTAGTCGGAGGATGTGAATACCTTTTACCTTACCTCCCGGCAACGGCGCCAGAAAATATCTTAGTTGCCGGGGAACGTAGTGTGAGCGTCGTTTACCTTACCTCCCCGGCAATGGCGCCAGAAAATAGCTTGATGTCTACGGGTACTTCTATTCTTGTAGACAGTGTTGGGCCTCCAAGAGCAGAAGTTTGTAGAACAGCAGCAAGTTTCCCTTAAGTGAATCACCCAAGGTTTATCGAACTCAGGGAGGTACAGGTCAAAGATAGTCCTCTCAAGCAACCCTGCAATTAAGATACAAGAAGTCTCTTGTGTCCCCAACACACCTAATACACTTGTCAGATGTATAGGCGCACTAGTTCGGCGAAGAGATAGTAAAACACAGGTGGTATAGATGAATATGAGTGGTAATAACAATCTGAAATAAATATGGCAGCGAGTAAACATGCAGTAGAACAGTAAGTAAGCGGTGTTTGCAGTATTGGAAACAAGGCCTAGGGATCATACTTTCACTAGTGGACACTCTCAACATTGATCACATAATAAATAAATAACTTCTCCTCACTTGTGCTACATATGCTCTTGTTTGATAACAAACATCATTCATTGTGTAGGGCTACAAGAGCTCCCTCAAGCCGGAGTTAACAAGCGCCACAACATTCAACATTCATATTTAAGTAACCTTAGAGCATAATAGATCTTTGCAATTTAAACCGAGTACTAACATAGCATACACACTGTCACCATTACACTATGAAGGGGGAATAGATCACATCAATACTATCATAGTAATAATTAACTCCATAACCTACAAGAGATTATGATCATAACCTACGCCAAGTACTTCACGACGCACACACTTTCACCATTACATCATGAAGGAGGAATAGACTACTTTAATAACATCACAAGAGTAGCACATAGACTAATAGTGATACAAAGCTCATCATATGGATCTCAATCATGCAAAGCAATTCATGAGATCATTGTATTGGAGTACAGAGAGAGAGGTTAACCACATAGCTACCGGTACAGCCCTTAGCCTCGAGGTAGAACTACTCCCTCCTCATCATGGGAGCAGCAGCGTTGATGGAGATGGCGGTGGTGTCGATGGAGATGCCTTCCGGGGGCAATTCCCCGTCCCGGCGGCGTGCCGGAACAGAGACTTCTGTCCCCCGAATCTTGGCTTCGCGATGGCGGCGGCTCGGAACTTTTCTCGTATTGTGGCTTTCCCGTGTCGAAGATTTAGGTCACGAGGCATCTTATAGGCGAAGAGTCGGAGTCGGAAGGGGTCTGGGGACCCACACGGGGGCACGCCCCCTGGCCGCGCCGCCACCATGTGTGGTGGCCCTGGGCCTCTCCCCTCTCCGGTGTTCGGAAGCTTCGTGGAATTATAAGATACTGGGCGTTGATTTCGTCCAATTCCGAGAATATTTCCTTACTAGGATTTCTGAAACCAAAAACAGAAAAAACTGGCACTTCGGCATCTCGTTAATAGGTTAGTTCCGGAAAATGCATCAAAATGATATAAAGTGTGAACAAAACATGTAGGTATTGTCATAAAACTAGCATGGAACATCAGAAATTATAGATACGTTTGAGACGTATCACACTACACTCCTCCACCAACAACCTTCACGTGACCTTCATCTCCTACTGGTTCGATAAACCTTGGTTTCTTACTGAGGGAAAACTTACTGCTGTGCTCATCATACCTTCCTCTTCGGGTTCCCAACGGACGTGTGGTGTACCGTCACAAGGAAGCTTCTACACGCTAGCACGCAGCGACGTTGTCGAGGACGGCGGTTCGCCTGGTACAGGTGGCGTCTCCAGGGGCGGCTCCTAGCTCCGACGGCTTCTGCAGCGGCTTCACGGGCTCCGGTGGTCGAATTGGCTATCTACCGATGAAATTGGGAAGCTGTGGTGCTCGAGGAGGGTCAAGGAGAGGAGAGGAGGCGAATGGTGTGCCGAATTGAGAAGGGGGAGGCCTCCTTTTATAGTAGCTGGGCGAGGCCGAGGCGCAGGGATGAGGTCGTCCATGGCGACGTCGCTACAGGGGCGCAGAGAGTTGGGCGATGACGCAAGCGGGTTGGCGATGTCATGGCGGTCACGACGGGCTTGACGGCGGTGAAAACGAGGCAGTGACGCGCTTGTGAGCTTGACGGGAGCTTGTAGTACCGCGGCGGACGTCGACGACGATGGCGTCGTCTACCGCGTTCGCGCGAGCAGGTGAGCGTGTCTGGGCGTCTCCTGGTGTCGTGGCGGAGCTGCTGGCGCGCGGAGAGGGCGAGGGGTGGCCAGGGTCAACGGGGCGACGTCATGCTCTGGCGCGTCCAGGGCGTGTCCGTGCGCATCCTGGCGTGTTCTGGGCGTCACTGGGCGCGTGCGTGCTGGCCGTTGCGGTGCGTCTACTGGTCGTTGGTTTGCACGAGCGTGACGAGGAGAGTCTGAGGGAGGTCCAGGACATGCTGATGCACGCTGGATGGGTGAGGAGAGAAGAATGGCATGGTGGTGCTCATGTCATGCACGTCATGGTCAAATGGTGATGATCTCATGCACCAAACCATGTGTCTGGTGCTTGGCATCGTGCAAGAGGTACAGGAGAGGACTCATGGTGACATAGGATCGATGGTTAGGGCAAAAGTCCACTGGATATAAGCATGTGTTGAGTTGGCAGAGTGGTGCACACCAAGTGCTCGACCAAATGGCCGCATGAAAAGAATTTTCAAATTTTGCAATGATTTTTGGTGGAGTTGATTCAAATAATATTTGAGACACAATGGTGGTGGTGGGGTGCAAAATTGAATTGGTTTGTGAAAATTCAAAATAGACATGATCTTAAATCTGTTTGAATGTTGCTACTTTGCTTGATGATATTTTGAAATCTAGAAAGAATTTGCAGGGGTGGTTTTGACCAAAGTTGTTCACCTTGATGAGGTCTTGGATGAGGTGCAAAGACTTGAGAATGTTTAGTTGAGAAATCTCTTTATACAAAGGCTCAAAGTGGTTAAGATGTTAAAATTGTCACATATGACCATTATCATATGTGACTTGGTTTTTGATTTTCTCTTGATTTGATTTGCATTTCTTTGATCCAAAAGTGATTCTTATTAGTTTAGTAACATTTCCAAACCATTAAAACAAAGTAAAATGGCCTAGGTTAAAGATTTGCAAAAATGGCCATAGCCTCATATGTGAATTTCATATTTTTATTTCCCTTTATTTTTCTTTGACCAAAAGTCACCAATTTTGGTTCATTGGGTGTTAGATTAAGTTTCATAATGGTTTCAAACCATTTTGGCAAAGTAAATATGGCTTAGCTCTTTATTTTCAAAATTGGCTATTTGCTCTCATATGCTTTTTCTTTTATTTTGTTTTCTTTTTATTTTGTTCTTGTTGACTTCAAAGAGCAAGGTTTAGGGTTCTGGAGCATTGGTGAATACTTCAACATACAATCATGGCAAAGATCATCACCTACATGCATGAGCACTATGCACATAACTTAATTTAATAAAAGGTTTTGTTGGCTCCAATTTTTGGAAAAAGGAAATTCATTTTTATTCTTTGTTTGCAAAATTGGGATGTTACACACAACCACTCTTGTAATAATAAAATGAGTTGTAAAAGATGAGGGGAAAACCCTCCAATCAAGGGTGGTATTATCATTATTAAAAAGGTAAGAAAAGAAAAAAAATGTTTGTAAAATGCTTTATGAGATATATTGCACATGTCATTTGTTTAGTTGAGTTTGACATGGTTTTTGGACCTCTAACTTAAGCCACGCGTACATTATGGACCTTTTCAGCTAAAAACATATTGAAGCGCGTTCATTTTCATTGGGAACATGATGGTGTGAATGGGGATGTGAATACTAGTACAAAAGGGCAATAGATACTCTGAAGATTAATTTCAAACTCTATTCTTGATATGTCATGTTTAACTTATGACACATGGGACATAAAAAAGCTATAGAAGCCATTAAAGATGGTTATGATAGGGGAAATGGAACTCAACACTATGATGAACCATGATCTTAAGAATACCCTCTATTATAAATATTTGGAATATAGATGTCTTACCCATATTTAATCCCTCCTTACTTTTTACCTTTTCTGAGTCAAAAAGACAAAGTTTCTTATAAGATGTATTTATGAACAAATGTTAGGAATAATTCTGAATGCATAAGATTTTTTATGAATCTATCTTGCATACAAGTTTGCTTGATTATCCATAGCACTTGTTCATTTACTATTACTAGGAAGCAAAGGCGCCGCGGCACGCCGCGCCCGTGAGATGGTAGTGTGTAGTAAGTAGCCCGTGAAATTTTTGTTCGATTTTTTTTGATATTTCAAAAAAAAAAATCGGTGGCAGCAACATATGCTTCCATGTGCCGAATTGAGTTCCTACGCTGTAATGTATATATTGGTAATATCTTCTAGACAATCTATTTATATTATGCAATAAAGTCGTAGAATACATATTAAAAAAATCCTAGAATACATTTAGATTTGATTATTAAATCATCGGATACCTTTTTTTGAACTGGTGTCAGGTAATACTTGCTGCAGGAACGATGGGAGAACGTAAATTACCGTGGCATTGGCCTTTGTTAGGTGGGAGATTTATTCTGAGTGTAATTTTGATGTTTTCTTTGAAGATGAGCATACGTGTGTTCGTTGCGTTCCAGATGCATGGTTCCTGTTTGACTGAATGTCTTGTTGTCTTAGCTGACGGACGGTGTAGGCTTGTTGGTTCTGTCGAAATTTCGGCGTCCTCTCGGACCAATACCAATACAATTCAGATTAAGTTAGCTCACAGGTAGTCTAGTCTAAACGGGATACAGAAAAAGGTAGATTACGTCTACTTCACATGATACATATCCGGTTGTCCCAGCTAAATAAGCAGGAAAAAATGTAGGACAATAAGATAGGCATATTTCTGCTTCTTGGCGCATCAGTAGTCCTCGGCGTCGGAGTTCTCATCGTAGATGGCAAGATCTGGAGCGACAGACTGAAGGTTCGCCATCGTTCTTGAAGGACTCAGCGTCGTCATCGAAGGGAGATACAGTGGTGTGCTTGCTTTCTTCTTTCTTCATCGTCATCTTGTTTTCACCGAAGATGCGGAATCAGCAGGAACAAAGGAAGACTCATCAATTACATACAGGCATAAAAAGAAGGTTTCGTCAGAAATTAGGAAATAAGTAAACACCACGTCAAAGAACAGATGAAGCAGTAGCAGCGCGAGCAGCCGGTCTAAGAACAGATCTTGAGCTAGAAGCAGCAGAACTATCCGATGGACCAACTGACGAAACAATCGGCAAATTAACACGCTGCCAATCATGAAATTGTTGGACACAACGGTTCTCAACCCAACATAAGATAGAGCATGCAGAAAAGGCATCCATGAACCATGTTCATACAGATCAAACATCCACAGGAGAAGACGCCGAAGGACCAAATTCGTTCACAAACGACTAAAGCCTAACATCTTCAAATCCAGTGAACTGAAAAAAGCAGAGAATATGAACCTGAGTGTAAGATATATACCAACGCTGACGGACGCAGGCTGAGATGAAAGTACGGCTGAATCAATAAAAGCAAGTCATGAGAAGAGAAAAGATAAGAAGGATGCCATCAGAGCAGCCAACCAGATGCTTGCATAGACGGACCTCTCAGTGGTTTCGCCTGCCAGCATCCGTCTCGGAGAACCATCCGGAACAACAAACAAAGGAAGCAGTGGGCAGAGTGAGCGAATGATGTGGTGCAAACATCAGCTGGAACAGGCTGGCGACGCAAGTTCCGCCTTCCACACACATCACCCCGAGACCTACCACGGCTACCACGAACACGGAGAGAGAGGTACTCGCCATTGAATTCTTCAAAGGTGGACCCGAAAGCACCTACAGAGAGCGCCAGCAAGAGGGCCGCCTACCACGCGTGCCAGCCGGACGATTGCCACAACTGCCATCAGCGGGAAGCAGAATAGCACAGACACATTGAAGAACATGACGCTGCCACAGCGAGGCGGAGGGATCCGATGACGAACAGCTGGAGGACGACCACTCATAGGGAGCGCAGCAGAACCCGACGATCTGCACCGAAAAGAAACAATGCGCCATAAGTAAACAATCTCAACAACCAAAACAACAAATCAACTCAACAGGAGGAGATCACTTCGAGAAGGACGTCGCAAGGAGGACGGCAGGACGCACATAACGACAGGCACGTCAGAACTCAGGAATAACGATCACAACACCATCAAACCGATCGAAACGCATATACCCAATCCAAACATAAATCAACGACATGAAACAATAAATCAAAAGAGGAGCATTGAGAAGAGAAGCCGATCGCAATGAACCTGGTAGGGCCTGCAAGAACTCCTCGGAGAAGTCAACCTAGAGAGGAAACAGGACAGGAACAAAAGGCAACGAGGCCAATCTTGCAGTAAGACGACGCCATGTTGCCAAAGAAAGACCCAAGGCCAACACACGGCTGCCTAGCCAAAGGAAGTCGCCGACGTCGGCTCTTGGAGGAAGGGGGTGGCAAAGACGGCGTGGGCGGCGGAGATTTGGTGGAAGACGAATGATGAAAGAAGGAGATGGAGGAGATACGGTTAGGGTCGTGGCCTCATGGGGATGCAACTGACTGTTTTTTGTTGATGTGGCTCTGTCATAATCTTAACCGAAATTAATGCTAAGCGGTAGAGCTCTCGATTATTCCATAGTGGAATCAGGGAGGACACGTAAAATTGTTTCTAGATGAAGTGATGACGTGTAGTGGACACGCGGTAGAAATATAACTAACTAATCCTTGACCGGCTCCAACAAAAGAGAAACCGGAAAGATCTCACAAGGCAACCGGTAGCCTGAATGGCAAATTTCAAAGATTAAGCAAACAAAAAAAAGAAAAATCTAAAATAGAAGGCAAAGGCCCACGGGTAAGTGATGTAAAAATTATGGATCAACAGTTCCCAAATCAGGGAGATTGCGTGAAGTTGACTAACTTTTATATAGTGTATAATATGCCTTTACTCTTATGGATACTTGAAGTTTATGTTTTTTTTTACTTCATATGATGATTGCTTGTTTTCATTTACTTATGGATGAACCATTATACTTTGAATAGCAATGATCATGAATTATATACTACTAGGAAGCGTGGGCGCGGCGACACGCCGCGCCTGTGGTGTTAACCAAATCTGCGTCAGTGGTTAAATTATCTATTTTAGTTTAGATTGTGATATAGGTGTAGATTGTTTCATCTGAAGAATAACAGTGGAAGATAGTGCGGTAGAGCACCCTTGTAAGGATATTGATGTAGTAAAGTAGTACTCTACTACTATTGTATATCATTGTCTTGAGATCATATTTATATGGAAAGCACAATTTATCACGCTGCGCGCATTTATAGAGGTTTGTGTGACAAAACATAGATAGACATTCTGGTATGTATGTGCCTGAGTAGTTTCGCGGTGGTAAGGCTTTGCTAGGTGGATAATTGGTAGCACGCTGTGAGGTTGATCAAGTCTGACATTGCAGCTCATATAGGAGTACTGCACAGTGAAAAGAAATACAAAATTACTTATATTTTTACATAAAACCTAGAACAGACTTGGTAAGTGCTTAGTAGTTATGTGAAACTTGCCAGAAGGAAATTTATACAAATCCAACATACACTACTGCTGCACAACATAAGGAAGTGTAACTCGATATATCAATCTCTGGACTTAGTTCTAGATAAGTCTCGCTCTCTTTCTTACAAAGTTCAGAATGTATCACATGAAGCGATGCCAACTATTAGTGAAAGAGATTTAAAAAAAACTATCTAAACGACTACATCATACCTGAGCCGCCAAAGGAGATTGTCTAACAATCAGCTAGTAGACAAAGCTCTAGCTTGAAATGAATAGAATTGCTAGCATGCACACAAACTTCTAGATTGTGGCTCTGTCATTTGAGAAACCAGTACTGCATGAACCTGAACAGTAATATCAACAAATGCTCACTTCTTCCATCTTATTTTCAAGAAGGAAACATCAGGTATAGTATAAAAATAGATGCCACTACCAAAATACTTCATCAATGCTCAGTTCTTCTATAAGGTGCCATCTGGTGCAATCAAGTGTACTTTATAATTTTGAAGTTAAAAAAAGGAATTTTGGTATATTCTCTCAATACCCACATCCAAAACATGCTTAAACCAACAACATTCTCTGACATTCTGGATGATTCCGAATGGATACATAACCTGTTAACAAAATTGAAGCCTGAAGAGCATGCGTGACTCAGGATTTGTGGAACTGATTATAACCCAGCCCTACTTGAAGCAATCACCATAGGATTGAGTCGTCCAATGCATGCCTCGCCTACAACCGACACAATCATAATCACACCATATATAGTATTGGTTTGTTATAAGCCTCGCACCCAAGATAAACTGGATAAGGAACGCAACAACGGACTCTTGGCCATAGAGCACCAAATTTACCTTCAGTAATATAAGATGACAGCAAGGGTTTGAGGTTCTAGGTAGCAACGGTGCCGCAGACCTATAGTTCAGAAGCAAAGAGGCAGACCACATGCGTCAGGATCACCAAGAACATAGAATGCTTGAGCCGGTTTACTACAGCGCCCAACCTTGACACCAAAGGTGCACTGCTCGCAGCTTCCACGTATTATCCATGACACTCTCCTTACAGTTACTGCATGGGCGGTGGTGGAGGCGGCAGTGTGAGCTCTGGATCGAGCTACGGCCATATTAGGAACCGGGTATTAATATTGGAATTTGCACTAACTGCTCATTTTAGATGGGACCGGGTATTAATATTGGAATTTGCACTAACTGCTCTTTTTAGATGGGACGCAAGATATAAATAACAGCTCAAGATAAAAGGCTAACATGGATGCATAAAGACATGGTAAATGTTGCACAATTGTCCATTTAGTAAAAGAAGATAAGAATTACTCAAGAACGTGCACCGTACCTTAGATTTTGGAGTTACAGAGTCATATTTTTTTCTTCGTTTGAACCAACGGCATGCCATAATAGCTTCAGATTCTCCCTTGTAGATATAAAAAAGAAGAATGTACCTAGAACCTATAAAAAGAACATGTGCCTGAACTAAGACGTGCTCAGAGCTTCATCTTCAATTTGTTATATAGCAGAAAGTAAGGTCTTGGCTTCATCCTGAAGTAAATGAAGTCAGCAGCACAAACACAATACAATATCTTTGGTTCACTTATTTCAGATTTGCACCGCTAAGCTGAACAAATAAAAGATAAGCCAATATTCGAAACATCAAGAATGGAACATCTTGTTACCCAGTTGATGAGTGTAAGTTGGGAATTGCGATAAGGCAATTTTATGATAATAATTGTTATGGACTGGTTGCTAAAGCTTTCCAAATTCAGAATGGGACACTTTAGGATAAGCATCACTGTGAAAACTTGTAACTACGAATATTAACTTGTACTGAAAAGGGAAGCACATGTCCTCCCATTTTTCTGAACTTCAGAAGATCTGAAGTGCACAAATAAGCTAGATGTCTTCTTATCAGCGGGTAGAATAGAGACTATTGTCTGCTAACCAAAACTTGCATGGATAGAAATAAATGCTTGGATGCACATAATGAAAAACCCTTGAGAGGAAGATGAGTGAGTATGTACATTATGGGAGTCGACACAGTGGTCATAGTACTCGAAACTGCATGACATAGCAATGTTGCACTGTAAATATCAGCAAGTTCCGGCGCCCGAAGAACATTCGCTGGCTCTGGACACCTGAAATCGTTAACCAGACATTTCAGTTTACTGGCTGAACCCTGCATAAGGATTGCTAACATTAAAATCATCTCCATTTATTAACTGAACCATCCCTATAATCCAAAAGCATGTGTAAACCTGAACTATATGTGATACACATGTTGCAAAAAATTGACTCATGATTCTTTAAACCATTTTTTCCAGACGGCCAAGAAAAACGCAAAGGTCACACATAAAGGAAAATTAGTAGAATCAAAACTGGATGAAGCTACCATAAACATTGATGACATTAACGAATTATAAACCATTAAACCTTCAGCAAAAATTTCTAATCAGTTATTTTTTGTTCTTTTGCCGATTACATACAACATATCCTCATTATTTGTTGTGAAAATCAGAGCATTTTACTTACCTTTTCTATTAACCATGTTCAAGAGAGTAAACTAAGGTCACCATGTTCTATCAAGTAACCCAAATGGTCATCAAAGGGGCTAATCTCTTGCTCAAATAAAAATTTATGGATAAAAATCATTTAGCAAAGTAGGAAGAACTAACGAATCCAATCTATACTCAATATGAGTCCGTGTAAAGCTAGCATATTAGAAAATTAAAACACAATCTATCATTCTGTACTCACCAAGTCTTGTTGACACTCATTCTGCAATTTTCATCAAGGCAGAGAACTTGAAGAACTCAATGGGACAGTGCACAGACAATTACAGCCAGCCTCTTTCATTGACGATGGCAAACTCCCATCTGTTCGTTCATGGAAGTGATCTCCCATCTCATGTAAATGTTCTTGACGTCAAATAGGGCCAGCTAAAACGCACAAAAAATAAAGAATTAGTTATCTTCAGATTTGCTATTCCTAAATTATGATAATGAATAAGCCTATTTTCTCAGGAATCACGTCTAATATTCTGGAAGTGATGCTCTATGCCATGGTTAAAACACAACAATCAGATGAACAATATCACACACAGAGGTAAAGGCAATAATCAAACAGGAGATAGCTGAGGAGAATAGGGAGGACTGAAAGAGGACAGCAAGGCGAGACAAAAGAAAAAGGACTCCAGCGCCCCTCGACCGCGCGTTCACCAGCCGGGATCCTGCGCCTACCTTCGATGAAGCAGCACCACCAGAATTCCTCTCCGCGGCGCTGCCTCCACTCTCGAGGAGGCCACCGACCCTGCCAGCAATAAGAGATGAAACAGCGGAACTTCCCCCGCCGCCTCCACCATAGATGAGGCTGCTGCCACTGCCGGCAGCTCCGCGGCTGCCTCCCGCCACCGTGGTCGGCCCCACAGCCCATGGGGGAAAGGCCACGCGCACGGGTGGCCGGCTGGCCAGCGAGCAGTGCGGAGCTCGCGCGGCATCCCGTGCCAGGCAACGGAGCATCGTGTACATGGACCGGCCAGCGCGTAGGGCGGAGCTCACGCGCCCGTGCTAGACGGCGGAGTGCGACGCATTTGGAGCGGCCAGCACCGTTGAAGTAGCCATGGAAAAATCTAGGTAGAGAAAAGCTCTCAGGGAAGATCGATGCAGGTGGAGAAGGTTAGGAAGAGTCCAGAGGCATATCTGGGAGGGGATGGGAGAGGCACGCGTGTTATTAGGTGGTGGGGCTATAGCACCGCTTTGATCAAATTAAAGTAGGAAGAAGAGGAAACCGGAAACAGATTGGCACAATACACAGCATAAATCGATTGCTGCCGGTAACCGGTCGCCGAACCCTCCGAAAATAAAGCAAAGAAAATTAATGGTAGAAGGCAAAATAAAATGACAGACCACGTGTCGCTCAAGGAAAGAACCCAACCGATAAAAAATTACGCATCTACAGTGCTCTAGTGAATACAAAGAGCTCTAAACTGATCATCTTTTATATAGTGTATAATATAATGTATCTATTGACAAAAACTACAAAGCCCATTTAGTTATCACCTTTATGCTCGAGGGCGAGCATACGTTAAGCTTGGGATGCCGATGAATCTAAAATGCGTCTATGTCCTGTGTAGTTTATTGTGCCATATTTCATCATAATTCATTCATATAAATGGTTATAATCATGATTTAGGAATATTTTGTGGATTTTCCTAAAATATCCCTTTTTGTTTGTATATAACCCAGCAGGGAAGAAAAACCATGTTTTCATATTTTTAACTTGCAGGGACCTTCGCGAACGCAAAAGGACATGAGATTTTTTCTACATAATTTTTTTGGTGGAATGAAGTCATGGAACACTTGGACATCAGTTGGGCCAGCTAGATGGTCGAAAGAGGGTAGAGGCATGGCCTGATACCCTTGCCGTGCCACTGATGGTGCTCCGGTGATGGCGCCAGACAATCTTGTTGGCAGTTGTTGTGGAAGCGGTTGGGAAACCCCAAGAGGAAGGTGTGATATGAGCACATCAGCAAGTTTTCCCTCAATACGAAACCAAGGTTTAATCGACCAGTAGGTGAAAGGCGTGACTTCTGAAGGTCTTGCTAGCTGACTAGTGGCAGGGCGCACTACCGGCGTCAGCAACAACGTGGAACCTGCACACAACACAACCAAAGTACTTTACCCCAACTTACAGTGAGGTTGTCAATCTCACCGGTTTGCTGAACACAAAAGATTAGACGTATCGAGTGGAAAAAGATGTTTGCAGAAAGTAAACAGAACAGGATTGCACTAGAATTTATCAGTAAAGGAAATAGGACCAGGGTCCACAGTTCACTAGAGGTGTTTCTCCATAAAGATAAATAGCATGTTGGGTTAACAAATTACAGCTGGACAATTGATAAAATATCGACCAATACATGACAAGATGATTATTATGAGATTTGATATGGGCATTACAACATAATACATAGACCGTAATCCAACTGCGTCTATGACTAATAATCCACCTTCAGGTTAGCGTCCGCAACCCTTTCAGTATTAAGTTGCAAGTAACACAATATCGCATTAGGCAATGTGTGTAAAGTAAACAATAGAATTACCCTCCGATAAAACATTGTTGTTTTCTCCCTAGTAGC
Organism: Lolium multiflorum; assembly: GCA_030979885.1. Lineage (NCBI taxonomy): Eukaryota > Viridiplantae > Streptophyta > Magnoliopsida > Poales > Poaceae > Lolium > Lolium multiflorum. The sequence continues at coordinate 141,711,307 of CM061752.1, forward strand.
AACATCACATCTACAATCTTAGAAGTTAAACGTCACTCTCCCAGAAAACTAGAGGCATGAACCTACTATCGAGCATAAATACCCCCTCTTGGAGTCACAAGTGTCCACTTTGCCAGAGTTTATATTAGCAACGGAGAGCATGCAAGATCACAAATAACATATGACATGAATATATAATCAATCTCAACATAGTATACAATATTCATCGGATCCTAACAAACCAAACATATAGGATTACATAAAGATGATCTTGATCATGTAGGGCATCTCACAAGATCGATACATGAAGCACAAAGTGGAGAAGACAACCATCTAGCTACTGATATGGACCCATAGTCTAGGGATGAACTACTTACGTATCACTTCGGAGGCAGGTATGGCGATGTAGATGCCTCCGGCGATGATTTCCCCCTCCAGCAGGGTGTCGGGAAGAGCTTCAAAACCCCCGAGATGGATTCTGCGATGGCGGCCGCGACGGGACTTTTCATGGATGGAGGCTCAGGGTATCCAAGGTTTTCCCGAGAAGATGTATAAATAGGCGGAGGATTTAGGTCGGTGGGGTGCCTGGTGATCCCACACCTACCCTAGGCGCGACCTAGGCCTGGCCCACGCCTAGGGGGGGGGGGGTCTGGGCCCACCAAGGCAACCGTTTTAATTTAAGAAAATCAACATCATGAGCACTGTCAACTTTAGAAGCAAGAATATCAATTTTGCCAAGCTTTTCCTCAACAGTTTTATTGAAAGCAGTTTGTTTACTAATAGATTACTTTAGCATGACTTCCAGATCAGAGGGTGCACTTTTATAATTGCTATAGGAATTACCATAAGAGTTGCCATAAGAATTACCATTATTAGAAGGATATGGCCTATAATTGTTGCTACCAAAATTATTCCTATAAGCACTGTTGTTAAAATTGTTGTTTTTAATGAAATTCACATCAACATGCTCTTCTCGAGCAACATAAGAAGCTACCGGAATATTATTTGGATCAACATGTGCTTTACCATTAACAAGCATAGACATAATAGTATCAATGTTATCACTCAAGGAGGAGGATTCTTCAATAGAATTTATCGTCTTACCTTGTGGAGCTCTCTCGGTGTGCCATTCAGAAGTAATTTTGTTGCAGCACCCAAAGTAATGGACATAAAGGTGCCTCCAGCAGCTGAATCCAGGAGATTTCTTGAAGATAAATTTAGTCCTGCATAAAAAGTTTGGATGATCACCCAAGTAGTTAGTCCATGAGTGGGAAAATTCTTTACCAAATATTTCATTCTTTCCCAAGCTTGAGCAACATGTTCATTATCAAATTGTCTAAATTTCATTATGTCGCTTCTCGAAGATATAATCTTAGCAGGAGGATAATATTTTTCAAGAAAAACATCTTTGCATTTAACCCAAAAATCAATACCATTTTTAGGCAAAGATAGCAACCAATCTTTAGCTCTACCTCTCAAAGAGAAAGGAAATAATTTCAGCTTTATAATTTCACCATCTATATCCTTATATTTTTGCATCTCACAAAGTTCAACAAAGTTATTAAGGTGAGAAGCGGCATCTTCAGTACTAAAACCAGAAAATTGCTCTTTCATGAAAATATTTAATAAAGGGCAGGTTTAATTTCATAGAAGGCTGCTTTGGGAGCAATAGGTGTACAAAAAAATCATTATTGTTGGTGCTAGTAAAGTTACACAACTTAGTATTTTCAGCGGAACCCATTTGCGCAAAATTAAAACTAAGCAACAGAAATAACAGCTATAATAGAAACTATTTTTTTGTGTGTTTTTTATATAAAGACAACTATAAAAATAAACTAATTTTTTGTGTGTTTTTTGATATAATAAAGAAAACAAAACAAAATAAAGTAAACTAAGCAAACTATAACAAAGTAAAAAAGATTGGAGATGAGAGATTCCCCTTGCAGAAATCCTCTTCCTCCCCGGTAACGGCGCCAGAAAATCTTGATGGTGCTCCGGTGATGGCGCCGACAATCTTGCTGGCAGTTGTTGTGGAAGCGGTTGGGAAACCCCAAGAGGAAGGTGTGATGAGCACAGCAGCAAGTTTTCCCTCAGTACGAAACCAAGGTTTAATCGACCAGTAGGAGAAAGGGGTGACTTCTGAAGGTGTTGCTAGCTGATTAGTGGCAGGGCGCACTATAGGCGTCAGCAACAACGTGGAACCTGCACACAATACAACCAAAGTACTTTGCCCTAACTTACAGTGAGGTTGTCAATTTCACCGGTTTGCTGAACACAAAGGATTAGACGTATCGATTGGAAAAAGATGTTTGCAGAAAGTATGTAGAACAGGATTGCAGTAGAATTTATCAGTAAAGGAAATAGGACCGGGGTCCACAGTTCACTAGAGGTATCTCTCCATAAAGATAAATAGCATATTGGGTGAACAAATTACAGTTGGACAATTGATAAAATATCGACAAATACATGACAGGATGATTATTATGAGATTTGATATGGGCATTACAACATAATACATAGACCGTAATCCAACTGCGTCTATGACTAATAATCCACCTTCAGGTTAGCATCCGCACCCCTTTCAGTATTAAGTTGCAAGCAACAGACTATCGGATTAGGCAATGTGTGTAAAGTTAACAATAGAATTACCCTCGGATAAAATATTGTTGTTTTCTCCCTAGTAGCAACATCACATCTACAATCTTAGAAGTTAAACGTCACTCTCCCAGAAAACTAGAGGCATGAACCTACTATCGAGCATAAATACCCCCTCTTGGAGTCACAAGTGTCCACTTTGCCAGAGTTTCTACTAGCAACGGAGAGCATGCAAGATCACAAATAACATATGACATGAAGATATAATCAATCTCAACATAGTATACAATATTCATCGGATCCCATGAAACCAAACATATAGGATTACATAAAGATGATCTTGATCATGTAGGGCAGCTCACAAGATCAATACATGAAGCACAAAGTGGTGAAGACAACCATCTAGCTACTGCTATGGACCCATAGTCCAGGGATCAAGCTACTCACGCTTCATTTCGGAGGCGGACATGGCGATGTAGATGCCTCCGGTGATGATTTCCCCCTCCGGCAGGGTGCCGGGAAGAGCTTCAGAACCCCTCGAGCTGGATTCTGCAATGGCAGCCACGACGGAACTTTTCATGGATGGAGGCTCGGGGTATCCAGGGTTTTCCCGAGAAGATGTATAAATAGGCGGAGGATTTAGGTCGGTGGGGTGCCTGGTTGCCCCACACCTACCCTAGGTGCGGGTGTTGACGTCAGAAACCCACCGGCGGGCAGCGACTGGCCAACACCGTAGAGCCGGGAATGACTAGGGCTGCGGCTGGCCCCAGTCCCTCAGAGCGACGGCCCGCAAAGCCTCTGGTCGCGCGCCGATGCGGGTCGCAGGGCGTGCCACCTGACCTATACCTGGTCGGAAGGTGTGGATGATGCCTCGCTTAGTTTCTGCAGGGCACACACGTACACGTTAAATACGAGCCTCGATCGGCTCTCAGGTTGTCCTGTGAATCGGCTCATGGAGCCGATCCACCCATGATTCGTCCAAGGTGGCCGAATATATGGTGGTCCTGCTTGATCAAGATAAAGCATATGAGATCTACGACGATCTAGGGTTTTCACCGCATAATCGGATCATCCTACTCACGATTGGGCCTCGCGCTCACGCACGGTAAACGTAAGCCAGCCCTAGACAAGGCCTAAAAACCAACACTAGGTTGATCCTCGGAACGTCTAGGGGCAGCAAACTACACCCTGCATGCCGCTGGATCCTCCAACCCTTTGTAAGGCCTAACTATTGCAGATATTAAACTAATCCTTGATGAATCAAGGAGCGACCATAACGGATCAGATCTACTAAATAAAGATCAAGCGGTGCCGCCCCTGCACCCATGATGAGGCACAAGGACGGCTAGACGCGCAAGGGTTGCACTACGCGAGCATATGATGCTAAGAACGATGCTAACCCTAACGCGTCTACGATAACTACGTTGCTCGCCATCAAAAAGGCTTCAGTACGAGCAACGCATGAACAACTAGGCAGGCTTGTGCTGCCTAGATCGCGAGATGCGATCTAGGCAGCATGATGCTTACCGGAGGAACCCTCGAGATGAAGGAGTTGGCGATGCGCCGAGATTGGTTTGTGTTGAACGTTGGTTGTTGTTTATTCCAGAAACCCTAGGTACATATTTATAGTCCAGGGGACTTCTAATGTGGGCGTGCACTAAATCGTGCACGAGATAGATTCTAACCTCTAAACTAACACGCGGTCTAATGTATTACAGATACATGGGCATTTTAGCCCAATTTGGTATAAAAGGCCGATTCACATATTCCTCCTATGTATAATCTTCACATCTATCTTGATCGCGGCCCATCTCTGGCTTGGTCCTCCGGCCTGGTCACATTCTGGTGATAACACATGCCCCCCTGGTTTTGGAAATGACTTTTCCAAAATCATTATGCTTTCTCTTGCTGAGTCATGTCGTGGCAGAACTGCTGCAGCAACCGTCATCATGACGCCTTGTCTTCCCCACTCCTCTGTGAGATTTGACAGCTCCAGCACCACTTCCTCGGAAACTGCAATGGCATTGAAACTCCACTAGGCTCCTCATTATTTAACCATGCCAACTGACCAGTCCTCTTCATCCCCTTCCTCTGTTCTAGCGGTTGACACCAAAAAACCCTCTTCTTCTGTAGCAATGACTTCCTCTTCCTCCTCCGCTTCCAACCTCTCCATCCAATCGGCGTCAAAGAGCAAGGAAGAGGACAATCCTCGTTCCGGGGCGAATCTCATTCCGTCCGGCAAGGAGAAGGAAGAAAAAAGAGCGGAAGGGACTGAGGCTTCCCCCTCCGCCAAGCTCCCGCTGAAGAAGCGCTCCCGTATGTGGGCGGACAGCGAGGACGACGAGGATGACGAGGAAGAGGAGGATGAGGAGGAGGAAGATGATTCCTCCTCCGCAGGATATCCTCCAACGAAGCGCCTCCGCACCTGGGCGGACAGCGAGGATGATGATGATGACGAGGAGGAGGAGGAAGCTCCAGCCGACAGCTGGGACAGCGATGGCGAGGAGCTTCCGGGGAGTAGCGCCGACGACGACGGCGATGATGAAGACGGCGACGACTAGTGGAGTAGGAATAGTAACAGTGCACTAGGCACCAGATCCCTCTTTTGGGAGCCCTCGGCTCTTCTTGTAAAGCCGTCCCTTTGAATTAATAAGAATTGTTCGTTCAATCTTTCTTTCATTAATTCAACCTCCATCTTCCTGCTCGCCACACCAGGACCGATAGCAAAACAAACCGGATTATCATTTTCCTTCTGACCATGGTCTTTTGCAATTCCACAGCCGATGATCATTCATCGGCTAATCTGAGCAACCCCATTCGGCTCTTGATAGAACATCCACTAGATCAGCTGCCCCCCGAGCCTCAGTCAAGGCGAGGGCACCAGCAAGGACGTGCTCCGGAACACTCGTGAGGTTAAACTGAACACCATAATTGTTCTAGAGTCGATGGCGGCGACATCGGCTTTTTTTTTTACGGCCGATTGCATCGGCCCCCACACTTCGGATCGTCCCCTTTCGCTGGCCGATTCTAATCGGCCTCCCTACCTTAGTGTCCATCATCCCACATGCTTGGGAAATATTTCTTGAGGTGTTGACCATTCACGGCCACTGGGAACTTCTGCCCGTCCAACTCTTCCAACATGTATGCATTACCTTTCAAGGCCTGGATGACTTTATACGGACCGTGCCAATTAGGAGACCACTTGCCATATGCCTTGTCCCTGGTTCCTAACGGCAACACAGCCTCCCATACCAGGTCACCAACCTGAAACTCTTTTGGCCTAACCTTCTTATTGTAGGCCCGAGCTACCCGGGCCTTGTTTTCCTTGATCTTTTCCAACGACCAAAGCCTCAGCTCTGTTGCGTCCTCAATGGTGTCACTCATCAAAGTCGCATATTCGTCTGCCGTCAGGTCGTCCTGAAACGTGACACGTCTTGACCCAGCCGTAATCTCCCAAGGTAATACGGCTTCTTGCCCATAAACGAGCTGGTACGGCGAAGTCTTTATAGCTCCATGGCATGACATGCGGTAGGCCCACAATGCTTCTGATAACTTCTCATGCCAATCCCTTGGGTTTTCTTCAATCTTTCTCTTGATCAGCCTCTGATTGGACGCCTCAGCTTGCCCGTTCGCCTGAGCATAGTACGGAGATGATCGGATCAGCTTGATCCCCATATCATCGCAGAATCCCCTGAATTCTTTAGACACAAAGACCGAGCCTCCATCGGTCGTGATGGTTTGGGGAACCCCGAACCTATGAATCACGTGTTCTTTCACGAACTTAATCACATCTCCTGATTTTACCTTTTTCATGGGGACGGCCTCCACCCACTTGGTGAAGTAATCTGTGATGGCCAAGATAAATTCGTGTTTCTTGCTCGAAGCCGGATGGATTTTTCCAATCATGTCCATGCCCCACCCTCGGAATGGCCAAGGCTTGATGATCGGGTTCATTGCTGATGCCGGTACCATCTGAATCTTCCCGAACATCTGGCATGCCTGGCACCCCTTGTAGTAATTGAAACAATCCTCAAGCATGGTGGGCCAATAAAACCCTGAGCGTCTGATCAGCCACTTCATCTTGTGAGCCGACTGATGAGTTCCACAAGCCCCTTCGTGCACCTCATGTAAGAGCCGATTAGACTCAGTTGGTCCTAGGCACTTGAGTAGTAACCCTTCCAACGTCCTGTAGAACATGTCGTCTCCTATGAGGACATACTTCATGGCCTTGTATCTTATCCGCTTAGGTGCCCCCGAGCCGAATCTTTTAAGTATTTGAAGATTTCGGCTCTCCAATCATCTTGTTCTAGGAATTGGACCTGAACTTCTGACCCTTCAGGTGTATCTATGTAGCCTGACGCCATTTGCGCGAGATTGTTGGCCTCGGTATTCTGGGATCTTGGAACCCAATTGAAGTTGATGTATCGAAACTGTGTCATTAGCTCACGGCATTCCATCCAATATGGGAAAAGCGATTCACTCTCGCACTTATATTCATCCGTGAGCTGGTTGATCACCAACTTGGAATCTCCAAACAGTTCTACTGCTTCCGCTCCAGCTTCTAGTAGTAACTCCATCCCCTTTCGTATCGCTTCATACTCCGCCACGTTGTTGGTGCAGGGGTCGACAACCTGATGGAGAAGGAGTATTCCGTCCCTCTAGGCGATACGAGCAGAATACCGATGCCGCACCCACCGTCGCAAGCCGATCCGTCGAAGAACATAGCCCATGCACGTATGGATAGTGCTGCTATATTGGTGTTGATTCGCTCAGCTATGAGATCGGCTAATGCTTGTCCTTTGACTGCTTTCGCAGGCTGATACCGCAGGTCGAATTCTGACAACGCCAGCATCCATTTACCCAATCGTCCTTTCAACACGGGGGCCGACAACATGTGCTTGACAACGTCGGACTTGCATATGACGAAAATCTCTGCCGTCAAAAGGATATGGTGCAGCTTGGTACAGGTGAAGAACAGACAGAGGCACAATTTCTCGACCTCAGGATACCTTGTCTCCGCGTCCAACATCCTTCTGCTGAGGTAAAAACGACCCTCTCAACGCCGTCGTAGAGTTGCACCACCACCGAGGCGATGGATGTGTCCGCTACTGACAAGTAAACGTAGAACGGCCTGTCTTGTTGGGGCGGCACTAGCACGGGCGGTGTCGTCAGATACCGTTTGATGTCATTGAACGCCTGCTGCTGCTCTGCCCCCAGTGAAATTCGTCATCGGACTTAGTCTTCACTAAACCCATGAACGGCTCGATCCGTCCCGACAGGTTGGAGATGAATCGGCGAACGAAGTTGATCTTGCCGATAAGGCGTTGCAGTTCCTTCTTCGTAGTGGGCGGCTGCATGGTGCGCACTGCCTCCTGACTCTTCATCTCAATTCCTCGCTCATGGACCAAAAATCCCAGGAACTGGCCGGCCGTTACTCCAAAGGCACACTTCTTTGGGTTCATTCTCAGTCCGAACTTTCGAGTTCGGTCTAGCACCTGTCGTAAATCTTCCAAGTGTCCCTTCATGGAGACAGATTTGACCACCACATCATCAATGTAGATCTCCACCAGCTTGCCGATCAGGTCGTGGAATATATAATTCATGGCTCTCTGATACGTCGCGCCGGCGTTCTTCAATCCAAAGGTCATGACTACGTATTCAAATAAGCCCACTGCTCCTGGTACTCTGAATGCAGTCTTGTGAATGTCTTCTGGGGCCATGAAGATCTGGTTATAGCCGGCGTTGCCATCCATGAAGCTTAAAACCTTATGGCCAGCAGCTGCATTGATCAAAGTTTCCGCCACAGGCATCGGGTATTCATCTTTTGGCGTAGCTCTGTTAAGGTCGCGGAAATCGATAGCCACCCGCCACCGGCCGTCCTTCTTTTCCACTGGAACGATACTGGATATCCATTCCGCGTACCTGCATGGCCTGATAAATCCGGCAGCCAACATCTTCTCGATCTCTTTCTTGACCTCTTCTAGGATTTCGGCCTTCATTTGTCGTGCTCGTTGCTGGAAGGGCCGGAATCCTTTCTTCAGGGGGAGCCGATGCTCGATGATGCTCCTGTCCAGGGCATCTCCGTGTAGTCCCATGCGAAGCAATCTGGGTACTCTTTCAAGAGAGCAATCATCTGACTCCTGAGCTGCGGGTCTAACTTCCTGCTGATAAAAGTTGGCCGCGGCTTATCCCCGGGCCCAATGTCGACTTCCTCTAGCTCGTCAGCCGATGTGAACCCGAATCCCAGCTTCCCGTCACCTGAGAGGTCGACGCCGAATACTGGGAGAGCTGGTGGTGCGTGTGATATGGTCCGACCGCTGGGATCGGCTTCTTCCTCACCCTTGCTGTGGGAGCAGCCGCCCTCATCACTACCCTCACCGGGGTGGTACCCCAGCTTCACCACGTTGGTGCCGATGCCAGGGGAGCGGGTGTAGTGGGAAGAGCCGATTAGGTCGGCTTCGAGGGCAGACTTGAGCTCGCCGTGAGATCCCGTACGTGACCGGAGTTTCTTCTGCCACTTCTGATGAAGACGGTATGGTGTCTTTCGCCATCTCTGATGTGGATGGCGAGATGGTCGTCGTTGAAGATCGTCCCACCGGGCGTGCCAATGTGTTGACGTCGAAACCCACCGGCGGGCAGCGACCGGCCAACACCGTAGAGCCGGGAATGACTAGGGCTGCGGCTGGCCCCGGTCCCTCGAGCGACGGCCCGCAAAGCCTCCTGGTCGCGCGCCGATGCGGGTCGCAGGGCGTGCCACCTGACCTATACCTGGTCGAAGGTGTGGATGATGCCTCGCTTAGTTTCTGCAGGGCACACACGTACACGTTAAATACGAGCCTCGATCGGCTCGGGTTGTCCCGTGAATCGGCTCATGGAGCCGATCCACCCATGATTCGTCCAAGGTGGCCGAATATATGGTGGTCCTGCTTGATCAAGATAAAGCATATGAGATCTACGACGATCTAGGGTTTTCACCGCATAATCGGATCATCCTACTCACGATTGGGCCTCGCGCTCACGCACGGTAAACGTAAGCCAGCCCTAGACAAGGCCTAAAAACCAACACTAGGTTGATCCTCGGAACGTCCTGTCTAGGGGCAGCAAACTACACCCTGCATGCCGCTGGATCCTCCAACCCTTTGTAAGGCCTAACTATTGCAGATATTAAACTAATCCTTGATGAATCAAGGAGCGACCATAACGGATCAGATCTACTAAATAAAGATCAAGCGGGGTGCCGCCCGCACCCATGATGAGGCACAAGGACGGCTAGACGCGCAAGGGTTGCACTACGCGAGCATATGATGCTAAGAACGATGCTAACCCTAACGCGTCTACGATAACTACGTTGCTCGCCATCAAAAGGCTTCACGAGCAACGCATGAACAACTAGGCAGGCTTGTGCTGCCTAGATCGCGAGATGCGATCTAGGCAGCATGATGCTTAGGAACCCTCGAGATGAAGGAGTTGGCGATGCGCCGAGATTGGTTTGTGTTGAACGTTGGTTGTTGTTTATTCCAAACCCTAGGTACATATTTATAGTCCAGGGGACTTCTAATGTGGGCGTGCACTAAATCGTGCACGAGATAGATTCTAACCTCTAAACTAACACGCGGTCTAATGTATTACAGATACATGGGCATTTTAGCCCAATTTGGTATAAAAGGCCGATTCACATATTCCTCCTATGTATAATCTTCACATCTATCTTGATCGCGGCCCATCTCTGGCTTGGTCCTCCGGCCTGGTCACATTCTGGTGATAACAGCGGGCTAGGTCCAGGTCGTGCCTAGGGGTGTTTGGGCACCCTGATGTGCCTCTTTGACCCCCTCTGGACTTCGTCTTCGTTTCGGTAAAATATTGACTTCGGCTTTTGTTTCGTCCAATTCCGAGAATATTTCCTATACAACTTTTCTGAAATACAAGAACAACAAAAAATAGGTAACTGGCACTCTGGCATCTTGTTAATAGGTTAGTGCCGGAAATCATGTAAAAGTGCAACAAAGTGTAAGCAAAACATATATGAATTGGTGTAAAACAAGCATGGAGCATCAAAAATTATAGATATGTTTGAGACGTATCAGCCACCATGGCCCACTTGGCCCCCGTGGCTCCGATGTCGTCCATCTTCACGTCGATCTCTTCGTATGACCTAAACCTATCTATAAAAGGGGTCTCGACAGTGATCTCTCAATGCATGGAGGCGGATATCTAAAACCATGAAACGAAAGTTCTACAGTCTGTCATTGATGAGAGATTGGAGGGGGAACCACTGCCTCAATCTGTTGGAGATATTCCCAAGAGGCAATAATAAAGTGGTTATTATAATATCTTTGTGTTTATGATAAATGTTTGCATACCATTCTATAATTGTATTAACCGAAACATTGATACATGTGTGTTATGTAAACAACAAGGAGTCCCTAGTAAGCTTCTTGTATAACTAGTTTGTTGATTAATGGATGATCATGGTTTCGTGATCATGAACATTGGATGTTATTAATAACAAGGTTATGTCATTAATTGAATGATATAATGGACACACACCCAAATAAGCGTAGCATAAGATCAAGTCATTAAGTTCAATTTGCTATAAGCTTTCGATACATAGTTGCCTAAGTCCTTCGACCATTAGATCATGTAAATCACTTACACCGGAAGGGTACTTTGATTACACCAAACTCCATTGCGTAAATGGGTGGTTATAAAGATGGGATTAAGTATTCGAAAAGTGTGAGTTGAGGCATATGGATCAATAGTGGCATTTGTCCATCCTGATGACAGATAGATATACTCTGGGCCCTCTCGGTGGAATGTCGTCTGATTAGCTTGCAAGCATGTGATTGGATCACAAGAGATGACATACCACGGTACGAGTAAAGAGTACTTGTCGTTAACGAGGTTGAACAAGGTATGGAGATACCGATGATCGAACCTCGAACAAGTAAAATATCGCATGACAAAGGGAATCGGCATCGTATGTAAATGGTTCAATCGATCACTAAATTATAGTTGAATATGTGGGAGCCATTATGGATCTCCAGATCCCGCTATTTGTTATTGCTCGGAGAGGAGTCTCGACCATGTCTGCATAGTTCGCGAACCGTAGGGTGACGCGCTTAAGGTTCGATGTCGCATAAGTAGATTTGGAATATGGTATGGAGATGAAGTTTGTTCGGAGTCTCGGATGGGATCCAGGACATCACGAGGAGGTCTGGAATGGTCCGGAGAATAAGATTCATATAAGGGAAGTTGATTTATAGGTTTCGGAAAAGTTCGGGATTTTTCCGGTGGAATACCGGGAAGGTTCTAGAAGGTTCCGGGGGTCCCACCAGTGGACCCACGACCCAAGGAGGCCTAGAATGGGTCGAGGGGATGCTCCCTAGCCTAATGGGCCAGGGGCACATGCCCCCCAAGGCCCAGCCGGCCAAACCCCTAGGGTTTCCCCAAAACCCTAGGGGGGATCAACTGGGGGAAGATGTCCCTCTTCCCGTCGGCCCCTAACCCTAGATGGGAAAGGGGGGACACCCCAAACAACCAAGCCCCCTATATAAAGAGGGGAGGGGGTGGCCGGCCACTTCACCCCTTCATCCAACCCTGCCCGCCCCCCCTCTCTACCTCCTCCATACGCTGCCCCGGCTTAGGCGAAGCCCTGCAGTAATTCTTCTCCACCACCACCACCACGCCGTCGTGCTGCTGGGATTCTGTGGAGGTCTACCACACCTCCGCTGCCCGCTGGAACGGGGAGAGGAAGGGCTTCATCGACACCGTACGCGCGACCGAGTACGGAAGTGCTGCCAGATTGCAGCACCGGGACGATCGTCTACACCAACAACGAGATCTAATCTCGTAGGCTTTGGAATCTTCGAGGGTTAGTCTCATATCCATCTCGTTGCTCCGATCTCATAGATTATATCTTGGTTTTTCCATAGATTAGATCTTAGATTTATTCGTCTTTGCGGTAGAAAATTTTTGTTTTCTATGCAATGAACCCATCAGAATCACCTCCAGCTTCCTCCGCTCCTTCATCAACGCCCCCACATGGCTCTCAGCCATGAGAGGGAAGTAGTACACCCATGAACTTGGGATTTGTGGTAGCAACTTGATCAAATTTCTCTATGTATGATCATAGTTCTAGCCTGTATGAGCTCCCCTACATGATTATGGTGTTATCAATATATGTCTTATGGTGGATATTAATTGTGGTATGAGATGATACATCTTATGCATTTACCGTTGTGGTGAGACTTTATATTTTATCTTACCGTTGCGGTGAGACTTTATATTTTGTCATACTTTGGAAGCATGTTTCTGATATACATGCATTGATTGGTTATTATATGTCAGGAAAGCAGCAGGATAATGCTAGTGGTAATGCCTTGTCTTCCCACATCACGAGGTGCTTGACAACACTAAGTGTATGTAGATGAGCGCAACGAAGAGAACCTCTGACATAGTGTTTTGTAGTGTGTTTTATATAGAGAAGTATGATGTATATAGATGAGGGGTGTAGCCAAGTGACAAAAATGTCACAACCGAGTGATAGGAATGGTACCACCAAAATCCTTTGCCTAGGGGTAAAAAGGGGAGAAGTATGATGTGGGGACGTGAAAAATAATCTAATGTTGTGTAACACATCACACATATGGGTACTTGTTTTCAACTATGTGTTTTAGGAGATGTAGCCGCTATAGACATTAACCAGTAAAGCATGACAATTATTGTGTGTACTGTTATCATCTTGTAACATGATATCCACCATTGTTTAAGAGAGGGAGAGAGCCATATCAAGTGAAACCATGAACTTGTGGTCCATTGTTCCTATCACCACTATACTTATATTATATATATATATATACTATTAAAAGGGAGAGAGGGTGGTGATCCAATCAATCCTAGCCGCTAACCAATGTATCAACGCCGCTTCCGCGTTTTGTCCGCCAGTCCGCTCCCCCATCGCTGATAATCACATCTCTCCCACGTCCCCGCTCTCCATCGTGCGTTCCTCAACACCACGCCCAAACCGCCTCCGCTTGCCCCACCCCTACCGCTACCAATCGCCGCCTGCCCTTGGTACGCCGCACTTACGTCACGAGCCAGACGAGATCCACGTGAGGAAGGGGAGGAGCCTGCAGGAGGTGCGGCGAACTGTCGGCGGTGGTGGCCGGAATCGACCGGTGGGCTGTCGACCGAATCGAGTGGTACCTGGCAGTTGTGGGCAGAGCCGAAGGTGAGGCGGCGCTGACTAGCAGTTGCGGGCGGAGCCGGAGGTGAGGCGGCGGCCGAGGACTGGCAGCAGGCGAGCGGAATTGTGTGGCGGCCAGATCCTGGCGAAGCACGAGCGGAATCGCGGTCCGGCGGCGTGCAAGTCAAGACCGCAACAGGGTCCTAGAAGAATTGCAGCAGCGCAGGGATCGCGCGGGAAGAAATCGAGAAGCGGCAGTGCGCATGCTCTACAGGGGTACGAGGGCAGCACATTAGCAGCTGACAGCGGAAATCACAATTGCGACCAGCACGTTGCCAAGGAAGAGATGAATAAAGGAAGATAAGAGAAAAAGGATCGCCGCAACCTTCGATGCCCGCTCCAAGTCGGAGTAGGCTCGGTTGCTAGGTCTATCGGCCATGGCGTGCACGCTGCTCAGGGGAGCGCCCGCACCAATCTGCATGGCTGAACCAGGGGATTTGTACATCTCTCGGTGGCCAAAATCGATGGTGCGATCATTTTGATATGATTCATCTTAGTCATCAGGGCTGACTCTCTGAAATATGCAATCGACGTCCTCACACTAAGTTCTCTGTATGTGAAATTTGATCCAAATCCTCCATTTTGTGGCTCTCCAAATGTTAAACACATTTCTATTTGAGCATATGAGTTTTGTTCTGCATTCCATTCAATTTTCATTTTTTATTTTTAATCGTAGTTTGTGGGTTCATTCTCTAGCTCTGAGGCATTGTTATCGTGTGCCGGGGATTCAGTTTAAAAAAAGAAGGTTGTTGGTTGGCAAGCATTCAGTTTATGACTTTATGTACTGCTGCTCCTAGAGGGTTCTTTTTATGGATGATAAGGTGGGAGTTAATAACTTTGAAAGATGATGGGCGACGGGGGTCTGTAATATGAACTTGTGACCTATAACTGTCTGTTCTACCGCCCACGACTTGCCGTTGGATTTGAAGATGTCGTCGCCCAGCACGTCGAATAGGACGGCAAACTCCTCGCCCTTGGGGTAGTTGCCGAAGTTGGTGGTGAAGGACCAGGAGGGTGTTGGCCAGCAGCGGCAATGCCAATATCATCGAAATCCTGCTCGATCACGGTACGCAACTTGCCGTTGTAGTGTTGTTTCTGCTGCATCGCTTCTACAACAGTTTTGGTCTGAATTTGTGTACACAAGTTCTGAAAAGCATGGTATTGCTCCTTGCAAATGTAGGTCCTTAATGGTTCATTCTTTGCAGAGTTCAATATTTGAAGCGATCTTCAGAGATTACAGAAGTTCTTTCTTTGCATATTTCAATACTTGTAGGTCCTTAATAGTTCATTCTTTGCAGAGGTACTAAACCGTACCTTTGTACCCAACTGTAACAACCGATCTTGAGATTTAGATATTACAACAGAAGCTACAAATCATTTTCCCTGTGTTGTTCAGGTAACTAGAGTCATCCGTGACTTTTACTAATTGATTTATTTAAAAGAACTCACAATTGACCGTCAGACAGAAACACATGATTCTTTGTTGGTGGAAATACGTTCAACTGGAAGAACCAAATACTTAAGACGATATGGAGCCTGCCACAACCGATGTGTCATCTCTATAGTATGCATCACCTATAGGGTATGGCTTCACCAATTATGAATGCATAAAGTTAACTGTCTTCACTTGCATCGTCTGTTGATAGTGCCTCTTTATCTTTTCTGAAGAATAAGACGGTGCTCTTGCAGAAAGAATGCCTTCCTGCCATGGAGGCTTGTGGGTACACCATTGATTTTGCAAACTTTGTAGTAGCCGATTTGGGACAATTGCATTGCTATATTCCTTAGAGTTACAGTGCACAGCCTCATACCAACCAGGGTCAAGTAATTGGATTAATGATCAGCTGGATTAAGCTATATAAGTGTCAAGTCATTTCCTTTTGATTTTACCAGAACATAAGCATTTATCTTACTACTGGTATATCTCATACCTGTTCCTTCTTTTTCTTTCTCTTGGATAAACATTAGAGTATGACACATATCTGGTTGTTACAATTCCCATTCAATATATCAATATCTTACTACAAGGTTTTCACCTGGTATATAAATGTACATTACTACAGGCAGTTTTGGAGCATAAGAGTGGAGCTGTGCAAAATTATTCCACCGACAAAAATACCCCAGAACCCAAGCCATGGTGACAGGTAGGCTCCTTACTAACAGAAGGGAATGCATTCCTTATGTATCTTTCTCACTTGGTGGAATTCAAGATATTTTGCATATGTCTTTGTAGCTTAAAACAAAAGCTTAAAATGTTCTTCCATTTGATTGTACCATGTACCCCAAAAGTTCGAATATCTGGGACTCCTTAACCTGCAGAGTCACCTTCTCTTGAGATACCAACACACATGTTTCACAAGGTCAGAACTAAGATGAGAGAGTTGTGATCTACCATTGAATCTTATTTGTATGTTTATGCGACACCACTTCGGGGTTTGATGATGACAGTTTTATAGTTTTACAGTTCATATTTATGATTTTCTTTCATCTGAAGTATCCATTATGTTTGATTTTTGTCGTGTCTGTGTACAGAGTTCTGAAAAACAATGGCATTTTGCACACAAGTTATGAATCCCCACATCTATCATATATGTCCATTCTATAATAAGCTCAAACAAGATTTTATTATACTTTTTTAGAAGCACAGAGTTTAAGGTATGTAGATTTTTATTCCTGTTCCTAACTTTATTCGCTCTCTGTGGATTTTGTAAATGGAATATGTAAGGTTTATTCTCAGGATCATTGGCATCGTTTTCTTATGTACCATGGTTAGTTCTGACACATAAACAACATATTATCCAGAATGGAATGTGTAATTGTTCATATTGTCTCAGTTTTAGTAAGACACATAAACATTATTTGGTTTCTTTATCTTGAAGACACATAAACAACATCTTATCTACTTATTTCCTTTTCCCGAAAAATAATTTACAAGATAATACTTTAACTATGATTCTATTTCTACTTTTTTCTATAGTTCCTCGTGCAAAGCGGCAAATTTTGATAGGAGATATTTGTTTTTTACATATATGTTGTTTACTGTTTAGTGACATACTTCAGGTGTTTTTAAGGGAAGTAACATACATCAGTTATTTGTGAACATTATGAAATTTAAATAATAAAAATTCAACTAAATTATGTGCATTAGTCAACACGTGCATTGCACGTGCACCATTACTAGTAAGAGTAAACACCCTTCCTGTCCTCTTACATTTAGAGGATTGTGACACTTTGAATTTTTTTTGTTCTGTTTTTTACTTTCAAGTATCAAGTTATACCCTCTTCGTTACTTTGTTGTGTTTAGTGCATAGATAACTAGAACTGCGACACTTTAGTTGCAGAGTATACAACTTTTTCATCTTGCTCCTATAGTTCAATACCCATACTTCTAGATTGAAAGGTGCTACCTACTCTTGGGGGTTATCAACAAGCAAATCCGCAAGTAGAATATGTGCTAGTGCTAAAAGTAAGATGGGAATCACGTACGTCTGACCTAGAAGGCCACCACCACAACATCTGTATTCTTGAGAATGTTGACTCGGAGTTCGGGGTTCATTCTCCAAAGAGGATCAAAGATCCTTCAGATGATGTAGAACTTCGAAGGAAATCAAAACCATGTTCACGTGAGATTTTTTTTTAAACGGATGCAAAAGCTTTGCCTCATTCATTCATTAAAAAGTGTCCGGTTTTTAGAAGAAAACCGGGCGAAAACCAACAACAGTGCCAAAGCACACCCACAACAACACACTCCCCGCCACAAGGGCACACCTAGCCACCCTGGCTACCCACAAAAGCTACACAAGAAGCTCAAGTTAGTCTATACCAAACATATGGCTCATCGAGGAGAGACCGGCAGCTCCGATTCTGAAGACGAGCCTCGGAGAGGAGATGCGCAAGACAAGCGCCAAATAGGACCTTCACCGGACCGCCTCTCGATGATCATCGTACACCGCCCAAGGCCAGCTTCGACTTCACAGCAAGAGGAGATCACCACGAAGACATTTGGACACGCTGGAACGGAGCCGACTAACATGACCTTGCCGCAACCAGACCTTGGCCACCACCATCGTCGTTTCCACACAAGGCTCCACCCGGAACACCCGCATCTCCGGTTGACCTCCTGCCAACCCAGATGCCCTGTGTGTCCAGCCCGTCGGAGTGCGCGAAGGGGATCACCAACTTCAAGACGACGCCCTCAAGAGGGAAAACGACGAAGAATCGACGCTATCGTCCGATCCCGCGGGATCTAGGCTTTCACCCGAAGACGTGAACCCGCGCAGCGAAGGTCGGAGAGCTCCACGACCGCCCCCCAAGAAGGAAGGCGACATCCATAGACGCCGCGCGGTCAGGCTTTCGCCCGGAGCAAACGAGCCACCACACCCTCATGCGGCCGACCAGCGAGACAACGCTGCCAGCCCACACTCCGCAGACACACCTCATGTGCGGAAGCGGCGCCACCGCCGCACACAAGCCACCACCGTCACCAACCATACCAAGGAGCTCCGCGAGCTCCGCTGCCAACCACCCGCACCGTGCGGGGTTGAAGAGCCGGGTCACACCATTACCGCCGACCAAGCTCACCGAGAAGAGCTCCGCGGGCGCCGCCAACCGCCACAGAGAGGGAGCTTCGACGGACGCCAACACAGAGGTCCAAGCCGAGCCGTCGGCCACAGCAGCGCGAGCTCCCCGGTCCAGCCACCATGCCGCCCTCGCAGCCACAGCGGCCGCCAAACTACCCAGCGCACACAGGGCCGTCGCCCCGCCGTCCAGCACCGTTCCCGCCCCTGCAGCCTCGCCGGTGAAGGCCGGGAAGGAGGACACCGCCTCAGCCCTGGCAACCACAGGCCGAGCCAGCGCGACGCCAGGGCAAGCCCGCAGGAACCCATCTAGGCCCGTGCACGCCGCCAAGCCCCGCACCGCCCCGCATCGCCGCGCCCCGACCGCGACCTTGCCGCGCGCCGCCACGACCGCCCACGGCCCCGCCAGCGCCCCGCCGCCGGCCATCTGCGCCCGCCGCACATCGCCGCGCCCCAGCGAGCTCCCTCTCGCCAGGGGACGCAGGAGGGGAAGAAACTGCCCTGCCGCCCCCTTCCCCGGGGAGCGCGCGGCTTTGCCGGCTCCCCTCCGACGGCGGCGAAGCAAGGGAGAGGGGTGGGGGGAGGCTAGAGGCGGCGGCTAGGGTTCCCCCGTCGTCGCCAGAGGAGGGCGACGCGGGGGTCGGTCTCTTCACGTGAGAACATGAGACATGCTGGTAAGAAAAAGGCAAAGGCTATCATGCATGATATTTCAGACAACAGAGTAAAAGTCGTAGAGATCAAATCATTAGATTCTGATGAAATGTCTGGTGTTGCTACAAATTTTGCGGAACACTGATGAGGAAAGCATGGACATTGATGCTTCCAGTAATTCCTCGCTGGAGCCATATGAGCTATCAGATGATGACACAAATTTGCAGAAGAATTTCACACATCTAAGTGATCTTGCTGCTGCACTACGAAAACCTGACGATCTGGATGGTGGAACTTTCTAGTTACTGCTACGAATACTTCAAACAAAACTACTGCACAATCCTGACCTTTATTTTTTTTTGTCTTCACAAGGTTGAAACAGCTCTTAGTTTTGCTGAAAAACATGTGAGAGCATCACCTGGTGAATTGCGCCACAACTGAGGTGACCTTGTTCAAGCACTGGTGCATGTACGTTTTTATGATGCTGCAATGGAAGGCGAGAAAGTGGCTTTTGCACATTGGTTGTCCAGATATTGCTTTGAAGTGGCTACGGCAGATTCGCTGCTCTACGAGAAAAGAAATCTACGATTCATTTTTTCAGAGGTTCTCCTACGTACTGAAGCGATTCAGGCTCTTATTTCGGCTTTATCTCAAAATGAAGGCTCTAAGGAGGATCATAACATTTTCTGTTTGAACATTGAAAGGTCTATTCTTAAGCAACCCTCTACCTATGATATGTCATCACATCTGAATCTTGTGCCAGTTAAACAGTGTTGGTCTGGACAATTATCAAGATTTTTTTATTAGACATCAGATAACCCCAACAATTGTCTCTTAGCATGGCAGTTCAACACTTTGAGGCTAGTCCCATAAATCAATATGTCATCCCCATAGAAAGATAGGACAACTCCCTCACTCCCCATCATGGCAGTAGTACCTACATTTGTCGGCTTCATTTGAAACAAAGACTAGAGATATCAAGGTGCTTTTAAACCTCTCATGCCATTGTTTGGGAGCTTATTTTAGGCCATACAAAGATTTCCTCGTCAGACTGTTCCATGTAAATTTTCTCGTCCAACTCTCCATTTAGGAAAGTCGGCTTAACGCTCATCTGATGAACGAGAAGACCGTATGAGGAAGCCAATGCCATTAGTACTCAAATGGTGGTCAATCTTGCCACAGTAGGTATCGAGGAAATATTCACCTTCAATTTGGGTACAACCTTTAACCCACAAGTCGAGCTTTGTGCTTCTCAATTGTACAATCAGCTCAAAGCTACTTCTTATATCCTACCGGCTTACAACCATAAGGACACTTAGTTAAGTCCAACATTCTATAAGGCAAGATGGAGACCATCTTGCTATGAATTGCTTCATTCCAATAGTCTGCATCCGGAGATGCAAGAGCTTATGAAATGGTTGTGAGAATACCATCCACAAGGTACACAATGAAATCATCACCGAAGGATTTTCCAGTCCTTGATATCTTGCTCTTTGTGGGAGCTTCATTGTCATCCTCTTCATCCAAATCTAAAATCAAATTATCAGATTCTTCACCAAACTTCATGGGAATTTTAGGTGTTGGATCACATTTCCAATTAGACATGCTATGCATATCTCTCATACGGAATATATCCTCAAAAAAAAAATCATATCTTTATTCAAATATGGTGCCAACATTCATGTCATCCACTCCATATTTCACCACAATAAATCACTATATATTAGAAGCGTAGACAAGAAAGACACAACTCACCATTTTTGGTCCAATCTTACGTTTCTTGTTAATTAGCAAATTCAATTTAGCCAAGCAACACGATGTTCATAAGTAGGAGAGTGTTAGCCATTTCTTTTCCCATTCCTCAAATGTGGTAATATGTTTATTCTTAGCCAAAACCTAATTTAGGAGATGACATGAAGTCAATATAGCCTCCCCCACCATTCAATGGATAAGTTGGCAACGTCTAACTTGGTGCTGACAAAATATGTTAGAGTCTAGTGTTTCCTTTCCTCAATCCCATTGGATTGAGGGGAATTCGGTGGTGTCCTCTCACCATTCTATGGATAGACCAAATTGATCTCATTAGAAAACTACTCTCCGACACGATTAGACTGAACCATTTTATCTTTCTTCAAGTTGATTTTCAACTTTCACCTTATAGATTTTAATAAATCAAGAACCCTATCCTTAGTTTCCAGAAGATACACATAGCTATACCTACTAAAATCATCAATCAAAATTATGCAATATTTCTTTCCACTTTTTATCAACATACCATTAATTAATGTGAAATAGGTTTCTCACACGGACAGGAGTTTAGCTCTGCCACGTACCGGAAGTCACATGGTGCCGGCAGCACGCGGCCTTCCTGCCTATTGCTTCAGTCGCGTGATCACGACTTGTTACAAACTTACAATAGGTCGGTTGGTTGAAGTAGAAAAGGCCGACGCGAACTCGGACTGTCCTAGAGATCTTTCTATTCTTTTTGCAAATTGGCTGTCTGAGAGATCCCGTTGGCGCCACGAAAAGAGGATGACTGTACTAGGCGCATGGAAGAAGAGTCGGACACGATCCCGAAGGACTATATATGGGTGCTGCACAAGAGTCACAAACTCACAACCCCAGCCCTTCCCTGATCACACCGTGTGACTAGTGTAGAAAGGGATGCAACTCGCAATATATTGATTGGGTGCACATGGCCACGTCCTCGACTATACAAGGAAGGAGGCGGGCCCAATAATAAATACAAAAGATATGTATCGCTATATATAACTACAGAAGATACACATCCGGATATACAAGGATATGTATCTCAACACCCCCGCAGTCGAAACGTCGCCTGGTCGAACGCATAGACTGGACCGGAACTCCTCAAAAGATGCCGTAGGGACACCCTTGGTCATAATATCCGCAAATTGTTGGGAGGTGGGCACATGAAGTACTCGAATGTGTCCAAGGGCCACCTGTTCCCGAACAAAGTGGATGTCCAGCTCAATATGCTTGGTGTGGCGATGGTGGACCGGGTTGGCGGAGAGGTAGACGGCGGAGACGTTGTCGCAATAGACCACGGTGGCTTTGGCAACAGGACATGAGAGCTCAACGAGGAGTTGCCGCAGCCAGGAGACCTCGGCAACCGCGTTAGCAACAGCCCGGTACTCCGCTTCGGCGCTGGAGCGAGAGACCGTGGGTTGTCGCTTAGACGACCAGGAGATGAGCGAAGGTCCGAAGTAGACGCAGTAGCCAGACGTGGAGCGACGCGTGTCGGGGCAGCCTGCCCAATCGGCGTCCGAGTAGGCGACGATGTCCGTGGCGGTTGAGGCGTGGAGGGAGAGGCCGAAGTCCATGGTGCCACGAATGTAGCGGAGGATCCGCTTGACCGCAGCCCAATGAGGATCCCGCGGAGCGTGCATGTGAAGGCACACCTGCTGGACAGCATACTGCAGCTCGGGGCGGGTCAAGGTGAGGTACTGCAGGGCACCAACGATGGAGCGATAAAATGACGCGTTCGTGGCCAACGAACCATCCGTGGCGGAGAGCTTGGATTTCGTGTCGACAGGCGTGGCCACGGGTTTGCAATTAAGCATACCGGCGCGATCCAGGAGCTCGTGGGCGTACTTGCGCTGATGAAGGAAGAAGCCATCGGTGCGACGTACGACCTAGATGCCGAGGAAGTAGTGCAGGGGCCCCAAGTCCTTGAGGGCAAACTCAGCGCGAAGACGCTCGGTGATCTGTCGCAGGAGGTCCATGGAGCTGGCCGTTAAGATGATGTCGTCGACGTAGAGCAGCAGGTACGCGGTGGTGGCGCCATTGTTGTACACAAACATCGAGGCATCAGAGCGGGTGGAGCGGAAGCCGAGTTGGTGAAGAAACGCTGCGATGCGCTGGTACCAGGCGCGTGGGGCCTGCTCGAGCCCGTATAATGAGCGCGAGAGCAGGAACACATGGTCGGGGTCGACGCTGTCGATGAAGCCCGTGGGCTGCTGGCAGAAGACCTGCTCCTCGAGGTGACCGTGAAGGAAGGCGTTGGAGACGTCCATCTGGTGCACGGGCCACGCATGGGAGACCGCGAGCTGAAGGACTGTGCGGATCGTCCCGGGCTTGACAACCGGGGCGAAGGTGCGGTGAAGTCGACGCCGGCACGCTGGCGAAAGCCACGAACCACCCACCGCGCCTTGTGACGGTCGAGAGTACCGTCCGGATGGAACTTGTGCTTGAAGACCCACTTCCCGGTGATGATGTTGGCATGTGGGGGTCGGGGAACAAGCGTCCATGTCTGGTTCCGCTGCAGGGCGTCGAACTCGTCCTGCATGGCCGCAAGCCACTGCGGGTCGCGGAGAGCAGCCCGGGAAGAGGCGGGCAGGGGCGATGGCGTGGATGGTGAAGCGCGGAAGTCGACGCAGTGCAGACGTACTCATCCGAGGGGTACCGCGTGCTCGGGACGCGAATCCCTGCTCAGGCGCGCGTGAGGGGCCCCGTGGCCGGCGGCGGAGGAGGCGGAGGCGGAGCTGGAGACGAGGCGTCGCCCAGCAAAGACGGCGCGGCTCCCGAGCTGAGGCTCGAGGGCGACGCAAGCGGCGTCGAGGCAGATGAACCCGGCGAAGGCGCGTCGCCCGGCGAAGACGGCGCGGCGCCCGAGCTAAGGCTCGAAGGCGACGCAGAGGCAGGCGTCGGTGCGGGTGTCGGAGTGGGGTCACCCGAGACATGGCTCGAGGGTGACCCAGAGGGTGGCGAGGCAGCGCCCGAGCCAGAGCTCAAGGGCGCGGCGGAGGACGACGAGGCAGTGCCCGAGTCCGAGCTCGAGGGCACTATAGCCGGCGGACCTGCCGGGGCAGGGGGTCGACGCCGAGGACCATCAGTAGGCGAAGGAGGAGTGGGGACCACCTGTCTCTGTGCAAAAGGAAAGCAATGCTCATCAAAGTACACGTGCCGGGAGGTGATGATGCGGTGAGAAACCGGATCATAGCAGCGGTAGCCTTTGGTGTTAGCCGGGTAACCGAGGAAAACACATGGAACGGAACGAGGGGCGAGTTTATGAGGAGTGGTGGCGGCGATACTAGGATAACAACGACAACCGAAAATCCGAAGACCGTCGTAGGATGGAGGGGAACCGTAAAGGAGGTGATGAGGTGCATAGTTCCAGCGGGGACGACACGGACGAAGGTTGACAAGTAGGGTGGCGGTGGCTAAGGCATCAGGCCAAAAGGTGGGGGGAACATGGTTGTGGAATAGGAGTGTGCGGATGCAGTCGTTGAGGGTGCGGAGGATACGCTCGGCGCGACCGTTTTGTTGGGACGTATATGGACAGGTTAGACGGAAAATAGTGTCGTGAGAGGAGAGTAGGGTGCGGACGGCGACATTGTCAAACTCTTTTCCGTTGTCAGTTTGTAGGGCGTGGATGGGGCGATCGAACAGAATGGAAACATAGGCGTAGAAAGTGAGAGTGGTGGCGACATCAGACTTTTTACGGAGGGGAAACGTCCACACAAAATGAGAAAAATCATCAAGAATAACTAGGTAATAAAGAAGACCAGAATTACTTGGGATAGGAGAGGTCCATACATCACTATGAAATAACTCAAAAGGAAAAGACGCAACTGTGAAAGACTGACTAAAAGGAAGACGAACGTGGTTACCAAGACGAACACGCTTCGCAACTATGTGAAGACTGTTTAGTAGATGAAAATGAAAAACCCCTCATTATTTGGTGAAGCGTGTTAGCACGGGGATGTCCAAGACGAGCATGCCAAAGATCAACGCCTGCGGAGAGAGCACGAGGTGCGGCGCCGGGGGTGGAAGGCGACATCACCGGATACAAATCGCCGGGGCTCTCACATCGATGGAGGACCATCCGGGTGCGGGCGTCCTTAACAGAAAAACCAAAAGCGTCAAATTCAACAGTCACAGAGTTGTCACGAGAAAGAGTTTTAACAGAAACTAAATTCTGAATAAGCTGGGGAGACACAAGGATAATATTAAGAGACATTGGTTTAGAGGTAGAAGGAAAATTAGCAGAACTAATGTGAGAAATAGGAAGACCGGCGCCGTTACCGACAATGATGCGAGACTCGGTGGAAGTGGGAAAGAAATGGGAAAGGTTACCCGGGTGAGCGGACATGTGAGACGAGGCGCCCGTGTCCATAAACCAGTTGCCGCCACCGGCGTAAGAGCCAGGTGCGGGCGCCTGCTGGAGTGCCGCGAAGAGCGCCGGGTCCCATGCGGGCTGCTGTGGCGCGTAGGGTGGTGGCGCGACGTGGTAGGCCGGGGCGTAGGGCGGCGGCGTGGCGGTGAAGGCCGGGGCGTAGGGCGGTGTCGCGGTGACCCCGTCCATGGGTTGTAGGCGAAGGAGTTGCTGCCGTTGGAGACCGACGTCATGACGACGCGCGCGCGGGGAACGACGACGGCGCGGGGGTTGGAGAGGGAGGTGCGGAGACTGCAGGTGCGGCGGCGGCGCGGCGTGAGAAGGAGCACACGCGGCGGCGGCACAAGGGCGGCGGCGCTAGGGTTGGAGGGTGGGCGGCGCGCGCGGGGGAGAGGGGGGCGCGACGGCTAGGTTAGGAACGATAGGTGTCTGATACCATGTAGAAAGGGATGCAACTCACAATGTATTGATTGAGTGCACATGGCGTTACATATATAGGCCACGTCCTCGACTATACAAGGACGGAGGCGGACCCAATAATAAATACAAAAGATATGTATCGCTATACATAACTACAGAAGATACACTCCGGATATAGAAGGATATGTATCTCAACAGCTAGCACAAGCAGGAAAGAATCCACCTTTCATCCCTCGATCGGCGACGATGATGCAGCGCGCCGTGAATCCCTGGCCCTTTGCTCGCCCTCCGCCGCCCGGCTTCGGATTCTCCTTCGCTCGGCAGCCCGTCGCTGACTTTCCCGCACGTCGTGGACCTCCGCCGCCCGGCTTTGGATTCTCCTACGCTCGGCAGCCCGTCGCCGACTTGCCCGCCCGCCGTCTACCTCCGCCCCCCGGCTTCGAATTCTCCTACGCTCGGCAGCCCGTCGCCCGTCTTCGAATCCCGCTCCCCAGCATCGGATTCTTCTGCGATCAGCTGCCCGTCGACGACGTGCCCGCCCATGTTCTACCTCCGCCTCCCGGCTTCTCCCGTCCTTGCAAGAAGGTGCTCCCACCATCGCCCTGCGAGATCCCCGTGCCGCCGAAGCTCCCAAAGCGCGCGGCGTCGCCGCCAGTATCCACTGCCGTCTCCGAGAACGAGAAGTCCTCGACTACGAAGCGCCGGCGGGTGTGCTCCGACTACGAAGACGAAATCGACGCCAACCTCCGGAGGACGGAGCGGAGCCCCGAGGAGCGGCCGCGGCCAGATTACCTGAAGACGGTGCAGCAGGACCGGGTGAGCCCGTCGGCCCGCACCCACATAATCGACTGGATGGACGAGTTAGTCCGGAACCACGACCTCGTCGACGGCACGCTCCACCACGCCGTGGCCTACGTCGACCGAGTCCTTTCGGTGCGAGCTATGAGGAAGCATACCGACCACGAGCTCCGCCTCCTGGGCGCCGTGGCCATCTTCGTGTCCGCCAAGTACAAGGACGGCCAGCGCACCTTGGCGAAGCTGGACCCCGACAAGATCTCCTGGTACGTTGGCGGGTCCGCTACGAGGGAGGAAGTGCTCGACGTGGAGCGCCGCATGGTGGTGGCGCTCGGGTACCAGCTCGGCGGCCCCACGGCGCACACCTTCGTCAGCCGCTTCACCAAGCACGCACAAGGAGAGGAGGAGCTGAAGATCCAGCGAATGGCGCATCGGCTCGCCGACGAGTCCCTGCGCAACTACGCGTGCCTCGGCTACGTGCCGTCCGTCGTAGCGTCGTCTGCAATCTTCCAGGCGAGGTCTGCGCTGTTGAACCCGCCGGACGTAGCGGCGTGGAGCACGGAGATGCAGGAGCTCACGGGGTACGACGTCACGAACTTGGCCGGATGCCTGCATGCTATGCGCCCAGTCTGCTGTGACCCTCGGCGTTGATCAACAGTAAAACCGAGAGAGCAATTTTGGCAGATTGTACAAGTAGAGAAGAACCGTAAAATCTCTTTGTAATGTTCGTGCATATGCATCTGAAACAGAGCAATTGTTGGGAATATTAATTGTCTATCCCTCTGAATTGAACTTCTGTTACATCAATCTCAACTTTTAATTGCTGGTTATATATTTTCCCCATTTCATTTGCAATGGCTAAGATCTAGGTGATTTACGCGTTGAGTTTCTTTTTTCGAATGTTGAGTTGTGACGTTTTGAATTTTCGAGTAGGAACTTGTAGTACTATTTTTTTTGTGTGTGACAACTTGTGAGCCTTATTAATTCAAACACATCTCCAAGATGTTGTGTTCTAAACACTGATGACTCAGCCCAGACCCAAACATTAGACACCAATTATTGCATGCAAATTTAGCATAATTGCAAGCCAAATGGTTTGTGCGGTGGACTACACTAAAAGATTCAAAAGAAAAACCTAGCTCATGAACATCATATAGGATTGGCGAAATAATTGACTGATCTTTTCGTTCTCCTTCGAGATACACACCAACTCAGCACAGTCTACCTCAAAGAGTGCCCAATTATAGTCTTTGTCCACCGCGAGAAAAACAACATCTCGCGGAGCTAGAGCTTCCATGGTTAAGACGATCAGAGAGTCCCCAGTACACCTTGCAGCATGCCCAACTTTTCGTTTTTTGATGCAAAAGTGGTTTCCTTGAGTTCCTTTTTGATTATTTTTTAGTCTTTTGAAATACTTTGAATGTTGGCGACTTAAGCAACTCTTTAAATATTTGAGATTATAATTTATTTGAAGTTTTGATAGGAGTTTGAATATTATTTTATGCCACTAATATCACCCCCAAAAAATGAAATGCGAGAAAGTTTTGTGTTGAAGTTTTTTGATAAGGATGGAGGAACAAAAACAAGGAGCTATCATAGAATGGTGAAAACCATAAGCTTGGGGATTTCTAAGGCACCCCACTGGACCTATCGCACTCTCAGTGTGCACACCTTTATACTTTGTTTTTTAGCAACATATGATTTTTTGCAAAAATTGAAGTGCATTTATGTAGTTTTAGTTTTGTTTAGCAATTTTGCCCTCGCCTTCTCTTCGGCATCCAAAGAGTCACTGATGTTCTCAACCGAGAACTCCTACATTTGATGATTTAGGAAGTGGCAAAGTTCCTCCATGACAATGCAACCCCTGAAAAACTTGTCCAAAAACTTGTCCAGTAGCACACACTTGAGGAGATCAAGTTCCTTTGTCATGATCTATAGCTCATGAACAAGTTCAATACATTCCGGTTTTCAACCATTATATAATCATTGAACAGCTCCATAGTGTACAATTCACCTCCGGCATCAGTTGCACCGAAGTTAGCGTCCAGCACGTCCCATAATTCCTTTATGTGCCGTATATGAAGATAGGCATCCACCAACTTGTCCCCCCAGCACACGGAGGACGACATCCACGAATAGAATAACCTGGACGCTTTATCCTCATCAGGAGAAACTGGACCTCTTGGAGCACCAACCGCTACCTAGTGCACACCATAGCAGTGAGGCATAAGATAGTTTTTGTTTGCCATCATAAAATGAGACCCCGTAAAAGCGCTTGGTTTGAGGGCAACAACAAAGCTGATCTGCAAGTAGAATATGTACTAGTATTGCTAAAATAAGAACATAAGCACATACGATCGGGACAGGATGGAAGGCCACCACCACAATATCTCCATTGTTGATGTCGCCTAATGTGTTGCCAAAGCCTGCGGCTCGATCAGATGTAGGACGACGATGAAGATCTTGAACAACAACGAGAAGTTGCGCTGAGACACTTCTCAAAAACCTTATCGCCCGTCTCTCGATGCATGATCTTAGCGAAAGGGGTTTCGAATGACCTGCTCTCCCGACTGTCGTGCGGTCGCCGGGATTGAGAAGACGAGAGGGCGACGCATGAAGAGGAACACACATGGAGAAAATGAGAGCGGCCGGTTCTGTACAGTGTACCCGACATGTTATCTTTCCCATATGTACAGCCTAGGACGCAAGAGGCACTTAGCCAACCTGAAACGACACCCTATGGAGGAACAGACACGTACACACCTAGTCGGCGCACCAAGAAAAAAGATAGCCTTCCATAAACCAGTTTCGAACTCGATTTCACGCGAGAACGTGCATGGTGAGACAAGCCGAGGAGGAGTGCGCGATGACTCCTTCTCTTCTCATTTATTCAGTGAGCTGAAACAACTGCCCTTATAAGAGCAACTCTAATAGATACTGAATAACATGCTGAAACCATATTTTTCTGGCGAATTTACGGGTTCGGGCTGAAAGTGGCCCAAACGAGAGCCTGAACTCGCCGCCTGGCCCGTAAACTCAGTTCCGGGGCCCAAGAAACGCGAGGCTCACCCCTTATTAAAACGGGGCGTGGAGGGGAGTTTGGTTTCCAAACTCTACTCCCCTCCGTCGCTGCCGCCCGCTCCGCCGCCTCGCTCCACCTCCTCCGACGAGGAATCCGAACCTCGCCAGCGCTGCTTCACCGTCGCTCCCCTCCCCATGGCTAGCCGTGGTAGCTCCGCTAGGGGAGGCGCTGGTTTGGGCGGCGGGGACTCGCCGCCGCGGAACCCCGTATTCCGCATGGAGGCGGAGCGGCGGAAATTCAACCGCTCGGAGGGTGCGCGCAAGCACAGCGCCCGCCGGTGGATGAACTAGGGGCTCACGCCCCCAGGCAAGCTCGCGAAGTACGCGAACGGAGGCGAGGGGTCCTCCTCCAACGGGTCGTGCCGCCCCCCTCGCATGCCCGTCTACGACAGCTCGTCGGAGGAGGAGGAGGACGCTGTGCCGGAGCGGGAGCCAACGTTCTCCGCGGGCGACTAGGTCCACGACGACCAGGAGGAGGACGCCGTCATCGCGCAGGTGGTGGCCATCTCCGAGGCGGAGGCACGAGCTCGCTGCCACCGGGAGGAGGTCGACGCCGTCCGCCAAGTCCAGGAGTACGAGGCGGCGCGCCGAGAGGAGCGCTTCCAACTTTCCGAGTAGGAGCTCGACGCCTCGCCTTCCTCCGCCACCTCGCCTTCCTCTGCCACCACCGGCGCCGCCGCACGCAGAGGCCCTTGGGGCCGCATTTTAGTCAAAATTAGGTCACGTGGTTAGGATTGTTAGTTAATTTAGGTTATTAGTACAAATTATGTAAAGTTTGATGCTCAATCGAAGCATCAACTATCATCTGTATGTGTTCATCGATGAATTCTCCGGTGAGAATTTAATTTCGTTTTTTCAGTTTCTATTTTATGGTTTCTGAGTTCTGCGTGACAAAATCATCCTAACATACGATTTCGGGAGACTGAATACTACTTTTTTCGGTTACTACTAGAGATGCTCTAAGTTGATCTAAGTATCTAACTTCCTCCCAACTAGCAATATAAGACTACACTTAGGCCACAAAGTTATCCCAAGCTACCACTATGGTGAGCCTTGAAGTTTTAATAATTGTTGGTTATATTGGCTGCATACATGAGTGCAACCCGTACACGTCCAACACTAAGATCTTACCCATTTAGTTTTTTTCATTTTGATTATGCAAACTTAAATTTCACAGGTTAAGTTGCAAAATTTGGAATTAGTATGCATGTTAAAATATATTGTTATTTTAACATATTACAAATAGGAAAATTTAAGTTTGAAACTCCGGACGTACATATCTGCATCTATCGTGTAAACGCGTGATTTTTCGATTTTTTTGTGTACTTGGAAAGTTGGAAGCACGATTTTTTCTCTCTCTCTCCACTTTCCTAAAATTGCCCTATGCCCTCTACTTCGGTGAAGCACAAAATGCGTCGCGGCTAGTTCGAATCGTTCCCGGTGTCGGGACTGAGAGAGATCCCGTTAGCGCCACGGAAAAGAGACTGGCACGCGCCTCCGGATCCTCGTACCGCCAATCTCACTCCACGAACACAAGTCGGATTCGCCGCCGGAGCATATATATAGCTTTGCAGACGAGCCACAGCGACCATCTCTCCCTGCCCTGCCTCCTCGAACCAACACCACCAGGAAAGAATCCATCTACCATCTCTAGCTCTCGATCGGCGACGATGATGCAGCACGCCATGGATCCCTGGGCCTTTGCTCGCCCTCCGCCACCCGGCTTCGGATTCTCCTGCGCTAGTCAGCCCGTCGCCGACCTGTCCGCCCGTCTTCGACCTCCACCCCCTGGCTTCGTGTTCTCCTGCGTTCGGCAGCCCGTCGCCGACAGCTTGCCCGCCCGTCTTCGAACTCCGCCCCCCAGTATCAAATTCCCCTGCGCTCAGCTGGCTGTCGACGACGTGCCCGCTCGTGTTCGACCACCACCTCCCGGCTTCTCCCGTCTTTGCAACAAGGTGCTCCCGAAATCGCCCCGCGAGATCCCCGTGCCGCCGAAGTTCTCAAAGCGCGCGGCACCGCCGGTATCCACAACCGTCTCCGACAAGCCCTCCGCGAAGCGCCAGCGGCTGTGCTCAGACTACGAAGACGACATCGAAGCCAACCTCCGGCGGACGGAGCGGAGCCCCGAGGAGCGGCCGCGACCGGACTACATGAAGACGGTGCAGCAGGGCCGGGTGAGCCCGTCGGACCGAGCCCGCCTCGTCGGATGGATGGACGCGTTCGTCCGGCACCACGACCTCGTCGACGGCACACTCCACCACGCCGTCGCCTACGTCGACCGGGTCCTATCCGTGCGAGCCATGAACACGCATACCGACTACGAGCTCCGCCTTCTGGGTGCCGCGGCCGTCTTCGTGGCCGCCAAGTACGAGGACGGCTGGCGCACCATGCCGAAGCTGGACCCCGACAAGATCGTCAGCTACGGCAGGTTCGCCTCGAGAAAGGAGGTGCTCGATATGGAGCGCCACATGGTGGCGGCGCTCGGGTACCAGCTGGGCGGCCCCACGGCGCACACCTTCGTCAGCCGCTTCACCAAGCACGCACAAGAAGGAGAGGACCTGAAGAAGATCCAGCGCATGGCGCATCACCTCGCGGACGAGTCGCTGCGAAACTACGCGTGCCTCGGCTACCTGCCGTCCGTCGTGGCGTCGTCTGCAATCTTGCTGGCGAGGTTTGCGCTGAACCCGCCGGACGTACCGGCGTGGAGCACGGAGATGCAGGAGCTCACGGGGTACAACGTCATGAACTTGGCCGGATGCCTGCATGCTATGCACAGCTTCTCCCAGTCGCTGTTATGTGACCCCCATTGCTGATCATCGAAGACATGCAGTTGAATCGCGTGGAAGTTAATTTTCATGTGTAATACTATATGCATCTCAAGTATTTAGGGTAGTATAGTGTTTATGTGGAGAACAATCAGACAGATTGTAAATTGCTGCGAGTATTGTGTCTCCCTGTGAATTGATCTGTGATCGACCGCATTGAACATGGCCATTGATAAGGACTGTATAATCTTGTGGAAGTTGTTTGTAATGTTCAGGCATATGCATCTGAAGTCAATGCATGGTTTGCCTCACTTTTTTCATCCATTTACACTAGCGTTTATGTTGAGAAGAATAGTCAAACTCTGATTGATGGATTTGGTGCAAATTGTTGGTAGTAATATTGTGTCTCGCTATGAATCAAAGGCTCTCCCAATTGCCAGTAATTTTTGGGCCGGTAGATGTTTTGTCAGTTCCATTTTTTTTCCCCAACTGAACAATGCCCCTTTCCATTAATAATTGCTTAACAGAAGTTCACCATCTTTTTTTGCGGGTAAATACAATGTCTTTTTCACATCAATAATTAAGGAAACTAGGAAAGAAAGCAAAGTAGAAGGAAAAAATATCCATTTTTTTGGTAGGAAAACCCGCTGCATGACCTCGGCATCGACGGACATACCACGGGGCAAAAAAACCTACCCCTGTACTATAGAAAAACGATCCAAAAGACAACATTCATCACCACCAGCACCACATCTCCAAAACAGACCGCAGAAGATCGGCAACAACTAGCCATCCTGATCAACCGGGGAACGAAGAAGCCCCAAATGTAGCGATCACCCATTTGTTATCGCCAATATACCGACATACGCCTGATTCGGCCCTGAGAAAGAACCTGTCACTCCATCATTCAGCATGGAGGCCTGGTGAAGAAGTTGGTCAGCGCGAGCCTGATCCTGCTGCCGTCCTCAGTGTCGTATAAATCTGCCCAAAATTTAAGAAAAATGCAAATCGAAGCAATGGTTACCAAGGAGGAAAGGACAACCATGTGATCAAAAGTGGTTTTGTTTCATTCCAGATACCCTAGCAAACGACAGTTAAAAGCAACATATGCAACTTTTTTTCCTTTTGAATAAAAAGCATACACCGAGGCAAAACATTGCCACCGGGAAGTACCCAGAATTGACCTGAGTACCCCCCACACCGATTTGGTATTAGAATAGTCAAAAAACAAATGTTTGGTTGTCTCAATTTGGAACACAAAGGAGACCCCGGCCAGCTTCTTTTTCTAGTTATCTCTAGTGAGAATGGCATCTTGGGATAATTGCCAGGTAAATATCTTTATTTTAAGAGGAAGTTTTGATTTCCAAATCCATTTTTTATACGAGCTTGATAGATTCTTCTCCAGATGTTGATATAAGGATTTTGTAGTAAAAATCCCATTGGGCAAAAATCCCCGTCTAACCACATCACATGCCAAGCTAACAGGAACATCCGCAACTTTACCATTAATATAATCCCATTGCTCCTGAAGTCCAGGAAGCAACCTTCTCCTAAAAGGAGTCACCCAATTAGATTCAACCATTCTGGTAAAGGTCCAATCCTGCCCTTGACAAATGTCAAAGAGCATAGGGTGTGAATCAACCAACGGAAACTCCCTTTGCACTTGTCATGCGCACCATCTGGTTGGAGCGCAATGCTCATGTGTTTGAAGGAACGGTGTGCATTGCTTCATCGCTAAGCGTGCTAGTCTCAACAGAATGGCAGGAGTGGGTCCACTGCCGTGGCACCCAAAGTGAGCGCAACAGGATTATTCAGTATGTGGGGTGGAGTGGTGTGTGTTTGTTGTGCGTGCGTGCGCCTAATGGCTGCGACGTTTAGGCAAGCAAGCTAGCCTCATGCGCTCTAATAGAATTCTTCTTGATCACTTAATTCAAAGATTCTTAGATCTCCTGCGGGTTCTCGAAAAACATCAAGCCATGGGTCAAGCCAAAACCTAACCACATTGCTATTGTGCAAAAGCAGGTTCCTACCCTCAAAATACAACTCTATTACTTTTAAGAGGGTTTTCCAACAGGGAGAATCATTTATTCTAGCTTTAAGAGAGGAAATCGATTTGTTTCTCATGTATTTGGCTTGGATAATCTGCTATCACAAGATATTTTGGGTCTCTAACCTGATCCACCACAACTTACAAAGTAAGCTGATGTTTTGCTTGGGCAAATCTTCTACTCCCAGCCCCCTTTGCATTTGGACCTGCAAACTAAGACTGATCTTTGATGAGTTTTTTCACAGTAAGCAATTTCCACTTGGGGGACATGACGATATGATCCAATTTCCCAAAGTAGGGCACTTTTGCTTATTAGATCATGTGTATAAACCTCCCAAAGAAAGAGTGATAACAACAGAATTAAACACCTCGAAAGAATGGGCCAAGGTGTGGTAGGCTTATTTCTTTCCATAACATTACACAAAATGTTCAAATCCCCCCAAATAGGACAATCCACCGAACCACAAAAACCAACCCTGACAGGAATTCAAACTTTCTTTCCTCGTGTGCTGGGCCATACGCAACAATTGCCCCCATCTACACTTCTTAATTTTATCTCACAAGTTCACGAGAATCATAAACTTGCCCAACTTATAAGTCTGGACATTGATAACGCGTGAAGCACACGTCCGTTGGGAACCCCAAGAGGAAGGTGTGATGCGTACAGCAGCAAGTTTTCCCTCAGAAAGAAACCGAGGTTATCGAACCAGTAGGAGCCAAGAAGCACGTGAAGGTTGTTGGTGGAGGAGTGTAGCGCAACACCAGTGAAACCGGCGCCAACGTGGAACCTGCATAACCCAATCAAGATACTTTGCCCCAACATAACAGTGAGGTTGTCAATCTCACCGGCTTGCTGAAAACAAAGGATTAAGCGTATCGAGTGGAGGATGGTGTTTGTTTGCAAAGAACAGTAAAGAACAATGATTGTAGTAGATTGTATTCAGATGTAAAAGAATGGACCGGGTCCACGCTCACTAGTGGTGTCTCTCTAATAAGATAACTAACATGCTGGGTGAACAAATTACAGGTGGGCAATTGGCAAATAAAGATTCAATACATATCAATGATGATTACTATGAGATTTAATCAGGGCATTACGGCAAAGTACATAGACCGCTATCCAGCATGCATCTATGCCTAAATAATCCACCTTCGGGTTAGCATCAGCACCCCCTCCAGTATTAAGTTGTAAACAACAGATAATTGCATTAAGTATGGTGCGTAATGTAATCAACACAAATACCCTTAGACAAAGCATCGATGTTTTATCCCTAGTAGCAACAGCACATTGATACGTCTCCAACGTATCGATAATTTCTTATGTTCCATGCTACTTTATTGATGATACCTACATGTTTTATGCACATTATATGTCATATTTATGCATTTTCTGGAACTAACCTATTAACAAGATGCCGAAGAGCCGTTGCTTTTTTGGTTTCAGAAATCCTAGTAAGGAAATATTCTCGAATTGGACGAAATCTGGTCCTATTTTTGCACGAAGCTTCCAAGACCGAAGAGATAACGAAGTGGGGCCACGAGGTGGCCACGGGGCGGCGCGCCCAAGCCCTAGCCGCGCCACCGTCCCCCGGCCCTCGTGACCTACCCTTCCGCCTACTTAAAGCCTCCGTCGCGAAAACCCCGGAGAGCCACGATACGGAAAACCTTCCGAGACGCGCCGCCGCGAATCCCATCTCGGGGATTCAGATCGCCTCCGGCACCCTGCCGGAGAGGGGATTCATCTCCCGGAGGACTCTTCATCGCCATGATCGCCTCCGGAGTGATGAGAGTAGTTCACCCTGGACCATGGGTCCATAGCAGTAGCTAGATGGTCGTCTTCTCCTTGTTGTGCTTCATTGTTGGATCTTGTGAGCTGCCTAACATGATCAAGATCATCTATTAATACTATATGTTGTGTTTGTCGGGATCCGATGGATAGAGAATACTATGTTATGGTGATTATCAATCTATTGTTTATGTGTTGTTTATGATCTTGCATGCTCTCCGTTATTAGTAGAGGCTCTGGCCAAGTTTTTGCTCTTAACTCCAAGAGGGGGTATTTATGCTCGATAGTGGGTTCATGCCTTCATTGACACTGGGATCGTGACAGTAGGTTCTAAGGTTGTGATGTGCTGTTGCCACTAGGGATAAAACATTGATGCTATGTCTAAGGATGTAGTTGTCGATTACATTACGCACCATACTTAATGCAATTGTCTGTTGCTTAGCAACTTAATACTGAATGGGGTTCGGATGATAACAAGGTGGACTTTTTAGGCATAGATGCAGTTGGATGGCGGTCTATGTACTTTGTCGTAATGCCCAATTAAATCTCACTATATTTATCATATCATGTATATGCATTGTTATGCCTTTCTCTATTTGTCAATTGCCCACTGCGTAATTCATGTTTTATCTTATGGGAGGATTGGTGACCAATCCTCTAGCATAGCAGATGCTTTTGTTTAAGCAACTCTCACTGCCTATGCCCCCACCTCAACTACGTCGCCGTTGCCCCCCCCCGGCATTGTTGGCCCCCCCACCTTCACATGGCGAAAACGGTTGAGGCAGCGCGCCTGCTTCCTCTTCCCAACGGACGACATCTACGATCAAGATTATAGGAACATGACATTTTGCAGTCTCTTCTTTCTCAATCTCTTTACTTTGTTTTTGTCTTGCTTTATTTTATTTACGACTTTGTTTGCTGCACCTAAACAAAATACAAAAAAAATTAGTTGCTAGTTTTACTTTATTTACTGTCTTGCTCTCCATATCAAAAACACAAAAAAATTAGTTACTTGTCTTTACTTTGTTTGCCTAGTTTAATTTTTGCTTATTTCATCATGCTTAATCCTAAGTTTACTTTGGAAGAGATACCGGTAGGACGAGGGTGTATCATTGGAAGAGATAATATAGAAGAATTTTTCACCCATGTTAGTATGGATGAAGATTTTGAAGATATACCATTATTAAAAACTGCTCCTACTTATGAAAGTGCTTCTGCCTGTTTGATACACATGTTAGAAACTAGATTTGTTAATATCAATCCCATAATACAACATATGTTTCTTACACTTTCGGATATGGAGATGGGGGAAAAGAAATTTTGTTTTAAAAGTCCTTGTTAGAGAATTTGAGGATATAGTTAAAGAAGCTAGAAAAGTTTTTATTAAGCATAAGAGGCTTGGTTTCTTTCCTAATTTTAAACAAATACTTGAAAAGATGGATATGGATAGAATTAAGTATACTAATAATGTTAATGATGGTAGGGAAATTAAAGCGCCAATACCTAGTAAACTACTAGGAATGCACGAAGCTTTGGAAAACAACTATGCTTGGCTTGTTCCCGAAAATTTGTTTGATGAGAATAGTAAGCCTAGGAGCAATGAGAGAGGAGTTACTTATATAGACCAGATACAATGCATTGTTGAGAAAACTCCCAGCTCCCAAGGTAATGATGTTGATGCTTCATCTCTCGATGTTACTTGATTTGCACTTTCTGCGCCGTTAAAGAAAAGCGCTTATGGGAGACAACCCATGTTTTTACTACAATACTTTGTTTTATATTTGAGTCTTGGAAGTTGTTTACTACTGTAGCAACCTCTCCTTATCATGTTTTTGTGCCAAGTAAAGTTTCTATGTCAAAGTTGATGTTATATTTGGGATCGCTGCGAAACAGCATTGCTGTCTGTCACGAATCTGGGCACAGTCCTCTGTAGAAAATTCGAAAAATCTGCCAATTTACGAGCGTGATCCCCAGATATGTACGCAACTTTCGTTAGTTTTGAGTTTTTCCATTTGAGCAAGTCTGGTGCCAGCTTTAAATTCGTCTTTACGGACTGTTCTGTTTTTGACAGATTCTGCCTTTTATTTCGCATTGCCTCTTTTGCTATGTTGGATTTATTTCTTTGATCCATTAATATCCAGTAGCTTTATGCAATGTCCAGAAGTGTAAAGAATGATTGTGCCACCTCTGAACGTGTGAATTATTAATTGTGCACTAACCCTCTAATGAGTTTGCTTGAAGTTTGGTGTGAAGGAAGTTTTCAAGGGTCAAGAGAGGAGAATGATATACTATGATCAAGAGGAGTGAAAGCTCTAAGCTTGGGGATGCCCCGTGGTTCACCCCTGCATATTTTAAGAAGACTCAAGCGTCTAAGCTTGGGGATGCCCAAGGCATCCCCTTCTTCATCGACAACATCATCAGGTTCCTCCCCTGAAACTATATTTTTATTCAGTCACATCTTGTGTTCTTTACTTGGAGCGTCGGTTTGTTTTTGTTTTTGTTTTTGTTTGAATAAACTGGATCCTAGCATTCACTTTGTGGGAGAGAGACACGCTCCGCTGTTGCATATGGACACATGTGTCCTTAGACTTTACTCATAATGTTCAAGGCGAAATTTCTTCTTTGTTAAATTGTTATATGGTTGGAATTGGAAAATGCTACATGTAGTAATTCTAAAATGTCTTGGATAATGTGATACTTGGCAATTGTTGTGCTCATGTTTAAGCTCTTGCATCATATGCTTTGCACCCATTAATGAAGAAATACATAGAGCTTGCTAAAATTTGATTTGCATATTTGGTCTCTCTAAGGTCTAGATAATATCTAGTATTGAGTTTTGAACAACAAGGAAGACGGTGTAGAGTCTTATAATGTTTACAATATGTCTTTTATGTGAGTTTTGTTGCACCGGTTCATCCTTGAGTTTGCTTCAAATAACCTTGCTAGCCTAAACCTTGTATCGAGAGGGAATACTTCTCATGCATCCAAAATCCTTGAGCCAACTACTATGCCATTTGTGTCCACCATACCTACCTACTACATGGTATTTCTCCGCCATTCCAAAGTAAATTGCTTGAGTGCTACCTTTAAAATTTCATCATCCACCTTTGCAATATATAGCTCATGGGACAAAATAGCCTTAAAAACTATCGTAGTATTGAATATGTACTTATGCACTTTATCTTTTATTAAGTTGCTTGTTGTGCGATAACCATGCTTCGGGGAACGCCATCAACTATTGTTGAATATCATGTGAGTTGCTATGCATGTCCGTCTTGTCTGAAGGATCTATCATTCTAGTGGTTGGAGCATGCAAAATTGTTAGAGAAGAACATTGGGCCGCTAACTAAAGCCATGAATCATGGTGGAAGTTTCAGTTTTGGACATATATCCTCAATCTCACATGAGAATAATAATCATTGCTACATGCTTATGCATTTAAGAGGAGTCCATTATCTGTTGTCCATGTTTTCCCGGTATGGATGTCTAAGTTGAGAATAATCAAAAGCGAGAAATCCAAAATGCGAGCTTTCTCCTTAGACCTTTGTACCTTTGAGGTACCCCTTTGTGACACTTGGTTGAAACATGGCATGCAAAGATCCGGTAGTCCAAGCTAAGTAGGACGAGGTGCGGACACTATTAGTATACTATGTAGGATAACGTTGCATAGAAAACAAAAATTTTCCTACCGCGAACACGCAATCCAAGCCAAGATGCAATCTAGAAGACGGTGGCAACGAGGGGGTATCGAGTCTCACCCTTGAAGAGATTCCAAAGCCTACAAGATGAGGCTCTTGTTGCTGCGGTAGACGATCACTTGCCGCTTGCAAAAGCGCGTAGAAGATCTTGATCACGATCGGTTCCGGCGCCACGAACGGGCAGCACCTCCGTACTCGGTCACACGTTCGGTTGTTGATGAAGACGACGTCCACCTCCCCGTTCCAGCGGGCAGCGGAAGTAGTAGCTCCTCTTGAATCCGACAGCACGACGGCGTGGTGTTGGTGGCGGTGTAGAAGTCCGGGAGCTTCGCTAAGCTATGCGGGATGTGGAGGAGCGGGCGGCTAGGGTTTGGGGAGAGGGGGCGCCGGCCACTATAGGGTGCGGCCACCTTGGTGGTGTTTTAGGTGGCCGGCCCCTCCCCCTTGGCCCTCATTATATAGGTGGAACCCCAAGAGGTGGTGTCCAAGTCTTCGAATAAGACCCGAACCAAAAACCTTCCATAGGAGGGGGAAACTTAGCCCAACTAGGACTCCCACCCAAAGGTGGGATTTCCACCTCCCATGTGGGGGGTGGCCGGCCCCCTATGGTGGAGTCCACTTGGGACTCCACCCCCACTAGGGCTGGCCGGCCATGGAGGTGGAGTCCCTTGTGGACTCCACCTTCCTTGGTGGTTTCTTCCGGACTTTTCTAGAACCTTCTAGAACCTTCCATAGAACCTTCCGCGACATTTTATTCACATAAAATGACATCCTATATATGAATCTTATTCTCCGGACCATTCCGGAACTCCTCGTGATGTCCGGGATCACATCCGGGACTCCGAACAAATATTCGAACTACATTCCATAATTCAAGTACTACCATTTCAACATCCAACTTTAAGTGTGTCACCCTACGGTTCGAGAACTATGCGGACATGGTTGAGTACTCACTCCGACCAATAACCAATAGCGGGATCTGGAGATCCATAATGGCTCCCACATATTCAACGATGACTTTAGTGATCGAATGAACCATACACATATATTACCAATTCCCTTTGTCTCGCGATATTTTACTTGTCCGAGGTTTGATCTTCGGTATCACTCTATACCTTGTTCAACCTCGTCTCTGACAAGTACTCTTTACTCGTACCGTGGTATGTGGTCTCTTATGAACTCATTCATATGCTTGCAAGACATTAGACGACATTCCACCGAGAGGGCCCAGTATATCTATCCGTCATCGGGATGGACAAATCCCACTGTTGATCCATATGCCTCAACTCATACTTTCCGGATACTTAATCCCACCTTTATAGCCACCCATTTACGCAGTGGTGTTTGGTGTAATCAAAGTACCTTTCCGGTATAAGTGATTTACATGATCTCATGGTCATAAGGACTAGGTAACTATGTATCGAAAGCTTATAGCAAATAACTTAATGACGAGATCTTATGCTACGCTTAATTGGGTGTGTCCATTATATCATTCACACAATGACATAACCTTGTTATTAATAACATCCAATGTTCATGATTATGAAACTAATCATCCATTAATCAACAAGCTAGTTTAAGAGGCATACTAGGGACTTCTTGTTTGTCTACATATCACACATGTACTAATGTTTCGGTTAATACAATTCTAGCATGATATATAAACATTTATCATAAACATAAAGATATAAATAATAACCACTTTATTATTGCCTCTAGGGCATATCTCCTTCAGTCTCCCACTTGCACTAGAGTCAATAATCTAGATTACATTGTAATATACCTAACACCCATGGCATTCTGGTGTTGGTCATGCTTTGCCCTAGGGAGAGCTTTAGTCAACGGATCTGCTACATTCAGATCAGTGTGTACTTTGCAAATCTTTACTTCTCCATCTTCGATGTACTCGCGAATCGAGTGGTAACGCAGCTTGATATGCTTCAGCCTCTTGTGTGACCTTGGCTCTTGTGCATTGGCGATGGCACCCATGTTATCACAGTAAATGATTAATGGGTCCAATGCACTAGGAACCACACCGAGCTCTACAATGAACCTCTTCATCCATACCGCTTCGATGAAGCCTCTGAAGCCGCTATGTACTCTGATTCTGTTGAAGACTTCGCCACCGTGCACTGCTTCGAGCTTGCCCAGCTTACTGCAGCACCATTCAATATAAACACGTACCCAGATTGTGACTTAGAGTCATCAGGATCAGTGTTCCAACTTGCATCGGTGTAACCATTTACAACGAGCTCTTGGTCACCTCCATAACAAAGAAACATATCCTTAGTTCTTTTCAAGTACTTCAGGATATTCTTGACCGTTGTCCAGTGTTCCATTCCTGGATCACTTTGATATCTGCTAGTCAAACTAGCATGTGCTATATCCGGTCTAGTACATAGCATGGCATACATGATAGATCCTACTGCCGAGGCATAGGGGATGTTACACATCCTTTCTCTTTCTTCTGCCGTAGCCGGTCCTTGAGTTTTACTCAATACCTTGCCTGGTAACATAGGTAAGAACCCTTTCTTACTTTCGTCCATTCTAAACTTCTTTAGAATCTTGTCCAGATATGTACTCTGTGATAGCCCTATTAGGCGTCTTGATCTATCTCTATAAATCTTGATGCCTAATATATACGATGCTTCACCAAGGTCTTTCATTGAAAAACTATTATTCAAATAACCCTTAACACTGCTTAATAGTTCTATATCATTCCCGATCAATAATATGTCATCTACATATAATATCAGGAATGCTACAGA
Organism: Lolium multiflorum; assembly: GCA_030979885.1. Classification (NCBI taxonomy): domain Eukaryota; kingdom Viridiplantae; phylum Streptophyta; class Magnoliopsida; order Poales; family Poaceae; genus Lolium; species Lolium multiflorum. Next base: position 141,753,853 of record CM061752.1, read on the forward strand.
GCTCCCACTCACTTTCTTGTAAATACAGGCCTCTCCATGACACTGTATAAACCCGAAGTCTTTGATCACCTTATCAAAGCGTCGGTTCCAACTTCTTGATGCTTGCTTCAGTCCATAGATTGAACGCTGAAGTTTGCATACTTTGTCAGCATTTTTAGGATCGACAAAACCTTTGGGTTGTACCATATACAACTCTTCCTCAATATCTCCATTAAGGAACGCCGTTTTGACATCCATCTGCCAAATCTCATAATCGAAAAATGCAGCTATTGCTAACAAAATCCTCACAGATTTTAGCTTCGCTACAGGTGAGAAAGTCTCATCGTAGTCAACTCCTTGAATTTGTCGGAAACCCTTTGCGACAAGTCGAGCTTTATAGACAGTAATATTACCATCAGCATCTGTTTTTCTCTTGAAGATCCATTTATTCTCGACAGCCTTTCGGCTATCAGGTAAGTCTACCAAAGTCCATACTTTGTTATCATACATGGATCCCATTTCGGATTTCATGGCTTCTTGCCATTTGTTGGAATCTGGGCTCATCATCGCTTCTTCATACGTCGCAGGGTCCTCATCATTGTTATCTACAATCATGACATTTAGACAAGGATCATACCAATCAGGAGTGGCACGTTCCCTTGTCGATCTGCGAGGTTCAGTAGTTTCCTCGTTCGAAGTTTCATGATCATTATCATTAGCTTCCTCTGTTGCCGGTGTAGGCGGTACAGGTACAACTTCCGGTACTGCGCTACTCGATCAACGAGTATAGATTCATCAATCTCATCGAGTTCTACTTTTCTTCCAGTCACTTCTTTAGTGAGAAATTCTTTCTCAAGAAAGGTTCCGTTCTTAGCAACAAAGATTTTGCCTTCGGATCTGTGATAGAAAGTGTACCCTATAGTTTCCTTAGGGTATCCTATGAAGACGCATTTCTCCGCTTTGGGTTCTAGCTTGTCCGGTTGTAACTTCTTTACATAGGCTTCGCAACCCCAAACTTTAAGGAACGACAGCTTAGGTTTCTTATTAAACCATAATTCATACGGTGTCGTTTCTACGGATTTTGATGGTGCTCTATTTAAAGTGAATGCGGCTGTCTCTAATGCATAACTCCAAAATGATAATGGCAAATCAGTAAGAGACATCATACTACGAACCATATCTAAGAGAGTTCGATTACGACGTTCGGACACACCGTTTCGTTGTGGTGTTCCCGGCGGTGTCAATTGTGAAAGTATTCCGCATTTCTTTAAATGCATGCCAAACTCATAACTCAGATATTCACCTCCACGATCAGATCGTAGAAATTTGATCTTCTTGTTACGTTGATTTTCTACTTCACTTTGAAATTCCTTAAACTTCTCGAAAGTTTCGGATTTATGTTTCATGAAATAGATATACCCATATCTACTCAAATCATCTGTGAAGGTTAGAACATAACGATAACCACCGCGCGATGCTACGCTCATTGGTCCACATACATCGGTATGTATGATTTCCAATAAGTCAGTAGCTCGCTCCATCATACCAGAAAATGGAGTCTTTGTCATTTTTCCCATTAGACATGCTTCGCATCTATCAAGTGACTCAAAGTCAAGTGATTCAAGTAATCCATCAGTATGGAGTTTCTTCATGCGTTTCACTCCAATATGACCAAGACGACAGTGCCACATATAAGTAGAATTATCATTAAGTTTAATTCGCTTAGCATCAATGTTATGTATATGCGTATCACTACTATCGAGATCTAATAGAAATAAGCCATTCTTTTGTGGTGCTCGACCATAAAAGATATTATTCATAAAAATAGAACAACCATTATTCTCAGACTTGAATGAATAACCGTCTTGCATTAAACAAGATCCAGATATAATGTTCATGCTCAACGGTACATAATAACAATTATTTAGGCTTAAAACTAATCCCGAAGGTAGATGTAGAGGAAGTGTGCCGACTGCGATCACATTGACCTTGGATCCGTTTCCAACGCGCATCGTCACTTCATCTTTCAGCAGTTGTCGTTTATTCTTTAGTTCCTGTTTCGAGTTACAAATATGAGCAACCGAACCAGTATCAAATACCCAGGTACTAGAACGAGAACCAGTGAAATGGACATCTATAACATGTATATCAAATATACCTTCTTTTTTCTTCTTGACAAGGCCGCTCTTCAGATCAGCCAGATACTTGGAGCAATTACGCTTCCAGTGTCCCTTCTCTTTGCAGTAATAGCACTCAGCATCAGGCTTAGGGCCGTTCTTAGGTTTCATAGGAGGCGTGGCAGCTTTCTTGCCACCCTTCTTGAATTTTCCCTTAGACTTGCCCTGTTTCTTGAAACTGGTGGTCTTGTTGACCATCAACACTTGGTGCTCTTTCTTGATCTCAATCTCAGCAGCTTTTAGCATGCCAAAGAGTTCAGGTAACTCCTTGTTCATGTTCTGCATATTGTAGTTCATCACAAAGTTCTTGTAACTTGGTGGCAGTGATTGAAGGACACGATTAATCCCCAGTCTGTTAGGAATCACTATTCCCAAGTCACTGAGTTTCTTCGCATGCCCGGTCATGGCGAGCATGTGCTCACTAACGGAGCTGCCTTCTTCCATCATACAGCTGAAGAAATGTTTCGATGCTTCATAGCATTCCACTGCCGCATGAGTCTCGAATATAGCTTTCAGCTCATTCATCAACTCATGAGGATCATGGTGCTCAAAACGTTTTTGAAGATCGGATTCCAGACTGCACAGGATGGCACACTGAACTTGAGAGTACCGAGTTTTCCGAGTCGCGTAAACAGCTTTTACTTCATCGGATTCATCTTCTGCAGGAGGGTCACCTAGCGGTGCATCAAGCACAAATTGCAGATTTCCGCCAGAGAGGAAGATCCTCACATGACGGAACCAGTCGGTGAAGTTGCTACCGTTGCTCTTAAGTTTCTCTTTCTCTAGGAACTGATTAAAATTGATTGGGGACGCCATCTCTACAACATATATTTGCAATAGTTTAGACTAAGTTTATGACAAATTGAGTTCAAATTTTAATTCAACATAATTAAAAACCTAAGTGAACTCCCACTCAAAACAATATCCCTCGCATTGTCTTAGTGATCACACGAACCAAATCCACCGCACCTAAACCCGATCATCACGAGAAAAGGTGTGATTTCAATGGCGAACACTCGAAGTGTTCATCATATCAACCATATGATTCATGCTCTACCTTTCGGTATCACGTGTTCCGAGACCATGTCTGTACATGCTAGGCTCGTCAAGGCCACCTTAGTATCCGCATGTGCAAAACTGTCTTGCACCCGTCATATGTACTTATTGAATCTATCACACCCGATCATCACGAGGTGCTTCGAAACGACAAGACTTGGCAACGGTGCTACTAAGGATGAACACTTTATTATCTTGAGATTTTAGTGAGGATCATCTTATAATGCTACCGTCGCGATCTAAGCAAAATAAGATGCATAAAAGGATTAACATCACATGCAGTTTATATGTGATATGATATGGCCCTTTTGTTCTTGCGCCTTTGATCTTCATCTCCAAAGCACGGATATGATCTCCATCATCTTCGGGCATGATCTCCATCATCGTCGGCGTAGCACCAAGGTCAATGGCGCCGTCTTCATGATTGTCCTCCATGTAGCAACTATTACAACTACTTTGAAATACTACTCAACATGAAATTTAAAGACAACCATAAGGCTCCTGCCGGTTGCCACAATACAATAATGATCATCTCATACATATTCATCATCATATCATGGCCATATCACATCACCAAACCCTGCAAAAACAAGTTAGACGCTCTCTAATTTGGTTTGCATATTTTACGTGGTTTAGGGTTTTCGAGAGAGATCTAATCTACCTACGAACATGAACCACAACGTTGATACTAATGTTTTCAATAGAAGAGTAAATTGAATCTTTACTATAGTAGGAGAGACAGACACCCGCAAAGCCTCTTATGCAATACAAGTTGCATGTCGAACGAGGAACAAGTCTCATGAACGCGGTCATGTAAAGTTAGTCCGAGCCGCTTCATCCCACTATGCCATAAAGATGCAAAGTACTCAAACTAAAGATAACAAGAGCATCAACGCCCACAAACCATTGTGTTCTACTCGTGCAACCATCTATGCATAGACACGGCTCTGATACCACTGTAGGATAACGTTGCATAGAAAACAAAAATTTTCCTACCGCGAACACGCAATCCAAGCCAAGATGCAATCTAGAAGACGGTAGCAGGGGGTATCGAGTCTCACCCTTGAAGAGATTCCAAAGCCTACAAGATGAGGCTCTTGTTGCTGCGGTAGACGATCACTTGCCGCTTGCAAAAGCGCGTAGAAGATCTTGATCACGATCGGTTCCGGCGCCACGAACGGGCAGCACCTCCGTACTCGGTCACACGTTCGGTTGTTGATGAAGACGACGTCCACCTCCCCGTTCCAGCGGGCAGCGGAAGTAGTAGCTCCTCTTGAATCCGACAGCACGACGGCGTGGTGTTGGTGGCGGTGTAGAAGTCCGGCGGAGCTTCGCTAAGCTATGCGGGATGTGGAGGAGCGGGCGGCTAGGGTTTGGGGAGAGGGGCGCCGGCCACTATAGGGGTGCGGCCACCTTGGTGGTGTTTTAGGTGGCCGGCCCCCTCCCCCTGGCCCTCATTATATAGGTGGAACCCCAAGAGGTGGTGTCCAAGTCTTCGAATAAGACCCGAACCAAAACCTTCCATAGGAGGGGGAAACTTAGCCCAACTAGGACTCCCACCCAAAGGTGGGATTTCCACCTCCCATGTGGGGGGTGGCCGGCCCCCTATGGTGGAGTCCACTTGGGACTCCACCCCCACTAGGGCTGGCCGGCCATGGAGGTGGAGTCCCTTGTGGACTCCACCTTCCTTGGTGGTTTCTTCCGGACTTTTCTAGAACCTTCTAGAACCTTCCATAGAACCTTCCGCGACATTTTATTCACATAAAATGACATCCTATATATGAATCTTATTCTCCGGACCATTCCGGAACTCCTCGTGATGTCCGGGATCACATCCGGGACTCCGAACAAATATTCGAACTACATTCCATAATTCAAGTACTACCATTTCAACATCCAACTTTAAGTGTGTCACCCTACGGTTCGAGAACTATGCGGACATGGTTGAGTACTCACTCCGACCAATAACCAATAGCGGGATCGGAGATCCATAATGGCTCCCACATATTCAACGATGACTTTAGTGATCGAATGAACCATACACATATATTACCAATTCCCTTTGTCTCGCGATATTTTACTTGTCCGAGGTTTGATCTTCGGTATCACTCTATACCTTGTTCAACCTCGTCTCCTGACAAGTACTCTTTACTCGTACCGTGGTATGTGGTCTCTTATGAACTCATTCATATGCTTGCAAGACATTAGACGACATTCCACCGAGAGGGCCCAGAGTATATCTATCCGTCATCGGGATGGACAAATCCCACTGTTGATCCATATGCCTCAACTCATACTTTCCGGATACTTAATCCCACCTTTATAGCCACCCATTTACGCAGTGGTGTTTGGTGTAATCAAAGTACCTTTCCGGTATAAGTGATTTACATGATCTCATGGTCATAAGGACTAGGTAACTATGTATCGAAAGCTTATAGCAAATAACTTAATGACGAGATCTTATGCTACGCTTAATTGGGTGTGTCCATTATATCATTCACACAATGACATAACCTTGTTATTAATAACATCCAATGTTCATGATTATGAAACTAATCATCCATTAATCAACAAGCTAGTTTAAGAGGCATACTAGGGACTTCTTGTTTGTCTACATATCACACATGTACTAATGTTTCGGTTAATACAATTCTAGCATGATATATAAACATTTATCATAAACATAAAGATATAAATAATAACCACTTTATTATTGCCTCTAGGGCATATCTCCTTCATACTATGCATGAGGCTTGCAACTTGTAAGATATAATTTACATAACTCATATGCTTTATTACTACCGTTGACAAAATTGTTTCATGTTTTCAAAATAAAAGCTCTATCACAAATACAACAATCGATGCTTTCCTCTTTGAAGGACCATTCTTTTACTTTTATTGTTGAGTCAGTTTACCTATCTCCTTCCACCTTAAGAAGCAAACACTTGTGTGAACTGTGCATTGATTCCTACATACTTGCATATTGCACTTATTATATTACTTTATGTTGACAATATCCATGAGATATACATGTTATAAGTTGAAAGCAACCGCTGAAACTTAATCTTCCTTTGTGTTGCTTCAATACCTTTACTTTGATTTATTGCTTTATGAGTTAACTCTTATGCAAGACTTATTGATGCTTGTCTTGAAGTACTATTCATGAAAAGTCTTTGTCATATGATTCACTTGTTTACTCATGTCATTACCTTTGTTTTGATCGCTGCATTCATTACATATGTTTACAAATAGTATGATCAAGATTATGATGGCATGTCACTTCAGAAATTATCTTTGTTATCGTTTTACCTGCTCGGGACGAGCAGAACTAAGCTTGGGGATGCTGATACGTCTCCAACGTATCGATAATTTCTTATGTTCCATGCTACTTTATTGATGATACCTACATGTTTTATGCACATTATATGTCATATTTATGCATTTTGGAACTAACCTATTAACAAGATGCCGAAGAGCCGTTCTTTTTTCTGTTTTTGGTTTCGAAATCCTAGTAAGGAAATATTCTCGGAATTGGACGAAATCTTCGCCCAGGGTCCTATTTTTGCACGTAGCTTCCAGAAGACCGAAGAGATAACGAAGTGGGGCCACGAGGTGGCCAGACCACAGGGCGGCGCGGCCCAAGCCCTGGCCGCGCCACCTGTCCCCTGGGCCCCTCGTGTGGCCCCCTGACCTACCCATCCGCCTACTTAAAGCCTCCGTCGCGAAACCCCGGTACAGAGCCACGATACGGAAAACCTTCCGAGACGCCGCCGCCGGTCCCATCTCGGGGGATTCAGGAGATCGCCTCCGCCTGCCGGAGAGGGGATTCATCTCCCGGAGGACTCTTCATCGCCATGATCGCCTCCGGAGTGATGAGTGAGTAGTTCACCCCTGGACCATGGGTCCATAGCAGTAGCTAGATGGTCGTCTTCTCCTTGTTGTGCTTCATTGTTGGATCTTGTGAGCTGCCTAACATGATCAAGATCATCTATCTGTAATACTATATGTTGTGTTTGTCGGGATCCGATGGATAGAGAATACTATGTTATGGTGATTATCAATCTATTGTTTATGTGTTGTTTATGATCTTGCATGCTCTCCGTTATTAGTAGAGGCTCTGGCCAAGTTTTTGCTCTTAACTCCAAGAGGGGGTATTTATGCTCGATAGTGGGTTCATGCCTTCATTGACACCTGGGATCGTGACAGTAGGTTCTAAGGTTGTGATGTGCTGTTGCCACTAGGGATAAAACATTGATGCTATGTCTAAGGATGTAGTTGTCGATTACATTACGCACCATACTTAATGCAATTGTCTGTTGCTTAGCAACTTAATACTGAATGGGGTTCGGATGATAACCTGAAGGTGGACTTTTTAGGCATAGATGCAGTTGGATGGCGGTCTATGTACTTTGTCGTAATGCCCAATTAAATCTCACTATATTTATCATATCATGTATATGCATTGTTATGCCTTTCTCTATTTGTCAATTGCCCGACTGTAATTTGTTCACCCAACATGCTTTTATCTTATGGGAGAGACACCTCTAGTGAACTGTGGACCCCGGTCCTATTCTTTACATAGCATACAATCTGCAATTGTGTTTTACTGTTTTCTTTGCAAACATCTTCCACTCGATACGCTTAATCCTTTGTTACAGCAAGCCGGTGAGATTGACAACCTCACTGTTTCGTTGGGGCAAAGTACTTGGGTTGTGTTGTGCAGGTTCCACGTTGGCGCCGGAATCCCTGTTGTTGCGCCGCCTCACATTTCGCCACCATCAACCTTCAACGTGCTTCTTGGCTCCTCCTGGTTCGACAACCTTGGTTTCTTTCTGAGGGAAAACTTACCACTGTGCGCATCATACCTTCCTCTTGGGGTTCCCAACGGACGTGTACATCTACGCGCATCACACATCCACAACCTCAGAACTTTCTGTCACTGTCCCAGATTAAATGGAGGCATGAACCCACTATCGAGCATAAATACTCCCTCTTGGAGTTACAAGTATCAACTTGGCCAGAGCCTCTAGCAACGGAGAGCATGCAAGAACATAAACAACACATATATGATAGATTGATAATCAACTTGACATAATATTCTAGATTCATCGGATCCCACCAAACACAACATGTAGCATTACAAATAGATGATCTTGATCATGTTAGGCAGCTCACAAGATCTAAACAATGATAGCACAAGCGGAGAAGACAACCATCTAGCTACTGCTATGGACCCATAGTCCAAGGATGAACTACTCACGCATCAATCCGGAGGCGGGCATGATGATGTAGATCCCTCCGATGATGATTTCCCTCTCCGGCAGGGTGCCGGAGGCGATCTCCTGAATCCCCCGAGATGGGATTGGCGGCGGCGGCGTCTCTGAAAGGTTTTCTGTATCGTGGCTCTCGGTACAGAGGGTTTCGCGACGAAGGCTTTAAGTAGGCGGAAGGGCGGAGTCGGAGGGGTCACGGGGGCCCCACACTAGGGCCGCGCGGGCCCCCTTAGGCCGCGCCGCCCTAGTGTGGCGGCGCCCCGTGGCCCCACTTCCTTTCCCCCTCGGTCTTCTGGAAGCTTCGTGGAAAAATAGGACCCTGGGCGTTGATTTCGTCCAATTTCGAGAATATTTCCTTTGTAGGATTTCTGAAACCAAAAAGCAGAAAACAACAATCGGCGCTTCGGCATCTTGTTAATAGTTAGTGCCGGAAAATGTATAATAATGTGTAAGTATGTATAAAACATTCAAGTATTGTCATAAAAGTAGCATGGAACATAAGAAATTATAGATACGTTTGAGACGTATCAAGCATCCCCAAGCTTAGTTCCTACTCGCCCTCGAGTAGGTAAACGATAACACAAATAATTTCTGTAGTGACATGCTACCAACATAACCTTGATCAACATTATTGTAAAGCATATGAGATGGATGGAGTGATCTGGAGCAAAAGATTGCTAACAAAAGATAATGCATGACTAAACAAATGAATCATATAGCAAAACTTTTCATGAATAGTACTTTCAAGACAAGCATCAACAAGACTTGCATAAGAGCTAACTCATAAGCAATAAATTCAAAGTAGAATGCATTGAAACAACACAAAGGATGATTAAGTTTCAGCAATTGCTTTCAACTTGTAACATGTATATCTCATGGATATTTGTCAACATAGAGTAATATAACAAGTGCAATAGGTAAACATGTAAGAATCAATGCACACAGTTAACTGATACGTCTCCAACGTATCTATAATTTCTTATGTTCCATGCTACTTTATTGATGATATCTACATGTTTTATGCATACTTTATGTCATATTTATGCGTTTTGGAACTAACCTATTGACGAGATGCTAAAGTGTCAGTTCTTCTGCTGTTTTTGGTTTCAGAAATCCTAGTAAGGAAATATTCTCGGAATCGGACGAAATCAACGCCCAGTACCCTATTTTCACCGGAAGCATCCAGAACACCCGAGAGCCACCAGAGGAGGGCCCTGTGGGCCCCAGATGACAGGGTGGCGCGGCCAGGGCCTGGGCCGCGCCCCCTTAGTGTGTCGTCGCCCCGTAGCCCCTCCGAGGCTCCCCTTTCGCCTATATAAGGTCCCTGACCTAAAACCCCGAGACGAATAAGCCACGGTACGAGAAAAGTTCCAGAGCCGCCGCCATCGCGAAGCCAAGATCTGGGGGACAGGAGTCTGTTCCGGCACGCCGCCGGGGGAAGTGCCCGGAAGGCTCCTCCATCGACACCACCGCCATCTTCATCACCGCTGTTGTCTCCCATGAGGAGGGAGTAGTTCTCCATCGAGGCTCGGGGCTGTATTGGTAGCTATGTGGTTCATCTCTCTCCTATGTACTTCAATACAATAATCTCATGAGCTGCCTTACATGATTGAGATTCATATGATGATGCTTGTAATCTAGATGTCATTATGCTAGTCAAGTGGGTTTTACTTATGTGATCTCTGGAGACTCCTTGTCCCACGTGTGTAAAGGTGACAGTGTGTGCACCGTGTGGGTCTCTTAGGCTATATTTCACAGAATACTTATTCACTGTTATGAATGGCGTAGTGAAGTGCTTATTTATATCCCTTTATGATTGCAATGTGTTTTGTATCACTATTTATCTATGTGCTACTCATGTGATGTTATTAAAGTAGTCTATTCCTCCTGCATGGTGTAATGGTGACAGTGTGTGCATCGTGTAGTTCTTGTCGTAGATTATGATCATAATCTCTTGTAGCTTGTGGAGTTAATTGTCATTATGATAGTATTGATGTGATCTATGCCTCCTTCGTAGTGTGATGGTGACAGTGTGCATGCTATGTTAGTACTTGGTCTATTTTGCAAAGATCTATTATACTCTAAGGTTACTTAAACATGAATATCGAATGTTGTGGAGCTTGTTAACTCCGGCATTGAGGGTTCGTGTAATCCTACACAATTAGTGGTGTTCATCATCCAACAAGAGTATATGTAGCACAAGGAAGAGAACTTATTTATTATGTGATCAATGTTGAGAGTGTCCACTAGTGAAAGTATGATCCCTAGGCCTTGTTTCCACCACAAAGAATTGCTTCCCACGCTAGCAAGCTATTTTCTGGCGCCGCTTGTTTACTGTTTTACTGCATCTTTACTTTCTGCAATATTACCACCATCTATACCACCTGTGTTTTACTATCTCTTCGCCGAACTAGTGCACCTATACATCTGACAAGTGTATTTGGTGTGTTGGGGACACAAGAGACTTCTTGCTTTGTGTTTGCAGGGTTGCTTGAGAGGGATATCTTTGACCTCTTCCTCCCTGAGTTCGATAAACCTTGGGTGATCCACTTAAGGGAAAACTTGCTGCTGTTCTACAAACCTCTGCTCTTGGAGGCCCAACACTGTCTACAAGAATAGAAGCACCCGTAGACATCATTAACACAAAGTGTTTGCTTCTAAGATAGAAAGAAGTAGGTAAACTGACTCAACATAAAGTAAAAGAATGGCCCTTCGCAGAGGGAAGGATGGATTACTATTTTTGTGCTAGAGCTTTTGTTTTGAAAACATAGAAACAATTTTGTCAGCGGTAGTAATAATTCATATGTGCTATGCATAATACTTCCTACAAGTTGCAAGCCTCATGCATAGACTACTAATAGTGCTCGCACCTTGTCCTAATTAGTTTGGATTAACACGGATTATCATTGCATGACATATGTTTCAACCAAGTGTCACAAAGGGGTACCTCTATGCCGCCTGTACAAAGGTCTAAGGAGAAAGCACGCATTGGATTTCTCGCTTTTGATTATTCTCAACTTAGACATCCATACCGGGACAACATAGACAACAGATAATGGACTCCTCTTTTAATGCTTAAGCATTCAACAACAGATAATATTCTCACAAGAGATTGAGGTTGTATGTCCAAACTGAAACTTCCACCATGATACATGGCTTTAGTTAGCGGCCCAATGTTCTTCTCTAACACATGCATACTCAAACCATTTGATCATGAAATCACACTTACTTCAGACAAGACGAACATGCATAGCATCTCACATGATATCCAACAAAGGTAAAAAGTTGATGGCGCCCCAGAAACATGGTTACCGCTCAACAAGCAACTTATAAGAACTAAGACACATCACTACATATTCATCACCACAATAGTTTTTAAGCTATTTGTCCCATGAGATATATATTGCAAAGATAAAGGAATGAAATTTTAAAGGTAGCACTCAAGTAATTTACTTTGGAATGGCAGAAAATACCACATAGTAGGTAGATATGGTGGACACAAATGGCATGGGTTTTGGCTCAAGGTGTTTGGATGCACGAGAAGCATTTCCTCTCAGTACAAGGTTTAGGCTAGCAAGGTTGTTTGAAGCAAACACAATTATAAACAGGTACAACAAAACTTACACAAGAACATATTGCAAGCATTATAAGAATCTACACTGTCTTCCTTGTTGTTCAAACACTTTACCAGAAAATATCTAGACTTAGAGAGACCAATCATGCAAACCAAATTTTAACAAGCTCTACGGTAGTTCTCCATTAATAGATTAAACTACATGATGCAAGAGCTTAAACATGATCTATGAGAGCTCAAAACAATTGCCCAGTTATTCCAACCATATGAAGCATTTTCTGATTCCAACCACATAGCAATCAACGAAGCATTTTCAGCCTTCGCCATGAACATTAAAGCACAATTAAGAACACAAGTGTTCCATATGAAAAAGCGGAGCGTAATATCTCCAATATAAGGATGGTGGGATCCAACTTTATTCGAACCAAAACAAAAATATAAGCAAAAAGACGCTCCAAGTAAAGAACATAAGATGTGATGGAATAAAAATATAGTTTCACTAGAAGTGACCTGATAAGTTGTCGATGAAGAAGGGGATGCCTTGGGCATCCCCAAGCTTAGATGCTTGAGTCTTCTTAAAATATGCAGGGATGAACCACCGGGGCATCCCCAAGCTTAGACCTTTCATTCTTCTTGATCATAATGTATCATCCTCTTCTCTTGACTCTTGAAAACTTCCTCCACACCAAACTTCAAGCAAACTCATTAGAGGGTTAGTGCATAATCAAAAATTCATACATTCAGAGGTGACATAATCATTCTTAACACTTCTGGACATTGCACAAAGCTTCTGAAAGTTAGTGGAACAAAGAAACTCATTCAACATAGCAAAAGCGGCAATGCGAAATAAAATGCAGAATCTGTCAAAATAGAACAGTCCATAAAGACGAATTTTACAGAGGCACTTAACTTGCTCAAACGGAAAAACTCAAAACTAATGAAAGTTGCGTACATATCTAAGGATCACACACGTAAATTGGCAGTTTTTTTTTGATTTTTTTACAGAGAGTTCTGCTCGAATTCGTGACAGACAGCAATTCTGTTTCTGCGCATCAATCCAAATCTAGCATCAACTTTACCATAGAGACTTTACTTGACACAAAAACATGATAAGGAGAGGTTGCTACAGTAGTAACAACTTCCAAGACTCAACAATACAGTAAATAAAATAAAAACATGGGTTATCTCCCAAGAAGTGCTTTCTTTATAGCCATTAAGATGGGCTCAGTAATTTTAATGATGTTCTCGCAAGAAATAAGAGTTGAAGCAAAAGAGAGCATCAAGAAGCAAATTCAAAACACATTTAAGTCTAACCCGCTTCCTATGCATAGGAATCTTGTACACAAATAAATTCATCAAGAACAAAGTGACAAGCATAGGAAGATAAAACACGAGTAACTTCAAAATTTTCAGCATGTAGAGAGGTGTTTTAGTACCATGAAAATTTCTACAACCATATTTTCCTCTCTCATAATAATTTCAGTAGCATCATGAACAAACTCAACAATATAACTATCACATAAAGCATTCTTATCCACATGCATAAAAGTATCATTACTCTCCACATAAGCATAATCAATTTTATTAGTAATAGTGGGAGTAAAACTATCACATCCATCATTATAATCATCATAACTTGGAGGCATAGAATAATCATAATGAATTATATCCTCAACAGTAGATGGACTGAAAATATCATATATAGGAGGCATATCATAATCAACATAAACTTTCTCCTTCATACCCGGAGGACTAAAGAGATCATTTTCATCAAAACCGACCTCCCCAAACTTAAATTCTTCCATAGCATTAGCAATAATAGTGTTCAAAGAGTTCATGCTAATAACATTGCTATCATTATTATGCAAACAAAGTTCCATGGGTTTTTTAATTCTCTCTTCAAACACATAATGTCCTAATATAAGATAAAGTTCATAAAGATCTCTAATTTTGTTGTTGTTTTCCATTAAGCCTAACTAGTGAAAATAAAAACAAGTACAAGACTAGACATGATAACAAAAATAAACTAAATGCAAGTAACTAATTTTTTTGTGTGTTTTTGATATAAAGCAAACAAGACAGTAAATAAAATAAAGTAAAGCAAGACAAAAACAAAGTAAAGAGATTGGATGTGGAGACTCCCCTTGCAGCGTGTCTTGATCTCCCCGGCGCAGAAAGAGCTTGATAACGTGTGAAGCACACGTCCGTTGGGAACCCCAAGAGGAAAGTGTGATGCGTACAGCAGCAAGTTTCCCCTCAGAAAGAAACCGAGGTTATCGAACCAGTAGGAGCCAAGAAGCACGTGAAGATTGTTGGTGGAGGAGTGTAGTGCGGCGCAACACCAGTGAAACCGGCGCCAACGTGGAACCTGCATAACCCAATCAAGATACTTTGCCCCAACGTAACAGTGAGGTTGTCAATCTCACCGGCTTCCTGAAAACAAAGGATTAAGCGTATCGAGTGGAGGATGGTGTTTGTTTGCAAAGAACAGTAAAGAACAATGATTGCAGATTGTATTCAGATGTAAAAGAATGGACCGGGGTCCACAGTTCACTAGTGGTGTCTCCAATAAGATAACTAACATGCTGGGTGAACAAATTACAGGTGGTCAATTGACAAATAAAGATTCAATACATATCAATGATGATTACTATGAGATTTAATCGGGGCATTACGACAAAGTACATAGACCGCTATCCATGCATCTATGCCTAAATAATCCACCTTTGGGTTAGCATCCGCACCCCCAGTATTAAGTTGTAAACAACAGATAATTGCATTAAGTATGGTGCGTAATGTAATCAACACAAATATCCTTAGACAAAGCATCGATGTTTTATCCCTAGTAGCAACAACACATCCATAATCTTAGAACTTTCTGTCACTGTCCCAGATTAAATGGAGGCATGAACCCACTATCGAGCATAAATACTCCCTCTTGGAGTCACAAGTATCAACTTGGCCAGAGCCTCTACTAGCAACGGAGAGCATGCAAGAACATAAACAACACATATATGATAGATTGATAATCAACTTGACATAATATTCTAGATTCATCGGATCCCACCAAACACAACATGTAGCATTACAAATAGATGATCTTGATCATGTTAGGCAGCTCACAAGATCTAAACAATGATAGAACAAGCGGAGAAGACAACAATCTAGCTACTGCTATGGACCCATAGTCCAAGGATGAACTACTCACGCATCAATCCGGAGGCGAGCATGATGATGTAGAGCCCTCCGATGATGATTCCCCTCTCCGGCAGGGTGCCGGAGGCGATCTCCTGAATCCCCGAGATGGGATTGGCGGCGGCGGCGTCTCCGGAAGGTTTTCCGTATCGTGGCTCTCGGTATAGAGTTTCGCGACGAAGGCTTTAAGTAGGCGGAAGGGCGGAGTCGAGAGGGTCACGGGGCCCCACACGCTAGGGCCGCGCGGGCCCCTTAGGCCGCGCCGCCCTAGTGTGGCGGCGCCCGTTGCCCACTTCCTTTCCCCATCTTCGGAAGCTTCGTGGAAAAATAGGACCCGGGCGTTGATTTCGTCCAATTCCGAGAATATTTCCTTTGTAGGATTTCTGAAACAAAAACAACAGAAAACAGCAACTGGCGCTTCGATATCTTGTTAATAGGTTAGTGCCGGAAAATGTATAATAATGCTGTAAAGTATGTATAAAACATTCAAGTATTGTCATAAAAGTAGCATGGAAAATAAGAAATTATAGATACGTTTGAGACGTATCAGACATCTAGGGTTTCATGGCGAGCACCGTACAAGATGCCACCTGATTTTCCAACCGAGGGGATCCACTTCCAAAAGAAACAGGATCAATTCTAGGGAAAAAAAACTTTGCCTAATCTAGAAGTCAATTTCTTTCTCAACAGTAGGGGTAATATGAGCCAACACCAAAGAACTCTTCAAATTTATTCGACTTTTCCAAATTTACTTTTTTTTTCTTCTAGGGTCGAGGCTTCATTTTAATACTCAATCACATGAGAGATGATAGAGTTATCACGAAAAACAAGAAGCCAAACATGGCGGCCATTTTCAAAGAGCGATAGCTATGGGCTAGGTTGTGTGCATGGACATTGGAGCCTCTTTCCTTGCGTGGATGAACTGGACATGCTCAAACTGAGCTTTGCGTTGGGCACTTTCACATAGAATTGAGTAGTAGCTGCTCTTGTTGGAGTCCCGAATGGAGGTTATAACCTGTAAAGAATAAGATTATAAGAGGGCGCAATATGGATACGTTGGACATGCAGGTCTGCTGCTAGCGATAACGCTTCCCGGCATGCAATTTTCTCCAAAGTCGTTGGATCTGATATTCTAGGAACAACTACTAGGACAGATGATCCCAGGAAAACACCATTTCCTTTTTTTTTTCCGAGAGTACGCCAAAGACGTATCGTATCTTTATAGAAGGCAGGGAAAACACCATTTCCATCTCTGCGTATTGCTGCAACCGTACCGTACCTCTATTTTCATGCTTTGAAACCACAGCGTCAACATTGATTTTCACTGAGTTTTCAAGGGGAGGTTTTCAAATAGGTGCAGGCACATGCAATGGAGGAACCACACGTGGGCATTTCAGAGTATTTGATATTTCCAACTCTGCTAGGAAGTTTGTGATGAAACCATTTTTGAGTAGTTGGAACCGGACTCGCCAATAGAAATATGGTTAATGGGCCACGGCCCATACATTTGTTAGATCGCGCATTTACAGCTCGGCCCTTACCTTTCGTCGATAACGAGCCCGGCCCTAGCAAGAGACACAGACGCCTCCGCCTTGCGATCCAAGCGAACCAATCGGACCCCAACCCAGACGAGCGGCGGCGAGATGGACGGCGGCGGTGGCGGCGGCAGCACCAGCGGCGAGGACGGGAACCAGGAGAAGCACCTGGTGCTGGCCAACAAGCTCTTCCTGCTCTCTCAACCCGACGTCGACGACCTCTCCAAGGTCGCCATCCGCGCCGATGTACTTTCCGCCGTCAAATCCGATGGTAACCGCGCCGCCCCGCCCCCCTCGCCGCTCATCCACTGTTCCAGCTAAATCCGATGCTGTGGGTTTGATTGCCAGACATGGCCTCGCTGTTCGAGTCGCTGGCCGCCACCGGTGTGTTGGAGCCGGACGCCGCGCTGCTCGCCGAGATGCGCGCCCGGATCGACGAGGAGATCCGCAAGCTCGATGAAAAGTGAGTGGGTTCTTCCCCTTGTTTTGCTTAGTTCTTGGATAAGAACCTAGTGGTAATTCGGGTTCTACAAGTAGCTAAGTAGACTCTAGATCTTGTCAGTAAATTGCTTTGCGTTGGACCGGCAGGGTTGGCTTATGAACTAGCTATCCGCGTTTAGTTCAGATGAACTGCATATGACGTTTGCCTTTCCTCATAAGAGGGCGAAGCAAATCTAGCCATCCCTCAATTCCGTGTGAGAGCTGTGCCCGTATTATGTTTAGTATTTCTGTGAAGGCTACGAGTTCATTATTAGCATCAGGAAACTAGTTCTGTTAGGGCGTAGAATTGTGCCTTGAGAAGAGTAGCTAGAATTTTAAGGTCTCTTGCATCCTCAACTCTGGGGAAAACTCATTGTGGGATAGCTTGGATCTATGTGGAGTATAAAATGTTAAAGAGTAAGATTGGTTTCTTTAGTGGGACATAGGGATCTGGATCAGAAAGAAGAAGGAATTGTTAGTTACTAAACATGAAAAGTGCTCTTTTGAATGATTATGGAATTATGCTCCGTTTCTTACTATCCATGTCGCTCTCCCAAGTTATTCTGTATCTAATGTTTCCACTGTTCGCAAGTTTCATAAGTACGGGTTTGGTTCCTCTAAACTAAACTTTGTTTTGTATACAAAGAATTGCCGACGCTGAAGAGAATTTGGGTGAGAGTGAAGTGCGTGAAGCCCATCTAGCCAAGTCCTTGTACTTTGTAAGGGTTGGCGAGAAGGTATGGGCTTGTTTACTTATATATTTTGTCTGAGGCCTGGTTAACGAAGTATTGTGTTCTAATATAGTTTTTCACATTCTGAAATCAATGTTATAGGAAAAAGCGTTGGAACAACTTAAAGTTACTGAAGGAAAAACTGTAGCCATTGGCCAGAAGATGGATCTTGTGTTCTACACTTTGCAAATTGGCCTTTTCTACATGGACTTTGATCTCATCTCAAAATCCATTGATAAGGCAAAGAAGTAAGCCCCTGTTCTGTTTGTAGAGTTCCATTCTGCCGTTTTGGACCATCAGCGTAATGGTGTTTGACCACTTATTTACTGATTGTAGGTTGTTTGAGGAGGGAGGTGACTGGGAGAGAAAGAACCGATTGAAGGTGTATGAAGGCTTATACTGCATGGCAACCAGAAACTTCAAGAAAGCCACCAGCCTGTTTTTGGACTCAATCTCAACTTTCACAACTTATGAGCTGTTTCCATATGATACTTTCATTTTCTATACAGTCCTCACGAGTATTATCTCATTGGATCGTGTATCTCTAAAGCAAAAGGTATTTGAACTTTGCCCTATCTTCTATGTTTTTGTGTCATAATTACATCTAACAAAAGGAACTTGTCAGGTGGTAGATGCACCAGAAATCCTGGCAGTGATTGGCAAAGTACCACACCTTTCCGAGTTTCTCAACTCCCTGTACAACTGCCAGTACAAGTCATTTTTTGTTGCATTCTGTAAGTCTAGATTTATACTCCAGAGGATCTGTTCAGTCTTGCGGTCATTATTTTGATAAAAAAAATGTATATGCATGTGCTTGTATTAATACCTGTTGAATAATTATTTTCAGCTGGCTTGACGGAGCAGATCAAGTTAGATCGTTATCTTCAACCTCATTTCCGCTACTACATGAGGGAAGTGCGCACTGTTGTCTACTCACAATTTTTGGAGTCATACAAGAGTGTGACAATGGAAGCTATGGCATCTGCATTTGGTGTGACTGTTGATTTCATAGACCAGTAAGTGACGTGAAACGGCTGCACTACTTAATATCTATTTTACTACTGTATGTCGCATTTCCTTTTCTGGTGCCATATTCATAGGCTTTCTCCTTCACTCGTTGTAGGGAACTGTCACGCTTCATTGCAGCTGGGAAGCTTCACTGCAAGATCGATAAAGTTGCTGGTGTTCTGGAGACAAACCGCCCTGATGAGAGGAATGCTTTCTACCAGTCTACCATCAAGCAAGGGGACTTCTTGCTGAACCGCATCCAGAAGCTTTCTCGAGTCATTGATCTGTAGAAAGTTGCATTTCTTATTGGAGCTTTGGCCCAGTAAGGTGCCAGATTGTTCTGACATATTTCACGAGTGTCTCATGTGAATTTAGAGCTTGTATCTCCGCAGATCAGACTGATGGATGTTTATTCTGAGATCAATCTGTTCGGTTTCTATTTCAGAGCACTATCATCTGTTGTTTTGGTTCTCACAAGTTATTTGTTTGCATATTTGACATATATTACAATGTTTTCCTTTTGTTCTTCTCATAGAAGGCATTTCCAACTGGATTCAGATAGTCTTGACTCATAGGGTGATACACATGAGCACACGTTTTTTTTTACAACCACTGTTAACTCTTGCAAATGATTAAAATCAATATACAGCTCTGATCTTTGCCGTTCTGTAAGTACATCAAATGACTCGTTCCTAAGATTTCGCGAGACTGCCTAACATCGTACTCTGAGAATGAACAAAGCGTGTTATCCACAGGGAGGTTACACGATGTCTGTTGCAAAACTCGAAAGCTTCAGAGAAACTGCATAGCAGCTCTTGGAAAATTACAGCCGGCGGTTCACTGGATCCTCGCTTCCACGACCCCTGTTGTGCTGGGGACACAATCAGCTCTCCGGCTCTGCAGGATAAAAGAAAGTTTGTGTGTGACGATGACTATAAAAAGGCTAAAGATTTCATGTTACCCAACCCGACTATGAGTCTGGTGGAGTAAATATTTGTTCTCTCTACTTACTGAACCCTTGCTTCGGCTTCTGCTGCTTCCCCTTCTTCTTGCTTCGTCTCTTGAAACGGGGCTTCTCATCTTCTGCCTGTGCTTCTGCTTCTGCCGTGCTGGCAGTTCCTGTTATCTGTGCAAAGGATTCTTTGGCGCCGGAGGTCACCTCACCGAAGAAGTCCTTCACCTTGTCAACTACAGTTTTCAGCTCTTCTTTTTTGGGGAGCTGAGAAGAAAAAATGTACTTGCTGTTAATGCACCAACACATTTATTTTTACTATACTTGATGTGGATGTTACTTCTGCACAATTGTAATCATATATATTCATAATAATTTGGATAGGAGTAGTAAGGGAGAGATGCAGAGTTTATAGAGTTAAATATGGCTAGTGTTGGCCTGTGATAACTTTTCAAGGTAGTGAGTTTCTATGTGGTCTGCGGATCCCAACCACATTTTTACAATACCAATGAATGGATATGACATCTAAGAAAAAGAATGGTTATGACCAAAAACGAATAACAAAAATCGTTAAAATGATCACTGCAGAAAATCCTGAAAAAAAAAACGCTGGCACAACCAAAATCTTTGGTAGCAAAGACAACATAATGGGCAAAACTTGGGAAATTCTAATTTTTGGTTTGCGGATGCTCCGCCCACACGTCGTGCGGAAAAGAGATGTACTCCCTATGTCTCATGAAACTTGTCTTGGATTTGTTAAAATTTGGATATGTTCATTCACTAGAAAGTGTCTACGTACATCTAAATGTTAACATATCTAAGACAACTTTCATAGGACGGAGGGAGTACCACATATACCACATTCGAGTAACTCTACCAAAAATCTTACGAACGGCTTCATGAATCTGGCATCAAACTAAGTGCAAAATGAAGGGGTATAACTAACTATCTGCAGTGCTGCTCCATCGCACACACAGGTAATAACTACTATACTAAACCTTAACAAACATCTTTTTTCTCTTAATTTTGGGATGGTTAGAGGATTAACCTGCTGCTGACACGTAAGGCTTTGGTGCTCTGTGTTTTCTTTGTGTGGACTGATTTGGTGCTCCTTAGAATTTCCACCAAAGCTGAGACAAATTTTGGAAGGGCTCTTTTCTTTCTTGGTGCATCAGCATTGGCTGTTCTGGGACTTCCACCATGTGCAGATCTGTTCCCTTGTCGTTCGCGTGGTATAGCTCCACAATCGACAGCTAGATTGTTTGGCCACGTATTAGTTTTTAGATCTGTCCTTTGTTTCAGTCAATTAGCGTTTTTGCTCGGTCAAAGCGGTGGAACATACCTCACGTCCGTCAATTTTCCTTCTTCTTCCTAGGGAGAATCGGGAGCGTATCTCCCGTTGAGCCCTCTTCCCTCAACTACTCTCCCCTGCCAATCTGCCACCATTCCCGCCATCCAACGTCTACTCTGATCTAGCGGCGGAGGGAGAGGAACTTGGAGCGGCAGCCGGCGGCATAGGTCGTCGAGCTCATGTGATTGGCGATGGTCGGCGGTGTCGGAGGGGAATGGACAAAAGAGACCGGCGTCGTGCCGGCCGGAACTTCCGCATCCGCCTCAGACGACGACAATCACCAACCGCAGCGCCATCGACGGGATGGCTACCCCGCAGTGGTGGTGGCGCTCGACGTGTAGACGTCCAGGCCGGCGCCGTGGAGTGGCGTAGGAGGCTGCTCTAGAGCACCCCAATCTCCTCCCCACCTGGCCCGCTCACCGCTCCCTGTTTCTTCCCGAGCGCGACGAAGGCGTCGATGGGCTTCGTCCAGCGTGCGCGTGTGATCCGGCGAGCCGCCCCCTGTTCCTTCCGCGGGTGCGTCACTGTGGACCTCCTTAGAGCAGGTCTAACAGGCCCCTTATAACCCGCCCACCCCGTAAAATTCCGGCGACATACGGGCAGGCGCGGTTTGGGCCGTCTAGCAGGCCCCGTATTCGGGCCGCCGCGGAATACGGGGCCCAGAAATCGGCCCTCCGCCCACTATTTATGCTGGCCGCTGCGAGTGAGGGGTTAACCCCTCACTCGCTACCCTAGCTCCGCCGTGCGCCGCCGCCTCCCGCTCCGGCGAGCAATTCCTCCCTCCCCGCGCCGCATTCGACCCCAGCGCCGAGATGGACGCCCGCCGCCGCGAGGCGCCTCCCGGCGAGCGGATCGCGATCCGCTCGCCGGACAACGTGGAGGACGCGTGGCGGCTTTTGTCCGCCGCCGCGCAGCCGCCGCGCGGCACGACGGCGGGGAGTTCGTGCCGGAAGCTCGCTTCACGCGGGGCGGCGGTACCACGAGACCCGCCGCTCAAGCCGATGAGCGGCCTTCTCGGCGTGGCTCGCCGAGTGGGAGCGCCAACGCCGGGTGAACGAGGCGTGGAGGGCGATGATCGGGAGCACCAGCGGCGGAGGTGCCCGCTCGCCGGCGAGGAGGAGGAAGCCGAGGAGGAGGAGGACCCCGCCTTGTTGAAGGCGATTCAAGACTCCCTCAAGGAAGCCGCCGAGAAGGAGAAGGCGGAGGAGGAAGAAAAGGCGGCGGCCATCGCCGCCGTGAAGGAGGCGGAGGCGCGGGCGGCGCAGGCGGAGGCGGAGGCCGATGGGTTCATCATCGACCTCTCCGACTAGAAGTCGCGATCCTATCGCGCATTTTGTATGTATGTAGGTACGTCGATTTCTATGTATGATCGATGAACTATGAATGAAACTTTCCCGCGGTTTTAAATTTACAAATATACGGGGTCAAATACGGGTTCTGCTAGACAGAGCGGTGTCTGATCGACCATTTTTTTTATACGGGGCGAATTTCGAGCGTTATACGGGACAGAAAAGTAAGGGGCCCGTTAGACATGCTCTTAGGCGCCGCACCGGCAGGGAGTTTCACCGGTGCGCCGCCCCTTACCTAGCCAGCGTGCTGCTCCCGCTCGCCGTCTCACCAACAAGTTTCCCCTGAGGTCCACCAGGGCTGCTCCAAACTACCGAATGCATTGATCCAGGCTCCCGAGCACGCCGTTCCGCATCTCCATCGAGCTAGGCTGCCGACAGGTACCTCCGTGAACGCTGTCCCAAAGTATCCCCTGCCATAGCGAGCTCCCCTGTCCGGATCTCTTTGTTGTCGGCTCTCCCCTGCCCAACTCCCTGTGACCGCCGGCCGTGGCGTGGGTTGCTGCATCGCCCCACTTGGACGGCGTCCCCCCACCACGTTGGTTGGTCTGCAGTGTGGGCTCTGACTGCGCTGGACGACGATTGGATCGATTGGAACTATGCCGTCCCCTCCCAGCAATGAGCCTGTTCTTCACTTCGTATTAGAGGTGAGCCTGTTAATTAATTTTCGCATTGTTTACTGGTTTGAACTGAAACTTGGACGCACATATGTGTATTATAGATTTTTTCGAGATTAAGAATTGGAGCTGTATGATAGATTTTTTGTCCCACCAATTCTTGGAAATTGAAACATTGTGTTAACAATAGCAGCAATTGGATATCCTCTTATGTTATATGACACGAACTTGTAATAATTCTGATTATATCCTTAGGTGCAAAAACTTCTTCTGATACATCATTTTCTTTTAGGTTTTACATGGAGTAATTTTAGAGTGGAGTAGTTTCAGAGAATAAGGATTGCGTGTTATGCTGCAGTCTGCGGAACTCAAAATTGACATAGTGAAGAAGCAGAACACGTTCCTGATTCAGCTTACTGCAAAGACGGTTCCCATGCCTTTGCACTGCCTACACATGCAGTTGATAACAGACTATTATTTCTGTGATGGTTTGATCAAGGAGTATTTTCAAGTTGCTGCTTTGAAGGATGAGGAGGATAAAGCAAAGCTCCAGGATCACTCTATGACTATGCTATATTTTCTGATAATGTCCTTGCAGCCTCGGTAGTTGTCAGATGAACTACCACACATGCCAAGGAACCAGGTAAGCATATGTTCCACATCGTCGCTGACACTTTTTTTTCTGTAGAATATCAATGGGTGGCAATCCCTGTATACTGCTACTCTTGATACATGTGCTGGAATAACAGTGATATCCGTGCCTTTTAGTTCTTGAGTACTAACAAATATTTCTCCTGAACAAAAATTTCTATTGTTTCTTGAAAGTATTTTTTCTACTTCCCATTCTTGGGCATGCAGCTTCTTTGTGTCATTATTTAAAAAGTGTGGCATTTATGTCCATTCTAATAAAGATTGCTCTTAGAGATTATGATACTTAATGAGATTTTTCTATCCATTAGTTTAGACCCTGAAACTTTTTCCTTTGGTTAATTGATCTTCATGCCAATAAAATATTGCGCAAAGTGTATCCTGGATACTTATTGGGATTTTTTTGCTGCTAGGTGTGCGTTGCATATTCAATCTTGCAAAGAGAATGGCTGAACTGTCTGATACAGAATATTCAAATAGATCAATCAATTGAATTTTCAGCAAATACAATCTTGTGATTCTTGAAAAGCCAACTGGTCTTTTCTCTCATCCTACAAAATAATTCCTCCTGGATAGTTCTTTATGCTGTCATATACCTCACATTGGTCCAGTTTCCTTTCGTTACATGAAAGAGGTAAAAATTACACAATTTTTCTCCATGTTAACTATATGTTCAGCACATTATTATCATATTTAGTCTCCTGGAAATTTTCGTTTATTATAGTCATTGCTATTGCTATTTCGCATTTAACTGAAATTTCTATTAAAAAATTTGCCTAGGTCCTCAGAAAGTGTGACTTCTATGGAGCAACTCAAATGTTTACATATAACATTTTAGCTAAACCAGTTCCCTTGTGTACACGTATACGGGTCTACAGTATAGATGCTGATGCAATGTGTCCTGTTTTATTTTACATTTCCCATAAATGCTGATGCAGTTTTTTCTTTTCGATAGTAAATGGTAATCCAAAATTTCTTAAAGCATTGCTTATTTGTTCTCTTACAATGGAAATAACATCACATGAGAGGTGCCCTCAGACTGTTGCAGACTGACAAATATGATAGCTTATGTCTCATTCATGTTTGATTAGTAAATTTCTTGCTACAGTGGCATGTGAAGAAAAACTAAATAATTCCTTAACAGAAGCAGCAAGGGTCCTATCATTGGTGAACTGTTAATGTTACAATATGTTCTCTGAATTACATAGGGCTGAAAGAGAAAAATGTAAAAGTCGTTTTTTTTTTTTTGCATCGGTACTACATAAACATATCTGGGGGGCCATTGATGCCTTAAAAGAAAGCACATGTGAAAGTATTTGTATCCATTTACAGAACATTGTTCTGAGTCATTTATTTTGAGATTGATTATAATACATAGAAGCTCCTCTTATAGTGAAACAAACATGCATTTTGATAGCATGAACTCTTTTGATAGATGTAAAACAATTCAATACCATGGAGACAGTAACACCATGCATCTCTTCCAAAATATTTCAAGCATAATTTGTGGATGACAGAATACACCAGACTCAGCAATTTGCTGGTAGCACCATGCCCACCTCAAGCTTACCAGGTAAACTTCGGAGGTGCCGTGACACAAAAGTGTATAACTAACCGGCTTTCAATTAATCGAAGCAGTAGGTTTATCTGGGAGTTTTGCATCTATGTGGTTTTGGATTGGTCAAATGAATGAGAACCTGCCTAAATCTTTCTCAATTAATTTGGATCGGAGGGAGTATTATTTTGCTAGGTTATTGTTACCCATGAGCATTCACCTTCGAAAAGTTATGCCTTTCTTATGTTATCCAGATTTAATTCATTGTTGATATATGAAAAGAACACCCTCACAACTTCAAGGCTTGATTATTTGGAATCATATGTGTTGTTCAGCTCTTCTTATAGGATGTCCAAATAAATGGACATCATTTACCAGCTTAGTGGCCATTCGTTTTCAAACTTCAGAATTGAGATACAGTCATCGCCACTTATTTAAAAGATACTTTTCAAAGGAGGAGCTCCCTTTTTTTTGCCAATTGTTGAGTCTGGTATATTTTGTCAACTCTTCATCCACCATTTAGTGACATATTGTTTAACACATGTCATTTCATTCTGCAGTTCGATCGAAGAGTGGCTCGGATTAAGATTGACAAGGTGTTTTCACAGTAGTTTATTTCATTAGTTCAATGTCTCTGCCACAGGGGTACCCCATAGATGAAGGTTCGGGAATTGTGTCAACTTAGTTCTCTAACAACGCATTCTCGCAGCCTCTGAAGGACTTATCTAGGAGGCTTTGTTTCGAGGGGGTATGATAGTCAGCCTAAAGTGAAAAAGGATTAGAAGTACATCAGCCAGCCTTGAAAATACAAAGCTTGCTTCTAAGTTGATAAGCTTGCAAGTTTATCCCTGAGATGTTGTATGTATCTCCTTTTATCATTATCTTCCAGTTTGTATTACATGTGACATGAATTGTTTAATTATGATATGAATTTTATTAGAGGGGTTCATACATAGACTTGCAGGTTATTGCTTCGCCATTGTATTCCTTCGATGTATATATCATTGAATTTTTAATTCTTCCTTCATAAACATATTACAAAGTTATTTCCATCTGTTTTCTACACAGCATGTTCTGAGAATAATTCATATATTTATGAATTCCATTCCTGTGTTGGAAAAACATTTAAGTCTCATGTGCCCTCGGTTATTTCCGTGTACAGAACTTTGTAAAATCCATAGTCAAGTCTCTAATGTGCCCACTGTTTGTAAAAATAAGATAATCACTTTGATGTCTTGGATTTTCCCATGCACATTACAGTC
Source organism: Lolium multiflorum (assembly GCA_030979885.1). Taxonomy (NCBI): domain Eukaryota; kingdom Viridiplantae; phylum Streptophyta; class Magnoliopsida; order Poales; family Poaceae; genus Lolium; species Lolium multiflorum. The sequence goes on from CM061752.1 coordinate 141,780,592, forward strand.
GTAATTCAACATGATGAAAGCATCCTACATTCTTCAGCCTCTGGCTGGGCGCGGCGTGCCGCCGCGCCTGTCCCTGCTAGTATAAGTATATAACAAGGCAAGAAAGAAGTGCATTGGAGAGAAACGTACCTCCATCACGCCACTTGTCGCCAGTGCAGACCTCAGGTTCCCTTTCTCCTGCTCAGCCAAATGAGAAGTATAAATTGCAATTCTCCACTTCGGAAACTACCTGCTCCATTTGTACCAAGGATCATAAAATTACCACGACTTTGTAGCCGTATCTAAACTCGGTTTCGCCCTTGAGCACGCGGAACTGCTCTCTCGCGGTGTCAATTATGTCATCCTCATCCTTCATACACGGCGCATAGAAAACGCTCAGATTTTACATTACACAGGTATGAGTAGATTCCTAATGCGTATGGTTAACAGAGCCAGGGTATGAGATGATCTGATTGTTACTTTGTAGATGACGGTGGCGAGGTTCCTTGCGAGCGTGTCTTTGTAGATGTACTTGCCGAGGAAGTTGTCCTTGGCCGCGAGCATGATCTTAGCGGTGGTGCCGCCGGTGACGATGTTGAGCGGGTACCAGAAGTACACCTGCGGGTGAAGACGGACGGTTTCGTGATTGAAGAAGAGGAATACAGTATAATCAGAGGGAGCGAAAGGGCCACGAGGCAGACATTGGCGGTGCGGATGAAGATGACGAAGCGTGGGTTGCCGTCGTCCTCGATCTTGGGGAGCTGCGGCATACGCTTCTGCTGCTGGGACTGCCGGTCCGACCAGCCCCTTCCCCCGCGAGCCTCCACCACCAGCGCGCGCCTCGCCGGCCTCACGGCAGTCCGTGCCAGCTGCAGCCTACACGGCAAGAAACAGCCCGCGCCGGCATCCCCGCGCGTTAGGTGCCGGAGCTGCGCCGGCCGCAGCGATACGCCGCCCACCACCTCCATGGATGCCTCTGTTTCGTCTTGTGTGACTGTCCTTCCTCCGTCGAGGCACTAGGAGAAGCAGTGGAGGGGAGACGAGGGAAAGATAAGCAAGGAGCTTTAGCTTATCTGGAGAGGAGCCGGCTGGTGACTGGACAAGTGGTACCTGACACGCGGGCCTTATTTTACTCACGTATAGATACTCCCACCGCTTCTCAAATACTCTACATTTTACGACTAAAACCTGTTCTAAAATAGTTTACGGTTTAGCTTTGTAATCAACAACGATATATAAAACGAACTTTTCTATTGGATGCAATTATTTTCAACGTGGCATGAATTAGTGGAAGTAATACTAATAATAAATACGTCTGATTAAACACACAGGGAAGGAATGGCTCCTAAGCCTGATGCATGATATACCCCTCAACCAGCGAGCTATGACACTGATGGTCTTATGGCGAATCTGGCACGGGCACAATGAGATCACACACGATAAGCCCTGTCCTCCGATTGAAGGGTCGCGGCGTTTCTTAATTGGTTACCTGAATTCACTTCTCATAAACAAACAGTGGCCTGAAGCAGCAGTGGAGAAGGGCAAAATGATTGTTGATACCGCTCAAGGTTTTAAGAAAGCTAATACGAAGACCGACGGGCGCCAGAAGGTGAGGAAACGTTGGACTCCTCCAGACTTTGGTACTGTAAAGTTAAATGTAGATGGGGCATTCGGTAAAGATGGTGCTGCTGGTATTGGCATGGCCGTGCGAGATTACAAAGGAGAGTTGATAGTGGCCGCTTTCAGGGAGGTGACGAACTGTAGAGATGCTACTGATTCAGAACTTATGGCGATAGAAGAAGGGCTGAACCTTGCCTATACTTGGACAACGCAGGGCATTAGTGTTGAAACTGATTGCCTGGAAGCAATGGAGCTGATCAAGGAAAGCACGCCGAATACGTCTATTTATGCGTTTAGAATAAGTGTCATTCGTGATCTTCTTAGGGAAAGAGTGTCTTCTTTAGTAAAAATCAGTAGAGATTGTACTAATGTTTGTCATGAACTTGCCAAAATGGGTAGAACCATGCGGCTGTCTCAGGTCTGGCTAGGGAACTATCCATCTGGGATATCCCAAGCTATGGAGCAAGATTGTAACTTTATGATCAATTAATGGAAATCTCTTTCCCCGCAAAAAAAATAAATAAATACGTCTGTTGGGACTACATCATCCACTTATTGCAAAGAGATTTCCCAAGTAGATTTCGTAATTGGATCGTCACACTTCTCTTAACCGCGACCTTGCGGGTGCTCTTGAATGGGGTGGCCGGTGTGCCTATTCGCCATGGACGGGGCTTACGCCAAGGGGACCCTCTCTCGCTGCTTCTCTTCGTCCTTACCATTGACCCTTTATCCCAAATTTTGGAGATATATTGCTTCTTTGCATGGCCTCCTTCACAAGATCCGGGGGCGGGGCAATGTGCTTTGGACTTCACTTTATGCAGATGACGCGACGGGCTTTGTGGCCCCCTTCAAAGAGGATATTCAAAACCTAGGGGCAATCCTTCATAGCTTTGGAGAGGTGACCGACCTATGCACCAACTTCTAGGAGAGCAGTGTGGTTCCTATCCGTTGCGGCGCCTTGAACCTTGATGACATCCTTGAGGGCATCCTGGCTTCCCGCGCATCCTTTCCCCTTAGATACCTTGGGCTTCCTATCGATTCGATCCCTCAAAAGGGTGGACTTCCTTCACCTCGAGGATAAATGCGCCAGGAAATTACCAACTTGAAATGGGAAACTGGTTACCACGGCCGGGCATGCCACATTGGTTAAGTCGGTTATTTCCTCCCAAGAAATCTACCATATCACGCGGCTTGCCATCCCGTCGGGTACCATAAAGTTCATCAATAAGATTGAGAGGGCTTTCCTTTGGTCCGCCAAGGAATCCACAACTGGCGCCAAACGAAAAGTAAATTGGGACACCGTATGCCGGCCTAAGAAGTTGGGAGGTCTTGGAATTATTCACTTGAACAAGTTTGCAATGGCCCTTCGCCTTGGTTGGCCTTGGCTTCAATGGAAGGATCCGCATAAAATTTGGACGGGATCCGGTAACCCATGCACCAAAGAGGATATGAAACTCTTTTATGCCGTAACCGACATCTCTATGGGGAATGGCAACAAAACTTCGTTTTGGCAAGCTCCTTTTCTCGGTGGGAGGAGACCTATTGATGTTGCCCCCCTAGTTTTTGACACCTCCAAACGCGAAAATTGGGTGGTCTCAAAAGCTTTGCATGACAAGTCTTGGGTGGCCAAAATTGACCTTGAGAAGAACTTCATCATTGACCACTTCAACCAATTCCTTGAGCTTTGTACACTTTATTCCACCATCCAACTCAACAACCTTGTCGAAGACGACATCTCTTGGAGACTTACCCCCAACAGCCAATACTCCGCCAAATCCACCTATGAGGTGCAATTCTTGGGTTTGATCAAGTCTGCTATGTATGACATGGTTTGGAAGGCTTGGGCACCCCCCCCCAAAGCTTCGCTTGGCTTGTCACACAAAATAGAGTTTGGACGGCCGACAGGTTGGCCAAGTTGGTCCTATTGTGGCCTTTGCCCCCTTTTCAAGCAATGTGTCGAATTATTCGACCACCTCTTTGTGCATTGTCATTTCTCCATTCGGCTTTGGAACCTCATTGTTGGATGGCTTGGAATTACCGGTGTGGATACCTCCCTTTGGGACAGCTTAAACATAAAGGATTGGTGGAATAGGATGGCCGGTGGACTCCCCAACCGCAAGGCCATGTCTTCCCTCACCCTGCTCATAACTTGGGAGATTTGGTGCGAGCGAAACACTAGGATCTTCCGCCATAAGCAAGCGCCTGCACAAGTTGTCTTTGATAGGGTTTGGCGTGAGGCTAAGTTATGGGTGTTAGTGGGTGCGAAACGTTTGGGAGATTTGAGGCCAGGAGAGTAATTCGTGTATCTCTAAACCTTGTATCGGCTTTGTAAACTTGCTAAAACTTATCCTTAATTAATAGATTGGGGCAAAAAAATTGCCCCCGTTTCAAAAAAAATACTAATAAATATAGCTCCCAAGTTCAAAAGTGCATTTTCAAATATAAGGCTTTTTTGCACCTGGGAGCATTTGCTCCCTGCTTTTTAAATGAGTTCTAAACGCAGTTTAAAATGTCAAACAATTCTGAACAAAAAGTTGGTGTATACATGTCGACATTCTATGTGCACATAAAGTCATTTCGTTGAAAACCAACATTCTTTTGTGTAGCGTGCAAAAAAGACAAAATTTGGTGTTTAAAAAGAGCTTTTCACGATACAATTTTTTTTACACATTATACAAAATATATCAGTTACGTGAAAATTGGCGTGTGCACATATAATATCGATGTATACACGCTAATTTTTTTTCAAGATTTATTTTGATATTTTAAAATGTTTTTCTAAATAGCACAAGCATATGCTCCCAAGTTCAAAAGTGCATTTTCAAACATAGTAATATTTTATCTGATTTTTTCTAAGACGTAAACTAACTAAGAAACATCAACTACTAATATAGAACCGAGAGAGCACGTGCCAACTAAACACTTTTATGGAGTACCTGCACAAACTTTAAGTATTTTTTGGATTTGACTGTGCTTGTGATCTTGTGGACGCGGGTGATCCATGCATTACCTCTGCCCCGTAGTAAAACGTTATACCTAGGCAAATAAGCCTGCCCAAAATGTCTTATAATATGAGACCAATTTAACATGTGAAGCTATAACCTTATCAATGTATCATTACGGTTATCACATTACAAACAACATTTAAATCTAAATCTAATTGACGAAACCAAGGATGTGGGTTCACCGTGAGTAGAAAATAAAATATATCTATTCTAGTTCTATCATCAGATATAGGTTCAATTCTAAGGAAAATTATACATAATGTTTCCTACTCTGATTTTTTCTTGTCTTTCCAGAATGCTAAGGAAAAAAAGTGGATTGACTCAAAACAAAAAGCTATTTTGGATTTTTATCAATAATTTTCTTGCGTAGGTGGGGACCTGGTATTTTTGGAGTCCTTATATGAGGAATTACAAAATAAAAAAATTCATCAAAAATGTGAATTAGGAAGGATTGGTTGAAAAAATATGAATCAGAGGTTTAATCTTCATATACCACGAGATGTATTGACCACTACAAATCATTTGATTGGAATGAAATTTGGAACGGTATACTTGACATGATAATATGAATCACTTGAAAAAAAAGTATTTGTTCTGTTGCGGAGGAGCATTGTGGTCATTTCGTAAGCGCATCTCCACAATGCCACCCCAAAGGGACTGGGGCCATCCTTTCATGCCCGCACGGCCTAGGGTCATGGACCAATGATGCACCATAAAAGGACCGAGTGTATGCACCATTTCCAGCCTAAATTTGGGCTAAAATTGCAATCACCGAATCTTCGTGTGTGTCGTCTTCTCGTCCTCTATTAGTGGCATAATTTCACCTCCAAAACGATATCCTTCCTCTCCGCCGCGACGACGCCTACGCCGCTCTCCATTGTCAGATCCACCCGCTTCAGCCGCTGCTTGCCAGAGGCCAGTCCTCTTGTCGGCATTATTTGAACTCATTCGTCGCCGCCAAAGGAGACCGGGCTCTGCAGCCATTCCCACCGTTTTTCCGTGTCATTGTATCAGTCGGCATCGGAACCTCAGTCCACGCCGTCACTGGAGGTGATTGCTTCTTGCGGTTGTCCTCCTGGAACCGGCCAGGACAACTCGACATCACCATCCATAGGTTTGGACAGAGCGACGAACTGCGGTCCCCAAGAACTATTCGGCCATTTGCCGGGGAAGTTTGAGGACTTGAGGTACAAACTCATCTTCTATGTTTAATTGTAAACTATGTTGTTTAATTATTTTAAGCTACATTATGGTATTATGTTCAAAATGGTTGGAATAGGGAAAATGGAAAAAAGAAGTGGCCAACATAGGCCAAATGGATGCAAGTTTGAGGACTTGAGGTACAAACTTAGCTTCTATGTTTAATTGTAAACTATGTTGTTTAATTATTTTAAACTACATTATCGTATTGTGTTCAAAATGGTTGGAATAGGGAAAATAGAAAAAAGAAGTGGCCAACATAGGCCAAATGAGGAGTCATTGGGTGCACTGCCACCTAAAATTGACCGGGGAGGAATAGCGCTAGTCACGAGTTATCTTGTTTTGGAATGAAGAACCAAAGAACACAGGTTTGGTTAGAGTCGGTTCCTGATGAACTTAGGGATCTTGTCCTACGGGACTGTAACAACACTATTTTCTAATTAATACAATCCCATATGACCCGCAACAAAAATTGACCGGGGAGGATAAGAGCCTCTAGCCTGACCACACCACAGGTACCCTACACGAATCAAAACATATATTTTTGGTGTCTGAAATGAGGTGGCCCATCAGAGATACCCTAACCACAGCTGCATCTTCTGTCCAAACAAAGGGAAATTAGATAACTCCAACCTCGCAACCTCAGCTAACAAGTACAGTTGATTCTTCAAGCCTTAGTCATTCCATCAACAACGCAAATAATCACACGCCAAAACATGTAACACTTCCTAAATTGGCTTGTTCCTATTTGTCCGTAGTATATGTCAGAGGATTACTCTATAGAGGTCCGATTTCAGTATGTAGTGATGGTGTGTAAATTTTAATGTTTGGACAATATAAACATTCTAACTTTTCATACTTGTACACAAGTTTATAATGTCAAAAATCAACAAAACATTCAATTCCACGATTTGTATATCCAAACATGAATTAGAATTGGGTGCCAACCTTTGATTCCAACAACAAATACCCTGCACATCCAAACACCAGAATTTGAATTGGAGACATTTTCTTTCCATCTTGGATTTGGTATTCCATTCTGATTTAATACCGAGTTTCAATTCTGTACATCCAAACACAGCGTAAGTGATAAAATTTCAACTAGCAGTTTGAGATTTAAAACAATAGTGTCGAGAATCAAGTGGGTATAGCCGATAGGGAGTTAGACATGGTCTGATACTCCTTGCGTCTAAAAATAGGTGTCTCACTTTTGTCTAGATATGGATGTATATAGATGTATTTTAGTTAGAGATACATCCAAATCTAGATAAAGTTGAGACACATATTTTTAGACGGAGGGAGAAGTATTTTTTTTCTCTGCATGCATCGTAGCATGGTTTAATATCCATATAAATGGATGGTTTTTACGTTGGTTCGCCAAGCCTTCGTAACCATCCTCCTTTTTTCTCTCTCTTAAATTTTTGTTTGTTTTCTTATGTTTCCGTTGGGTTTCATACCTACCCTCTCTCCCAACTTGTTCGAGAAAAAAAACTATTATTGTTGTTGTTGTAAGCCTGGTGGTTCCCTCCAGCGTGTGTGGTCCATCCAGACCAGTGCATTCGGTTTGGTTAGTTGTAAGTACCCTTAATCATGGGAGTTGGCCTGGCCCAATAACTAATTGTGTCTTGTGTGGGTCTGTCATTTACCACGGATATTCACCTAGTTACCGGTGTTACTGGCCAGTTAACGGCGTCTGCCATGTGTCAGTTAGCATGACATTAACAGTCAACGGCCTCCCGAAAACCTTTTGCCATGGTTCGATTTTCGTGGCTAAAGGGCTCTCAACCGCCATGGACCGTAAAATCTGTGGTGGATCCTTAGGTGACGCGATATGCACCACAAAATCCGTTTCGTCGATGTAGACTCTTTAACCATGAAAAAAAGCCCTTAGCCCACAAAATTTTGACGTGGTAGCAAGACAGATCGGGTGAATTTCTCAATTCTAAATTTACTATAGCTATTTAATTTTCTAGTCCCTCTCCACTAATCAAGCAATCGGCAAACACCAAAGCCTAATTTGTACTGTCTTCGCTTTGATTATTCTAGGCTATGGATCGGTTTGTGGTAAAAAGAAAGAGAACAAAGTCTGATGTAGGTTCCTCCAGTCAACCTGGGCCATCAATGGGGCAAGATCATGGATCAAGTTACGTAAGTCTCAATAGAGAAATTAACTTGGATGAGCTACCCTATGATCCGGCTGATCGAAAAGAGATTCAAGAGTACACCAACAATCCTAGGAAACAAGATGAGATAAGGTGGATATATTTGACTAGAGGACCTTACAGGCCGCAACTTGACTTTAAATATACACAAAAAAGCTCATCGCAGATGCACCACGAAGATTTAATCCAGAATGGTTTAAAGATTATGGTGGTTGGTTAGAATATAGTGAGAAGGTGGATCGAGCAATTTGTTTGTGTTGTTACCTATTTAGAGATTGCATTGTTGGCCAAGCTGGAAATGATGCCTTTGTAGTTAAAGGTTGGTCTTGTTGGAACAAGGAAAGTAGACTTGGCACTCACATGTTGGTCTTATTAATAGTTTTCACAATGTGGATGTTAAGATATGTGATGCTCTAATGAATCAAGATCAGTCCATTCAGGTTGCTCTCAATAGGCAAAGTGATGTTACAAAAAAGGAAAAACGACTTCGGTTGGGTACGTCAATTGACTCAGTAAGGTATTTGCTAAAACAAGGCTTAGTATTCTGTGGTCATGATAAATCAGAGGAATCAAACAATAGGGAAAACTTTCGAGAGTTGGTAGATACTTTGGCGGATCAGAATGATGTTACGAAGAAGGCAATTAAGAATGCTCCAGATAATTGTCAATAGGTATGTCCAGACATTCAAAATTAACTTGCAAACATCTATGCAAAGGTAATAGAAGACTAATTCTTGTTTTATGATCTTGTAACCGATCTCTTGCTAGACTCAAAATAATTTTTATTGTTGTTTCCACAGATAACATTAAATTCTATTCTTGAAGACATTGGCAATGATGTGTTCAGTTTGTTACGAGGCTTCTGATGTGTCCAACAAATTACAAATGGCTGTTGGCTTGAGGTATGTGGGCAAGTGCGGATTAATTCTAGAAAGATTAGTTGGAGTTGTGCATGTAAAAGAAACATCAGCGATATGCCTCAAGGCCTCTCTTCAGAAATTGTTTGTTGATATTGGGTTGAACTTAAATATGGTTAGATGCCACTGCTATGATGGATCAAGCAAGATAAGGGGTGAGTTCAATGGGTTGAAAGCTGAAATTCTAGAAGAGAATAGTTCAGCCTATTACGTGCACTGTTTTGCTCACCAGCTACAACTAGTTATCATGGCAGTGGCGAAGAATAATGATGATATTTCTGATTTCTTTTACATGATATCTACATTGACCAATGTGGTTTGAGGATCTTGTAAACGGAAAGACATGATTTGAGAGAAGCAGAGAGAGATTATACTAGCAGCCATACGCAGTGGAAAAATTGGTACGGGGACGGGATTACATCAAGATCAATCTCTTCAGAGAGCCGGAGGCACTCGTTGGGGATATCATTTTAGAACTCTCTCAAGCCTAGTTAATTTGTTTCCAACTCTTGTTGATATTCTTAAGTATGTTGGGAAAGAAGGCAAAAAGGATGGGAAGAAAAGTCAAGCACATGGACTCTTATCATATTTTGGAACCTTGATTTTGTGTTTTATTTGCACATGATGTTACACTTATTAGGAAGTGCAGATTCTTTTTCGTGTTGCTTGCAACAGAAGGACCTCGACATCCTCAATGCCATGTCGAATGTCAAGTCGACAAGGAACAAACTACAACGGCTAAGAGATAATGGGTGGGAATTATTTCTTGAAAAGGTAAATTTATTTTGTGAAGGACATGATATTCCTAGCATCAACATGTTAGATGAATATGTCAATCGACATAGACAACATCAAAAAAACCAATATCACAAACCTTCAGCATTACCGGACAGATTGTCTTAACTATGCTATTGATTGTCAACTCCAAGAGTTTGATGACCGTTTCAATGAGGCAAATTCAGCATTGCTTATTCACATGGCTTCTTTCGACCCAAAAGAATCGTTTGTTGCGTTTAACTTGAAGAGTTTGGTGATGTTATATGAGTTCTATCCGGATGATTTTGATACAATGCAATTGGTTGCTCTTCGTCACCAGCTTAGCATATACATTGACAATGTGCGGGCAGACGAAAGATTTAGTGATTTGACTGATATTGGTGATCTTGCTAAATCATTGGTGGAGACAAATAAGCATGCATATTTTCCTTTGGTCTATCAACTGCTGAAGCGAATGCTCTTTTTGTCGGGTGCCACAACGTCAGTGGAGAGATGCTTCTCAGCTATGAATATTGTCAAGAATGTGTTGCTGAATAAAATTGGGGAGCACTTCATGAGTGATTGTCTCATTTGCTTTGTGGACGACGATATGCTTTCCACTATTACTAAGAATGATGTGATTGATCGCTTTGAGAAAGTGAAAAATTGAGAAGGAAAACTATAAAATGTGAATGAGTCTAGTCATATGTTTCTATTATCAATACTTCTATAGCTTTTAACTATTTAAAGTAATTTATGTGAGTATAACATGTTTTGTCTATTGTCTCCATACACGAGATTGCTGCAAATGAGGCGTTGAAACATATTTTTGCAACTTGCGACTTTAGTTCTTCTTTAATATTTTGTTGAATAAAGAAGTGAAATTAGCACGTCATCTAAATGGTATGCCTTGCCTCTATTAATGGTATTTTATCAATGCAAACTTCATAGCAATTGTATTGTGTTTTAGCCCTATATTTTGGTATGAGAGATGACATGGTATAATACTCCATTATAGTTTGATGCGCAAAGCTGACCCCATTGCCAAAATTTTCTAGATTCGCCCCGGGTAGATAACAAATTTTTTTTATAGTGACGCTATGTCAGGTAGCACCGTACATACTACCACATGTCTAAAGGTAATTACCTCTCTAGTACAGAAGGCAAATATTACATGAACTATTCTAATAGAGGCTTACTAGGGATACAATATTGTCTACAAACCACACAAGTATTAATGTTTCAGCTTAATACAATTCTAGCGTGGAGTATAAACATTTATCATGAACAAGGAAATATGATAATAACCATATTATTATTGCCTCTAGGGCATATTTCCAACATAAATGGGAATGAAAACTTCTTCGTCGCCATAAGACCAACCCAAAAATGAGAGTCTCTGTAATATCCCAGGTAATGGGGTTACAAAAATAGAGGAAACTGATGTGTGCATTGCATTCATGCATAGAAAATCTGGGGAATTTTCGCGCTTTAAAGTAAAACAGTCACAGTAACTGAAGTTTCACTTGACCTTGGTGAAATTGAAGTAGCTCATCAAGTCAAGCGCTATAAACCTCAATGTGACTTTGCTAAAACCTTGTTTTGGGTAGAGATAATTTGATCTAAGGGGTTAGATCAAATGGAATTAAAATCAACACAAGAACTTATTAATCAAGGATCAACTACTTGATCTTATTAAAGATCACAACATGATATTCCTTGCCATAACATATGAACATCCATTTAATTGGAAATCAAGTAACAATAATTGGGGAAACTATTCTTCACTTATCTTCTCCATGTCTTAAATTAATCCATGCTCTTATCATAAACCCTATGATATCCATTCTACTTTAATCTTGGAAACATAACAAGGAGATCAACTCTAGAAATATATAATCTTCTCTATTTCAATCTAATATGCACCAAACCTAGAGAAGTGAGAGTTTTATAATTATTAGAGAAGCAATGTCAAACCTAGAGCTACACCTTGGATATACATCCATATATTCAAATCATCATCTTTAGGAAGAACCCTAGGATATTATTCAAGACAATCCCTAAAGAGAGAATCCATTTATGTTGAACATAGATATTGATGATCACATCATTCTCTATGGAACTTAATCTTACGATGGAATTAAAGTCCTTCCCAAATGAGAGAGAGAGACCATTCCTACCAATACTAGCCTTACTTATTTAAGAATAAAGGACAATCATTGAACTAGAGTATTAGGAGTATACCATACCCTAGAATAAACTATTCCTATGAGAGAGAGCTCAAACTAAGGTGTTACACTCAAGAAAGGTAAGCCAACACTTGATTGTGAGGGAGAGAACTATCCATATACCCAAATGATTATATCAACATTATTGTTTAAGTAAAACCCTAACAGAATATCTCAGGTATTCTCTTGAGGCAACCATAGTAGTCCCATCCAAGAAAGTAAAATAGAAGAGTTATATCCTAGTTGATCAAGACAATGATTGCTCATAGAAATGAGAACCCATTCCATAAGAGATAACTTAGGAAGCCAAACCTTGATCATTATAAATTGAGTAATGCTCATAAAACCTTAGAATCTGAGGTAGAAAATATTGAGTACAAGTTGATCATGCTTAAACCATGATCATGCTCTTGAGGTAGGTGTGGATAAGTAAATCCTAACAGGATTAGTAGATGTTATTCACCACATAAAATCATAGGGAGGTAATTAGTAAACAACCCTAGATTTATATCCCAATTCCATCTTATGAATCAATTGGTGATCATAAGTAGAATATTATCACATATATATTCCACTTATTCCTAAATTAAATAACCTAAGAAAACCTAAACTCTATACTTTATATGGTGAGAAACCATTCATTCATATGACCAAAGTTAACTATAAAAAGAACCATAACCACTTTAGTTACTTTAATGATAAATTAAGGATAACAATAAAAGATAATTGGTAGAAAATAAAACCAATCCTCAAGTCCTAGTAACTAAAGGAGAACATACATTCTCAAGCAAGTAACCACTTTATTAAGGATAGGGGAGATTAAACCCTAGCCAATGCCATATGGTGTCATCTCATCTCTATAACTTAGAATTATACCTCAACCCTAGTTTGTATATCACTTAGGTGATCACAATGAAAACCTAGGCAACAGTTGAGTTTCAACTCATGTTTCAATAGGTAAATATAAATAGAACCCTAGTGTTGAATTCTAATTAAATCCTATGCTTAATTATGGAACTTAGGAATAACCTAATGCTAAACCCTTTACTTAAACCCATGGGTGGTGACCAACCATTTAACCCTATAAATAAGACAAACCATTCTGGAAACAATACCTACTCTAGGTATTTCAAGGTGTTGTTAAAAATATAATACTTGTGCCAACTCTAAAATAGGGTTATAATAAAATTCACAAGACCTTAACAACTAAGTGTTCACATAAAATCATATGTAAGTGACTAAATCAAGACCCTAGAAATATTTAGGTACATACAGCCATGCCATTTGGTCACCTCCTTAAATTATAAAAAAAATTTGGAATTTCAAAAGAAAGAGAATGGAAATTATAATTATTAACATATCTATTTGAAATATTGTGTATGATGAAACTATTATTATATTAAAAATCATAATAATATGTCTCAAGTAGAGTTATTAATTAAGAGGTAATTGCCAAGTTAAAATAGTTACAAATATCTGCAAGGAGAATTGAATTCAAATCTGAATTCAAAATAGAAAATAGAAAACAAAAAAAGAAAGAGAGAAGGAAAACCTTACCTGCCTCACCTGGCCGGACAGCCCACGCTGCAGCCCACCAGCACGAACGAGCCCAGCAGAAGCCCATCAACGCCACTCCAGCCTGACCCACGTAACGATTCGGAATAAAAAGAAGAAAATCACGTTCTTCTTCTTCCCTGAGATCGACACGGAGGAGGAGCTCGCCGGCCACGTCCTCGTCGTCGATAAGGATCAACCTGGACGCGAAGACTATACCTAGCACTCGATTGAAGTTGCTCCGAGTCCGTAGCTATCCGAATTTGCCAAGATTCACGCCCGCATCACACACCGGCATCGCCGGAATATCTCAGTCGTCCTCATCACCGGGACGTCGCCCCAGACCTCGCAGTGGTCCATAATACCACGAACAGAACGGCCGAAACCCTAGCTACCTCTCCGCTATTCCATTTTCTCTGAGTCCCTCTCTATTCCTCAATTTCAACTGGAAACCGTCGCCGGCGTCGAGCAAGAATCCGACGACTGGGGACGCCCCAGCATCCGTGAGGTGGTCGAGGAGGTGTGCCTCGACGTGTAGATCCTCCGTGAGGAAGCAAGCATCGAGGGGAGCTAGGGAGTGGCCCAATTTCGACAACCCCTTCCGCAGCACCTCGCCGGAATTGGCGATTTCCTGGTCATCTCCGTCGACTACTGGCGCCATCGACCATACCATGAGAACCAGGGTGAGCATACGCGTTCATAGCCCTCTTATTTAGGCACTTTCATCAACCGTAGCGTGTGATTCGATTCCTCGCCGGAGTGCACCGCCGCGGAGCTCATCACCGGAGCTAGCTCCGGTGGTCCCTTCGCACAACCAACACCACCAGCGGCCTTAGTGCGTAGAGAAAGCTTAATCGCACGGGGGCGCCTTAAAACGGCGGCGCCACCGTGCACAGGCTCGCCGGCGTTGAGCCGCCGACGATGCCAACGTGGCGGTGGGACCAGTGGCTGGTTTGACCCGGTCAACTGCTAACGAGGCAGCTGACCTGGAGCAGACCCCACTTGTTTGTGTCTACGGGTAGGTTTAGTCCGGGTAGAGTTAGTATTTTCTATTTACTTCAAATTCAATAATTGCTGAAACTTTGCAAATATTTAGGAAATTCATTATAACTCAGAAAAATACAAATGAGATATCAAAATGCTCCTAAAAATAAAATATATTCAATAAAAATACAATATGAAATTTTTATTTTTAATAAAATTCAATAGTTTAACCATTATTAATTAAGCCTTTTCTTTTATTTCTAATTCTAAAAATCAATTAAAATTCAATAATTAGGAAAAACTTCTAAATTTAATAAAAACCATTAAGTAAATAAATAAAACATTAAAACTAATTTTATTTATTTATTATCTTATTAAATCCTTATTAGAAGGATTTAAACCCTGATTAATAATTACCTTAATTATTAAATTCCTCTAAAATAATAAAATGCCAAATCCAATATTATTTTTATTTCAAAGTTATTAATAACTTCAACTTATTAATAAAGTTATTAACCTAAGAACTATATGGTAATTAGGAAACCCTAATTCCTTCTCGAATGATACTACAACCTTATCATTTCATGTGATTCCTAAAACCCTAATTCAATTATGAACAAACCCTAGCTCCATTACTTCATATGAACCCTAAATGGTTCCCAAACCTAAACCCTAAGTTAACATGTGATCATGATACTCCAATAGTAGTCATAGAACCATAATAGCAACTAAATATTTGACATGACCACATAAAATGTAGAAAACCTATCACTAATAAGATGGGTATCCTATGTGTTCATCTACATCAGACCTTGATGATCAAATAGAGTTAACCAAGTGTAAACCCTAGTTCAAATCCTTAGAGAGAACAATCCTATTTATCCCTATTTAGCATCACACCATGGTGATGAACCCTAATAGCAATCATGCCAATATTGTGCATCAAACTCCATACACACTAAACCCTACTAATAATACATACTTATGCACTATCCTAATTTTGGAACCACTATTCTTTACCTAGTGGATCCAATAGCAAAACCTAGACCACCTTAACCCTAATTGATATACTTCTTATTACTTAAGAAGTATATTCTTCAAAAGTTTTCTTTTGAGATAAATAGGGAGTAGCCATCAAAACTGCTTAATAGGATCTATAAACCCTAGCCAGCTATCACCAATAAGATGAATCAACCTTGATAACAACCATGTATAAACAATTGCTTAGGATGCCTGATGTCTACGGGTGCTTCTATTCTTGTAGACAGTGTTGGGCCTCCAAGAGCAGAGGTTTGTAGAACAGCAGCAAGTTTCCCTTAAGTGGATTACCCAAGGTTTATCGAACTCGGGGAGGAAGAGGTCAAAGATATCCCTCTCATGCAACCCGCAACCACAAAGCAAGAAGTCTCTTGTGTCCCCAACACACCTATTAGGTGCACTAGTTCGACGAAGAGATAGTGAAATACAAGTGGTATGAATGAATATGAGCATGTACGGCGCGAGAAAAATAGCTTGCGTGCGATTGATGGTAGTAATATTGGAAGTAAACATGCGGTAGTAACGCACTAGTAATTCGATAAAATAACAAGCGGTGATAGAAGTATTTAGGAACAAGGCCTAGGGATTAGACTTTCACTAGTGGACACTCTCAACATTGATCACATAAAGAATAGATAAATGCATACTCTACGTGACCTGCATACACTGCATGTTGTAGTATGCCAGTCGTTGATATAACATTCGCGAAGTACCAATCCGCAAATATCACATCCCTCGAGTAGTACAACAGAACATAGCAGGTCCAAACTCATTCATACATTATTACAAACCATATATATACATATCACCTTGGAGCTCCTCCTGGGTCCAAAGAGGTTTACTCCTGGGTTCGAGGTGAACCCATCTTAGCTTACAATATAGGAGTTTCACTAGACTTAACATTTATTCTCTCGAGCAGCTAAGTATTAGAAGTTCGGACTACTCGGTACTACTACTACTATGTCTAGGTCTAAGACTGTGCTCCTCCGGATCCCTCTCCACTTCCGTAGACTATCAGATAGTCTACACCTTCAACACCTCCGAGAGGTCGGGTTACGCATAGCCGATGATGTCGGCTCCTTCGGGTTGTCGTTGTCCTCCTCCAGATGGTTCGACAGTCTAAGCGGGGATTTAAGAGTGGTATGAGTACGAGCGTACTCAACAAGTTCATATTAGGAAAGAGGTGTTTAATGCGCTAACTACGGTACCAGACCAGAAAGTCTGATACCATGCAGGTTTTGATAACCATTTCTTCAAAAGGTTGTTTTTATTCAGAAGAACTATGTCCGTCAGCCTTCACCGGTTGACTAGAACTTCATGGAGTTCCTTTCGCGCGTTCGCGATTCAAATCCCGGAACAAGGAGTGACTGTCACGATTTGTTACACTCTGCAGAGGTGTGTTTCTTTACCCATAAGAGATCTTAACCTTGGTGCCAACCGGGCAGCTTTCCCGTCCACACTTCCTTTGGTGTGAGGCCCGGTATAAGGTCATAGTCAATCATGTTCCTCCGCTACCTCGCACACCCACCCGTTGTTGCATACCCCGACCCTGGGTCCACGCCGGTCCCATTATTCCCATAAATTTCAGGGTGGACCCCGACCACGACGACAATGCAGGGCTCTACCATACATTCCTACGCCGGTAGATGCAACCCATCATAGACCGCAATACTTAGGCTTCCCCAGCCACCAAATGCTCCTCGGGCTACAAGTGTCTACGGACAAAGCCGTGGGGACTTTAGGCTTCCCCAGCCACCAAATGCACCTTTGGATAACAAGTGTCTACGGTAAAGCGAGTCCGTTGATGTAGAAGAGGTGGAAACACAATCGACTATACCGTCCCATTCCAGATCTTATGGTGAACACGGTTTATACGGCACAAGAATCACTGGACGACATTTGTTGTTTAATCCTAGATGGATATAAACCCTTGCAATGGAACCTCCACCATATCAACACAATCCATGGTTCCATTGCCCACCACATAGTCATATTCATAGTTATGAAAATAGTGGTTTTACTTTTTATGCAATAGTGATAAACATAGTACTTTGCAAGTAATTTGATAAAAATACTCAAATGACATGAGCAAGCGATGAACTTGCTGAACACTGCAAAGTGTTGCAGTTGGATGGTGTGGACTGACCCTTGTCCTCTGTTCTGAAAAATAGCATCATTGTCCGATAAGGGCAATGGTTAAAGAAGCAATTATGCATGATTCCAGTTTTAGGGTTTCCCCCCTTTCCCGGTGTTTATTATTTTTAGGTAGAAGGTTTATACTAAGAATAATTTGGGGATACTTGTTTAGGGAAAAATACAACCTTGAAATGTTGTCAAGGTGTTTTTGAGGTCCAAACTTATTAATGGATTTAATTTTTGATTATAGAAAATAATATGTGATTTAAATGATTATTTAAATCATCATATTAAAACTTATTTTTGATTATCTTCAAAAATTCTCTTTTATATTTTATTTAGATAGGGAATTTTATGCTGATCAATTTTCATATTTTTAATTATTTTTTTAGAGCTTTTATGAATTTTCTATTGAATTTCCAATTTCCTGGTTTTTAAAGAAATTTGGAAAAGTCTGTTTTGCCCCGGGCCCACCGGTCAGTGGAGCCCAGTGGTTTGGCTAGACCAGCTCGGGTCCAACCGACCCAGCGGTCGGTCGCTCACTCCTCACTCGCGCGTCCTAACCCTAATCCTCTCCTGTCTGCGCGGCGCGTCGCTGTTCCCTTCGGATTGATCCGCCGACTCGGCCATCGCCGCCGGTGCGGTGCATCGATCCGCCGTTCAACGGCGCTCGGATCTTCCGCGCCGATCTGTTCGCCGCTTCCCGACTCGTCCCCATCGCCTCTGCTCGCCTACCGTGGCGTCGTGGCGAGCTCGTCCACCGACGCTTCGGTGCTTGACTCCGCCCTGCCTTCGCCGCCGTGGTGCGGGTGTTGCCACGGTGCGCCATGGCCTGGCTTGGCCTGGCGCCGCCGCGCTCCGGCGTGCGCGCCTTGGTCGCCATGGCGTGGATGTACTCGACCACGGTAAGTGCGCCACCCCTCTTCTTCTCCTTGCTTTGCTTCCTCTCTTCCTTCTCCTAGCTTGGTCACTGGCCTGCCTCTACTCACAGAGGTGTGGCCGTGCCGTGATGTTGCTTGCTTGCTCTACCTGTGCGTATGCTGCTATGCTCGATGCTGTTGCCATGCGTATGCTGCTGCTGTGCAATTGCTGTGAATTCTGGCTGCTGTGCTATGCTATTGTGCTCTGTAGCTGGCTGTTGCAACTCATGGTCTCTGGCTTATGAGCATGCTATGATGCTCTGTGTGATTTTAGTAACTCCTGCTGCTCCTCTGTATAATATTCCTTTCGTGTATATGCCATGGATTGCTCTTGGCTTGATCATTCTGTGATGATCCTTGCCTTTGGCAAGTGCCAGTGCTCTGGATATAATTATGGAGCTCTATTCATTTATCTGTGGTGCAATTGTTTAATTAAATGGTTCATGACTTGATGCCAGTGATGCCTTAGCATGCTCTGGCATGCTCTAGCCAACACCTGATGATCATATGATCATCAGTTGCTTGTAAATGCTGCTGTGTTGTGTCTGTGCTCCATGCTACACAACCTGTGATGTATGTGTGTCACACAGGTTTACTCTGGTGTGTGCTGGTGCTGGTTTAAACCTCACCTATTGCTTGCAATGATCCATTGGATTGGTTACCTGTTGCCTGTGTCTTGCTGTTACCTCTCTCTGTGAATAAGTGTGGCACAGATCAGTGCTGGTGCTTGCTCAAGCATCAGTTGATGCCTGTCATGATCCATTTGATCATTTGCAAGACCCTGGTGCATCATTGTTTGTCTGTTTCATTTATCTGTTTATCCTGGCTTGATTATATAGATAAATGATGTGAACTGTGATTCAGTGATGATCATTTCAATGAATTTATTAGGGCTATTTGGATGCCAACCACTGGTTGGGTACCATAGCCCACTACTGAACCTATCTGGTGATGATGTGGTGGTTCTAAGTGTTGGCTTGTGGGTTGAGGTAGCCCTGGCAGCACTGTGATGCTGCCAAGGGTAGCTCCCCCCCTCTGTGGCTTGTTGTGGCTTGGTGGATAAATCTCTGGGCAATCCATGTTGGATTTCCAGTGCTCTTTGCTGTTGACAAACTAGAATAGGCACAAGTGCCTATCTATCTGATGGTTAGCAAACCATGTAGTGCTAGGTGAGTTGGGTAGGCTAGCTGTGAATCTTTCCCTGCTGGATGCTTTGGTTTACCTCAGTGTTAATACAGTGGGTTTGACCATTTCTTCCCTGGGATGATTTCTTCTGGCTTAAATCCCCTTTTGCCAGCATCAAATGGTTTGATCACCAAATGATGATTCACACAGGGTAACCATACCCTCTGGCTTATGTATGTGTTATGCACATGCTTATTTATGAGCAAAACAGAGTTTTGCTCAGGTTGATCTTGTTTATACCTCACTCCAGCTCCTAGATGATTTGTTGGTGTAGAGGTTTTGCTTCTGTGTGGTTCTTGTGGCTGATTTACTTGCCCTGCTCCTCCTGGTGAGCTTGATGCCTCTTGGTTATGTGCTGTGGTGGTGGAAATGTGTTGAACAGCAGTGACTGTTCAAGCTGTTCTTGTGTTCTTGACTGTCCTGGTGACTTACTTTGTGAAGCCTGTCGATGAATGAGCTAGGGTTTGGCTCTGAAAAGGTTATATATGGTGCTCTCTAACCTCACTGGTCGACAGCTCCTGCTTGCCACCCTTGTGACTCACTGTGTGTGTGTGCAGCATGCACACAGCCCTGTGAGCAGGCTGTGTGTGTGTGTTGTCAAGTGCTGTGCACTTGGACCTGGAACTTGGCTTTGGCCCGGATCAGCTCGGCCACATTGAGCTTATCTGCTCAATTCACCTCTCCATTTGATTTCTAACTTGCCAAGTGGCTTTGCCACTTGGCATAACTTCTCTTTGTTGTGTTTTTGTGCAGGGATCAACCATGGCTAAAAATGGATTTGGAATTCTTCAAGTTCAAGATCAAATGAAGATGATCTTGTAGAATTTAGACTAGGATCATTAACTTGTAATTTTTCTTTATTTTTCTTTCTTCTATTCTGCCCATTTATGTAATGTGTTGTAATTCATTTATTATGAATAATGTAACAACAATGTATCTTGTGTGTTATTCAATAAAGCTCAAGGTTTTCCCTCATGAGCTCCATTTTATTATAATTGTTCATCTTGTTATATTATTGATTTTTATACTTAATGAATTTCCTCAATTGAATTATTTAAGGTAATTATTTAATGTTTGAATATGAAATTCAAATTCAACCTTGGTTAGAATTCAACCATGTCATATCATTTAAAATCCAATCAAGTAAACTCTCCCCTCTCTTCTCAAAACCCTAAACTAATGAAGTGAGATACAAGTTTGTCGCACTCTCGAAACCCTAACCCTGTAAGGTGTCGGAGAGAAACTTGTCCCCCTTCGATGCAGTTTTTGTTTAAAAGCGCGAAATTTCCCCAGAATTTACTATGCAGTGCACATCCCTTTCTAAAATCTACCCCTCGATTGTCACTAAACCTGGGACATTACAGCCTTTCCCCTTAAAGAAAACTTCGTCCCGAAGTTGTGGTTGTAATACCTGAACAGTTCGGGGTATGTTTCCCTCAAGTCTTCTTCCTTTTCCCAGGTGGCTTCTCTCGGGATGATGCTTCCATTGTATCTTGCAATACTTGATCGCCTTATTTCTGAGTTGTTTCCAGCTCTCCTCGAGAATCTTGGCTGGCTTCTCGATATATGTCAGTCTGGTTGTAACTCAAGCTCATCATGTGATATTGGTTCATCTGGGGTCTTCAAACATTTCCGAAGTTGTGACACATGGAATACATTGTGAACTTGTGCTAGCCTTCCTGGTAGATCCAATTCAAATGCTAAACCTCGGTTCTGACTCAGTATCTTGAAAGGTCCGATGTATCTAGGGCTCAACTTTCCTTTTACTCCGAATCTCTGAAGACCTTTCATTGGGCTCACCTTAAGATATACCATATCTCCAACTTGTGGCTCCCAAGTCCTTCTCTTTTGGTCTGCATAGCTCTTCTGTCGACTTTGAGCAATCTTAAGTCTATCTCTTATGATGTCAATGATATGTTGTTTTTCCTTGACATAATCTGGATTGAACTCCTTGCTTGATCCAGCTTCGTACCAACATATCGGTGATCTACACTTTCTTCCATACAAAGCTTCGAATGGTGCCATCTTGATACTGCTTTGATAGCTATTGTTGTATGAGAATTCTGCTAATGGTAGGTGTTCTTCCCATGATCCTCCGAAGTCTAGGGCACAAGCCCTAAGCATATCCTCTAGGATCTGGTTAATTCTCTCGGTTTGTCCACCTGTCTGGGGATGATAGGCGGTACTATAGTCCAGCTTGGATCCTAAAGCTTCATGTAATTGTTTCCAGAATGCTGATGTGAACACGGATCCTCGATCCGACACGATCTTCTTGGGCACTCCATGTTTACTCACGATCTCTTTGATGTAAAGATCGATGAGTTTCTCTCCTTTGTCTTGCTGATTTACCGCTAAGAAGTGTGCACTTTTCGTCAACCGGTCCACGATTACCCATATCATGTCCTTCTTTTTATTGGTCATGGGTAGTCCGGTGATGAAATCCATTCCTATCTCCTCCCATTTCCATTCTGGAATAGGTAAAGGTTGTAACTTTCCTGCCGGACTCTGATGTTCGGCCTTCACTCTTTGGCAAGTATGACATTCAGCCACATACTGTGCTATTTCTCTCTTCATGTTGTTCCACCAGAATAGCTCCTTTAAATCCATGTACATCTTTGTACTTCCCGGATGAATGGAGTATGGTGTTTGATGGGCTTCCCGGAGTATTACTTCCTTGATCTCGGCAATATCCGGAACACATATCCTCTTCTGGAACCATAATGATCCCATCTCTCCACGGTGAAATTCTGATGGTCTTCCTTCGTCAATCCTCCTCATCTCCTCCACGATGAATGGATCATCTAGTTGGCCCATGATTATTTCATTCTTGAGATTGACATTCATTTCATCTGCTACTTGTAAAGCGGATAGTCCTTCGTGAGCTTCTTTCTCCCAAAGTTGTATTTGGGCTTGGCTTATTTCCTTCTTCAACTCCGGTGAAATTTCTGGTTCTAGTCCGCCAGTACTCTTTCTACTCAAGGCATCTGCTACAACATTAGCCTTTCCTGGAGTATAATTGATGGTCAGATCATAATCCTTGATCAACTCAAGCCATCTTTTCTGCCTCATATTGAGTTCCTTTTGAGTGAAGAAGTACTTGAGACTCTTATGATCAGTATAGAGCTCACACTTTGCTCCATAAAGAAAATGTCTCCAAGTCTTAAGTGCAAAAACAACTGCTGCTAATTCTAAGTCATGAGTTGGATAGTTCACTTCATGAGGTCTGAGTTGCCTTGATCCATAAGATATTACTTTTCGGTCCTGCATGAGTACACATCCCAAACCATGTTTGGATGCATCGCAGTACACGGTGTAATCCTTGCCATCTTCCGGAACTGCTAACACCGGTGCTGTGGTGAGTTTTTCTTTCAGAGTTTGAAAACTCTTCTCACACTCATCAGACCACGAAAGGTGTATTCTTCCTAAGCAACTTGGTCATTGGTCCTGCTATCTTGGAGAATCCTTCAATGAATCTCCGATAGTATCCTGCCATTCCCAAGAATCCTCGGATTTCCTTGACATTCTTGGGTGCTTCCCAGTCCAAAACTGAGGCTACTTTGCTTGGGTTTACTGCTATCCCATCCTTACTAATGACATGACCAAGAAATTCTACTTGATCAAGCCAAAACTCACACTTACTGAACTTGGCGTACAGTTGGTGTTCCCTTAGTGTTTGCAACACTATCCTAAGATGTTCAGCATGTTCAGCTTTGTCCTTGGAATAGATCAAGATATCATCGATGAATACGATGACAAACTTGTCAAGACATGGCATAAAGATCTTATTCATGAGATTCATGAATATTGCTGGGGCATTGGTTAGTCCAAAAGGTACTACGAGATACTCATGATGTCCGTATCTCGAGACAAAGGCTGTTTTCGGAACGTCTTCCTTCTTGATCTTTATCTGGTGATAACCGGATCTTAGATCAATTTTGGAAAAGACTCCCGCGCCTCTTACTTGATCAAAAAGATCTTGGATTCTAGGAAGTGGGTACTTGTTCTTGATGGTAACATTGTTCAGATTCCTGTAGTCTCCGCACATCCGTCGACCTCCATCTCTTTTATCCACAAATATCACAGGTGATCCCCATGGTGAGACACTCTCCTGTATGAATCCTTTCTGTTCTAGGTCATCCAATTGTTCCTTGAGTTCCTTCAACTCTTTAGGCCCCATCTTGTATGGTGCTTTAGCAATCGGAGCTGTTCCTGGAATTAGGTCGATAGTAAATTCTATCTCCCTATCTGGTGGCATTCCAGGTAATTCCGCAGGAAACACATCCTGGAATTCATTTACTACAGGTATATCTTCTAACTTCACCTCCTTCATGCTGTTCAACTTCAACTCCACTTCAATCTGAGTATGCTTATCTCCTTGATAAATGATTCTATCTCCACCTGGGCTTTTCAAGGATACTGTTTTGTGGGTACAATCTATAAGTGCGCCATTCTCCTCTAACCAGTTCATACCAAGAATGACATCAATGTCCTTCATCGGTAAAATGAACAGGTCTGCGTCAAACGCACACTTATTGATCATGATGACTTGTCCAGGTTTAGTGTGGGTTACTAATATCGTTCCCCCCGCAGAAAGTATGGTTATGGGTTTATCTAGTTTATTACATCTAATTCCATGTTTGATGATGAATTGCTGGGAAATGAAGGATGTAGTTGCACCGTATCAAAAAGTACTTTGCCAGGATGAGTGAGTATCTGGAGCGTACCTATCACCGCCTGGTCAGAGTTGACCACCTCCTCCAGACTGGTACAGTTCAGCTTGCCGAAGGGCTGCTTCTTATTCTTCCAGCTCCCTCCGGTATTACCTCCTTGGCTTCCTCCTCCTCCTGACTGACCTCCTCCATTCTTTCTCTTAGGGCAATCCTTCAACATGTGCCCTTCCTCTCGGCAGCCAAAGCATATTATCCTTGGTTTTTTGCAATCTTTGGAAAGATGTCCTGGCTTTCCACAGAGTCGGCAACTAATTTGGTTTCCTTGCTGAAATCCTTGGTTCCTCCTGTTATAGTTGTTGTTGTTGTTGTTGTACCTTGGTTTAAAACTCAAACTCATGTTTGGCTTGTTGCTGCCAAACCTCTTAGGCTCATATTTGGCCTTCTTCCGCTTCTCTTCCTGCAGTTGCTTGAAGTCATCTTCCAGGGTGATGGCTGCATCCACCAACTCCTGGAATTCTGTGGCTCTCATCATTCTGAGTTGTACCTTAAACTGGGGACTTAATCCCCGCAAGAACCTCTTCTTCTTCTTGTCCTCGGTATTGACCTCCTCAACGGCATACCGAGACAACACTCTCTGACATAAGTCAGAATAGCATTGTCCTTCTGCTCAAGACTCTCAAATTCTCGACGCTTTAACTCCACAATGCTTTCAGGGACATTAGACTCCCTGAACTTCCTCTTGAACTCTTCCCAGGTAAATACCTTCTCTGCCGGATACACGGCTACTATGTTGTCCCACCATGATGCGGCAGGTCCACACAACAAGTGTGTAGCATAACGGACCTTCTCCAGGTCGTTGCAACCAACGTATTGAGCTTTCGCTCGGTGTCCATAAGCCAGTCTTCCGCGTCCATTGGCTCGGGCGCGTAAGCAAAAGATATTGGCTTGGTATTCTGGAAGTCTGACAAGGTGACTCCCTGATTCTCAGGTCTCTCAACTCTATTCTGTTGCAGCAACTCCTGGAAGAATCTATTCTCCGCTCCAGCGTCACACGCTGTCTCTCTTCCAGCATTTGCATGTACTGGACAAAGTTCTGCTGCGTCATGGGTGGTGGTGGTGGTGGAAACTGAGTTCTGGATGCTTCATCAGCCTCCGCCTTCTGTCTGGCCTCGCGCTCAATGCGCTGTTCTTCACTCTCCTCACCCGACGTTCCCGACATGTCCCCCTAGTTCTGCAACACAAGATGATACTCATAATTACTCCATGCGCAAGTTTTCTGAGCTCAACATTGTGCACAGAACTAGTCACGCAATGGAAATCAAGAAGCAAATCCAAATCATACAAAACATATACTGTATATACATACATAAGTGGTCTTATTACAATACTCAGTAGCGATGTGAGTATGCAAACTCACTTATTAAAGTATATGTACAAATTTATACAAATATTACAAACTATAATACACGTGGTACTTGTGTATTATAGCCACGCCTCCCTTGGTGGACTTCTAATCGGTCTTCACTCCCGGTACATTCCAGGCTTCCATCCGGTCGAACGTGTCGTCCTCCTGATAGACCCTGGAACATAAGGTCTCCCCGTTGGCTTGTAATCCGAATCCGATGATGATCCTAAGGAGAAATCAGTGTTCACAAACTGATCGTTGAGTGCATCATAGTCCACCCATCGGGTGTACTCTCCTGTCGCCACACCATAAGGGTTACCAAAACCCATACCCGTCTCAACTTGGGTCGGATATCCTTCATCCACTCCTTCATTACTAGGATAGCTCTGGTTCTGGGTTGTTGCGTCATCATTCATCTCCCCACCATAATACTCAGTAGTACTATGGGTTCCAGTATCACATCCCCAACGTAGGAGTCTCGGAACGCTGCATGTTTCCGGATTCCTCTCCGCCCTCGTATCCCCCATAGGAACTACCCAGGTAGTTCCCAGGTGTAGCAGGTGTAGTTTCACGTGCAAGTGGATCAATACTGATGTAGTCACCAGCTGAATAAACTGGTGTCTGCACCACATTCTCCATAGGTTCTTTCCCCCTACTGTCCTCCTTGGGTTCAGTGAACTCTTCTAGCATTGTATCAATTGCCCCCGTCAAATGACGGTTCAACTGAAATAACAATGATAGCAAGTTACGGCTATTGTCCATATATTTTGCCGCTTCGGCTGGTTTGCGTCTGGCGTATTTAAAATGGTCCAGCATGAGATCTTCCTCTTCCTCAAGGTGAGGAATGTGGGTGAATTCGGAACCCATAAGCTCTTTCGTCTTATGTTCCCGGATGTCTGTTATGGCTCTCATAACAGCAATATGATAGGCTGTGTTGATGGTTCGGGCTTCTCCTGCGGGCATAACTACGCTCATTCCCAAAGATTCGGGAAGTCGTAGCCCTACTCTACACTTTGCCAATACTGGTCCATCATAGAACCAGTATTTCGTCACTTGAATTTGGGGATCGCACCCCAATTCCAGTAACATGGCACGTAGGATGTCTGCAAGTCCTCCGTCGTATTCACTCAAGTTTGAAGTCTTCACTTTCACATTTCGTCCCGGGCGTGAACTTGCCATTGTTGGCTGTAGAAATAGAGAGAATATAAGATTAGTATTAATAATGCATCATAATAGAGATAATAAAGAATTATCGCACTAAAACATATGATTGTTATATTCTCAAGTGAATATACACCATATTTTTAGAGAATTCTTTACTAGTCCTATTTGACTCCTAACGTTTTCGTCCCATTTACTAGGTTCCAACCTAAGGTCAAAGCTTTTGCTCGATACCAACTATGGTGACCACATACCACTGCATGTTGTAGTATGCCATCGTTGATATAACATTCGCGAAGTACCAATCCGCAAATATCATCCCTCAGAGTAGTACAACAGAACATAGCAGGTCCAAACTCATTCATACATTATTACAAACCATATATATACATATCACCTTGGAGCTCCTCCTGGGTCCAAAGAGGTTTACTCCTGGGTTCGAGGTGAACCCATCTTAGCTTACAATATAGGAGTTTCACTAGACTTAACATTTATTCTCTCGAGCAGCTAAGTATTAAGAGTTCGGACTGCTCGGCTACTACTACTACTATACTTCTAGGCTGTGCTCCTCCGGATCCCTCTCCACTTCCGTAGACTATCAGATAGTCTACACCTTCAACACCTCCTGAGAGGTCAGGTTCTTCATAGCCGATGATGTCGGCTCCTTCAGGGTTGTCGTTGTCCTCCTCCAGATGGTTCAGACAGTCTAAGCAGGGGATTTAAGAGTGGTATGAGTACGGCGTACTCAACAAGTTCATATTAGGAAAGAGGTGTTTAATGCGCTAACTACGGTACCAGACCAGAAAGTCTGATACCATGCAGGTTTTGATAACCATTTCTTCAAAAGGTTGTTTTTATTCAGAAGAACTATGTCAGCCTTCACCGGTTGACTAGAACTTCATGGAGTTCCTTTCCGCGTTCGCAGTTCCAAATCCGGAACAAGGAGTGACATCACGATTTGTTACACTCTGCAGAGGTGTGTTTCTTTACCCATAAGAGATCTTAACCTTGGTGCCAACCGGGCAGCTTTCCCGTCCACACTTCCTTTGGTGTGAGGCCCGGTATAAGGTCATAGTCAATCATGTTCCTCCGCTACCTCGCACACCCACCCGTTGTTGCATACCCCGACCCTGGGTCCACGCCGGTCCCATTATTCCCATAAATTTCAGGGTGGACCCCGACCACGACGACAATGCAGGGCTCTACCATACATTCCTACGCCGGTAGATGCAACCCATCATAGACCGCAATACCGTGGGGACTTTAGGCTTCCCCAGCCACCAAATGCTCCTCGGGCTACAAGTGTCTACGGACAAAGCCGTGGGGACTTTAGGCTTCCCCAGCCACCAAATGCACCTTTGGATAACAAGTGTCTACGGTAAAGCGAGTCCGTTGATGTACAAGAGGTGGAAACACAATCGACTATACCGTCCCATTCCAGATCTTATGGTGAACACGGTTTATACGGCACAAGAATCACTGGACGACATTTGTTGTTTAATCCTAGATGGATATAAACCCTTGCAATGGAACCTCCACCATATCAACACAATCCATGGTTCCATTGCCCACCACATAGTCATATTCATAGTTATGAAAATAGTGGTTTTACTTTTTATGCAATAGTGATAAACATAGTACTTTGCAAGTAATTTGATAAAAATACTCAAATGACATGAGCAAGCGATGAACTTGCCTGATACTGCAAAGTGTTGCAGTTGGATGGTGTGGACTGACCCTTGTCCTCTTGTTCTGAAAAATAGCATCATTGTCAGATAAGGGCAATGGTTAAAGAAGCAATTATGCATGATTCCAGTTTTAGGGTTTGTTCCCCCCTTTCCCGGTGTTTATTATTTTTAGGTAGAAGGTTTATACTAAGAATAATTTGGGGATACTTGTTTAGGGAAAAATACAACCTTGAAATGTTGTCAAGGTGTTTTTGAGGTCCAAACTTATTAATGGATTTAATTTTTGATTATAGAAAATAATATGTGATTTAAATGATTATTTAAATCATCATATTAAAACTTATTTTTGATTATCTTCAAAAATTCTCTTTTATATTTTATTTAGATAGGGAATTTTATGCTGATCAATTTTCATATTTTTAATTATTTTTTTAGAGCTTTTATGAATTTTCTATTGAATTTCCAATTTCCTGGTTTTTAAAGAAATTTGGAAAAGTCTGTTTTGCCCCTGGGCCCACCTGTCAGTGGAGCCCAGTGGTTTGGCTAGACCAGCTCGGGTCCAACCGACCCGAGCGGTCGGTCGCTCACTCCCTCACCTCGCGCGCTCGTCCTAACCCTAATCCTCTCCTGTGCTCTGGCGACGCGCGCGTCCCGCCCCCTTCGCCGGATTGATCCGGCCGACTCCGGCCATCGCCGCCGGCGAGATGCGGTGCATCTGATCCGCCGTTCAACGGCGCTTCAGATCTTCCGCGCCGATCTGTGCTTCGCCGCTTCCCGACTCGTCCCCATCGCCTCTGCTCGCCTACCGTGGCGTGCTGTGGCGAGCTCGTCGCCGCCGACGCTCCTGGTGCTTGGACTCCGCCCTGGCTTCGCCGCCGTGGTGCGGGTGTTGCCACGGTGCCGCCATGGCCTGGCTTGGCCTGGCGCCGCCGCGCTCCGGCGTGCGCCGCCTTGGTCGCCATGGCCGTGACTGTGTACTCGACCACGGTAAGTGCGCCACCCCTCTTCTTCTCCTTGCTCTGCTTCCTCTCTTCCTTCTCCTAGCTTGGTCACTGGCCTGCCTCTACTCACAGAGGTGTGGCCGTGCCGTGATGTTGCTTGCTTGCTCTACCTGTGCGTATGCTGCTATGCTCGATGCTGTTGCCATGCGTATGCTGCTGCTGTGCAATTGCTGTGAATTCTGGCTGCTGTGCTATGCTATTGTGCTCTGTAGCTGGCTGTTGCAACTCATGGTCTCTGGCTTATGAGCATGCTATGATGCTCTGTGTGATTTTAGTAACTCCTGCTGCTCCTCTGTATAATATTCCTTTCGTGTATATGCCATGGATTGCTCTTGGCTTGATCATTCTGTGATGATCCTTGCCTTTGGCAAGTGCCAGTGCTCTGGATATAATTATGGAGCTCTATTCATTTATCTGTGGTGCAATTGTTTAATTAAATGGTTCATGACTTGATGCCAGTGATGCCTTAGCATGCTCTGGCATGCTCTAGCCAACACCTGATGATCATATGATCATCAGTTGCTTGTAAATGCTGCTGTGTTGTGTCTGTGCTCCATGCTACACAACCTGTGATGTATGTGTGTCACACAGGTTTACTCTGGTGTGTGCTGGTGCTGGTTTAAACCTCACCTATTGCTTGCAATGATCCATTGGATTGGTTACCTGTTGCCTGTGTCTTGCTGTTACCTCTCTCTGTGAATAAGTGTGGCACAGATCAGTGCTGGTGCTTGCTCAAGCATCAGTTGATGCCTGTCATGATCCATTTGATCATTTGCAAGACCCTGGTGCATCAGTTGTTTGTCTGTTTCATTTATCTGTTTATCCTGGCTTGATTATATAGATAAATGATGTGAACTGTGATTCAGTGATGATCATTTCAATGAATTTATTAGGGCTATTTGGATGCCAACCACTGGTTGGGTACCATAGCCCACTACTGAACCTATCTGGTGATGATGTGGTGGTTCTAAGTGTTGGCTTGTGGGTTGAGGTAGCCCTGGCAGCACTGTGATGCTGCCAAGGGTAGCTCCCCCCCTCTGTGGCTTGTTGTGGCTTGGTGGATAAATCTCTGGGCAATCCATGTTGGATTTCCAGTGCTCTTTGCTGTTGACAAACTAGAATAGGCACAAGTGCCTATCTATCTGATGGTTAGCAAACCATGTAGTGCTAGGTGAGTTGGGTAGGCTAGCTGTGAATCTTTCCCCTGCTGGATGCTTTGGTTTACCTCAGTGTTAATACAGTGGGTTTGACCATTTCTTCCCTGGGATGATTTCTTCTGGCTTAAATCCCTTTTTGCCAGCATCAAATGGTTTGATCACCAAATGATGATTCACACAGGGTAACCATACCCTCTGGCTTGTGTATGTGTTATGCACATGCTTATTTATGAGCAAAACAGAGTTTTGCTCAGGTTGATCTTGTTTATACCTCACTCCAGCTCCTAGATGATTTGTTGGTGTAGAGGTTTTGCTTCTGTGTGGTTCTTGTGGCTGATTTACTTGCCCTGCTCCTCCTGGTGAGCTTGATGCCTCTTGGTTATGTGCTGTGGTGGTGGAAATGTGTTGAACAGCAGTGACTGTTCAAGCTGTTCTTGTGTTCTTGGCTGTCCTGTGACTTACTCTGTGAAGCTTGTCGATGAATGAGCTAGGGTTTGGCTCTGAAAAGGTTATATATGGTGCTCTCTAACCTCACTGGTCGACAGCTCCTGCTTGCCACCCTTGTGACTCACTGTGTGTGTGTGCAGCATGCACACAGCCCTGTGAGCAGGCTGTGTGTGTGTGTTGTCAAGTGCTGTGCACTTGGACCTGGAACTTGGCTTTGGCCCGGATCAGCTCGGCCACATTGAGCTTATCTGCTCAATTCACCTCTCCATTTGATTTCTAACTTGCCAAGTGGCTTTGCCACTTGGCATAACTTCTCTTTGTTGTGTTTTTGTGCAGGGATCAACCATGGCTAAAAATGGATTTGGAATTCTTCAAGTTCAAGATCAAATGAAGATGATCTTGTAGAATTTAGACTAGGATCATTAACTTGTAATTTTTCTTTATTTTTCTTTCTTCTATTCTGCCCATTTATGTAATGTGTTGTAATTCATTTATTATGAATAATGTAACAACAATGTATCTTGTGTGTTATTCAATAAAGCTCAAGGTTTTCCCTCATGAGCTCCATTTTATTATAATTGTTCATCTTGTTATATTATTGATTTTTATACTTAATGAATTTCCTCAATTGAATTATTTAAGGTAATTATTTAATGTTTGAATATGAAATTCAAATTCAACCTTGGTTAGAATTCAACCATGTCATATCATTTAAAATCCAATCAAGTAAACTCTCCCCTCTCTTCTCAAAACCCTAAACTAATGAAGTGAGATACAAGTTTGTCGCACTCTCGAAACCCTAACCCTGTAAGGTGTCGAGAGAGAAACTTGTCCCCCTTCGATGCAGTTTTTGTTTAAAAGCGAAATTTCCCCAGAATTTACTATGCAATGCACATCCCTTTCTAAAATCTACCCTCGATTGTCACTAAACCTGGGACATTACAGCCTACACTCTCTTGTTGGATGATGAACACATTGCGTAGGATTACACGAACCCTCAATGCCGGAGTTAACAAGCTCCACAATTAGATGTTCATATTTAAATAACCTTAGAGTGCATGAAAGATCGACACGACTAAACCAAGTACTAACATAGCATGCACACTGTCACCTTCACGCCATGTAGGAGGAATAGATCACATCAATACCATCATAGCAATAGTTAACTTCATAATCTACAAGAGATCATAATCATAGCCTATGCCAAGTATTAACACGAGTGCACACACTGTCACCATTACACCGTGTAGGAGGAATAAAACTACTTTAATAACATCACTAGAGTAGCACATAGATAAATTGTGATACAAAACACATTGCAATCATAAAGAGATATAAATAAGCACTTCACTATGCCATTCATAACGGTGAATAAGTATTCTATGAAATATAGCCTAAGAGACCCACACGGTGCACACACTGTCACCTTTACACACGTGGGACAAGGAGTCTCCGGAGATCACATAAGTAAAACTCACTTGACTAGCTAGCACAATGACATCTAGATTACAAGCATCATCATATGAATCTCAATCATGTAAGGCAGCTCATGAGATTATTGTATTGAAGCACATAGGAGAGAGATGAACCACATAGCTACCGGTACAGCCCCGAGCCTCGATGGAGAACTACTCCCTCCTCATGGGAGCAGCAGCGGTGATGAAGATGGCGGTGGAGATGGCAGCGGTGTCGATGGAGAAGCCTTCGGGGCACTTCCCGCTCCGGCGGGTGCGGGACGACTCTGTCCCCCGGATCTTGGCTTCGCGATGGCGGCGGCTGGGAAGGTTTCGTGGGTTTCGTCCAACGTAATAGGGTTTCGCGACGGAGGCTTTAAATAGGCGGAAGGGCATTCTCGGGGGGGCACAGGGCCACCACACCATAGGGCGGCGTGGCCCCCCTCTGGCCGCGCCGGGGTGTGGTGTGGGGGCCCCGGGGCTTCCTACGCGGCTCTCGGGTGTTACGGATGGTTCCGGGAAAAATGGGAACACAGGCGTTGATTTCGTCCGATTCGAGAATATTTCGTTACTAGGATTTGAAACCAAAAACAGCGAGAAACTGGCACTTCGACATCTTGTTAATAGGTTAGTTCCAGGAAAATGCACGAATATGACATAAAGTGTGCATAAAACATGTAGATATAATCAATAATGTGGCATGGAACATAAGAAATTATCGATACGTCGGAGACGTATCAGCATCCCCAAGCTTAGTTCTGCTCGTCCCGAGCAGGTAAAACGATAACAAAGATAATTTCTGAAGTGACATGCCATCATAACCTTCATCATACTATTTGTAAACATATGTAATGAATGCAGCGATCAAAACAATGGTAATGACATGAGTAAACAAGTGAATCATAAAGCAAAGACTTTTCATGAATAGTACTTCAAGACAAGCATCAATAAGTCTTGCATAAGAGTTAACTCATAAAGCAATAAATCAAAGTAAAGGTATTGAAGCAACACAAAGGAAGATTAAGTTTCAGCGGTTGCTTTCAACTTGTAACATGTATATCTCATGGATAGTTGTCAATGCAAAGTAATATAATAAGTGCAATATGCAAGTATGTAGGAATCAATGCACGTTCACACAAGTGTTTGCTTCTTAAGGTGGAGAGAAATAGGTAAACTGACTCAACTATAAAAGTAAAAGAAAGGTCCTTCAAAGAGGAAAGCATCGATTGCTATATTTGTGCTAGAGCTTTTATTTTGAAAACATCAGAGAGTATAAAAGTAAAGTTTTGAGAGGTGTTTGTTGTTGTCAACGAATGGTAGCGGGTACTCTAACCCCCTTGCCGGACAAACCTTCAAAGAGCGGCTCCCATTTTATTTTATTTTTGGGTGGCACTCCTTCCAACCTTTCTTTCACAAACCATGGCTAACCGAATCCTCGGGTGCCCGCCAACAATCTCATACCATGAAGGAGTGCCTTTTTATTTTAGTTTTATTATGATGACACTCCTCCCCACCTTTGCTTTCTCAAGCCATGGCTAACCCTCGGGTGCCGTCCAACAATCACATACCATGGAGGAGTGTCTATTTTTGTTAATTAATTTGGGACTGGGAATCCCATTGCCAGCTCTTTTGCAAAATTATTGGATAAGCGGATGAAGCCACTAGTCCATTGGTGAAAGTTGCCCAACAAGATTGAAAGATAAACACCACATACTTCCTCATGAGCTATAAAACATTGACACAAATAAGAGGTAATAACTTTTGAATTGGTAGCACTCAAGCAATTTACTTTGGAATGGCGGAGAAATACCA
The DNA here is from genome assembly GCA_030979885.1 of Lolium multiflorum. Lineage (NCBI taxonomy): Eukaryota > Viridiplantae > Streptophyta > Magnoliopsida > Poales > Poaceae > Lolium > Lolium multiflorum. Next base: position 141,815,071 of record CM061752.1, read on the forward strand.
TGTAGTAGGTAGGTATGGTGGACACAAATGGCATAGTGGTTGGCTCAAGGATTTTGGATGCATGAGAAGTATTCCCTCGATACAAGGTTTAGGCTAGCAAGGTTATTGAAACAAACACAAGGATGAACCGGTGCAGCAAAACTCACATAAAAGACATATTGTAAACATTATAAGACTTTACACCGTCTTCCTTGTTGTTCAAAACTCAATACTAGAAATTATCTAGACCTTAGAGACCAATTATGCAAACCAAATTTTAGCATGCTCTATGTATTTCTTCACTAATAGGTGCAAAGTATATGATGCAAGAGCTTAAACATGAGCACAACAATTGCCAAGTATCACATTATCCAAGACATTTTAATTACTACATGTAGCATTTTTCCAATTCCAACCATATAACAATTTAACGAAGAGGAAACTTTGCCATGAATATTATGAGCTAAGAACACATGTGTTCATACGAACCAGCGGAGCGTGTCTCTCCCACACAAGCATTTATTCAAACAAAAACAAAAACAAAAACATACAGACGCTCCAAGTAAAGTACATAAGATGTGAATAAAAATATAGTTTCGGGAGGAACGATGATATTTCAATGAAGGGATGCCTTGGGCATCCCCAGAAACACGAGTCTTTCATTGAACCACGGGGCATCCCCAAGCTTAGAGCTTTCACTCCTCTTGATCATAGTATATCATACTCCTCTCTTGACCCTTGAAAACTTCCTTCACCAAACTTGAAGCAAACTCATTAGAGGGTTAGTGCATAATCAAAAATTCACATGTTCAGAGGTGACACAATCATTCTTAACACTTCTGGACATTGCACAAAACTTCTGAAAGTTAATGGAACAAAGAAACTCATTCAACTTAACAAAAGCGGCAATGCGAAATAAAAGGCAGAATCTGTCAAACACAGAACAGTCCGTAAAGACGAACTTTAAAATGGCACCAGACTTGCTCAAATGGAAAAACTCAAAACTAATGAAAGTTGCGTACATATCTGAGGACCACGCTCGTAAATTGGCAGATTTTTTGAATTTTCTACAGAGACTTGTGCCAGAATTCGTGACAGACAGCAATGCTGTTTCTGCGCAGCGATCCCAAATATAACATCAACTTTAACATAGAAACTTTACTTGGCACAAAAACATGATAAGGAGAGGTTGCTACAGTAGTAAACAACTTCCAAGACTCAACAAAACAAAAATTGCTGTAGTAAAATAAACATGGGTTATCTCCCAAGTTCTTTCTTTATAGCCATTAAGATGGGCTCGGCAGTTTTAATGATGCACTCGCAAGAAATATAAGTTGAAGCAAAAGAGAGCATCAAGGCAAATTCAAAACACATTTAAGTCTAACATATGCATAGGAATCTTGTAAATAAACAAGTTCATGAAGAGCAAAGTAACAAGCATAGGAAGATAAAACAAGTGTAGCTTCAAAAATTTCAGCACATAGAGAGGTGTTTTAGTAACATGAAAATTTTTACAACCATATTTTCCTCTCTCATAATAATTTTCAGTAGCATCATGAGCAAACTCAACAATATAACTATCACATAAAGCATTCTTATCATGAGTCTCATGCATAAAATTATTACTCTCCACATAAGCATAATCAATTTTATTAGTTGTAGTGGGAGCAAATTCAACAAAGTAGCTATCATTATTATTCTCATCATCAAATATAGGAGGCATAGTATCATCAAAGTAAATTTTCTCCTCAATGCTTGGGGGACTAAAAATATCATGCTCATCAAAGCCAGCTTCCCCAAGCTTAGAATTTTCCATAGCATTAGCAACAATAGTGTTCAAAGCATTCATATTAATATGTTCCATGGGTTTTAAATTTTATCAAACCATCCATGTCTTAAATCAGGAAATAGAATAAAAAGGTCATTGTTGTCCATTATGCCTAACTAGTGTAAACAAGAAACCAAATGTGCAATTGGAGAGTCTAAAGGAAATAGCTTAAGTTTACAACGGCGCCGGAAAATAGCTTAGTAGCCGAGATCCGAGTGTGAGTACCTTTACCTTTCCTCCCCGGCAACGGCGCGAAATAGCTTGATGTCGGGTGCTTCTATTCTTGTAGGCAGTGTTGGGCCTCCAAGAGCAGAGGTTTGTAGAACAGCAGCAAGTTTCCCTTAAGTGGATTACCCAAGGTTTATCGAACTCAGGGAGGAAGAGGTCAAAGATATCCCTCATGCAACCCTGCAACCACAAAGCAAGAAGTCTCTTGTGTCCCCAACACACCTATTAGGTGCACTAGTTCGGCGAAGAGATAGTGAAATACAAGTGGTATGAATGAATATGAGCAGTAGTACGGCCGAAAATAGCTTGCTGGCGTGCATTTGATGGTAGTAATATTGCGAAAGTAAACATGCGAGTAACGCAGTGTAGTAATTCGTAAAACAGTGCATTTGATAGTATTTAGGAACAAGGCCTAGGATTAGACTTTCACTAGTGGACACTCTCAACATTGATCACATAAGAATAGATAAATGCATACTCTACACTCTCTTGTTGGATGATGAACACATTGCGTAGGATTACACCCTCAATGCCGGAGTTAACAAGATCCACAATTAGATGTTCATATTTAAATAACCTTAGAGTGCATGAAAGATCGACACGACTAAACCAAGTACTAACTTAGCATGCACACTGTCACCTTCACGCCATGTAGGAGGAATAGATCACATCAATACCATCATAGCAATAGTTAACTTCATAATCTACAAGAGATCATAATCATAGCCTACGCCAAGTACTAACACAGTGCACACACTGTCACCATTACACCGTGTAGGAGGAATAAAACTACTTTAATAACATCACTAGAGTAGCACATAGATAAATTGTGATACAAAACACATGCAATCATAAAGAGATATAAAACACTTCACTGCCATTCATAACGGTGAATAAGTATTCTTGAAATATAGCCTAAAGAGACCCACACGGTACCTGTCACCTTTACACACGTGGGACAAGGAGTCTCCGGAATTAAAACTCACTTGACTAGCACAATGACATCTAGATTACAAGCATCATCATATGAATCTCAATCATGTAAGGCAGCTCATGAGATTATTGTGAAGCACATAGGAGAGATGAACCACATAGCTACCGGTACAGCCCCGAGCCTCGATGGAGAACTACTCCTCCTCATGGGAGAAGCAGCGGTGATGAAGATGGGGTGGAGATGGCGCGGTGTCGATGGAGAAGCCTTCCTGGGGCACTTCCCGCCTCCGGCAGGGTGCCGGAGACTCCGTCCCCCGGATCTTGGCTTCGCGATGGCGGCGGCTCTGGAAGGTTTATGTGGGTTTCGTCCAACGTAATAGGGTTTTCGCGACGGAGGCTTTAAATAGGCGGAAGCAGCTCGGAGGGGGCCTGGGCCACCACACCATAGGGCGGCGCGCCCCCCTGGCCACGCCGGGGTGTAGTGTGGGGCCCCCGTGGCTTCCCTCCGGCGGCTCTCGGGTGTTCTGGATGGTTCCGGGAAAAATAGGACCAGGCGTTGATTTCGTCCGATTCCGAGAATATTTCGTTACTAGGATTTCTGAAACCAAAAAGACAAACGGCACTTCGACATCTTGTTAATAGGTTAGTTCCAAATGCACGAATATGACATAAAGTGTGCATAAAACATGTAGATATCATCAATAATGTGGCATGGAACATAAGAAATTATCGATACGTCGGAGACGTATCAGATGCTTAGACTTAACTCAACCTTACAAGCCCTAGGTGTTGATGAATCCAACATGGTTGGGATCCATCTAATACTTACTTCAGAGACCAATTGAAACTATAGGAAACCATAGAACCCACAAACCCAATTGTCATACTTGTTCTTTATTAAAGAACATGTTCTTCAAAAGTTATTCTTTTAAAGAATATAATAAGTAATCATTAACCATACATTATAGGACTTAAAATTGACAACTGCTCTTTACTTACTATATAACTACTATCCTTTGGTATGTATGATTGTTATTATGCATTCTACCACTTGTTTATGATTCTTAGACAACAAAACCTAAATAAGAATCTTGTTTGTGAATCACTCTAAAAGTGCAACACACCCTAAACCAATCATACCAACTCACTAATCCTAAATCATCGGGGTTAGGTTACGCTTAGAGTGATTGCATCTCATAATTATGCATTATTGCATCCTTGCCAATCTTTTAAACACCGTTCTTACCGGACGATGATGCTATTTCAGAATTTGGAGTTATTGCGTATCGAAGACCTTGTCTGCATAATCAAGGCAAGTTCATCACTTGCTCATGTCATTTGAGTATTTTTACCAAATTACTTGCAAAGTACTATGTTTATCACTATTGCATAAAAAGCAAAACCACTATTTTCATAACTATGAATATGACTATGTGGTGGGCAATGGAACCATGGATTGTGTTGATATGGTGGAGGTTCCATTGCAAGGGTTTATATCCATCTAGGATTAAACAACAAATGTCGTCCAGTGATTCTTGTGCCGTAATACCCGTGTTAACCATAAGATCTGGAGTGGGACGGTATAGTCAATTGTATTTCCACCTCTTGTACATCAACGGATGCGCTTTACCGTAGACACTTGTTTCGTGGGGCAAGCGTAGGCTGGGGAAGCCAAAAGTTCCCCACGGCTTTGTCCGTATTACACTTGTCGCCCGAAGAGCAAGCGGTAGGTTGGGGAAGCCATAAGTTCCCCACGGTTATTGCGGTCTATGATGGGTTGCAGCTACCGGCGAAGGAGTTCATGGTAAGAGCCCAGAACTGTTGTCGTGGTCGGGGTCCACCCTTAAATGGGAATAAGAGGACCGACGAGGACCCAGGGTCGGGTATGCAACAAAGGGTGGGTGTGCGAGGTAGCGGAGGAATATGATTGGCTATGACCTTATACCGGCCTCACAAAGGAAGTGTGGACAGGGAAATTGCCCGGTTGGCACCAAGGTTAAGATCTCTTATGGGTAAAGCAACACACCTCTGCAGTGTAATGAATCGTGACCATCCTCCTGTTCCGGTTTTGAACTGAGCGGCCGGAAAGGAACTCCATGAAGTTCTAGTAAACCGGTGAAGGCTGACGGACATAGCTCTTCCGAATAAAAGCAACCTTTTGAAGAAATGATTATCAAAACCTGCATTGGTATTAGACTTTCTGGTCTAATGCCGTAGCTAGTGCATTAAACACCTCTTTCCTATAATGAACTTGTTGAGTACGCTCGTACTCATCCCACTCTTAAATCCCCGCTTAGATATGGAGGCATCGAAGGAAGATCTACAGTGCAACTCGAAGACCGAGGAGCCAACTACTACTTCAAGAGAAAGGACCCTGTCAGAGGAGTCAAATACCACATCCAACAAGGAGAAAACCTAGATTAGCAATAAAAGGGAACTAGCTTCCTAAACCTAGCTCCTATCTAGCTAGAATCTATTCATAGCCTCTGTAGCTAGTTAAATACTCTACAAATAGAGTTCATGTTAGGATTAGACTACGAGTCGTTCTTCTGGAGTTTATTCGCAGATTTACCTCATTGTAAAGTAGGAGGTCATGCTGATCTTATGTAACAGTGTCTGTATGTAATTCCTTAGACATGCCTTGGACCCGCATATGTTTCTTACCACTCGAGCGATATAATACTAATGGAACGGTGTTTCATTGGTGTTATATCGACTTGCATACTACACCATGCAAAGGTATGCCGGGTCACCACAGTTGGTATCAGAGCAAATGCTTTGACCTTAGGATTAAAAACCTTTAAAGGAGACCTATAGGTTTGGTAGTGTCTATAGGAAGTTGTATTAGCTAAGTCAACTATGCTAAACCAAATCTTCTTATGACTTGAGATGGATATTCACTTGAGAATAATCCTGACACACTTGAGTCAACCTTCTTACCTACTTTCCTAAGTGAAGTTAGTTAGCTAATCCCAAGTATGTAGCACCCCATTAAGTCCTTAAAACAATAAATGAGTAGATCACAGTTGGTATACAATACATGGTAGTCCAAAGAGAGGATACAACCATAAGAAAGATATCCTATTGGAAGATGTGTACCAACACATTTTATGGTTAAAGTAAGAGTTATCCAGACTTGTAATAAGAGTAATATCAAGTGATAAAGATAAGTATATAAGAAAAATATTCTACTAGAAGGTGTATAGCAAGACAAGTAATGGGTAAGTAAAATTTATCTAAACTTGTGAAACAACTGATAGTAAGTGATAAAAACAAGTGATATGTGGTAGTATAGACCATGATGAGTCAATCATGGGAGGTAAGGAAGAGAGATAGGAATAAAATATGTCTACTTACATGGTAGAAATAGTAATCATATATGATTCACTTAAGAGTCATTATGTGATGGACTAGAACCTCATGAATAATTAAGATGAGTACAATACGAAGTCAGGTGTTCAATAATAGTGCAAGATTTGTGTTCCAAAACCAAGGGAAGTGTGCCAAGCACATCATGACCATAGTCTTACGATAGTATAAACACTTGGAAGTATAGGAGCTATATTTCCATAGTTATGTGTTTAGAGTAGTAATGTTAGAACCTAGACATATCATGTGAGATAGTCCTCAACCAAATGGAATTTAAGTAGTACTGCCCGAGAAAATTAGGTCAACCACAACTATTCCAGACCACTTTGTTTCAAGTTTATCTCATTGCAATTGTGCAATTCAGGTAAATGTCAAGACAAATAGTATAATGCCCTATATTCGTGCTAAGTATCACGATATAAACTTATCTTAAGTGGTGTTATATACTACACATCAGAGCCTGATGTTTAGAGATGTCTTACTCAACTATTATATTCAGGCTTATGATGGTGTGTAATATAAGCACAAGGCCGAATCTTCTTGGATTTTATTGGAATTTCATTGTTTGACTAGATCCATACATGAAGTTTGACTTTGATATGCAAATGCATGTTGCAATATCAAGTTCTTACTTGATGCTATAGATCTAGAGGGTAAGGGTATTCGTGTGAGGAAGTGACGAATTCTGAAGATTCGAAGACAAGATGAAGGTTCATCAGAAAAGGAAGCAAAGTTGTGGGAAGCAACCACAATACTCTGAAGGACGTACCAATCAAAAATCATGCGTAGCCTTAATAAAGGTGTACTTTTGTACGGAAAAAGCATGAAGGTGAGAAATATGGCGATTATGGAGAAGTAGAAGTAGAACCATAGTCATTATAAAAGAGGGAATGCATGGGAAATCACTTAGGATACTATATTCATAGTGTCAACTAGTGGTTTTCTTGCAAAAATAAATCCTCGAAAAAGGAAGATTACATATGAAACCATAGCAGATATAAGAAGACCACAGTTGGTATCAGAAGACCACAGTTGGTATAGGATCAATACTGCGAGATAAAGTAGAAGATCGAGGTCCCGACCAATTGGTAAGAATCTATAATAGAGTACACTTTCAGATAACAAATAGCCACAATTGGTATCAAGTAGCCCATAATTGGATTATTCGTACCAAGAAGTTGTGAACAAATAAAATTTTGTCAGCCAAATAACTATGACCTATAATCATTTAGTCGAAGGATTAATGTTGGATGTCCACAATTGAGTGGATACACCACAGATATTCTTTACAAGACGTTAGAAGAGTACAACCCATAAGCTAGACCTAAACCAATATTCTAACCATAAGCCCAATGGTTGGAAGAATAGTAGTTGAAGACCATAAGAAAACTCCAAGGGGTAGAGTAAAGATTGAGTTGGATGTATAATGACTCAATACTTTGAGAAAGATAGAAGAAGAAGGTCTGAGAGGAAGTTCAATCTTATTTTCATAAGATTGTTGACACTACTTTCAGAAGGATGTCTGACCAGAAGCCGAGGTTCATACCTCGAGGAAGTAATAAATTGGGACTATAACTTGAGCAAGTGAGTAATATTTACCCAGAAGTACGAAAGCTCAAGTAAGTAAAGTTTAATAAAGTTGGATGAAGGAAATACCATAGACCAAATACAGCTCAAATAGGCCAAAGACCGAAGGAGTTTGACCATACCAGAATCAAAGACTATTCGAAAGGTTCCTTTAATGGAACCTAAAGGAACGAAATAGTTAGAAGTATCAACTATAATCCAGGATTGGACAGACTAAATGAGTCTAATCCATTTTTAGGGAAATAAATACTCAAGATCAATTCGATGGTAAGTACCTTACAAACTACCATTATTGCAGTTTTGGTAGTAAGGGAAAACAAAGACCTATTTTACCAATTAAGGGTATGTTATCCAATTAGTCTTCAGTTAGGACTATCAGTACCACAAGAAGTCCCCAATTATTGCATCCTCAATGAAGAAAGGAAACAAGATTATAGTATTGAAAGAAATCACGGAATTGAAGTAAGAAGCCATGGGTCAGAGATAGACACTCATGGATTCCAGGAAGAATCTGGACAAGGGATATATTCAATTATATCTAGTAAGATCACCACGGAGTTCGAGACAAGTCGTAGTCTGCACAAGTCAGATCCACACTCCGGAAACGTGAGAGAGTTCAAACTTCGAGGACGAAGTTTAGTTTAAGGGGTAGAGACTGTAATATCCCAGGTAATGGGGTTACAAAAATAGAGGAAACTGATGTGTGCATTGCATTCATGCATAGAAAATCTGGGAATTTTCGCGCTTTAAAGTAAAACAGTCACAGTAACTGAAGTTTCACTTGACCTTGGTGGAATTGAAGTAGCTCATCAAGTCAAGCGCTATAAACCTCAATGTGACTTTGCTAAAACCTTGTTTTGGGTAGAGATAATTTGATCTAAGGGGTTAGATCAAATGGAATTAAAATCAACACAAGAACTTATTAATCAAGGATCAACTACTTGATCTTATTAAAGATCACAACATGATATTCCTTGCCATAACATATGAACATCCATTTAATTGGAAATCAAGTAACAATAATTGGAGAAACTATTCTTCACTTATCTTCTCCATGTCTTAAACTAATCCATGCTCTTATCATAAACACTATGATATCCATTCTACTTTAATCTTGGAAACATAACAAGGAGATCAACTCTAGAAATATATATTCTTCTCTATTTCAATCTAATATGCATCAAACCTAGAGAAGTGAGAGTTTTATAATTATTAGAGAAGCAATGTCAAACCTAGAGCTACACCTTGGATATACATCCATATATTCAAATCATCATCTTTAGGAAGAACCCTATGATATTATTCAAGACAATCCCTAAAGAGAGAATCCATTTATGTTGAACATAGATATTGATGATCACATCATTCTCTATGGAACTTAATCTTAGGATGGAATTAAAGTCGTTCGCAAATGAGAGAGAGATCATTCCTACCAATACTAGCCTTACTTATTAAAGAATAAAGGACAATCATTGAACTAGAGTATTAGGAGTATACCATACCCTAGAATAAACTATTCCTATGAGAGAGAGCTCAAGCTAAGGTGTTACACTCAAGAAAGTTAAGCCAACACTTGATTGTGAGGGAGAGAACTATCCATATACCCAAATGATTATATCAACATTGTTTAAGTAAAACCCTAACAGAATATCTCAGGTATTCTCCTGGGATATAAATTATTGAGGAAACCATAGTAGTCCCATCCAAGAAAGTAAAATAGAAGAGTTATATCCTAGTTGATCAAGACAATGATTGCTCATAGAAATGAGAACCCATTCCATAAGAGATAACTTAGGAAGCCAAACCTTGATCATTATAAATTGAGTAATGCTCATAAAACCTTAGAATCTGAGGTAGAAAATATTGAGTACAAGTTGATCATGCTTAAACCATGATCATGCTCTTGAGGTAGGTGTGGATAAGTAAATCCTAACAGGATTAGTAGATGTTATTCACCACATAAAATCATAGGGAGGTAATTAGTAAGCAACCCTAGATTTATATCCCAATTCCATCTTATGAATCAATTGGTGATCATAAGTAGAATCTTATCACATATATATTCCACTTATTCCTAAATTAAAGAACCTAAGAAAACCTAAACTCTATACTTTATATGGTGAGAAACCATTCATTCATATGACCAAAGTTAACTATAAAAAGAACCATAACCACTTTAGTTACTTTAATGATAAATTAAGGATAACAATAAAATATAATTGGTAGAAAATAAAACCAATCCTCAAGTCCTAGTAACTAAAGGAGAACATACATTCTCAAGCAAGTAACCACTTTATTAAGGATAGGGGAGATTAAACCCTAGCCAATGCCATATGGTGTCATCTCATCTCTATAACTTAGAATTATACCTCAACCCTAGTTTGTATATCACTTAGGTGATCACAATGAAAACCTAGGCAACAGTTGAGTTTCAACTCATGTGTCAATAGGTAAATATAAATAGAACCCTAGTGTTGCACTCTAATTAAATCCTATGCTTAATTATGGAACTTAGGAATAACCTAATGCTAAACCCTTTACTTAAACCCATGGGTGGTGACCAACCATTTAACCCTATAAATAAGACAAACCATTCTGGAAACAATACCTACTCTAGGTATTTCAAGGTGTTGTTAAAAATATAATACTTGTGCCAACTCTAAAATAGGGTTACAATAAAATTCACAAGACCTTAACAACTAAGTGTTCACATAAAATCATATGTAAGTGACTAAATCAAGACCCTAGAAATATTTAGGTACATACAGCCATGCCATTTGGTCACCTCCTTAAATTATAAAAAATATTTGGAATTTCAAAAGAAAGAGAATGGAAATTATAACTATTAACATATCTATTTGAAATATTGTGTATGATGAAACTATTATTATATTAAAAATCATAATAATATGTCTCAAGTAGAGTTATTAATTAAGAGGTAATTGCCAAGTTAAAATAGTTACAAATATCTGCAAGGAGAATTGAATTCAAATCTGAATTCAAAATAGAAAATAGAAAACAGAAAAAGAAAGAGAGAAGAAAAACCTTACCTGCCTCACCTGGCCGGACAGCCCACGCTGCAGCCCACCAGCACAGCCCGAACGAGCCCAGCAGAAGCCCATCAACGCCACTCCAGCCTGACCCACGTAACGATTCGGAATAAAAAGAAGAAAAGCATGTTCTTCTTCTTCCCTGAGATCGACACGGAGGAGGAGCTCGCCGGCCACGTCCTCGTCGTCGATAAGGATCAACCTGGACGCCAAGACTATACCTAGCACTCGATTGAAGTTGCTCCGAGTCCGTAGCTATCCGAATTTGCCAAGATTCATGCCCGCATCACACACCGGCATCGCCGGAATATCTCAGTCGTCCTCATCACCGGGACGTCGCCCCAGACCTCGCCGTGGTCTATAAAACCACGAATAGAACGGCCGAAACCCTAGCTACCTCTCCGCTATTCCATTTTCTCTGAGTCCCTCTCTATTCCTCAATTTCAACTAGAAACCGTCGCCGGCATCGAGCAAAAATCCGACGACTGGGGATGCCCCAGCATCCGTGAGGTGGCCGAGGAGGTGCGCCTCGACGTGTAGATCCTCCGTGAGGAAGCAAGCATCCAGGGGAGCTAGGGAGTGGCCCAATTTCGACAACCCCTTCCGCAGCACCTCGCCGGAATTGGCGATTTCCTGGTAACTCCACTATGGAAATATAGCTCCTATACTTCCAAGTGTTTATACTATCGTAAGACTATGGTCATGATGTGCTTGGCACACTTCCCTTGGTTTTGAAACACAAATCTTGCACTATTATTGAATACCTGACTTCGTATTGTACTCATCTTAATTATTCATGAGGTTCTAGTCCATCACATAATGACTCTTAAGTGAATCATATATGATTACTATTTCTACCATGTAAGTAGACATATTTTATTCCTATCTCTCTTCCTTACCTCCCATGATTGACTCGTCATGGTCTATACTACCACATATCACTTGTTTTTATCACTTACTATCAGTTGTTTCACAAGTTTAGATAAATTTTACTTACCCATTACTTGTCTTGCTATACACCCTCTAGTAGAATATTTTTCTTATATACTTATCTTTATCACTTGATATTACTCTTATTGATAACTCTTACTTTAACCATAACATGTGTTGGTACACATCTTCCAATAGGATATCTTTCTTATGTGGTAGGATATCTTCCAATAGGATACCATAACATGTGGTGGTCCCTTCGCACAACCAACACCACCAGCGGCCTCAGTGCGTAGAGAGGGTTCCGGAAAGCTTAATCGCACGTCCCGGGGCGCCTTAAAACGGCGGCGCCACCGTGCACAGGCTCGACGACGTTGAGCCGCCGACGATGCCAACGTGGCGGTGGGACCAGTGGCTGGTTTGACCCGGTCAACTGCCAACGAGGCAGCTGACCTGGAGCAGACCCCACTTGTCTGTGTCTACGGGTAGGTTTAGTCCGGGTAGAGTTAGTATTTTCTGTTTACTTCAAATTCAATAATTGCTGAAACTTTGCAAATATTTAGGAAATTCATTATAACTCAGAAAAATACAAATGAGATATCAAAATGCTCCTAAAAATAAAATCTATTCAATAAAAATACAATATGAAATTTTTACTTTTTAATAAAAATTCAATAGTTTAACCATTATTAATTAAGCCTTTTCTTTTATTTCTAATTCTAAAAATCAATTAAAATTCAATAATTAGGAAAAACTTCTAAATTTAATAAAAACCATTAAGTAAATAAATAAAACATAAAACTAATTTTATTTATTTATTATCTTATTAAATCCTTATTAGAAGGATTTAAACCCTGATTAATAATTACCTTAATTATTAAATTCCTCTAAAATAATAAAATGCCAAATCCAATATTATTTTTATTTCAAAGTTATTAATAACTTCAACTTATTAATAAAGTTATTAACCTAAGAACTATATGGTAATTAGGAAACCCTAATTCCTTCTGGAATGATACTACAACCTTATTATTTGATGTGATTCCTAAAACCCTAATTCAATTATGAACAAACCCTAGCTCCATTACTTCATATGAACCCTAAATGGTTCCCAAACCTAAACCCCAAGTTAACATGTGATCATGATACTCCAATAGTAGTCATAGAACCATAATAGCAACTAAATATTTCCCATGACCACATAAAATGTAGAAAACCTATCACTAATAAGATGGGTATCCTATGTGTTCATCTACATCAGACCTTGATGATCAAATAGAGTTAACCAAGTGTAAACCCTAGTTCAAATCCTTAGAGACAACAATCCTATTTATCCCTATTTAGCATCACACCATGGTGATGAACCCTAATAGCAATCATGCCAATATTGTTCATCAGATTCCATACACACTAAACCCTACTAATAATACATACTTATGCACTATCCTAATTTTGGAACCACTATTCTTTACCTAGTGGATCCAATAGCAAAACCTAGACCACCTTAACCCTAATTGATATACTTCTTATTACTTAAGAAGTATGTTCTTCAAAAGTTATTCTTTTGAGATAAATAGGGAGTAGCCATCAAACCTGCTTAATAGGATCTATAAACCCTAGCCAGCTATCACCAATAAGATGAATCAACCTTGATAACAACCATGTATAAACAATTGCTTAGGATGCTTAGACTTAACTCAACCTTACAAGCCCTAGGTTTTGATGAATCCAACATGGTTGGGATCCATCTAATACTTACTTCAGAGACCAATTGAAACTATAGGAAACCATAGAACCCACAAACCCAATTGTCATACTTGTTCTTTATTAAAGAACATGTTCTTCAAAAGTTATTCTTTTAAAGAATATAATAAGTAATCATTAACCATACATTATAGGACTTAAAATTGACAACTGCTCTTTACTTACTATATAACTACTATCCTTTGGTATGTATGATTGTTATTATGCATTCTACCACTTGTTTATGATTCTTAGACAACAAAACCTAAATAAGAATCTTGTTTGTGAATCACTCTAAAAGTGCAACACACCATAAACCAATCATACCAACTCACTAATCCTAAATCATCGGGGTTAGGTTACGCTTAGAGCGATTGCATCTCATAATTATGCATTATTGCATCCTTGCCAATCTTTTAAACACCGTCCTTACCGGACGATGATGCTATTTCAGAATTTGGAGTTATTGCGTATCGAAGACCTTGTCTGCATAATCTTGCAGTCAAGCAAGGCAAGTTCATCACTTGCTCATGTCATTTGAGTATTTTTACCAAATTACTTGCAAAGTACTATGTTTATCACTAGTGCATAAAAAGCAAAACCACTATTTTCATAACTATGAATATGACTATGTGGTGGGCAATGGAACCATGGATTGTGTTGATATGGTGGAGGTTCCATTGCAAGGGTTTATATCCATCTAGGATTAAACAACAAATGTCGTCCAGTGATTCTTGTATCGTAATACCCGTGTTAACCATAAGATTTGGAGTGGGACGGTATAGTCAATTGTATTTCCACCTCTTGTACATCAACGGACGCGCTTTACAGACACTTGTTTCTGTCGGGGCAAGCGGTAGGCTGGGAAGCCAAAATTTCCCCACGGCTTTGTCCGTAGTACACTTGTCGCCCGAAGAGCAAGCGGTAGGCTAGGGAAGCCATAAGTTCCCCACGGTTATTGCGGTCTATGATGGGTTGCAGCTACCGGCGAAGGAGTTCATGGTAAGAGCCCAGAATTGTTGTCGTGGTCGGGGTCCACCCTTGAATGGGAATAAGAGGACCGACGAGGACCCAGGGTCGGGGTATGCAATAAAGGGTGGGTGTGCGAGATAGCGGAGCTATACGATTGGCTATGACCTTATACCGGGCCTCACACCAAAGGAAGTGTGGACGGGGAAATTGCCCGGTTGGAACCAAGGTTAAGATCTCTTATGGGTAAAGCAACACACCTCTGCAGTGTAATGAATCGTGACCGTCACTCCCTGTTCCGGGTTTTGGAAACGTCGGAAAAGAACTCCATGAAGTTCTAGTAAACCGGTGAAGGCTGACGGACATAGCTCTTCCGAATAAAAGCAACCTTTTGAAGAAATGATTATCAAAACCTGCATTGGTATTAGACTTTCTGGTCTAATGCCGTAGCTAGTGCATTAAACACCTCTTTCCTATAATGAACTTGTTGAGTACGCTCGTACTCATCCCACTCTTAAATCCCCTGCTTAGATATGGAGGCATCGAAGGAAGATCTACAGTGCAACTCGAAGGCCGAGGAGCCAACTACTACTTCAAGAGAAAGGACCCTGTCAGAGGAGACCACATCCAACAAGGAGAAAACCTAGATTAGCAATAAAAGGGAACTAGCTTCCTAAACCTAGCTCCTATCTAGCTAGAATCTATTCATAGCCTCTGTAGAAAGTTAAATACTCTACAAATAGAGTTCGTGTTAGGATTAGACTACGAGTCGTTCTTCTGGAGTTTATTCGCAGATTTACCTCATTGTAAAGTAGGAGGTCGTGCTGATCTTATGTAACAGTGTCTGTATGTAATTCCTTAGACATGCCTTGGACCCACATATGTTTCTGTTGTACCACTCTGAGCGATATAATACTAATGGAACGGTGTTTCATTGGTGTTATATCAGACTTGCATACTACACCATGCAGTGGTATGCCGGGTCACCACCGTCTCCATATTTTCCAAGAAACATGAGACAATGCACTCATGCCAATGTACTTTCCCCTTAGAAGGGTTTGACATACTGCGTCCTCGGTTATTAGCTTGAACAACCATCTAGCGAGGAGGGACCTATTTTTTATCTCAAGGTCTTGGATTCAAAGACCTCCTTGACCTTTCGGGCGATACACGACACTCCATTTTGCTAATCGATATTCTTTTTCTGACTATCTCCTTGCCAGAAGAATGTTGACCGAAAATAATCCAATCTTTTTAAGACTCCTTTGGGAAGTTGGAAGAATGGTATCATATACAACACCATATTGCTTAGTATTGAGTTGGTAAGAACTAATCTTCATCCCAAGGATAGCAATTTTCCTTTGCAACTGCATAATCTAATTTTGAGTCTGTCCTCCACCATTTTTCATTCGACATTTATAAGTCTCCGATAATGAATTGGAACACCCAAATACCTAATGGGAAACTGGCATTGCTGACAACCAAATAATTCAGCATACAAGTCAACCTAGTCTTGAGCCTCGCCAAAACAAAACAACTCACTCTTATGGAAATTTATTTTCAGACCCCATAATTGCTCAAACACTGAAAGAATTAACTTCTTTTTTGATGTCATGTTCCATAAAATGAATTGTATCGTCAACATATTGAAGAATGGATAATCCACCATCAACCAAATGGAATCACACCTTCAATTTGTCCATCGGACTTTGCGCGTTCAATCATGACAACTAGCATAACCACTATGTTAAATAACATTGGTGATAATGGGTCGACTTGCCTTAGTTCCTTCTTGGTCTGAAAATACTTGCCAATGTCATCATTGACTTTAATGGTACATTTCCTCATGAGACAGCTATGAATCAACGCACGTCACTCATCAGAAAAATCTTTCATTCCGATTGTCTATTGAAGGAAAGATCATTTGACCTTATCATAGGCTTTCTCAAAGTCAATTTTTTAAATGACCCCATTAGTTTTTCCAATATAGTTCGTGGAATGTTTCATGAAGGATAACCACCTCATCTAGGAAGACTAGGATGTTACACCCTTGCATAAAAAGCAGTGTGACTGTCACCGAGTTCAACCTAATCATGGTGACTTTAGTGAATATCTTAAATGTAACATTAAGAAGGAAGGTATGCTGATACTGTTGGATCCTTTCTGCTTCATTAACCATAGGCAATAGAATAATCTCACCAAAATTCAGGCGAAATAATTTTAGTTGTCCGAAGTGAAGAAAGCTGAACAAATCTAGCAGGTAAGGCTTGATGACATCCTAGAAGGACTAAAAAAATTCAGGAGGGAAGCCATTAGATCAGGGGCTTTAGTGGAATCTACTGGTATTTAACTTAAAGTCCTGATGGAGCATGATCCATAAAACCTCCTCTCAACGTGTATACAGGTTGTTGTACTTTTAGCAAGAGACGCATTGTTGCTACACTGACTATGGCAAGTTTGCCCTCATCCACACAAGACAAATAATGATATTTTTCTATGACATTTTATTGTTCGTTTTCAACATATTGACCCGTAGATGTTGTTTGAATAAATTTGTCTATATGCACGACCCGATTGAGGGGGGAGGGAGGATGGCCCTTCCTTTGTGTAAAGGGAAGACTTAACCTAGGAGTACATGTTGATTTTTGAAGCCGTAGGATTGTCATCCATTGGCTCTAATTCTGTGCTCAATTGTACCTTTGGAAATATATTTTATTAAATGTCAGATGGATTATTTTTGCAAGTTTGAATTGAACTTGATAACTTGTATACAACTCGATCGGTCGACTAAGACTTTCAACTGATTATCTTGATTAAGTATTAGCAAAACCGTGACAAATCGTAAACATGAAGAATGAGCATGCATGAACACACACAACCGCAAAAAAAAAAAAAAAAAAAAAAGCCTCATAGAAGAGCATCAAGTAGATAACACAATCACATGCGCACAGGTAACAACGTACGGTTGGTGTTTTGGCTATCCATATTTTGACTTTTTCCATAAATAAAAGTCTCCTCTTGCGGTTGTACTAGTAGCTTATAAGTAGACTCACAAGATCCCTGCATTTTGGGACAAATTGCAGATGACCTTTTGATTCTTATGGCTGAGCAGGGTGTTGCGGTCACTCTCTTCCCGGCAGCTGAGGAAGAAGACCTCACGGCATGCCTGTATCCACGTCCTACAGGCTACCAGCCAGTATTTGCTTATATACTGTTGGTTTGCAGTTATCACCTATGCATGCCAGTCAAAGAACACTAGCATGGCATCCGGTGCTTCACGGACTGTCAGGTGAGCACGCGTCTTCACATTTTCACAATCATCCTCATAGACATTGATACACACTGACATACCACTGATCATCCTGGACGATCATGTGTCCTCTGCATGGCGGCATATAGAACTAATCTCTTGTAGCTCTGCGTTGCCTGTTTGAGCAGGTTTCAGAAGGACGCCGACGTGCAGCACTTGAGGACGAGCCCTAGTTTGGAGAGCCTAGCACAACAAACGGGAAAGAAGCGCAGGAAATCCCATGATCCACGGAGCTGGTTTCGGCAGGGAGGTTCTGCTGCCTCCCCTGATCAGAAACAGCGCAAGGAGAGGCCGCTGTCGCGGGCGTTCTCGGAGGAGTTCGAGTCGCTGGTGCACGGCGGCGAGCAGCAGAACCGCTTGTACTTCTTCTTGGACCCTCGTGGGGAGGTGATCCACCTGTGGCACAAGGTGTTCCTGGCGGCGTGCCTGGCGTCGCTGTTCGTGGACCCGCTGTTCCTGTACCTGACGGGCACGCGGCGTGACCTGTGCGTGGAGTTCTCCTACTCCCTTGCGCTCACGCTGTCCATGATCCGGTCGCTGCTGGATGTGTTCTACGCCGCCAACATCCTGTTCCGCTTCCGCACGGCCTTCATCGCGCCGTCGTCGCGGGTGTTCGGGAGAGGGGAGCTGGTGATCAGTCCGTACCAGATCGCCAGGAGGTACCTCGCCTGGGCCTTCTGGTTCGACCTCTTCGCGGCGCTGCCTCTGCCGCAGCTGGTGGTGTGGTCCGTGGTGCCGAGGCTGAGGGAATACTCCGCGACGGCCAGCAGGAAGAACGTCCTCCGCTTCAGCATCATCTTCCAGTACCTGCCGCGGCTGCTCCAGATCTTCCCGCTCACGAGGCGGATCGTCATGGCGACGGGGGTGATGACGGAGAACGCCTGGGCCGGAGCCGCCTATAACCTCATACTCTACATGCTCGCCAGCCACGTGCTCGGCGCGCTCTGGTACCTTTTCTCGGTGCAGAGGCAGGAGGCGTGCTGGATGGAGGCGTGCCGCCTGGAGGCCCCGGCGTGCCAGCCTCGCTTCTTCGACTGCCGAACCGTGAGCAGAAGCAGCAACAGGACCATCTGGTACGCGCTGACCAACATCACGACCCTCTGCGCTCCCAGCAACAATGTCTTCTACCCGTTCGGGATCTACGCCGAGGCGCTGGACGCCAAGCTCACCACCGCCTCCTTCACGCACAAGTACTTCTACTGCTTCTGGTGGGGGCTCAAGAACCTCAGCTGCCTAGGACAGAACCTCTCCACGAGCCTGTCCATCGGCGAGATCAGCTTCGCCATCGTCATCGGCGTGCTCGGCCTGGTGCTATTCGCGTTGCTCATCGGAAACATGCAGTCCTACCTCCAGGCCACGATGGTCCGGCTGGAGGAGTGGCGGACGAAGCGGACGGACATGGAGCGGTGGATGCAGCACCGGCAGATCCCGCGGCCGCTCAAGGAGTGCGTGAGGAGATACCACCAGTACAAGTGGGTGGCCACCCGCGGCGTCGACGAGGAGGCTCTGCTGGAGGATCTCCCCATGGACATCCGCCGTGACATCAAGCGGCACCTCTGCCTGGACCTGGTTCGGAGGGTGCCGCTGTTCGACGAGATGGACGAGCGGATGCTGGAGGCCATCTGCGAGCGGCTGCGGCCGGCGCTCTACACGCGGGGCACGCGGCTGGTGCGGGAGCTGGACCCCGTCGACTCCATGCTCTTCATCATCAGGGGCCACCTCGACTCCAACACCACGCAGGGCGGGAGGTCCGGGTTCTTTAACTCGTGCCGGATCGGAGCGGGGGAGTTCTGTGGGGAGGAGCTGCTGACGTGGGCGCTGGACCCGCGCCCCGCGGAGGCGCTGCCGAGGTCCACGCGCACCGTGCGCGCCGTGTCCGAGGTCGAGGCCTTCGCGCTCGTCGCCGACGACCTCCGGTTCGTGGCCTCGCAGTTCCGGCGCCTGCACAGCGCGCGCATCCGCCACAGGTTTCGGTTCTACTCCCACCAGTGGCGCACCTGGGCCGCATGCTTCATACAGGCCGCGTGGCGACGGCACAAGCGGCGACGCGCGTCGATGGAGCTCAGGATGCGCGAGGGCGGCAGCGAGGCGTGGCCAGGAGGAAGCGTCAGGCGCCGTCGCTACAGTTGCGACGGCAAGTTGCTCAGGAAACCCATGGAGCCGGACTTCGCGGTGGAAGAAGAAGACTGAATCACTTCGAGTCAAGCATGCTTCGAGTTCTCAAGTACTTCTAGTGTGGTTTTGTGTGGTGTCGGGAAGACTTTCAAGTGTAATATGGGTTCAAGATTGCTTACACTGCTTCGTCGAAATAGGTTTTCGTCCCCCTTTATAAATAAAGCAACTACATCTATACAATTTCAAGTCAATAACACTATACTTACGGAAAATTTGTTACGCAAAATTCTTACGGGCTGAGGTGTGGATGTGTGGAGCCATCACCGGCCTGAAATCACGGGGGCCTAATAACCGATTTGCAACAAACCCACTACAGCCACGTCCTCCCGTAAACCAATCCCGTAAAAACAATTACGTAGGTGTAGCATTTCTCATTTCAAGTATTTCTACAAGCAGAAATAGGATCTAACGATCACCATAAGATTTGCTGGGGCCACAGCACAACATGCCCGAAAGAAAAAAACCAAGCGATACCACCCTAAGACAAAGGGCAACTTAGAGGCTGGATGGCGTAGATATGCGACGAGCCACCGCAAGAAGATTCTCCAACATGCCGTCCAGACGCTCCCTGTCCCGATGTCTACACAACGGGTACCACTGCTGCAACAAAGCCAAGAAATTGTAGACATAGTCAGAAGCGCGTCGAAAAAAGATTAGCTTTACCACCATCTTGTTACGCACAGTCCATAAGGTCCAGGTCAAAGCCACGAACAATAACCAGAAGAGGCGCCTCCTCCTGTCGTTGTTGTTCGTGTGGGCTCCAATGAACTCTCCGAGGATTGAGGCCTGCCACTCAGGCCCCAGATCCCCATGCAAGAAACTCCAAAGGAACTGGGCAGCGGGGCAAGAGAGCATGATGTGTGTCGTCGATTCCAGAACCGTACATAATAGGCACATGTCGTTACCCGACACATTCGCTTAGCGACCTCCACACCCGATGGAAGGTGGTCTCTAAGCAGTTGCCACATGAAGATTTTCGTCTTAAGAGGAATCGGCGGTTTGAAAAGCGGGGACGTCCAAGATAGGTGTGCCCCCCTAAAAAGGGCCCTATAGGGTGGTCTCACAAAGAACATGCTAGAAGTAGTAAGGCGCCATGAGGGAGAGTCTACCCTGCCCGGAGGTCCCTCTGGGAGGAGGATACACAACGATTCCAAACTCAGGGCCTCTCCTTGGGTCAGGCCTCAACGGAACTAGATATCCAAATCCCCCTGAACAGATTTTGCAACTAGAATAGATGGGTCAACGCAAATGGAAAAAAGTTCCGGAAAGTCCTGCTGAATGGGTCGGCCGACAAGCCAAGGATCAAGCCAGAACATGGTCCCTCTACCATCGCCTATGGAGAGGGATAACCCAGCTCTGATCTCATGCTTAATGTCCTGGAGGGACCTCCAAAACTAAGATCCCTCCCGATGCTCGCAACAAGTAGCGGTTGGCCACGCAAGTATGATCCTCCATACCCATTTAAACATTAGGGCCACATTCATGTGTCGAGAGGAGATAATACCAATGCCCCCAAGATCCTTGGGGGCGCACACATCGGCCCATTTTACCATGTGGTATTTTTGCCGGCTCGTCCGGTCCTGCCAGAAGAAGCGTGAAAGCTCCTTGTCAAAGGTGCAATGTATCCCCTCGGGGAGGAGATACAGCCCCATGATATACATGGGAAGACTCGGCAGGGAGGAATCAATGAGCACTGCCTACCCTTGGAGGTGAACCTACCGCACCACGGTTTCACCTTCGATCTCACTTGCCCCACCAAGGGGCGAGGTCTCTAATAAGTATCCTAAAATCCCTAACAGGTACTCTCAGGTAGTTCACAGGGAAGGTCGACAACTTGCAATTTAGGTTGTCTGCGATCTGCTGCTGGACTTCTGGGGGTACCCCAAGACCACTACCTCACTTTTTTCAAAGTTAATCTTGAGGCCATACATGGCCTCAAAAAAGAGTAGGAACTTGAGGTTTAGGATATCGAGGTCCGATCCTTCAAACATAATCATGGCATCGTCCGCATATTGGAGGTGGGTAACCCCACCGCCAGGGATGAGGTGCCCGACCACTCTAGTAATATGGCCCGAGATCCTAGCCCTCTCCAGGATCTCGGCAAGGGAGTCTACTGTGGTGTTGAAGACGATATATAGGGGACAACGGGTCCCCTGGCACACCCCACACGCTGGCCTAAAATATGGACCCACCTCCCCATTATTTTAATGGCCATACTACCAGTCGAAACGGTCTCTGTATAATCTAACCAATCATCCGGTCATCAATACCCCTCCTCTAGAGAACCTGCCGGAGGAAGCACCAATCCAAGCGATCTCACGCCTTCTGGAAGTCTAGTTTTAAGAAGACACCGTCAACTCTTCACCTCATGAACAATCTCATGAAGTGCTACAATTCCATCGTGGATGTGCCGACCTTTGAGGAAGGCGGACTAGTATTGTCTTCTTAAAACATCTGACATGTTGTCATTGAACTTGACAACATGAACCTTATTCACTTGACCTGACACATTGCCAACAGAAGTTGCTTTTGTCGCATGCCTAGTAACATGAGTTGCTTGCATAATAGGGATGTCAGCAACAACATGAGTTTGCTCCCCTGTAACAGGTGATGACATGGAATCCAAAACGTTTGATCAAGCAACAGTTTCAAAACCTACAAAATATGCAGGTGCAATATTCTAGTTACAAGGAACATTCTTGAGATGATGAATGGGTGAGTTCCGTAACATCGAAGCAGCACGACCATCAATTGCTTGCGCATTGGGAGACATTGTAGTTGCGGCACCTCCAACATCATACAAAGGACCAACACCAATTACAGAAGAATCTCTCTCGACACTTATTCCAGTACCCACTTCCTCATTAACTTCAAGTTCAATCCAACCTTGCACGAGCTTACTCATTAGACCAGTTGATGTGGGTATTACCCTTCGGGTAACCAATATTATGCTACCTCCTATGGCCCAACCAGGGGCCCATGAAGATCATCTACCAACCAAGGTGGTCTGATATGTCGGTTCCAAAGAAGGATTCTTGATGAACAAGGCAAGAAGATAATAGACAAGGAAAGTTTAGGCATAGAACTCTTTGTAACCTAGTCGAACCCGGACAAAACTCTCGGGACCTGGCCTGCAATATAAGGACCAGGAGAGGGTCTGCCGAGGGACACACAATCACAACAGCTAGATTCATCGCACATCTAGAGCTAGGTCATTAGAATCTTAGCCTCTCGACGAGATCTTAGTCATAGCATTCGGCTACCCTATTGTAACCCGATATATTCGATAATCAAGATCAGACAAGCAGGAAGTAAGGGTTCTACCTCATCGAGGGCCCCGAACCTGTGTAAATCTCTCTCCCTGTTTGGTATCCGATGTCTCGTGTCAGCCTGCAGGATTCCGTCAACCATAAGCCCTAAAAGGTGGGCATTGCCGAGGAGCACCCTCATCAATTGGCGCCGTCTGTGGGGACCCTGTTGGCACAAGGCTCGTCATCAGCTGCTTCAGTCATGTCGTCCACAACTCCATCAGCATCCCGATGTTGTCGTCGGCCCCTTTGTCTCCAAGCTCGGGGAACTCGATTCGATTCGGGTCCTTCGAGTTTACTCCGCACAACGACTCGTCTCGTCCAATCTTTTCGGATCTGCAAGGCGGGCTGGGTATGACGTTCAGGAGCATCCACTGCTGCATCAACGCCGAGGGCATCCTTCGACTGCCCGATCCGCTTGCCCCCATTACAACAAGGACTCCGACGTCATTGGCAGCAGGATCGCCGGCATCGACTCCGGTCCCGGTCGGTCTATCGGTTGTACTATCGGCATCAACACCATTATCTTCGTCGTCATCGACTCTGCGTAGTTCAACGTCATCTATGTCTGTTGGATCCGATGACTCTATGTCGTCCGATCTGACATCGTACTATTGTCTCAGCTGCGACACCAGGCATGGACTGGGCTCGGATGACACACCGTTCGTTTGCAGTGCCAATTATTCTTCGGATGAAGAAAGTATCGACAGCATCACCAGGGCAGCTACCTAGAAGGTGGCGCATCATCAGATCTATGCAATCCTCAACCTGGTTGACGGAGATGAAGGAGAACGTACCCCGCGTGCCAGTCATAGGCGTCGCAACGTTGAAAACAACTCTAGTAATGATAATAGTGACTATACTATTACTGAGGAAGAGTGGGAAATTGCTCGTGCTTCTATAACCAATAATACTCGAATCCCTTCTGGAGCTTCGGCAGGGACTCTTAATGCGTATCATACTATCTTGGAAAGGAATTGAGTGCGACTGTCAAACGAGCAAGACGGTCTCGATCGACGCCGACACGCAGCCGATCAATCCAGTGAGCGACGTAGAGCGTCACATGGTAGTGCATCTCGTAGCAATCAAGGTTCAGGAAGATATCGACCGAGGATGCCTCGACTTTCGGAAGATGATGCAAGGGAGATAAGATCAAACTTGTCCAACTCCTTTATGACCATGGACACCAAAGGCATGCTCAGGCCGAAAACTGTCGAAGGAGCAACTGCCAACCTCGCATCCTACTTGATCAACCACCAGCCGACACATGATGGGCCCATGGTGCAAGCTCATCGAGGTGCTTTAGAAAGCCTCGCGATCCTTGGAGATAAGCTCGTTCCTATGAAGGAGAAAGCTACACATCAGGGCAGTGGATCCAGGCATCGCTCGAAAGACGTTTGCGATGATATTACACAAAGCAGAATCGACAAAGCTCGACGACAATGTGCTGCGAGAGAAGGATATGCTAGCGACGATTCTGAGGAAACTCAGGAATATGATGGCGAACTTCGAGGAGCCGATTGCTTAAGTTACAAGATTCGAGAGACGATTCCACCGAAGCCTACACCCACGGATGCTGCCAAATATGACGGGCAGCAGGAGCCGAGGTCTTGGATAGACGACTACTTACAAACTGTGATCTTACACAAGGGAAATCAAATAGAAGCAATGCAATGTCTGCAGCTTTACCTGAAAGATTCAGCACGAGCATGGTTGAGAGGCTTGCCGAAAGGATCTATCAGATCCTGGGAAGACTTGGTTGATGCCTTCGTCAAAAACTTTCAAGCCACATACAAGAGGCCGGTCGGGATCGAAGAACTATGTCATTGTAGCAGGAGCCGAAGGAATCAATGCGCATGTACATTGGGCGTTTTACTAAGCTCTTAAACTCTGCCGAAGATGATTCCGTCGACAGAGCGATTGATGCCTTCAGTGATGGCATCCGACGGGAATCTCATATCGAAGAGCTTGGTCGGAAGAAGCCAAAAAACCATCACAAAACTTATGGAGATTGCCAACAGTTGGGCTGATGGAGAAGATCATGTAAGGAAACCTTGTCCACGCAGTGACGATGAAGATGATGACCAGCAGAGGCACGATTCAGGCCATCGACGTGATCGCCGTAAGAAGAGGAATGACCGTGGATACGATGATACTAACATGGTAGCTAATGGATAATCCGATCGGCGAGATGATCGATATGATGATCAACGTGGCGATAGGCGTGATGATCGTCGGGACAACAATCACAATAATTCAGGAGAAAATCCCGGCAATTACACGGAGCGTCCTTCAAGGGTCCCGGAATTACCTTTTGCTGAACAGCTAAATCCTCCCTGTTACATACATGCGTATATCGATCCCAAGGATAACACTAAGAAGTCGAGTCATGTGCTCAGAGATTGTCGACAGTTTATTGATATGCAAAAGTTCTACAAAACAGGCAGGGGACAGCAGCAGCAGCCGAACCGCCACCACCTCCGCCTCAGCACCAAGTTCAGCAAGTTCAAACCCGTAATTCGAATAAAGCCTTTCCCCCATGAAAGGATCGTATGACACCTAGAGAGAGGGTGAATAGGTGTAATCTCAAATTTTAATTCTTTTTCAAATTAGGCTTGACACAGAGGTAAATTCTCTAGATATGCAACTAAGTGAATTCACCTATATGACAAGATAGCACGCAACAATACAAGATACAAGTAGTAAAGGCGGTGAGAGGAGGTAACCGAGGTGGAGCACACGGAGAGACCACGATATGATTCCTGTAGTTCCTTCCTTGTAAAGGGAAGTACGTCTACGTTCGGAGGGGTGTGGTGCCACGAAGGCCAACCAACGCCACGAAGGCTCACCCTATTCTCCTGTGAGCAATGCGACAAAGGCCTAGCCCACGCTCCACTAAGCGGCTGCCTTGAGGTCGCAACCAACACCTTTACACAAAGCTTGGGGCACACATCCACAACCAAATTGGAGGCTCCCAAGATGTAACCACGAAGCTTTACACGAAGAGTAGCTTCGAGGTCACCTCACAAAGATCCACTAAGAATGTTGATGAAACACAAATCCCTTTGGTGGAAGAGTAGATCTAGATCATCTCTAGCAAATCCTCAAATATGGTGGAGTTTGAGTGGAGGAATAGAGAGATCTAGGCGTTTCGAGCTCAGCAATGGTGGTCTTAGATTTGTGGAAAAACATGGTGAAGAAACTTTGGGGAAGAAGCTCTATTTATACCCCCAAAGGGGAAGTTGCCATTGGAGAGGTCTGACCGGTAGTACCGGCTAGGTTGGGCCGGTACTACCGGCCGGTGTCAATGGGCCGCGCGAGTGGGAGGTGGCTCCGTGGCCAGCCAGGCCAAGGAGCTACGGGCCGGGAGGGGAGGCCGGAGCCTCTGGCCGGGGTACCGGGCGAGGTACCGCCGAGCCTCCCTTTCTCCCTGGAAACCTTCTGTGGCGCTTGGCCACTTTTCGGTACCACGGGCGGTACCACGCCCGGAGCCTCCGGCCAAGGGCAGGCCCGGTGGTACCGCCTGCACCTCCGGCGGCATCCCCCTCCTCTCCTTTTTCTTATTTTCTCTTCTTCTTCCTTTCTCTTCTTTGTTCTTTTATTTTCTCTCTTCCATTCTTTCTTCTTTTCTTTTCTCTCTTCCATTCTTTCTTCCGACTCTGTCCAACGAGAAAAATCATTTCATTATCCGAAATAAACTCTTCAAGCTCTTAAAATTTTCGTCACAACGATCATCCCTATATCCTTCAATTCTTATACAACTAAATTAGTCGGATAAAAATATTGTCATCAACACCAAAACCACTTACTAAAGGAGATATGTTCTTTCACCCCAACACGGGGACAGATGAGCATTATTCACAAAACTGGTGTTTCTAGAAGAGAGATGAAGAAGCTCACGCAAGAAATCAACCTCGCAGAAAGTACCATGGCGAATATTCCAGAATATGTCGACTGGTCGTCACAGAGCATCCTGTTTAGCAGGGCCGACCATACGATGTCTATCCCAAGACCAGGTCATGTTGCCTTGATAGTCGAAGCACAAATCGGAGGATTCAGTATGAGCAAAGTGTTCATGGACGGTGGAAGCGGGTTAAATCTAATATTCGCAAGAACAGTCAAAAATATGGGCATCACAACCAATATGTTAGGGGAGTCTGATCCATGTTTCCATGGTATTATCCCTACTTTGCAGCGTATCCTCTTGGCAGAATTTTGTTGAATGTCGTCTTCGGGAAACCCGACAATTTCAGGAAAAAAAATGGTCGAGTTTGAGGTAGTGAATTGGGAATCACAATATCATGCTATACTCGGGAGACCAGCTTATGCCAAGTTCATGGTTGTGCCACATTATGCATATTTAAAGCTCAAAATGCCAGGCAACAATGGGACCAATGTCACAGCCATGGAAGTTTCTCTCGCTCGGATAATTGCGATCGCGAGTTTCAGAAGATTGCTGCTAAGTTTGGAGTAAAACAGGAAACTATCGACTTTCCCTCTAAACAATTAGCCCCTCGAGACAAAGATTCCAAGCTTAAGGAGGATGACAGCGTTAAGAAGTTGAAGAAGAAACCGGATGATCCGGCAATGGCAGTTCCAGCTATTGCACCTTCGGCAGTTGATGATAAGGTCTCAGTCGGAGGCGCTAATACTCTATCGATAATTTCAAGTACTTCTAAGGAAACCATCGATGCCGCTCCAGAAATCATCGGCACCTCGACAGCTACCGACTCCTTAAGCGCGGATCAAGACAAGAAGGACCCTCCTCTTACTTAAAGAAGACGAGCGGTGACATGCATCTTTATTTCTCATAGAAATTTAATTTCAATAAGGCTTTTTTAGCCATAGCTGTAAGGGTATTTTACCCTTATCCATTATTTTGGTAACGATGACACCGTGCTAGAGTATTTGGCCTAATATGTTTATAAGGATAATCTCAGGTATTAGGAAAAGAGGCATAAATGGTGTATCAAAGGAACAAGAAGGCTAAAGGAGACCCCCACTTCAACAACAATCAAAGAGGTCTACGGCGAAATCGGTCTACACCCGGTTGGACCGGCCCACAGCCAGCGACCCCGGCGTGCTGCCCGGTCGACCGGCGCCAACCGGGCGCCAACCGGGCGCCAACCGGCTCCTGACGACGCAAAGATGGTCCGGCCTACGGCCGGTGGCCGGCCTCCGAGACGCGGGTCCGGCGCACAGTCCGGTCGGCCGGTCGCCACCGGCCGCCAACCGGGCGCCAACCGGAGGAGCCCCTGACAACGAAAAGAAGCTCAGGTCAGTCCGGTCCGACCGGCCTCGCGTGCGTCCGGTCCCTGGTCCGGTTGACCGAGTTTGTCGAAGAAAAGCTGAGGTGGCAAGTGGCCAACGGCCATATTTCGAAGAACACTATAAATAGCCCTTCTCCTACCTCTAGACAGTCAGGCACTACACTTCAAGCTGTTCTTGAGCTCCTTCTCTCTTACTCCATTATTAGAAACACCAAAAGCCTCAGATCTCCCTCCTCCTCCACCCACTCAAATCCCTCCGGGAATCGTTAGAGGAGGACCCGATCTACCGTTCTACCAAGCCAAATCTCATTCCCCCTTGTATTCATCAAGAAGCCTTGCTTCCTAGGGTTCCTGGAAACCCTAGGTGGGCAAGGGAGTCGGAGCATCCGGGCTGTGGATTTGCTCGGGCAAGATTGTGAAGGTTTGGAGGCTACCTCAAAGTCTACCACAAGTGAAGAGCTATTCCTTCGTGGGATAGGCTCCGGAGAATAGGGTGAGCCTTCGTGGCGCGGGGAATCCTTCGTGGGACCTCCACTCCTCCAAACGTGATGTACCTTGTTGCAAAGCAAGGGAACACGGGAATACATCCTCGTGTCCACGTGCTATCGGTTATCTCTAACCGAACTCCTTACTTGTGATTTAACTGCCTGTGAGAGCCTTCGTGCTCGAGTTAGTTGTATCCTCATATAGGTTGCTTCACCTAGTTTGCATTAGGCTCACCAAAGCCTAATATTGCAAAGAAAGAATTAAAATCTGTAGAAACCTATTCACCCCCCTCTAGGTTTACCATCTCTATACTTCAATTGGTATCAGCCTGGACTCTTTTTAAGGGCTTCACCGCCTTAAGAGTGAGATGGAAAAACTATTCGAAGGTCTAAATGATGACTCTAACCTTTCGGTTAAAAAATGAAATCTAGATTCTTGGCATATGATGCCGAGAAGAAGAAAAAGGAGGATGAACTACAAAGCCAAATGGCAGAAATGTCTGTCATGCTTAAGAACCTAACTGCTAGTGGAGCTCCTAGTGGGACTTCGGGCTCTAAGGAAACTTACAATGAAGTTAACCATGACTATCCCAGAAACACTTCACCCATGCCTCATATAAACCATAGTGGGACCGTTCCCCATTTTGATGGAACTCACTTTCCACATTGGAAATCTTCTATGGAATCTCATATTCGCAGCTGCAGTGTGGAGCTATGGGAGATCATTCTTCATGGATCCGGGAGCCACAAGATCCCATTCGATTGACCTCCACCGAGTTCTACAACCGTCAACTCAATGCCTCCGCACGTGACAAGATTAGAAGTGGCATCAATCGCAAGCTCCTTGATCAAGTCAATGCCATCGGCTCCGCTAAAGAGTTGTGGGATCGAATCGTAGTACTTCAAGAGGGAACCGATTTGATCCAATCATCTCTTTATGAGACCGCAAAGCAAGAAGCTCACCGGTTCATGATTCGAGAAGGAGAATCCGTGGCCGATGCCTATGCAAGGCTTGGTGCTCTTAGAGTAAGGATCAAGGGACTTGGTGTTGAGAAGTATGATGACGGCTTTGAGATGAATGAAGGATTCATAAAGTCCAAGGTCATTGCTATGATTGCTGTCAAGCAAGAAGATACCAACCTTGCACTCAACTTGCAAATCATGACCAAGAGTGCCGATCTGAACTCCGATGATCTAGTCTCCTATGTGGCCGCCAATGAAAACATGGCCAAGGCAGGAAAAATGCTCATGGCAATGAACCGTGTTGATGAAGCCTCACACAACCATGAAGCATCACACAACCTTGCTCTCAAGGCTAGAGCTGACCATGGAGGAGAAGAAGAATATGAAATTGAAGAAGATGAGGAGATGACTTCAACTAGTGACATCGCCACTGACTTTGCCTTTTTTGCCAAGAAGTACAAGGGAAAGTTGCCTATGCTCCTCAATGACAAGAAGAAGAAGAGAACTTGCTAAAATTGTGACGAAGAGAGCCACTTTGCAAATGAGTGCCCTTATGAGAAAAGGGTTGACAAGCCAAAGTTCATCAAAGGGGTCAAGCCAAGATTGAAGCCAAACCCAATCAACGATCGATACAAGAGGAACAAGGGAAGAGCCTTTGTTGGGGCCGAGTACTTGTCCGATGAAGAAGAGGAAGATGAGGAGAAGGAGGCCGGAGTGGCCGGCTTTTCTAAGCCCGGGTCACTCTTCACATATGACTACTCCAATGATTACTCCATGGAGAATGATGTTGGTTCTTCCTTCATGGCAAGAACAACTCAAGATGATGACTCCGATGACTCTACCTCATCTACAATCGTTGGCTCTTGTCTTATGGCAAGAGAAACCAAGGTAATGGAACCCCCACCTTCTTTATCTAGTGTCCTTGATGATGAAACTGAAAATCAAGAAGAATTAACTGTGCTTAAGGAACTTTACAATGTTAGATGCACCCTTCGTGGTGAAGCTCTTGTCAAATTTGATTTCTTGATGGACTCTCTCAAAGAAAAGGATGAGTCCATTGAGGAATTAGAATATCATTTGAATGATAAGGAAAGGAGATTCAATCTCCTAAGGCAAGAGCTAAAAACCGAAAGGTGCATATCTCAAGGTCTTAAGCAACAAATTGAAACTTATGAACTAGATAAAGTTAAGGATCTTGAAACTATTGAAAGGGCTCAATCATTGACCCAAGAGCTTAATGCCTCAAAGGAGGAGCTTGAAGTTGCTCATGCTTCTCTCACTAGGGATCTTGACCACCTTGAAAGAGCTAACAAGCTTGTCAAGGATGAGCTCAAGAAACTTGGAAAGAACCATGACCTACTTCAAGAAACCTACTCTAAAGCTCTTGAATCAATGAATGATTCTATTGTTGATAAAGATGTTGCTAGTTCCTCCACCACCTTTACTAGTGAGCATGCTAAGCTTGTTGCGGAACATGTTCGTTTACAAGAGGAACTATCTTTGAATGTTGAGACCAACACATATCTTGAATCTTTGGTAACCAAATATGGTCTCAACTATTATCCTAATGAATCGGCTTGTGAGCAAGCAACTATTCTTGAGGAAAATGTTAGGTTGAAGAAAGAACTTGCCAAGTTCACCACAACCAAGAGTAAGATGGGATTGGATGACCTCTTGAGTAAGCAAAGGTCAAACAATCAAAAGTATGGACTTGGGTATGATCCCAAGCCCTACAAGAAGAACAACTACAAGAAAGAGAAGCCCGCTCAAGAAAAGAACAAGAAGGTCACTAATGATGGCAAAGCCCCAAAGGGCAAAGCCACTAGTGGTGACCGCACGGGGCCAAACAATCACTATGCTTTATTTGTTGATTATTATGGTGATGTTTATGCTAACTATGTTGGTCCTCGTAATGGCTATGCTTATAGAGGGTACTCGATTTGGGTACCAAAAGATCTTGTTGCCATGACTAGGGAACCCATTAATCAATGGGTTCCTAAATCCTCTACTTGATTTTGTAGGGGTATTCCTCCGGTGGTCCAAAATGGGTGTTTGATAGTGGATGCACCAATCATATGACCGGAGGAAGAGGTGTGCTTGACCAATTCATTGAAGATATTAACAAGAAGTCAAGCATTACCTTTGGTGACAACTCAAAGGGAAAGGTACTTGGGTATGGCAAGGTGGCAATCTCTAAGGACTTGTGCCTTGAGACGGTCATGCTTGTTGAACACCTTGGTTATAACTTGCTTTCTATATACCATCTTGCCGATGCCGGTTACAATTCATATTTTACTAAGTATTATGTGCAAGTCTTTAGGAGTGACAATCTCAAATTGGTCCTTGTTGGATATGTGGAGAACAACCTTTACGTGGTTGACCTCTCGAAAGAGAGCCCCTCTCCCTCCACATGTCTAATGGCGGCCAAGCATGACGAAGGTTGGTTGTGGCATCGCCGCCTTGGTCATGTTAACATGAGGAATCTTAAACAACTCCTAAAGGGTGAGCACATTGTTGGACTAACCGGCATTTCTTTTGAGAAAGATCGTGTATGCAGTGCATGTGTAGCCGGAAAACAACTCAAGAAGAAACATCCTATCAAGAGTATTGTTACCACATCTAGGCCTTTGGAGCTCCTTCATTTGGATCTCTTTGGGCCATCACATTATGATACTCTTGGTGGGAGCAAGTATGGACTTGTCATTGTTGATGATTACTCAAGATACTCTTGGGTCTTTCTCCTTAAGTCTAAGGATGAGACCCATAGAGAGTTCATCACCTTCGCCAAGAAAGCTCAACGTACATATGAATCCGAGATCAAGGCGATTAGGACCGACAATGGCACCGAGTTCAAGAACTACACTATGCAAGAGTTTGTTGATGATGAGGGCATCAAGCATGAGTTTTCAGCTCCGTATACCCCTCAACAAAATGGTGTTGTTGAAAGGAAGAACCGGACTATCATTGAGATGGCAAGAACCATGTTGAGTGAATTCAACTCACCCCACAACTTTTGGGGAGAAGCCATCTCTACAGCTGTCCACTACTCCAACCGGCTCTTCCTCCGCCCCCTCCACAACAAAAATCCATATGAGCTTCTCACAGGTAACAAGCCTAATGTCATGTACATTTGTGTCTTTGGATGCAAATGTCTTGTTAAGAACAATAAAGGGAAGCTTGGTAAATTTGAAACTAGAACTATTGAGGGCATTTTTGTTGGATATGCGGAGAACTCCCACGCCTATAGATACTACAACCGGTCCACTGGGACTATTGAAGTATCTTGTGACGTGGTGTTCTTGGAGGATAATGGCTCCCAAGTGGAGCAAGTTGTTCCATGTGTTGCAGGTAATGATGATGATCCATCTAGTGCCATCAAGCATATGGGCATTGGACACATCCGGCCCATGGAAGTTCATAATGATGATCAAGGTGATGGAGTAGAAGTATCAAGCTCACCTCAAGTTGAGCCTAGCTCAACTCAAGTTGAACCATCAAGTGCAACCCAAGATTTATCCTCCACTCAAGATGAGCCACATCCCGAAGAACAAGAAGAAAGCCCTCAACCCACTGAGCAAGATCATGATGATGATCAAGAAACATCCTCAACTCATGTTCAAGCTCAAGTTGTCCCTCATGATCAAGTATTAGCAAGAGATGAATTCATTGATCATGAAGGAACCATTCGGAAGATCAAGGCTGCTACAAGGGCAAGTGATATGAAAGTAGATCAAGTCCTTGGTAGCATCTCAAGAAGGAGTGGTAACTCGTAGACACCATGCATTACTTATCACTTATTGTCAACATCATGCTTTTGTGTCTAGTTTTGAGCCACTCAAGGTACATGAAGCCTTGGTTGATCCGGATTGGGTCATTGCCATGCAAGAAGAATTGGAGTGTTTCACTCGTAATGAAGTAT
Source organism: Lolium multiflorum (assembly GCA_030979885.1). NCBI lineage: Eukaryota > Viridiplantae > Streptophyta > Magnoliopsida > Poales > Poaceae > Lolium > Lolium multiflorum. Next base: position 141,849,117 of record CM061752.1, read on the forward strand.
GGTCTCTAGTTGAGAGACCCAAGGATCATCGCATCAATGTTATTGGGACCAAATGGGTATTCAAGAACAAGCAAGATGAGAATGGCATTGTCATTAGAAATAAAGCAAGGTTAGTGGCGCAAGGGTTTGCCCAAATAGAAGGTATGGATTTTGAGGATACCTTTGCGCCGGTAGCCCGTCTTGAAGCTATTCGTCTTTTGCTTGCATTTGCATCTTTCCACAATTTCAAACTATATCAAATGGATGTGAAAAGTGCATTTTTGAATGGTCCTCTAAAAGAAACCGCATATGTAGCTCAACCCCCGGGTTTCGAAGACCCATGCCGACCCAACCATGTGTATTTACTCCATAAGGCACTCTACGGTCTCAAGCAAGCTCCACGTGATTGGTATGAGTTCCTTAGGGATTTCCTACTACAAGATGGGTTTTGCATGGGTACGGTCGATTCCACCCTTTTCACCAAACGGGTTAAAGGGGGTGGCTTGTTTATATGTCAAATATATGTTGATGATATTATATTTGGTGGAACTAACCCCAATCATAACAAAGCTTTTGAGCTATTGATGACTAGGAAATTTGAGATGTCCATGATGGGGGAGTTGAAGTTTTTCCTAGGCTTCCAAGTGAGGCAACTTGCAAAAGGCACCTTCATCTCTCAAGAAAAGTATGTGAAGGACATGCTCAAGAAATTCAACATGACCAATGCAAGCCCAATGAAGACACCCATGCCCGTAAAGGGGCAACTTGGCTCATGTGACGGTGAGAAGGATGTGGATATAAAGGTATACCGTTCCATGATAGGATCCTTGCTCTACCTTTGTGCCTCTAGGCCGTATATCATGCTAAGTGTAGGGATGTGTGCTCGTTTTCAATCCGCTCCTAAGGAGAGCCATTTGATGGCGGTCAAACGGATTTTAAGGTACCTTGTTCTCACTCCTACTCTCGGGCTATGGTATCCAAAGGGGTCAACCTTTGAACTCATTGGCTACTCGGATTCCGATTGGGCCGGTGATAAGGTTGACCGGAAGTCTACCTCCGGGGCTTGCCAATTTATTGGCCGGTCATTGGTGAGTTGGTCATCCAAGAAACAAAACTCCACCGCTTTATCCACCGCCGAAGCCGAATACATATCCGCGGCATCTTGTTGCACTCAATTGTTATGGATGAAGCAAACCTTGAAAGACTATGGTGTGTCTCTTGGTACGGTGCCTCTTCTATGTGACAATGAAAGTGCAATAAAGATCGCCAATAACCCGGTTCAACATTGTCGCACCAAACATATTGACATTCGCCATCACTTCCTACGTGACCATGTTGCCAATAAGGATATTGATCTCACTCATGTGGGAACAACCTACCAATTGGCGGATATTTTCACTAAGCCTTTGGATGAAGCCCGGTTTGTAAACTTGAGAGGAGAACTTGGTATTCTTGATCCTAAAAACTTGGATTGAATTAACTTCTTGCACTATATTCTTGCATTTATCTAACTATCTAGCTTAGAGGCACAACACATATGGGGATAGTCATCTTACCATGTCTTGGTATGATGCATACCTATGTGTGCAACATAAATAGACCCAATGTCATTATATGGACCCAAGCACGTCTCTTCGAGGTCACATGACATTTGCGCTTTCACATAGGGGGAGTAATCCCCCGCCCCTCTTTAAGCCTCAATTGCAAATTTATTCGATTCTACAAGGCTAAATGATCTTATTGTAAAAACTATGATAAAAAGATTTATGATTCTTGATATTCTTCGAATCATGCCCATTGTTGCTATTTATATCTTGTTTGGATTTCACTCCAATGGGTATGCCTAGAGAACTTTGTGTTTCCAACCCCATGTCTATGCTCATCTCATCATCATCTATCTATCTATATGTACATGTCATCATCTGAGCATTCACACACATTTACACAAAATATAGGGGCAAAACGAGGCAAAACGAGACAAAACTGGGCAGTTTTCCCTGGCCGGTCTCTGGCCCGGTTGGACCGGCCTCTGGGCCGGACCAGCCGGCGCCCGGTCGACCGGGCGCCCGACCGGCCGTGCGGCCTGTTATGTGCTGGGAGAGGATACCCCTTGGGGTCTTCTTCCTCATTACCCCCATCTCCCAAACCTCCATGGCCGCCGCCTCCACCACCTCCACCATGCTCTAGGCCCTTCCCACCACAAGAACCCTCCCAAACTCCACCACACCATAGATCGGGCCCCTTGGAACAACTCCACCAAAGGATTTGGTCCCTCTCAAGCTATTTTGGGAAATTTTGGAGTTCTTGGGTTTCAAACCCTACCTAGTGTTCTTCTTGCTCTTTTGATCAAGAAGGACCATGTCTTCGGGTAATGTGCTCTCCCTTTCTCCCTATTCTCTAGTCCTCCTCACACATTGCAATGTCTTGACAAGATTTGAGGAAAATTTTAGGGTTAGGGTTAGGGTTTGTAAGTCCTCATGCCTTTAGAGTGTCTCACAACACAATGCACATACTCCACTCTATTGCTATAGTCTATATTCAAGTTTATGAGTGTTTGCATGATTTTGTGGTAGAAATTCTGGGCAACCTCTCACAAATCGACAGATCCGGTCACCAGCCCGGTCAACCGGTCGGCAACCGGCTCGTCCGGTCTGTCACCCGGTTGGACCGGCCTGTGCGCCGGATCGCCCAGTTTTCGCACAACTTCGTCAAACCACTTGAATATATACTATGCTTTTTGGCTTCCCTCTTATTGATGACATGTACACTTACCCTCCTGCTATCCTTGCTCTACTTGCTTATTCACAGGTGGTTCGAGTGACGATGATCGTGGTGGCCTTGCAAAGCGAGGTAGGATTGCGCCAAGGCCTCCTGGCTGTCGTACTAGCAACCGCAAGCCTACTAAAGCACCTCAGTCTACTGACATTGGCAGCTCAGCTAGGGGAGGACACAAGTCAACTGGAAATAAAAGGAAAGACAAACAAGCAGCCCAAGAAGATGATGAAATTGTACCGGATTTCAATGTTGCGGATGCAAATCGTCTTGACTGGCAGGACTTGAGGACAGTGAATCCTTATCGCTATGAGCAACGGACTTACACTGGTGGGGACAGGTTCTTCTGGACCAAGACACAAGCAGCCCTATGGGTTGGTTACTATGATAACACTCACGAGTGTATGAAGAATGGTGCTGTTGTGAAGCCCAAGGCCATCAATCCTGAAGAGCTTGCCTTGCATGAAGCCACAAAGTACCGTTTTGTGGTTCAAACCTTGAAGGGTATGGGACTATATGACCTTGTGTGCCTAAAGCCCGATGATGACCAAGAAGATCCCACCTATTGTCCCCTTCTAGTCCGTCAGTTCCATTGCACTGTCTTCTTCCATGATGATGCGGACCGCACTATGACTTGGATGACTGGCAGGGAGAAGTACTCCTGCACCTACACTCAGTTCTGTGAGGCCATGGGTTATGATGGTGGCCGTTCTACAGGGTACAGAATTCATACTCGGCCTAAGCTCACTAGTGGTGACATCTCCTTTTGCTATCCCACGAACCCCACAGCTGGACCTCCCACTATCTCTGGGATGTACTACTCATATCTTGTCCTTGCCAAGATGTTCCGTGAGAGTCTCATCAGCAAGTCAGGCGACTCTAGTGAAGTCAGGAACTATCACCTGAATCTGATGTACTATTGCCACCCTGCCAGGATAAGGAAAATTGATGGCTGTGATCTTATTTACTGAAGCGTGCAGTTATGGACCGCATGACTCCCAACTATACTCAGTATGTTCAGCGGCTCATCAACCACATTGTCCCTGCTCCTCTCAACACTCGTGATGAAAGAGTCATCATGGCACCATTCAAGTTCCCTGCTCCGGAAGGTCGCCCGGAAGTCCCTTCCATGATGCCCGCCAATGAGCGCCGTTCCAAGGAACACCATGATCATGCAGCTAGCTCTAGCTACTCCCGGCGCCCCAAGCACGGTGCCGCTCGCCTCTTCTCTAGCATGTGGCAAATGTGCAAGAACACAAATGATGTTGCACATCAGAGTCTTGCTTTGAACCAGGAGACCAGGAGGCGACAGAACGAGTTTATGGCTACTAGGAATGTCCCTGTTCCTCCTCCTGGACCCGAGTTGGCGCCTGTGGTTGCACCTCAGTGGGAGATGCCTCCCATCACCGATGAGATGATCCAGAACTTTGACTTCTCCATGTATGCTCATGGTGGCCTTCCTCCTAGGACTGCTCGCCTCCTACTCCTCCTGCTGATGCTGGTGATGGTGATGAGGATGAAGATGATGCGGCTGCGCGTGATGATGACGAGAGCTCCTACTCCGCCGGGCATGAGTTCTATTGATGGGTGCGATAGCATCTCTCCTCTTTTCTTCGCCTTTTTGGTGTTCCGATGCCAAAGGGGGAGAAGAGAGTAGAGTCTAGGACCACGGGGTACTTTGGTTGTCACAAGCCATGGGTGTTGCTTTATTTGATTCTTATATGGCTTGTGCTTATTTGCTTTGATTTCTCAAGAACCATTTGGATTTGCTACTTCGAATAATTCGTGTATGGACGAATATTATGTGTGCTACTCTATGTTAGGATGATTATGTGTGCTATGCTTACATATATGCTTATATATCTTGACATGCACATCTCCATACCATGCTTGTTTCCTAAAGATATTGGGGGAGCTTCTCATGTTCCACAAATGGTGCACTTTGCATTCAAACGCAAATTCTCCAAGTGCATACATTATGGGGGAGCTGTCGTAATATCTTATATGGAATCAAGGTTTAAAGCTTATCATAATATCTCTATATGACTCTAGCTCGGTTTGTCATCGTATACCAAAAAGGGGGAGATTGTAAGGGTATTTTACCCTTATCCATTATTTTGGTAACGATGACACCGTGCTAGAGTATTTGGCCTAATATGTTTATAAGGATAATCTCAGGTATTAGGCAAAGAGGCATAAATGGTGTATCAAAGGAACAAGAAGGCTAAAGGAGACCCCCCAACAACAATCAAAAAGGGGTCTACACAAATCCGGTCTGCGCCCGGTTGGACAACCAACCGGCCGACCCGCGCTGCCCGTCGCCGGTGCCGGCGCCAACCGGCTCTGGGCGCGCAAAGATGGTCCGGCCTACCGGTCAGCCGGCCTATGACCGGCGGGTCCGCGCACGTCCCGTTCGCCAACCGCGGCCAGGAGCCGGACAACGAAAGAAGCTCCGGTCACGGTCCGGTCCGGCCGGCCTCTGCCCGGAGTCCGGTCAGTCCGGTTGGCCGGGTTTGTCGAAAGAAAAATTTGAGGTGGCAAGTGGCCAACGGCCATATTTCGAAGAACACTATAAATAGCCCTTCTCCTACCTCTAGACAGTCAGGCACTACACTTCAAGCTGTTCTTGAGCTCCTTCTCTCTTACTCCATTATTAGAAACACCAAAAGCCTCAGATCTCCCTCCTCCTCCACCCAAACTCAAATCCCTCCGGGGAATCGTTAGAGGAGGACCCGATCTACCGTTCTACCAAGCCAAATCTCATTCCCCCTTGTATTCATCAAGAAGCTTGCTTCCTAGGGTTCCTTGGAAACCCTAGGTGGGCAAGAGGAGTCCGGAAGCATCCGGGCTGTGGATTTGCTCCGGGCAAGATTGTGAAGGTTTGGAGGCTACCTCAAAGTCTACCACAAGTGAGAGCTATTCCTTCGTGGGATAGGCTCCGGAGAATAGGGTGAGCCTTCGTGGCGCGGGGAATCCTTCGTGGGACCTCCACTCCTCCAAACGTGACGTACCTTGTTGCAAAGCAAGGGAACACGGGAATACATCCTCGTCTCCGCGTGCTATCGGTTATCTCTAACCGAACTCCTTACTTGTGATTTAACTGTGAGAGCCTTCATGCTCGAGTTAGTTGTATCCTCATATAGGTTGCTTCACCTAGTTTGCATTAGGCTCACCTTTATATTCCGCAAAGCCTAATATTGCAAAGAAAGAATTATAATATGTAGAAACCTATTCACCCCCCTCTAGGTTTACCATCTCTATACTTTTAATAGCAGTATTAGCTTATCTTATCGTCATATACTTATTAATAAAGACCCAAGTTCCGATTATTCGAAGTATTGAGTTGATTCGGGACACCCGAACAATTTTTTCAAGACTATTTGGCATAATACCACGAACATTGACTTCAACAAGTGAATCCGATAAAAAAGATCGAGGGTCGCTTGTAATGATTATACCTGAAATTATCATCTAAAGCCTCGGAAAAAAATACGAGCGCTGCAATGGATGGTAATCAACGGGACTTACAACAATATACAATTATCCTTTGCTGAAGCCTCAGGGAACATGTGAGTGCTGCTGATGGCAAGGATAAATATACTTATGGAAGGCCCATGCCGGTACATCGAACAAGGAGGTACTAAGAGCGACGGAGTCAATGGCAGGCATAGTTCTCTCGATTTACTCGGGGGCTGTCGCCAAAACATACATCATCGGTTCATCGAACCCGCAACATGAGCTGATCACTTAAAGAATTTTCCACCGATAACTTTTGTAAAAAATCATCAAAATACCGATGCCTAAAAAAGGCTAAGAGAATCAAGATTTGCATCTTAGTCAACAAATATTTGCCACCGGCATTTAAAGATAAGTTATGAGGAAGTAATATTTTGCCAAAAGTGTAAAATATGTCGTCTCCAACAAGTTATTTAAAGTTATATCACACACATGAATTAACTTATACCTAATGCACCCGAATATTTGAGTGCAACAAATATCGGATGCATAAAGTTATCATTACAATAGGAGTACAAACATCATCAAAGTTATCCTTACGGAATTTCTACTGGGACATCTACTTTCGAGCTGTCTTCCAGCCTATCAATTACAATAAAAGCAGGGACCTTCACAGTAGGATAAAATCGGCTTACATTGCCATCAGCATTTGCAATTGCCATCAAGTCCAAGGAAGGATGTTGCGACAACACAAAAGCGAAAGCTGACTCGGCTCCTGCAAGAAGCTGGCAGCGAACTAACTTACGAACCTTCTTGGCATTACTAAACTTCGTCATCAAAGTTAGCAATGTTGGAGGAATTTCATTCAGCGGAAACATCATCTTCATATCATCTTCAAGCCAGTATAGCACTTGTCAAAAAATCGATGCACTTGTTGCACCCGATCTTGAAACTTTGCGACAGTAGCAGCCTTCGACTGATTCTTCCAGAAGACTTCATCGAAATGTGCTAGATTGGTTAAGGCATCTACATGTTCGTGCACTCGCTTGTTCTCTTCCGATAAATTCGGAGCTATGACTGACAAAAGCAATGACAAAGATGAAATCAAAAATAAATCATCAACAGCATCGCAGAAAACAAAGAAGGAACATGCACTTACATTTCAAGCTTTCTGTTGCTTTTTGCAGTTCACCAGTGCGCACACGTTGGGGAACCCCAAGTGGAAGGTGTGATGCGTATAGCAGCAAGTTTCCCTCAGTATGAAACCAAGGTCTATCGAACCGGTAGGAGATGAAGGCCACGTGAAGGTTCTTGGTGAAGGAGTGTAGTGCGCGCAACACGGTGATTAGCGCCAACGTGGAACTGCACAACACAATCAAGATATTTTGCCCCAATGTAACAGTGAGGTTGTCAATCTCACCGTTGCTGAAAACAAAGGATTAAACGTATGGTGTGGAGAATGATGTTTGTTTGCGAAGAACAACAAAGAACAGAGATTGCAGTAGATTGTATTTCAGATGTAAAAGAATGGACCGGGGTCCACATTTCACTAGTGGTGTCTCTCCAATAAGATAAATAGCATTCTGGGTGAACAAATTACAGGTGGGCAATTGAAAAATAAAGATTCATATACATATGATCACTATAAGATTTAATCAGGGCATTACGACAAAGAACATAGACCGCCATCCAGCATGCATCTATGCCTAAAAACCTTCAGGTCCGCACCCCTTCCAGTATTAAGTTGCAAACAACAGACAATTGCATTAAGTATGGTGCGTAATGTAATCAACACAAATATCCTTAGACAAAGCATTGATGTTCTATCCCTAGTGGCAACAACACATCCACATCCACAACCTTAGAACTTTTTATCACTGTCCCAGATTCAATGGAGGCATGAACCCACTATCGAGCATAAATACTCCCTCTTGGAGTTACAAGTATCAACTTGGTGAGAGCCTCTACTAGCAACGGAGAGCATGCAAGAACATAAACAACACATATATGATAGATCAATAATCAACTTGACATAGTATTCCATATTCATCGGATCCCACCAAACACAACATGTAGCATTACAAATAGATGATCTTGATCATGTTAGGCAGCTCACAAGATCTAAACATGATAGCACAAGAGGAGAAGACAACCATCTAGCTATTGCTATGGACCCATAGTCCAAGGATGAACTACTCACGCATCAGTCCGGAGGCGGGCATGGTGATGTAGAGCCCTCCGGTGATGATTCCCCTCTCCGGCGGGGTGCGGAGGCGATCCCCGAGATGGGATTGGCGGTGGCGGCGTCTCTGAAATTTTCCGTATCGTGGCTCTCGGTACTAGGGTTTTCGCGACGGAGAGTTTAAGTAGGCGGAAGGGCAGCGGAGGCGCTCGAGGGCCCACCCCATAGGGTGGCGCGGGCCCTCCTTGGTCGCGCCGCCCTATGGTCTACGGTCCTCGTGGCCCCACTTCGTATCCTCTTCGGTCTTGGAAACTCAGTGGAAAAATAAGACCGTGGGCTTTTGTTTCATCAATTCGAGAATATTTCTGTGTAGTTTCTGAAACCAAAAAAGAAAAGGAACTGGCGCTTCGGCATCTTGTTAATAGGTTAGTGCCGGAAAATGCATCAAAACATCATAAAGTGTGAACAAAACATGTAGGTATTGTCATAAAACTAGCATGGAACATAAGAAATTATAGATACGTTGGAGACGTATCAAGCATCCCCAAGCTTAGTTCCTACTCGCCCTCGAGTAGGTAAACGATAAAAACAATAATTTCTGAAGTGACATGCTACCAACATAATCTTGATCAACATTATTGTAAAGCATATGAGATGAATGGAGTGATTCGAAGCAATAGATTGCTAACAAAGAGATAATGACTAAACAAATGAATCATATAGCAAAACTTTTCATGAATAGTACTTTCAAGACAAGTATCAAAAAGACTTGCATAAGAGCTAACTCATAAAGCAATAGATTCAAAGTAGAAGGTTTCGAAGCAACACAAAGGATGATTAAGTTTCAGCAATTGCTTTCAACTTGTAACATGTATATCTCATGGATAATTGTCAACATAAATTAATATAACAAGTGCAATAATTAAAGATGTAAGAATCAATGAACACAGTTGACACAAGTGTTTGCTTCTAAGATAGAAAGAAGTGGGTAGACTGACTCAACATAAAGTAAAAGAAAGGCCCTTCGAGGGAGGCATGGATTACTATTTTTGTGCTAGAGATTTTATTTTGAAAACATAGAAACAATTTTGTCAACGGTAGTAATAATTCATATGTGTTATGTATAAAACTTCCTACAAGTTCCAAGCCTCATGCATCGAATACCAATAGTGCCCGCACCTTGTCCTAATAAGCTTGGATTTACATGGATTATCATTGCATAACATATGTTTCAACCAAGTGTCACAAAGGGGTACCTCTATGCCTGTACAAAGGTCCAAGGAGATAAATCGCATTTGATTTCTCATTTTTGATAGATCTCAACTAAGGACATCCATACCGGGACAACATAGAAAACAGATAATGGACTCCTCTTTAATGCATAAGCATTCAACAACAGATAATATTCTCATAAGAGATTGAGGATTAATGTCCAAACTGAAAACTTCCACCATGATACATGGCTTTGGTTAGCGGCTCAATGTTCTTCTCTAACAATATGCATACTCAAACCATTTAATCATGATAAATCACCCTTACTTCAGACAAGACGAACATGCATAGCAACTCACATGATATTCAACAAAGGTGTAAAAGTTGATGGCGTCCCCAGAAACATGGTTACCGCTCAACAAGCAACTTATAAGAACTAAGATACATAGCTACATATTCATCACCACAATAGTTTTTAAGCTATTTTCCATGAGCTATATATTGCAAAGACAAAGAAATGAAATTTTAAAGGTAGCACTCAAGTAATTTACTTTGGGATGGCAGAAAAATACCACATATAGGTAGTTATGGTGGACACAAATGGCATGGGTTTTGGCTCAAGATGTTTGGATGCACGAGAAGCATTTCCTCTCAGTACAAGGCTTTGGATAGCAAGGTTGTTTGAAGCAAACACAAGTATGAACAGTACAACAAAACTTACACAAGAACATATTGCAAGCATTATAAGACTCTACATTGTCTTCCTTGTTGTTCAAACACTTTTACTAGAAAATATCTAGACCTTAGAGAGATCAATCATGCAAACCAAATTTCAACAAGCTCTACGGTAGTTCTATACTAATAGATTTAAACTACATGATGCAAGAGCTTAAACATGATCAATGAGAGCTCAAAACAATTGCCAAGTATCAAATTATTCAAGACCATATGAAGCATTTTCTGATTCCAACCAAATAGCAATCAACGAAGCAGTTTTCAGCCTTCGCCATGAACATTAAAGCATAACTAAGAACACAAGTGTTCAAATGAAAAGGCGGAGCGTGTATATCTCCAATACAAGGATGGTGGGATCCGACTTTATTCAAACAAAAACAAAAACAAAAACACGCTCCAAGTAAAGAACATAAGATGTGACGGAATAAAAATATAGTTTCACTAGAAGTGACTTGATAAGTTGTCGATGAAGAAGGGGATGCCTTGGGCATCCCCAAGCTTAGATGCTTGAGTCTTCTTGAAATATGCAGGGATGAACCACGGGGGCATCCCCAAGCTTAGACTTTTCACTCTTCTTGATCATATTGTATCATCCTCTTCTCTTGACCCTTGAAAACTTCCTCCACACCAAACTTTAAGCAAACTCATTAGAGGGTTAGTGCATAATCAAAAATTCACATGTTCAGAGGTGACATAATCATTCTTAACACTGGACATTACCCAAGGCTACTGAAAGTTAATGGAACAAAGAAATCCATTCAACATAGCAAAAGAGGCAATGCGAAATAAAAGGCAGAATCTGTCAAAAGAACAGTCCGTAAAGACGAATTTTTACGAGGCACTTAACTTGCTCAGATGGAAAAACTCAAAACTAATGAAAGTTGCGTACATATCTGAGATCACACACGTAAATTGGCAGATTTTTTGATTCTTCTACAGAGAGAAGGACGCGAATTCGTGATCTGTTTCTGCGCAAATCCAAATCTAGTATCAACTTTACTATCAGAGACTTTACTTGGCACAAAAACATGATAAGGAGAGGTTGCTATAGTAGTAACAAATTCCAAGACTCAACAAAACAGTAGTAAAAATAAAACCATGGGTTATCTCCCAAGAAGTGCTTTTCTTTAAGGCCTTTCAGCTAGGCGCAGAAAGTGCAAATCAAGTAACATCAAGAGAAGAAGCATCAACATCATTGTTTGGAGTTTTCTCAACTATGCATTGTATCTTATCTATGTAAGAAACTCCTTTTTCATTACCTTTAGGCTTACTATCCTCCTCAAATAAATTTTCAGGAACAATCCAATCAAAATTCTTTTCTAATGCCTCATGCATTCCTATGAGTTTATAAGGTATTGGTATTTTAATCTCCCCCTCACAATTGGCTTTATTAGTGTATCTTAGCCTATCTTTTTCCCTTCTTTCAAGGATATTTGCAAAATTGGTACACAAGCCTAGCATCTTATATCGAATAAAGACTTTCCTAGCTTCTCTAGCTACATCACCAAATTCTCTAAGAAGGGTTTCTAGAACAAAATCTTTCTTTTCTCCTTCTTCCATATCACCGAGTGTAAGAAACATATGTTGCATTATTGGATTAAGATTAACAAATCTAGCTTCCAACATGTGCACTAAAGAGGCAGTAGCAATTTCATAATCAGGAGCAAGTTCTACCAAGGATCTATCTTCAAAATCTTCAGTCTTACTAACATGAGTGAAAAATTCTTCTATATTATCTTTTCCAATGATAGACCCACTACCTACCGATATATCTTTCAAAGTAAACTTAGGATGAAGCATGATGAAATAAACAAAAGTAAACTTGATGAAGTAAATGCAAGTAACTAATTTTTTTGTGTTTTTGATATAGAGAAAGCAAGACAGAAAATAAAGTAAAGCAACTAATTTTTTTGTATTTTTGATATAAAGCAAACAAGACAGAAAATAAAATAAAGTAAAGCAAGACAATAAACAAAGTAAAGAGATTGGATGTGAGAGACTCCCCTTGCAGCGTGTCTTGATCTCCCCGGCAACGGCGCCAGAAATTTAGCTTGATAACGCGTGAAGCACACGTCCGTTGGGAACCCCAAGTGGAAGGTGTGATGCGTATAGCAGCAAGTTTCCCTCATGAAACCAAGGTTTATCGAACCAGTAGGAGATGAAGGCCACGTGAAGGTTGTTGGTGAAGGAGTGTAGTGCGGCGCAACACCAGTGATTCCGGCGCCAACGTGGAACCTGCACAACACAATCAAGATACTTTGCCCCAACGTAACAGTGAGGTTGTCAATCTCACCGGCTTGCTGAAAACAAAGGATTAAACGTATGGTGTGGAGAATGATGTTTGTTTGCGAAGAACAACAGAGAACAGAGATTGCAGTAGATTATTTCAGATGTAAAAGAATGGACCGGGGTCCACAGTTCACTAGTGGTGTCTCTCCAATAAGATAAATAGAATGCTGGGTGAACAAATTATAGGTGGGCAATTGACAAATAAAGATTCATATACATATCATGATGATCACTATGAGATTTAATCAAGGCATTACGACAAAGAACATAGACCGCCATCCAGCATGCATCTATGCCTAAAAAGTCCACCTTTAGGTTAGCATCCGCACCCCTTCCAGTATTAAGTTGCAAACAACAGACAATTGCATTAAGTATGGTGCGTAATGTAATCAACACAAATATCCTTAGACAAAGCATTGATGTTTTATCCCTAGTGGCAACAGCACATCCACAACCTTAGAACTTTTTGTCACTGTCCCAGATTCAATGGAGGCATGAACCCACTATCGAGCATAAATACTCCCTCTTGGAGTTACAAGTATCAACTTGGCCAGAGCCTCTACTAGCAACGGAGAGCATGCAAGAACATAAACAACACATATATGATAGATCAATAATCAACTTGACATAGTATTCCATATTCATCGGATCCCAAACACAACATGTAGCATTACAAATAGATGATCTTGATCATGTTAGGCAGCTCACAAGATCTAAACATGATAGCACAAGAGGAGAAGACAACCATCTAGCTGCTATGGACCCATAGTCCAAGGATGAACTACTCACGCATCGGAGGCGGGCATGGTGATGTAGAGCCCTCCGGTGATGATTCCCCTCTCCGGCAGGGTGCCGACGATCTCCTGAATCCCCGAGATGGGATTGGCGGTGGCGGCGTCTCTGGAAATTTTTCCGTATCGTGGCTCTCGGTACTAGGGTTTCGCGACGGAGAGTTTAAGTAGGCGGAAGGGCGAGAGGGCGCTCGAGGCCCACCCCATAGGGTGGCGTGGGCCCTTCCTTGGCCGCGCCGCCCTGGTGGCGACTCCTCGTGGCCTTCGTATCCTCTTCGGTCTTCGGAAACTCCGTGGAAAAATAAGACCGTGGGCTTTTGTTTCGTCCAATTAGAGAATATTTCTGTGTAGGATTTGAAACCAAAAACAGAAAACAGGAACTGGCGCTTCGGCATCTTGTTAATAGGTTAGTGCCGGAAAATGCATCAATACATCATAAAGTGTGAACAAAACATGTAGGTATTGTCATAAAACTAGCATGTGAAAGGACACGGATGTCGCCTAGAGGGGGGGGGGGTGAATAGGCGATTAAAAACTTTTACGAGATGGGCTTAACAAATGCGGAATAAAACTAGCGTTTACTTTGTCAAGCCCAAAGCCTATATACTATGGTTCACCTATGTGCACCAACAACTTATTCTAAGCAATACAAGCAACTATGTGATAGCAATATATATATAAAACTTATGCTAAGCAATACAAGCAACTATGTGATAGCAAGATATATAACATCAAGCACGATGGCTATCACAAGGTAAAGTGCATAAGTAAAGAGCTCGGGTATAGAGATAACCGAGGCACGCGGGAGACGATGATTTATCCCGGAGTTCACACTCTTGCGAGTGCTAATCTCCGGTGGAGAGGTGCGGTGGCTTAGTGCTCCCGAACGCCACAAGAGGCTCACCTTGAGGTGTGGTTGCTCGATGCACACCAACGCCACAAAGGCCTCACCCCAAGATGCGGTACTCACACCACACACCGAACGCCACGAAGGCGCCTCACCTAAATCTCCGGTGACCCTCGCCACAAAGGCCTAGGTCACGGTTCCACTAAGGGATTTCCTTCGAGGCGGAAACCGGGCCTTACACAAAGATTGGGGCACACATCCACAACTTAATTGGAGGCTCCCAACAAATCGCCACAAAGGCGTAGAATCCGTCTAGGGTTCCAAGAACCCAAGAGTAACAACCTTCTTGCTTTCACCTCCACGAATCACCGTGGAGAACTCAAACCGATGCACCAAATGCAATGGCAAGAACACCACAAAGATGCTCAAGTTCTTCTCTCTCAAATTCCAACAAAGCTACAAAAGCTATTGGGGGAATAAGAGAGGAAGAACAAAGGAATTCACAAAGAACACCAAGATCAAGATCTAGAGAGTTCCACTCACAAAGAGATGGATTTGATTGGTAGAAATGTAGATCTAGATCTCCTCTCTCTTTTCCCTCAAGAATATGCAAGAATCATGGGAGGAATCAAGAACTAGGGCAAGCTTTGAAGTACAACAATGGAGGGGAGAGAGAGAAAGTGAACCAACCAGCCCAAGGAGGAAGAAGGGGGTCTTATATACCCCCTCCCAACGAAATATGACCGTTTGGGGCCTCCCAGGCCGGAAAATCCGCCCCCCGAAATCGCCCCTGGCTCGGGCCGGATATTTGGCCGGATATTGTCCATGTTTTGTCCTTCGGGCCGGATTATCCGCCCCCCAGAAAACTGCAGAATCACCAAAACTAAAACGGGCATAACTTTTGCATCCGGACTCCGATTTTGATGATCTTGGGCTTGTTTTGAAGCTAGGAACAAGCTCTACAAGATCATGCAGGAAACCATCATAGTCCAACAAGGGAGGATAGAAACAAATGATGAAAGGTTTGACCTATCTAAAAAAGACATACCGGTAAAACTTCCAAACTTGAAAATGCAACAAGTTGCCCATGCAAAAACCATTCTCAATGAACTAGAGCTTGTCATGAGAATAAGAACAAGCTCTAAAACATCAAATGGATAAGATCCAAATAAAACCAAGAAAGATGATGAACCAAACTCGAAAACGCAACAAGTGATCTATGTGAAATCCGTTTTCGATGAACTAGAGCTTGTCATGAGAATAAGCACAAGCTCTAAAACATCACATGGATAAGGTCCAAATAACAACCAAGAAAGATGATGCAAGGATGCAAAGGTTTGAGCTCTCTCCGAACGATACGATCGAGTTACTCACTCGAGAGCCCTCTTGATAGTACGGCAACTAAACTATAAACCGGTCTCCAACTACACTATGAGACCGGTGAGAAAGAAACCCTATCAAGAGCAAACCTTATACTTGCGCATTCCACTTGAGCTCGATGACGACGATCTTGACCTCAAAAAGATGGAACGCCTTTCTTGCTTGTGTTTGCTTGACGAAGTCTTGTGGATTGCTCCCCCATAATCCACCATGGGAGAGCTTCTTCTTCGGCGCATCTTCACATAACCATGACCACCATGTGGATTGCTCCCCCATAATCCACCATGGGAGAGCTTCTTCTTCGGCGCATCTTCACATATCCATGATCACCATATGGATGGCAAGACTCAAGCAAAGGACCTCTTCGAGATGGCTCATCTTGAACTTGCACTTCATTTCTTCATTCTTCATCATGTTGATGTCTTGAAGTAACTTGAGGGCTCACTTCACCTTCATCTTCAAGACATACTTGACACTTGATATCCTTCATCAAATTCTTCTTATTGCAACCTTGAAGCCAACATATGGTTCAAGAATTGCCTATGGACAACTCCTACAAATATAACTCAATGCAAACATTAGTCCATAGGGATTGTCATTAATTACCAAAACCACACATGGGGGCTCCATGCACTTTCAATCTCCCCCATTTTGGTAATTGATGACAATCTCTTTGAGAGGGTTTATATAAGGAATTTAAGTAACAAATAAGTTGAATATATAGAGCAAACTCCCCCATAATATATGCATGTGTGAATGATCTTGACTTTCATTGCATATATTGGCATTCAAAGCCTAGTGGAGTTTCCTCTAAATATTCAACTATGCAAAGCAACAAGATGCAATGCAATAAAGGCACATGCTTAAGCACAAAGCAAAGACATAACCAAATTCCCTTAAACCCTCCAAACTTCTCCCCCATTGGCACCAATTGCCGAAATGGGTGAAAAATTTAGAAGGCCAATATAGTGAGAGTTCCTCCATAGCGTGTGCATTTCTCATAATTTGAGTGGAATCAAATGCACATATCCAATGACGAATATTCGGAAGGAATCACACTATAGATAGGATCAAAGATTGCAAAAAGATAACAAAGTCAAGAAGCTTCAACAAATGAAGCAAGCAACCAAATGAACCACAAGGAAGATACCAAAAGAAAGAAAGATATTATGATAAGATCAAGAAGATTGCTCTAAATAATATGAGGAAGCTCCCCAAGGTTTGTGCACAAAACTAGACAATTTGCATTGGAGTATAAAGTGCACAAACATGGAATCATCACTCCCATAATATCATTCAAAAACAAAAGATACCAAGTGAATCAAACTCTAATGATCACCACAAGATAGTGTTCTAAATCAAATGAGGAAGCTCCCCAAGGTACATGCATAAAATAAAATGTTGCATTTGAATACAATATGCATAACATGAAATCCTCACTCCCTCATTTAAAACACAAACATTTGTAATAGAACATAGATAGAAAAGTAAGCTAAACACTTGCAACAAACAAATAGTTGAGCAACAAGTAAGAGGCACCATAATAAAAGGCTCAACCAAGAGGATATGTGAAAGGCATGATAAAGCATATTATAAGACTATTACAAGGATGAGAAAAAAGCATCATCATAGTCTTCAATGAATTATATTGCTTAGCATGACCAATCAACACGCAATAAATAAATAAGATATCAAAAGGAGATGTATCATCTCTTATGTGTATAAGTTTCTCTAAGTGGGCAATATCACAAAGATATTTATCCACAAAGAAACATGCACACATAAAATAGATACGCAAGAAAAATAGTATGATATCCAAGACGAAGTCATGCAATATACCAATAAGAATTTTTGCATAATAGCATGACCAAAGGCTCAATTTTATCTTATTGTACATTCATGAACTTCAACCACAAACAACTAAAATACATCACAAATATCAACAAGGGATAGAAGATAGTTGGGATGCATTTGAGAAAGGCAACAAGTATCACAAACGGGGATACCAAAAGAAGTAACTAAATTTGCACTTTCATCTATATTGCACATGTGAGAGCCTTGAGGAATTGATATGCAACAAAATTGCTAGATAGGCATAGTTGGGATGGATGAATCATGAGCATGATTTAAAATACTTCCCAACAAATGCACTCATCTCAAATTACTCACATTCACAATAAAGAGGTTTCATTAAGACTTTTGCAAGAAGCACAACATTTGCAAATCAAGAGATTCATGCCAAGATGCAACCATAAGGTTGGATACAAGAAAAGTATGCATGAGAAGATACTTGTTACCAAGATAGCATTGGTGTGGATGTAGTAGATATGTGTTCGTTGATCATCCTAGCTTGCCTCAAGTTACCATTGAGTCACCACTTTTTTCAAGAGTGAGACAAGCATTCAATGCATATCCATTGTACCTAACACAAAGGTAAGTACAAAATGGTCCCCAAACTAATTGGGTCCGAAGTAGTTAGACACACTACAACATATAGGACAAACTCCACAATTCTATGTGCATATAGATATGAAATTGAATTTCATGCACATCTTAGCCAAATTAGGATTTGATGGAGTTTACCCTATATATTGGATCAAAGAAAGTGACACATGCCATAAGATATACATATATTAAATATGCATGCACAATACTTTCAAGAACCAAAGGAAGATACAATTTGGACAAAACACCAAATAAACCAAGAGACAATGGTTGTCCAAATTATATAAAAGAATCAAATCAACACAAGATTGACTTCAAAGACTTATCTCATTATAAGAAGCTAATTAAACCTAAACACAAAGGAATGAGATAACCAACTCCCAAGAGAGCAAGGTTCCAACAAATAAACCAAACCCTCAAAACTTTTTATGATGGCACAAAGTACCAAAAAGAAAAATTTATGTCTCCCAAAACCAATTTTTTGATAAAGATCAAGAGATGTTAAGCATTCTAATAATATAGAAGAGCTCCCCCAAGTTTGGTGCATTATCTAGGAATTTTTATATGAATACAAAATGCACAAAACTAGGATCATCACGCTACCTATATCTTCTAACAATGCTAAGAAAGTTTGAATAGACAACTTAGATCCATAAGATGCAAGGAAGACACATGGGAGTCAAAGCACAACAAATTCATGGCAATGAATAAGGCAATATAAATACAAGAGCCAATGTAGATATGATCAATAAATATCTACCTCATAATTGATTACCAATTGTCCTAGGACAAGAGGTATTAGGAAATATTTCCCGGTGGTAGTTTGTAAGTATACATAAGATCATATTTACAACGAACAAAGCATATGGTAAAAGATAAGAGTTAACCATCATGCAAAGATAGTTTCTTGATAGCTTCATTTAGTCATACCAACATGCAAGGCAATTAATAGTATTCATACCAACATGCAAAGCAATTAATAGTATTCATACCAACATGCAAAGCAATTAATAGTATGACTTGAAGCACATGGTTTTCCAAAAATGTATTGAGGGACACGTTGTGAAAAACCATGCCAAGAAAAACTTTCACAAATAAGATCCACAAAGATATTAGCAATGAAGCCATTTAAGCAAATTGGAGCTTGTTTGAGCAAACATGCCACATAGGAGAGAGATAATTTACGGTATCAATTCTATGTGACACAACCTCAAATGTTCACATTTTCTAGGCTTGTAATATGCACAAAGCTTATTACTCCCCCATAATGTGATAAGGAATTTATTTTCACAAGAGGCAAATAAGATCCAAGTAGAGATATTAATGGACATTAGAATTTGAATTTCTCATGAAGATGACATACCACATAGCGACTAGATAATCTCGCAATATCAATTCTAAGTGATATTCCTCATGTACACACATTGTTTAGGATCATGAAATTCCCAAAGGAATATCACTCCCCCAAAATGGGATTGTCCATTAATCGCTCATAAGAGCCATATAAGATACAACAAGATGCAAAGAGGCTCCAACACAAGCACAAATACATGGTGTGCAACCTAACATTCATAGACTTGATTTCTCAAGAAAAACAAGTAGGATGCACAACATATACAAACACATGTTAGGAACAAAACTAACACATGCAAAGGGGCGAGTAACTTTCAATATAAATGAGTTGAGCACATGTTACCGCAAGGAGGAACATTGGGTATATGATAGAAGTAAGATAACCAAAAGACTTGGCTTGAGATAATATAAATGATGAAGATCCCTTAATTCTTCATGATGTAGCCAAGTCTCCAATGCCCTCCAACAAGCACCTATTGATCAAATTTTGGATTGTTGGTCCCCAACTAAGTTGGGTCCTAAGAGGTTAGTCACAATAGGCTTGGCAACCCAAATGGTTCTTTTCTTGACACCACTTTGAGCACCAACATATTTGGCAAACACATTGCCACCCTCATCCTTACGAAGAGAATAAACATCATCAATGGTGATAGAGTTGGATGAGGTACCAATAGTGCACAAGGAGGAGATGTGGCCCTTCTCACGGCATATGTAGCAAGTTCTTTTCTTCTCCTTCTTCTCACTAGGTTTCTCCACAATGGGAGCATTGGCTTGTTTATTCTTGGGAAGTGGTATTTCTTCAACTTGAGGTTGAATATGAGTTTGAGCTTGAGGCCGCTTCCCTTTTTGCTTCTTCTTCAAAGGGCAAGATCTAACATGGTGCCCTTCAATATTGCACTTGAAGCAAACAATCTTGGCCGGGTCTTTTACTTGTACTTGGCCCTTCTTCTTGTTGTTGTTCTTGGACTTGTTATTGTTGTTGGATTTGAATCCAAGTCCACTCTTGTCATTGGGGGATTGTTGCATACTCAACATCGTGTCAAGTTTGCATTTCCCTTCATGACCCTTTACCAAGTCATTCTTCAAAGAAGTGACTTGGGCCTTGAGCTCTTTGATTTCCTCTACATGGTTAGTAACAACACAAGTACTAGAGGAAGTAGAATCTTCATTGTTAGAGCAACAAGGCAAGGAAGATAATTCATCACAAGATTTAGCAATATTATGAGTGGATGAATTACTAGTACTAGCACATGGCAATATAGCATTTTGAGTAGTAGTGCTAGTATCCACATGAGGCTCACAAGGTGTTGCCTTAGATATGATAGCCTCATGAGCTAACTTTAGCCTATCATGAGAGGCTAGAAGATCCTCATGGGAGCGAGAAAGCTTTCCATGATTTTCTTCCAATTTCCCATAATTGTAAGTTAGCAATTCAAGTTGAGCCCTTAGCTCAACATTCTCCTTCAAGATAGATGCTTCACAAGAAGTAGAGTTAGTAGCACAAGCATCATTATCAATAGCAATAGGAGAAGGCAAGTTGGCATGCTCTTTTAGATAAGAAGCTTTAAGTTGCTCATGCGACTCGGTGAGTTTGGTGAGCGCACTCTCAATGACCCTTGAGCCCTTTTTGAGTTGCTCAAAATCCTCAAGGAGTTTAGCATTAACAAACACAAGCTTATCATTTTTTAGCTTTAGTTCATTTGCCATCTCAAGAGCTCTATCATGGTTTTCCTTTTCTCTAGACAATTCTAGAGCAAAGGTCTCCTCAAGAGCTTCCTTGATGGTTTGTTCTTCTTCAAGTTCATTCTTTAATGATGCTACATCATCGGCATACTCTCGTTCAAGAGCACCCTTTTTATCAATGGTGTTCTCATGCATCCAAATAAGTTTTTGGCTCTCAATAGCGGTAGTCAAGATTTCAAAGAAGTGAGTGCTAGCAATTTTATCTTTGCAAATAACCTTGAATACGCTCTTACCCTTATCGCGTAGAGAGACAACCCAATCCTCTTCTTCATATTCATCCTCATCCTTATCACCACGAGACATATTAGGTTCCATGGTAGGAGGTACCGTGGAACCCTTGGCCATAAGGCATATATGAGGACCGTGAGATAAAGATGAGGAGTTACTTGAGGCTCCTTTCAAGATCTTGTCTTGACCAATAGAATCTTTGGTTTCCTCTACATTGTTAGACACACAACAACTAGAGGAAATAGAAGCATTTTTATCATGGTCACAAGACAATGCAAGCATATCATCATTAGATTTATTCAAGCAACTTACACATGATATGCAAGGACTATCAACACAAGCATGTAAATCATTTCTAGTGCTAGATGTGTTTAAGTCCAAAGATGAAGCATTGCAATGAGATAGAGATGAAGAATCATCAATAGTAAGCTCAATATCAACATTGCAATTTTCATCACCACTCACCATATCATTACCTTGTGTCTTACCACACTTTGGTGAAGTGGATGAAGATGAGAACTCATCACGCCCGAAGTGGAAGCAATACAATCATCCTCAATAATATTGGACACATCATATTTATCTTGAAGCTTTGTCCATAATTCATGAGCGCTCCCAAAAGGCATGATTGAAGAAGTAACTACATTGCTCACAACAATGGAAAACACATGAGAAGCAAGAGCATCGAGACAAGAGTTTTTCTCCTCCTCAAGAGATAAATTTTGAGGATCCTTAGGAGAAGAAAAAACCATGTCAAGAAATCGCTCCATGTCCGGGGACATACGCCGCAAAATATTAAGCACATAAATTTTCCATAGATCATAATTTGTGCCATCAAATATAAACAAGTTATTGTGCGCTAATCCCCTAGCCGACATCTTTACTCTCAAGGCGGTGAAGCCTAAGAATGAGAGACCTTGCTTTGATACCAATTGAAAGGACACGGATGTCGCCTAGAGGGGGGTGAATAGGCGATTTAAAACTTTTACGAGATGGGCTTAACAAATGCGGAATAAAACTAGCGTTTACTTTGTCAAGCCCAAAGCCTATATACTATGGTTCACCTATGTGCACCAACAACTTATTCTAAGCAATACAAGCAACTATGTGATAGCAATATATATATATAAACTTATGCTAAGCAATACAAGCAACTATGTGATAGCAAGATATATAACATCAAGCACGATGGCTATCACAAGGTAAAGTGCATAAGTAAAGAGCTCGGGTATAGAGATAACCGAGGCACGCGAGAGACGATGATTTATCCCGGAGTTCACACTCTTGCGAGTGCTAATCTCCGGTGGAGAGGTGCGGTGGCTTAGTGCTCCCGAACGCCACAAGAGGCTCACCTTGAGGTGTGGTTGCTCGATGCACACCAACGCCACAAAGGCCTCACCCCAAGATGCGGTACTCACACCACACACCGAACGCCATGAAGGCGCCTCACCTAAATCTCCGGTGACCCTCGCCACAAAGGCCTAGGTCACGGTTCCACTAAGGGATTTCCTTCGAGGCGGAAACCGGGCCTTACAC
The DNA here is from genome assembly GCA_030979885.1 of Lolium multiflorum. Classification (NCBI taxonomy): domain Eukaryota; kingdom Viridiplantae; phylum Streptophyta; class Magnoliopsida; order Poales; family Poaceae; genus Lolium; species Lolium multiflorum. The sequence continues at coordinate 141,872,065 of CM061752.1, forward strand.
AAAGATTGGGGCACACATCCACAACTTAATTGGAGGCTCCCAACAAATCGCCACAAAGGCGTAGAATCCGTCTAGGGTTCCAAGAACCCAAGAGTAACAACCTTCTTGATTTCACCACCACGAATCACCGTGGAGAACTCAAACCGATGCACCAAATGCAATGGCAAGAACACCACAAAGATGCTCAAGTTCTTCTCTCTCAAATTCCAACAAAGCTACAAAAGCTATTGGGGGAATAAGAGAGGAAGAACAAAGGAATTCACAAAGAACACCAAGATCAAGATCTAGAGAGTTCCACTCACAAAGAGATGGATTTGATTGGTAGAAATGTAGATCTAGATCTCCTCTCTCTTTTCCCTCAAGAATATGCAAGAATCATGGGAGGAAAAGAACTAGGGCAAGCTTTGAAGTACAACAATGGAGGGGAGAGAGAGAAAGTGAACCAACCAGCCCAAGGAGGAAGAAGGGGGTCTTATATACCCCCTCCCAACGAAATATGACCGTTTGGGGCCTCCCAGGCCGGAAAATCCGCCCCCGGGCCGGATTATCCGCCCCCCGAAATCGCCCCTGGCTCGGGCCGGATATTTGGCCGGATATTGTCCATGTTTTGTCCTTCGGGCCGGATTATCCGCCCCCCAGAAAACTGCAGAATCACCAAAACTAAAACGGGCATAACTTTTGCATCCGGACTCCGATTTTGATGATCTTGGGCTTGTTTTGAAGCTAGGAACAAGCTCTACAAGATCATGCAGGAAACCATCATAGTCCAACAAGGGAGGATAGAAACAAATGATGAAAGGTTTGACCTATCTAAAAAAGACATACCGGTAAAACTTCCAAACTTGAAAATGCAACAAGTTGCCCATGCAAAAACCATTCTCAATGAACTAGAGTTTGTCATGAGAATAAGAACAAGCTCTAAAACATCAAATGGATAAGATCCAAATAAAACCAAGAAAGATGATGAACCAAACTCGAAAACGCAACAAGTGATCTATGTGAAATCCGTTTTCGATGAACTAGAGCTTGTCATGAGAATAAGCACAAGCTCTAAAACATCACATGGATAAGGTCCAAATAACAACCAAGAAAGATGATGCAAGGATGCAAAGGTTTGAGCTCTCTCCGAACGATACGATCGAGTTACTCACTCGAGAGCCCTCTTGATAGTACGGCAACTAAACTATAAACCGGTCTCCAACTACACTATGAGACCGGTGAGAAAGAAACCCTATCAAGAGCAAACCTTATACTTGCGCATTCCACTTGAGCTCGATGACGACGATCTTGACCTCAAAAAGATGGAACGCCTTTCTTGCTTGTGTTTGCTTGACGAAGTCTTGTGGATTGCTCCCCCATAATCCACCATGGGAGAGCTTCTTCTTCGGCGCATCTTCACATAACCATGACCACCATGTGGATTGCTCCCCCATAATCCACCATGGGAGAGCTTCTTCTTCGCGCATCTTCACATATCCATGATCACCATATGGATGGCAAGACTCAAGCAAAGGACCTCTTCGAGATGGCTCATCTTGAACTTGCACTTCATTTCTTCATTCTTCATCATGTTGATGTCTTGAAGTAACTTGAGGGCTCACTTCACCTTCATCTTCAAGACATACTTGACACTTGATATCCTTCATCAAATTCTTCTTATTGCAACCTTGAAGCCAACATATGGTTCAAGAATTGCCTATGGACAACTCCTACAAATATAACTCAATGCAAACATTAGTCCATAGGGATTGTCATTAATTACCAAAACCACACATGGGGGCTCCATGCACTTTCAGATGCATAAGAAATTATAGATACGTTGGAGACGTATCATTCACTCAGTGCATATCGTTCTGCATCAATAGCCAGCTCGCCTTTCTTCTTTATAATAGCAGCCATGGCGTGGATACCACGCATATCATTTTCCATTTGAAGAATGCGAGCCTTCATGCATTGAAGCCGATCACTTTCAGAATCACCAGCCAAAGAACTTTCGACAAAAGAAGGTACAAGAGTCACCTGCAGAATACATCGTCAAGTGTGTCAAGGAAAATACAATATCAATTGTTTTCACCCCCATCGGGAGCATGCATCCAAAAGTCGGGAACATTACAATTAAAACATCGAAAATCTGGCAACATTGCCAGCATGGAATTCATTACAACCAAAAGGCCTTAGAAAAAGCATTGTTTGATCCAAACGGTAAGATTACAACTTGACAAAGGAAAGTTCATGGAGCTTGAGTCGGTGTTGATAAACTGGGGCCAGCTCTTCCAGCAGTTGATTTGTTATCCGATACCAATTCAAGAAGTTGTGGGGCGCATTTGCGCGCTGATACTTCAAAAAGGCTTAGGTCCATAGCTTGCCCATCTTGATCCTTTGACATCTCCTTCGTCATTAGATCCATATCGGCTTTAAAGTCGTGCCCCATCATAAGCTGGAAAGCAAGGAGAGCGATGCAGGCACGCAAGGTACGTTTGAATGCCTCGATGGTGCCTTCGGTGTCAACTGCGAAAGTGTCCGTCAGCTGCTCCAGCGACTTCTCTTGATTGGCCTTCGGAAAGATCATGGCATGAAGCCTCGACATAAATCTCTTGTTCTTCTGGAGAAGAGCTCGGATGAGGTCGCCGGACTCAATTTCCATAGACAGAGCATCGGCAGAAGAACTATCTGGGAGCTTGCCTATAGAACCAGCAGGAATATTGGCAGCTTCTGCAGAAGATAAGCAGTGAAAGTTGCAACACAATGAAGATTAAGTAAAGTAGATTCAAGGATAAGATAGTAAAAAATTACAAAGCAAAGCCAAGGTGGATTAGCGAAGAAGATCATCCTTTTCCTTCCTTTGGGCTTCGGCTTCCGCCCTCTCCTTTTCCTCCTCCTTCAACCTCTTCTTCACTTGGTCAAGTTCCTTTTTCAACGAATATGCGTTTTGACGAGCAGTGGCAGCCATTTTTATTGCTTGATCAAGTTTTGAAGAAGTCGATTGCACCTCCTCTTGAAGTCGAGCCTTATCGGCTTCGAGTGAAGAGAACTGGGAGGCAAAACCCTTCAAAATAGTGATGGCCGTTTGAATGCCCTATAAAAATGAAAAGAAGACAAAATCAAATTAGCACCTTAATAACAATGTATCTTTTGAAGTCCACACTCGATTGCAAGCAGTTGAATGTAGACTCGGGGACTGGTAGAAGATGAACCATCATAAAGAAAAGCAAAAGTCGAAACACTTCCAGGTTTCCTGATGGAAGAAGGGGAAATAGCAGCGGCAGCTGCCGAAGGAATCTCTTTCCCCTTCGAAAGGGAAGAGGCAGTCGAAGGTTGAGCAGCCATAGCTGCTGGCAGAGCAGAAGCTTCAGAAGCTGCGGGAGTTGGCCTGCTGGGGCTCGCCTTCGCCTTCTTCGAAGGAGGATCTATACAGCCTTCGTCGCTATAGGCATATAAATCATTCAGAATGAGTAGAAGAATACAAAGCAAATTTGGGAACAATGGAAGAAACTTACAAGTCGATCAGATCGTCCTCATCCGCAAAGCTGCCAGAAGGTCTCTTCAGCAGTTGTGCGCTGGTTTTCTCTGGAGCTGCATCAACAAAGGGAGCATGATCGGCATTAAGGATGGCAATTTTACCCATGGGTACGGGTACCCGCGAGTATCGTACCCGCATGGGCAGGGTATGGGTACACTTTTCTGCCCATGGATAGTACCCATACCCTGCCCGTTAAGTCATGGGTAGGGCACGGGTATAGCCTCGTACCCGCGGGTAAACCCATACCCTGCACATTTATTGTCACATCTTACGTGACATGCCTATTTTTTGTTGACTTATGAGTTAGAATATGAGAATCTGATTTTTATATTATTTTAATTGATATGTACTCAACTACCTGTTATTGAGTTGAGATAATTAATTTTTTAATCAAAGTTGTTATCGATAAATGTAAAATTTTAATTGACTTGTGTACAATTTAACCTATCCACCGGGTACCAAATGGGTGCGGGTACCCGTCGGGTATGGGTATGGGTAAAGTTTTATACCCATGGGTACGGGTATGGGTAGAAGTTTGTACCCATTTTCTATATGGGTACGGGTATGGTATTGCTCTACCCTGCCCATACCTTGCCCATTGTCATGATTCAACTCCGATGTATCACTTAAGTCATCAACGAAGGATCTATGATCTGCAGAAAAAGCTTCAGGATTGGCATGATCATTGTCTTCATCTTCAAGAACTTCATTTTCTTCAGCACAAGATTCTATGTTGACAGTAGAATCACCCTCTTCAAGGTTTTCATCCGACACATTCGGAAAGTACTCGGCAGTTGATGGAACCTATCAGTTTAGATGAAGATTTAATAAAAGGAAGCAGAGTATATCGAGTGAAAATTTCAGTATGAACAGGGAAGAGATTCACCTCAGTTGATTGATGATCAAAATCATAAGGCTCCTGGAGGGCCAGAAGTGGAATCGAGTCCTCTTGACTAAAATGAGTCAAACGTCTAACTTCATCCAGTAGTTCCTTCTCAGATAATTCTGCGACATTGACTCTAGTTTCATCCTTAGGACCCGAATATAACCACATCTGGTGGGCTCTGGACATAATTGGTTGGATGCGGCGTTTCATAAAAACAGCCACAGTTTCAGTGCCCGTCATAGTTTGGCCGTCAGATTCCTTAATCCGAAGAATTCTATCAAACAATTTGTCGACTACAGGCTTTTCTTCGGATGTCAATGTATTCTTCCAAGATTTATTTGGCACAACTTCAAGGACATCGACAAACTTCGGCAGACGCATGTTACCTGCCGATGAATCTTTGAGGTAGAACCACTTCAATCTCCACCCCCTGAACTGACTCTCTCATTGGGAAATTGAAGTAATTCGCCTGCTTGCGGACAACAATCCCAACTCCGCCGGTGACAAAGGAACCACTACCAAATTTGTAGCGTTTGACAAAGAAGATCTTCTTCCACAAACCCCAGTGAGGATCAATGCCAAGAAAAGCCTCACAGCGGGTGATGAAAATAACAAGATGTAGGATGGAATCGGGAGTTAATTGCCATAACTGAATCCCGTACACATGCAGAAGACGCCGGAGAAACTCGTGGGCAGGCAGAAATAATCCTCGATACAAGAGCGATATGAACATCACAGTAAAACCGGCTGGAGGATTGGGGTGCGAGGCCAAACCAGGTAATATGAAGTTTCCCTCTTCGGGGGAGATCAAACCAAGGCTGTGTGCCTTCTTCTCGTCGCGCTTTATCATTCTTGAAGCGGGCCAGTCGCGGGGGCATCCTTAGGCGCTGCGGCGGAAACCACCGGCGCTACCCTTTTCGATGCATCCGCGGTAAATTTGGCAACGGCGTTGCTCGAAGTAGCACCGGCGGCGACAACAGAGCCCTTCTTCTTCACCATCTTAGGGCGTGTTTGAGAGTGCGATGGTGGATTGAAGAACGGCGGCGGCGGCGCAGTAGCTGTGAGGAGGAGGAACAAAGAAAGAAGAGAAGTGGTGAAAGAGAAGAACAGAGGAAGTAAAATCTTTTTTCTCCTTTATAAAAGGGGAAGTTACCAAGGGATTGAACCAAGGGATCGGCGATTAGGTCACCACGTGTCATCACATCCATCATGCCAAAGGACATTTTCTCCCACCACGCGCGAAAATCGAGAAGGTGCCTCGGTTAGTACGCGAGGTTCGGTCATTTTCTAACTGACCACGCAGAAGTAGGGTGGGCCCGTCAGGTCACGTCTTGTCAATCGAGCCGCCACAGAAGCCACGTCACTGATGACATCACCAAAAGTATCGGCTCCTAATATAGCATCCGAAGGAAACTATCACATTGAGTTGCTCGACTTGAGTCTACGCACGGTTACAAGCATCTATCCCTAGACTCGGGGGCTACTCCCATCGGGAGCGCTGGACGCGCACCCAATAAAAAACTATTGAAGACACAGGGATATGGATTCGAAGATTTCAGAAGATCCAGGATCATGCCCGGGGACTTGATTCTGAGTAGGGTAATGTTATTTTGCCATCGGCAGTTAGCCAGCATCAATTTATCGAGTAAATTTGGGCACGTTACTCCAATCCTTTACGTACTATCAACTGGCATGACTTTACTCTAAGTTTTTAAAGACCCGATATAGAAAAAGATATTGGATGATTACGGCAGCTTGCGAAAAACATCGGCAGCAAAAACATTCGAGTAGTACAACTTGAGTCTACACACGGTTGCAAGCATCCGTGCCTCGACTCGGGGGCTACTCCCGTCGGAAGCGCTGGACGCGCACCCGATATAAATATGCTCTTGATTTCAAAATGGTGAGAAGAGATCAAGTCCTTCCAGCAATTATGGATATTCGACACAAGACAATTTTAGTCCATGTACAAAGCTTTACTTTGGCTAGTCACTCGGGGGCTACTGATGTGGGCATTACCCTTCGGGTAACCAATATTACGCTCCTATGGCCCAACCAGGGGCCCATGAAGATCATCTACCGACCAAGGTGGGCCGATATGTCGGTTCCAAAGAAGGATCCTTGATGAACAGGGCAAGAAGATAATAGACAAGGAAAGTTTAGGCATAGAACTTTTTGTAACCTAGTCGAACCCGGACAGTACTTTCGGGACCTAGCCTGCAATATAAGGGTCAGGAGAGGGTCTACCGAGGGACACACAATCACAACAGCTAGATTCATCGCAGGTCTAGAGCTAGGTCATTAGAATCTTAGCCTCTCAATGAGATCTTAGTCATAGCCTTCGGCTACCCCATTATAACCGATATATTCGATAATCAAGATCAGGCAAGCAGGAAGTAAGGGTTTTACCTCATCGAGGGCCCCGAACCTAGGTAAATCTCTCTCCATGTATATTTGGTATCCGATGTCTCGTATCATCCTGCAGGATTCCGTCAACCCTAAGCCCCAAAAGGTGGGCATTGCCGAGGAGCACTTTCGTCACCAGTGATACCAGATGCAAACTCACCCATCAATCTAGCAACCTTGTCTTGACGATGCATCAATAATCAAGAAAGGGACTATTTCAGTTAAGATGTACACTATAATATGAATGTTTCGCACAAAAAGAAGAAACATAGAAAAAATATTATGTGAAGTGTTTACTGTGTCGTACATGTTTTAAGCAGTTTGGAGCGGTATTCGTATCAATCCATCATTCAAAACTAGATGCACCTCCAAACAAGTTGAAATTGACAACAAGGTGTGGCTTCAACTGATAGATAAATGAAAAACAAACAAAAGCATCGCATCGGACTATAACAAAAATACATAGATATATAAACACACACAAAAATTATCAGTTGGTAGCAGAATGAGGAGAACATGTTTAACTTGCGTCAAGATTACCATAACCTAACCTATCCCTGATCAAGTCGGCATCAAGAACAGTATCAACATCTTTCTTTGACCATATATTGACAACAAAACAGTAACTGCACATGGAACATACAACCTCCAGAAAGCTTCCCAGTAGAAAGCTCCTCATGCAATCTATCACAAACAAAATGACAAATGTTCATGTTCTAAACATTACTAATGTTATCATGCATATATAAATGACGAATAAATGATTGTTCAGCTAAGAATAATGTGAATGTGACCAAGAAAACTAAATAAAAAGTGTTTAGAACATATAGAAGAACAATATACCAATATAGGATAACATTTGTTGCTGACTTTGTTTGATGTGGTTGGTGCGAGAAAAGTGTAAACCAAGTACATCATCCAAACTTGCTTGAAAATATCATCATCTTGTGTCATCTCTGCCAACATGGTAAAGACACCAGTAATTTTTGGCATACTGCTATGGTCAGGAAATAACAAAGGACCTAGACGAGCCTCAATAACAGCATCCACTGCATATACCATAGGAATCTCTGCTCGCGGAAGACCGAGAGTACGGTAAATAGAATCAGCATTAAGAGAAATTCTGCCACGACCAGGTATGACAAACTCTCGAAAAAGCTTATCATACCTGCGAGCCAGCCAGTTTATCAAAGGATTATGCAGAACATGACACTTGATGTCAAGAAATGCTTCAGGATCCATATTCTCAATTCCTTTCTTCTGGCCAACACTTAGATGTTCATATAACCTCACAACAGGCCAAGGAGAGGCCCTATTCCTAGCCCGCTCACTAGCATTCAACATTTTTCGAACAGCTAACTGATCACGCCATGTTTCTTGTTGCCCGCCATGGAAACAAACAAGCTACAAAAGCACAAACAAAGGAAAACATCAATGTAATGGGAAAAATAACTTAAACTTTCAGCAAGCAAAAAAATTGTTGTATTAGTTCGGTACAGAAAGCAAGCAACACACTGAATTAACAGGCGGTATGGTGTGGTTTGTATGATCTCACAGCAGCCTCCTGTTGAGGAGCTAATTCTGAGGGACATCCATGATAACAAGTGGAAGTTCATACACAAAAAAAGGTTGGTGATTATATCAAGCCCACCCAAGTCCAACTACAATATAAAATTGAGTAAGTCATAAGATCAAACACTGAAACAACAGGGTGGACTAGCAAGAACATCCACAGGAAAACACAAGAACACAATACATAACCAACTTATCAACAACAGCCAGCTCTAGGGTGTTGCTGCTCCAAACCATAAAATTAGGCACGACCTACGGTGAGCGCGTGCATCTAGGGTGGCCATGAAACAACAATGACAAGTAGAGCCCTGACAACATTTAGATCATCACACACCGAACTGAAGGAACACATCTGGCTATCCTCCCTCAAACACACAAAAAAAACGTAAGAAAACTCCAAGGAGAAGTACACAAGCCAATGGATTTGCGAAAGAACGAACCTCCCCGGAGAAGAAATCCACCGGCGACTACTGCCTCCCACCAGATATGGAAAATTAGACCGTTGACTAGATCCCAAATCCTTCCCTGAGAACGCAAGATAAGATCCACCCTTACTGATGACCTGAGTGCAGTAGATATCGATACCGCACGCTCTATGTAGGGAGAATCGCCCCTCGTCGTCGATGTCTCCGTCGGTGTTGAATGCCAGGAGACAGGGAGAGAAAGCAACGGGCCAACGGAGGGGGAATAGATTTCCGATTCAAAATATTTCAAAAAAGGTTGGGAGAGTGGGGGCGAAAAGTTGTGGCCTAAAACGGAATAGTGCCCAGTTGACAGAAAAGGAAGGAGGAGAGGTTGTGCGCCATCAGAAACCGACCGCGCGAGCGGTTGAGTGCCAAGGAGGAAATTCGGTCTTCTCCTACCTTGAGACCTTGGCAACCTACTCTCTCTCCACCATTACTAATGTTGGATGAGTTTGGAAAAACTGTTAGATATGCTGCAGAGAGATGTTGTAGAACAATGTAAACATTTTTAAAAAAATATTACATACTCTAGAAAAAATTGATGCATACGATCGTTTTTGTACCATAATCAAATGTGCAGAAATCACTCGCTTAAATGAATCGGTCAAGAAGGTGGCTGGTGAGGTTTTACAGCCAGGCTGTGTAAACTAGCGTTGGCCAAAACTTTCCTCAAAAAGAAAAAAAAAAGCGTTGGCCAAAACTTGGAGGACTGTGTTAATATGTGTGCTAATTGTCGTAACCAATTAGTAAGGACCCTGCTACACAGTGCAATAGCACTATATAGTCTACCGGAGTGCCCCCCTGTCCGAACCGTTTTCTTGCCGAAAATAGAAAGTGGTCCCGCCCGTGGTCCCGCCAGCTTTTCCACTTTGGACCGGCGGGCCAGGACAAACCGCTAGGCTCCAAAAAAAGGACAGCTGCCCGTTGGCTGGCTTGCAGCCAACAAAAATCGTCCTGTTGCCCAGGCCAATCCCATCGCTTATACATCCTGTCCCTCAAACCCTACCTGTGATGTTCTTCCTCCTCCAGCCGCCAAACAGCTCCAGCATACACAATCCAGCATAAAAATTACATCTGAAGTTCAGCAACGTACCAGGAGACAAAAGCATCCGACCTGGGGATCATCATCCAGGTACACCATCTGCTGGCCATTAAATCTGCAAGTTCCTATTCTCTGTTCAAGCTCCTGAAGCTCTCATCTTTTTACATCTACAAAATCCTATTACCAGTTCCTGCTATTTCTCTTCTCTGATGGATTTCTACTCAAACTCTCAATCCCAGAGCTGCTTCTGTACACCTTTGTACATCTAACTCATGCTTTTCTAGCTCAAAACTTCAGCCACAAAAATTTTATGGCTGCAATTTGTTATGCTGTCATGAACTAGTAGATCTAGAGTAGTAGTTTTGTACAAAAATTTGAAAGAACACAGATGTATAAAGAACAGATGTTATGGGGGGAAAGTATGGATCTGGGGCATGTAAAAAAACAGGATTTTGCAAAACACAAAGTATTTTGAACCTGTACATGCATAAATGTTAACATTTGTTTCTGGAAAAATGCTGCCTTTGCGGTATTTCAAACGCTTTCCAATATGAAGGGACCAAAACATGGTGTTTCCCTACAGAAGATGCACATGCATGGTCTGATTACATGTGCATGTAGAACTGAATAACTGATATGCTATTTTGCATGTAGAAAGCATCATAACTGCCAAAAAGTTGATGTAATTTTGCACAAACTTGTAGAAACTAATCATAACTTGAAAAAATACATGCACAACTGATGTAAATTTCAACATGCATGTAGAATTCCAACTTCATTGTCACTGGAAGGACATCGACATGCCACTGATAAAGTTTTTTGCATGGATACATGTGCATTAATACCAGAACATGGTAGCTAAAAACACAACTAGAGTAGATACCAAACATTGTTGGTTCTGAGTGCATCCAAAATTCATGGAACTTCATTGTCTAGAACCTAAAAGACAAACCTAAAAGAAGGACTTTAAGCCTTGTTCTTTCCAGCTAGTAGTTGTTGGAGAATGACATCAGTTGGGTGGACATCCAAAACATCAGTTGGTGTAAGCTGTGCAGAAAAAATGAAAGTTACTGTTAGTTCTCAAGTAGATTCCTGTGCAAACTAGTATACATAAGAAATTTAAAATCATAAGATTTAAAAAACAAAACATTAGTTTTGTACATGTGTTACTAGTACAAAAGCACACTGAAAAACAAAACAAACTCATATGTATGTAAATGTTTCTACATTTGTATTGTAGCATCTGGCTAGTTTTTACAAGTGCTAGTTTGGTTTGCTTAAAGGAACCAGTAAGTTGAATTACATCTTACTCTCTATTTCAGATATGGCTGGAAGAAGTACTGGTGTTGGACTAGATCTTAATGAACCATTCATGGAAGATGTTTCAATGCTTGATGATTTGGATGAACAACCATGCAGCAGCAGTAAACCAACATACAGAGCAGAAGGATCGAAGAATTCAGAGAAAAGCAATACCGCAGCAAATGCAAGTACAGAGCAATGCAAAACAGGAGACAATTCAAATCCAGAACATAGCAAGCATGTGAATCCAGAGCAGAGCAATATAGGAGCTTCTGCTGACACGGAAGCTACAACCGGTCAGACACTGTCAAGTGATGATTCAGCAGGTGATGATGATGAAGAAGTTCAGTCGACACCGTGCAGTCAAACTGAAATCCAAACACCTTTCCCAGGGATGAAATTTGATACATGGGAGGAGGCAAAGATGCACTACAACAAATACGCCCATAAGATTGGATTTTCCATCAAATTTAGTACATCGAAGAACTCGACTCGTGATGGCCAGAAGGACAAGCAACTGTTTTTTTGTAACAAGAATGGGAAAAATGAGGACATTAATCAGCTAGAAGCTCCTCCGGTTCGTCAGAGGAACCGTACCATCACTAAGAAAACAGATTGCAAGGCTAGGTTGAGAGTAAAGAGGAAAGGGCAGAAGTGGCATGTGACATACTTCATAGAAGAGCACAATCACAAATTGGTTCGGAAGTTCTCCCTGAAGAAGTACTTAAGGTCTCATAAAGGAATTCCCAAGGAAGAAAAGGATTTTGTTAGGATGTTGCACAAGGTAAACCTGTCAGCTGGTAGGATTCTGAGGATAATGGGAGATGTGTATGGCGGGCTAGCTAATGTACCGTATGACAGCAAAGATGTAAGCAACTTCATGGCTACCATAGATGAAGAACATAAGCACAAGGACATGTCAATTTTGCTTGCTCATTTTGCGAAAATGAAGAAGGAAGATCCAGACTTCTACTTCAATCTACATACAGACCATGCTGACAAGGTTGACCGCATGATAAGGGCTAAGCCCAGGGATGTGCCCGATCTTCACGGATTTGAAGGGATTCGTGGGGGTAGGTGGATGAACGCGATGAACACGTGGGGGAACGCGGGGATACAACACACACACGCACACACGAGTTTTCCCTCGTTGGCTCGAAACACCAACTCAATAGAGATTGTAGGAAAAGACCTTCCGGTAGAAGTCCCGCAAAGAGATCGACAAATCAAAGCTCGGGAGATCTAGAAGGGCGAAAAGACCGGAAGGCTTGATAGAAGTGCAAGCAAAAGACCAAATAAGGTAGAAGTGCAAGCAAAAGATCAAACAATCGGTAGAAGTCGCCAAAGAGATCTTCACGAGTTGATAAGGAGCCCGGGTGGGGATACAAGATCATAGATCTAGGTAGGGTTCCCACAAGGGTGAGCTAAGCTCAGGTTTTCTTTCAAATCAAGTCTAATCTCAGATCTGAGCCAACTAGGCTATTTATAGGTAGGGGCGAATAGTTAAGTTACACGCTGAAAACTAGTGCTGTCTGAAGTTCGCGGTGGCGGAAGTTCCGACGGCGGAAGTTCCGGCCTGGGGGCGGAAGTTCCGGCCAAGTTCCGGTCAAGTTCCGAAAGGCCCGTTTCCTTGCGTAACATCCAGGGGCGTTTGACGGACTTTCGGAACTTGGGAACTTGGGGAAGTTCCGACCGGCGAAGTTCCGGTCCCTCGGGCGGAAGTTCCGGTCCGATGTTTTTTTCTGCGCGCTGGAGGGCATCTTGAAGGAATCTGGCCGGAAGTTCCGGTCCCGGAGGGCGGAAGTTCCGGCCTGGCGGGTAGCTCCATCTTCATCGTTTCCAGCTCTCTCTCCAACGTCTTGGTCTCCATGGCTTGTGTCTTGGTCGATGTACCTGATTGAACATAGGGTATTTGCATGAAGTAGCAAGCCATCCAAGGGGGTGTCAAAGTCATAGGTGGAGAGGAGCGAATTCACCTCTTGGCGTAGTGCTTGGGCTCGAGCTCGTGTCATTGGACCACGAGGAGGGCTTGTCGGTCTTGATGTAGTGTCGACCTTGGGTTGGGCTGCATCATCTCCCCCCTTGGGAAAGAGTCGTCCTCGACTCGATGTTCTCCTCATCTCCATGGTATGGTGAGAGGTCGGTCACATTGAACGTGTTGCTCACCAAGTACTTGGATGTTGGTATGTCGACGACGTAGGCGTTGTCGTTGATGCGCTTGAGGACCTTGAAGGGGCCATCACCTCGGGGCTTGAGCTTGGAGTTTCTTTCTTGAGGGAAGCGGTCCTTGCGAAGGTGTATCCACACTAGGTCGCCTTCATTGAAGATCCGTGCTTTTTTCTTCAAGTTTAGTCTTGTGGCTTGACGGAGAACTTGTTGCTCGATCGTTGCCCTTGTGTCTTCATGGAGTTTCTTCATGTATTGTGCTCGCTTGTCGATGTCCATGTTCACTTGCTCATGTAGCGGAAGAGGAAGGAGGTCGATCGCCGTAGGTGGTTCAAACCCGTAGACGACCATGAATGGGCTTCTCGATGTTGTAGAGTGCTTGGCGCGGTTGTAGGCAAACTCCGCATGTGGGATGCAATCTTCCCATGCTTTCAAATTCTTCTTGACAAGGACTCGTAGTAGCGTGGAGAGGCTTCGGTTCACCACTTCGGTTTGCCCATCGGTTTGGGGGTGCGAGGATGATGAGAACAAAGCTTGACGTTGAACTTGGCCATTAGTGTCTTCCAAAGATAACTCATGAACTTGACATCTCGGTCGGAGACAATGCTTCTTGGTACACCGTGGAGTCTCACAATTTCCCTAAAAACAAGGAGGCAATGTGTGAAGCATCATCCGTTCGGGAGCATGGTATAAAGTGAGCCATTTTTGAGAATCTATCAACTACCACAAAGATTGAATCATGACCATATTTAGTTCGAGGTAATCCTAGTACAAAGTCCATGCTTATATCGGACCAAGGAGCATAGGGAATAGGCAACGGTGTATAAAGACCATAAGAGTTGGAGGTGGACTTAGCTTGTAAACACGTCGTGCAACGGTTGCATAGGCGCTCCACATCACGCTTCATTCGTGGCCAATAGTAATGGGTGGAGAGCATAGAGAGTGTCTTGTCACGTCCAAAGTGACCCATGAGACCACCACCATGCGATTCTTGTAAGAGCAAAAGGCGAAGCGAGGACATTGGGACACAAAGTTTGTTGCCCTTAAACAAGAATCCTTGGTGCAAATAGAAATCATCTATGCCCTTTTCAATGGAACACTTTGCAAAAATTGGGCCAAAGAAATTATCGGAGGCATATTGTTCTTTGATTTCATCAAGACCCAACACATGGAAATCCAAACGAGTGAGTAAAAGGGTGAGTTTGCGGGAAAGGGCATCCGCAACGACATTGTCCTTGCCCTTCTTGTATTTGATTACATATGGAAAGGACTCAATGAACTCAACCCATTTTGCATGTCTTTTGTTCAAAGTGTGTTGACTTTTCAAATACTTCAAAGATTCATGGTCGGAGTGAATAATTAACTCTCTTGGCCAAAGATAGTGTTGCCAAACTTCGAGAACACGAACCAAAGCGTAAAGTTCCTTGTCATATATAGGATAGTTGAGGCGTGCGCCGTCCAACTTCTCACTATAATATGCCACGGGTTTTCCATTTTGCATGAGGACACCACCGATTCCAAGGCCACTCGCGTCACATTCTATCTCAAATGTCTTAGCAAAATCGGGAAGAACAAGTAGTGGTGCCTCGGTGAGTCTCTTTTTCAATTCATCAAAAGCTTTTTGTTGTGCTTTGCCCCAAACAAACGGAACATTCTTTTTTGTAAGTTCGTTTAAAGGGCAAGCGATGGTGCTAAAATCTTTCACAAAGCGGCGGTAAAATCCGGCGAGTCCATGGAAGCTTCGAACTTGACCAACATTTGTGGGAGTGGGCCAATTGTGGATGGCCTCAACTTTGGAAGAATCAACTTCAATCCCGTTGGCGGAAACCACAAAACCAAGAAAAACCAATTTGTTTTGAGCGAAATGGCATTTTGGTAGGTTGGCAAAGAGCTTCTCGTGGCGCAAGATGCATAAGACTTCTCTCACATGTTGAACATGGTCCTCGAGATTTTTGCTATAGATGAGGATATCATCAAAGTAAACAACCACGCTCTTGCCAATGAGAGGTCGCAAAATGTGATTCATAAGACGCATGAAAGTGGAAGGAGCATTGGAAAGACCAAATGGCATGACGAGCCATTCATAGAGACCAAGCTTGGTCTTGAATGCCGTCTTCCATTCATCACCAATTGCCAATTTGGTGGTAGCCACTACGCAAATCAATCTTAGAGAAAATGGTGGCACCACTCAATTCATCAAGCATGTCATCTAAACGCGGAATGGGATGTCGATAACGGACGGTAATGGCATTGATAGGGCGGCAATCCATACCCATCCGTTGCGTCTCATCCGGTTTAGGCACAAGAATGACGGGAACGGCACAAGGGCTAAGGCTTTCTCGAACATACCCTTTAGCGAGGAGGTCTTGTATTTGTCGTTGTATCTCCTTGGTATCTTCGGGGTTGGTGCGGTAGGCGGCGCGGTTTGGTAGGGGAGCGCCGGGTATGAGGTCGATGCGATGCTCGATGCCCCGAAGCGGTGGTAGTCCATGGGGTAGCTCGTCGGGGAAGACGTCTTGGAACTCCTTCAAAAGAGACAACAAAGACGAAGGAATGTTGGTTAAGTCATTAGTCTCCTCCGAGGGGCCCTTGCAAATGAGCACGTAGTGTAGGGTGGTGGATGGGTTGTGGTGCACTTCTCTCATCTCACTCTTGGTAGCTAGGAGGACACTCTTCATCTCACTCACATATGGTTTGTGGCGCTCACTCTCTTTTTGGTGGATCACTCTCTCACCTCTCAACTCACTAGTGATAGTGGCTTCCTTAGCCCTCGCTAAAGCCTTTGCATTGTCCGCAATTACTTGGCTAGGAGTCATTGGGCGTAGGATGTAGGTCTTGTCGTTGACCTTGAAGCTATAGGCATTTGTGTAGCCATCATGGTTGGCTTTCTTGTCATATTGCCAAGGGCGACCAAGTAACATGTGGCACACCGTCATAGGCACGACGTCACAATCAATGGTGTCTTCATAAGCGCCAATCTTGAAGGATATCGTGACGGTGTGTTGGATCTTCACATTTCCATTGTCGCTTAGCCATTGCACATGGTAGGGATGGGGGTGTTTCCGGAGCGGGAGGTTTAGCTTGGTGCATAGTTCGGTGCTTGCAAGATTGTGGCAACTCCCTCCATCGATGATAACCTTTATTGACTTGCCATTGATTCCGGCTCTTGTTTGGAAGATATTGCACCTTTGGTCTTCATTGGGAAGTGCATGGGTTGTCAACACTTTGGTCACCACAAGAGAAGGGCTTGCATCATGCACACATAGGACTTGCTCTTGGTCTTCCAAGGCATCATCTTCATGAGAGGTTGCGGCTTGTACCAAGGCTTCATATTCACCTTCACTCAAGTACTCCACATCTCCATCATCTCGAGTGATCATAACTCTTGTGTTCTTGCATTCAAAGGATTTGTGTCCTTGAGCACCACACTTGAAGCAAGTGATGTTACTAGATCCGGTGGAAGCTTTGGAGGATATGGTTGATTGCTCCGGCTTGAAGCTTGTTGTCTTGATGGCACTTCTTGCTTGCTTTGGAGGATCCTTGGAGGCAAGTGCACTTGTGTTCTTGATGCTTGAGGAGGCATTCATGGCATTTCTTGCGGCGAAGAAGGTCTTTGTCTTTGCACTTGCTAGGTCTTCTCGCACTTGGCGCTCGGCCCTTGTTGCTTGGTGGAGTAGCTCAACCATGTTTTTGTAAGGCAAGAATTCCACTATCCTCTTGATGGGGATGTTCAAGCCATTCAAGAATCTTGCCATAGTTTGCTCTTCTCGCTCATCCACATTTGCACTCATCATTGTCATGTGCATCTCCTTGTAATATTCCTCAACGGACTTGTAGCTTGCTTGAGTTGAGTGAGCTTGTTGAAGAGGTCACGCTTGTGGTGAGTTGGTACAAAGCGGGTGTGCATGACTTCTTGCATCTCTTCCCATGTGTCAATGGGTGCTAAGTCTTCCTTCTCACGCTTCTTGTTTACCTCTTCCCACCAAACATTTGCATATCCTTCAAACTCAAGTGATGCCATGGCAACTTTCTTTGCTTCGGAGAAGTTGTGGATGCGGAATATCTTATCAACCTTGAGGACCCAAGACAAGTATGCGTCGGGATCTTCCTCTCCTTGGAACTTGGGCATGGTGAATTTTAGCTTCCCAAAGATTTCTTCCTCATTGCGGTCATTGCGTCTAGGAGGTGGTCTTTCTTCACCATGAGCTTGACGTTGTTGAGGTTGAGGTTGTGGACCTTGAGCATCTTCATTGTTGTTTCTTTGTTGTTGAGGAGGAGGTGGTCTTCCATGACCTTCATCTTGATCATCATTGTTGTGGCGTTGATGGGGCCTCACACTTTCTTCACTTGATGCTTGGTGATGATTTGAGTCTTCCTCCATCTCAACATCTCGTGCTTGATGAGGTGGTCTTCTACCATGAGGGCGATCATCATGATGACGACGGTTGTCTTGACCTTGACGGCGTGGTGCCCTATCACGAGGAGGTTGATCAACATTGATGATGCGGCGGTCTTGGTTCACTTCTTGTTCGGCATTATGGTGGTGCCTTTGAGCATTGGCCACTTGAGATGGGCGAGGTTGCCCTTGATGTTGACGTGCCTCTTGCTCTTGGCGGAGCCTTTCTTGCTCACGTGCATGAAGGAGATCTTGATCATGACGAAGACGTTGTTGTTCCTCTTGGAATTGAGCATGGAGATGTTCTTGTTGAAGACGTTCTTCTTCAAGGCGTAGACGTTCTTGGACAAGTCGAAGTCGTGCTTGCTCCGCTTCTTGAGCTTGTTGTTGAAGCACTTGAGCATCCACATTATGGTGGCGTGGGTCTTGATTGGAATCATGGTGCGACGATGTAGGAGCTCGTGACCTTGAGCTATGAGAGCGCGAAGACCTTGAATGGTGTCTTCTATCTTCTTGACGGTTGAGTGTATGGAGGATGTTGTCCAACGCCGTCTTCATTTCTCTTGTTTCTTGACCTTGTATGGCGAGTGTTGCCTTCAACTCATTGCCTTGAGATTCAATCTTCTCATTGAGTTCTTGCACTTGATTGTTGAGGTCAATCCTTTGCACTTGAGCTCTTTCTTCATAGCGGACGTTGGTATCCTTGAGCATGGCTTCAAATTGATTGAGCTTGGCGTGGACGGCTTGAGTAGCTATCCAATGTTGGTGCCGCGTCATCGGTAGTTGGTTCCCTTCTCCACTAGACATGGTTACAACTAAAACAAGAACTATGTGGTGGGTGGTTAGGAAAGACTACCAAGAGTGTCAAAACTTGCAAACCAAAATCGAAAAGGTGTTTCAAGTCGAGGAACAACCGATATGTATGCACACACACAAAACAAAACTCTATATGGTGTTAGGTATGGGTGTGGAAAGCCAAATGGAAGAACCAAACGAAAAGTCTATTGTCAAAAGTGGGTAAGATCCAAAAGTCACAAGTCAAAGGCGGTGATCACAAAAGGCATACACAAGGTGGAACACACACGTGGGACAAAATGGGGTTAGCGCGACGGAAAATGAGCACGAACAAAATTGGTCCTAACGAAGACTACTAGCTCGGTGTCACGCTAACGCAAGAGAGACCGTGGCTTGGTTGCAAAATTGAGAAGCAACAAGATTTGCGCAAGACGCCTCTCTTCTCTTTTCTCTCTTTTGCTTATAAGCTTTGGACTCTTTTGTGTATAGGTGTCACTCACACTCTTTTTCTTTTTCTTTTTCTCCTTTTTTTTGTATGCTTAGAAGCTTTCTTTTTCTCACTATCTATGTAAGTATGTCACACTTCTTTTGCCTATCTTTTCACACGAGCTTGCTTCGTAGCTTTGCTCAACACACGCACACCCTCACGGTCGGGACGCTTGCGCAATGCTTCGCAACACTAGAAAGCCACTCTCGATAGGAAAGGTACGCAAAGGAAGCTAAGGCTACAAGTTAGGGGGCAAGTTATACCACTTGATGACGGTGGCCGACGATGTTGAACTTGCTATGGTGGAAAGTGTCAAATGAACCGCTTGGATCCTCGGGGTGCCGTTGTCGTTGATGATGTTGCGGAAGCTTAGTGGTAGCTGAAATGGCACACACAACAAAGTCCAAACACAAGGGGTTAGTGCCAAAACGAAAAACGAAGAAAGCTGTCAAAAATTCGGCCAGGCGGAACTTCCGGTCCTGAGGGGCGGAACTTCCGTCTGGGCGGAACTTCCGGTCCTTGGGGGCGGAACTTCCGTCGCAATCAGATCTGCGGACTGTTCTTCGATTTGGGCGGAAATCCGGGCCGAAAATCTTCGAATTCGTGGAAAATTTGGCACTAAGAGCGGTGGGAAGGTGGGGGACTTGCAGATCAACACCAAAGACAAGTTTCTATTGGACCAAAACCACCAAAACTCAACAAATCGCGAGATCCAACCAAGGCCAATTTGGGGCTATTTTTTTTTTGGAAAATTTTTGGGCGAAATTGGTGGAATTGGTGGGTGTGGGGGTCAAATCCGTGGCAACCAAGGAGCTCTTGATACCATATGATAAGGGCTAAGCCCAGGGGATGTGCCCGATCTTCACGGATTTGAAGGGATTCGTGGGGGTAGGTGGATGAACGCGATGAACACGTGGGGGAAACGCGGGGATACAACACACACACGCACACAATTCGAGTTTTCCCTCGTTGGCTCGAAACACCAACTCGATAGAGATTGCAGGAAAAGACCTTCCGGTAGAAGTCCCGCAAAGAGATCGACAAATCAAAGCTCGGGAGATCTAGAAGGGCGAAAAGACCGGAAGGCTTGATAGAAGTGCAAGCAAAAGACCAAATAAGGTAGAAGTGCAAGCAAAAGATCAAACAATCGGTAGAAGTCGCCAAAGAGATCTTCACGAGTTGATAAGGAGCCCGGGTGGGGATACAAGATCATAGATCTAGGTAGGGTTCCCACAAGGGTGAGCTAAGCTCAGGTTTTCTTTCAAATCAAGTCTAATCTCAGATCTGAGCCAACTAGGCTATTTATAGGTAGGGGCGAATAGTTAAGTTACACGCTGAAAAATAGTGTTGTGCTGAAGTTCGCGGTGGCGAGTTCCGGCCGACTTGGCGGAAGTTCCGGTCGAGGCGGAAGTTCGGCCTGGAGGGCGGAAGTTCGGCCCGGCCGAAAGTTCCGGCCAAGTTCGGTCAAGTTCCGAAATTAGCCCGTTTCCTTGCAAACATCCAGGGGCGTTTTGACGGACTTTCGGAACTTGGGCGGAACTTGGGCGGAAGTTCGGCGGGCGGAAGTTCCGGTCCCTCGGGGCGGAAGTTCCGGTCCGATGTTTTTTTCCTGCGCGCTGGAGGGCATCTTGGGGGCATCTTGAAGGAATCTGGCCGGAAGTTCCGGTCCTGGAGGGCGGAAGTTCCGGCCTGGGCGTTGTAGCTCCATCTTCATCGTTTCCAGCTCTCTCTCCAACGTCTTGGTCTCCATGGCTTGTGTCTTGGTCGATGTACCTGATTGAACATAGGGTATTTGCATGAAGTAGCAAGCCATCCAACGGGGTGTCAAAGTCATAGGTGGAGAGGAGCGAATTCACCTCTTGGCGTAGTGCTTGGGCTCGAGCTCGTGTCATTGGACCACGAGGAGGGCTTGTCGGTCTTGATGTAGTGTCGACCTTGGGTTGGGCTGCATCACCGCATCTTCTGGGTTGATGGTGCTGCAATAGCGGCTTACAAAAACTACAGTGACTGCCTCTCATTTGACAGTACCTACATGACAAATGAGTACAACATGCCGTTTGCTCCTTTCATAGGTATCAACCGGTACGGCCAAACTATACAGCTAGGATGTGGTTTTCTGAAGAATGAAAACGTGGAAAGTTTTGTTTGGTTGTTTGAAGAATTTCTTGAAGCTATGGGTGGACTACAACCAGATAATTTCATAACCGACCAAGACGCTGCTATGAGAACTGCAATTCTTCAATGTTTTCCAGATTGCACACACAGAAACTGTAGGTGGCACATCATGCAAAATGCACAGGCTGTGTTGGGTAATTTCTTGTCTAAACATGAGGACCTAAGGCAGGAACTGAATGAAGTAATAGACTACAGCATGTCAATTGAAGAGTTTGAAATGAGATGGGCAGAGATGATTATGAAACACAATGTATCTGACAACACACATCTGAGTGATCTATATCATCTTAGAGCCACATTTGTCCCAGCATATTTCAAGGAACGCTTCTTCCCTTTCCTACAAACTACTGCTAGGAGTGAGGGGTTCAATGCAGTTTTGAAAAGATATGTTAGCCCACACAACAGCCTACACCATTTTTTCGAACAATACTTGAAGTTGCAAGAGAAAATTGATGTTGGAGAGGATTCAGTTGAATTTAAGGATGAAGACAAGATTTTCAGGCTATGGGGTGATTATCCATTAGAACAACAAGCTTTGGATGTGTATACGCACCCCATCTACATGCGTTTCCGAGCAGAACTGCGGAAAGTTACGTCCTACAATGTACAGCATGTTGATGGCCACAATTATGATGTTACACCAATTAAACCTTATGTTTACGGATATGGCAAGAACAGATACAGGGTTGAGGCTAATATGGAGACTGAAACTTACAACTGCGAGTGTTGCAAGTTTAGCAGGGATGGTTTGCTATGTTGCCATACTTTTAGAGTTATGGTACAGTTGGGTGCTACTGAGTATATTCCAGAAAAATACATACTACGAAGGTGGAGAATGCTTGAAGATACAATAGTGGAGGAGAAGATGGAATTGCCCAAAGTCCCATCAGAAAGGAAGCCAACTAACAAAGAGAGACAGCTTATACGTTATGGAACTCTATGTAATGACTACACTAGAGTCGCTAAAATTGCATCAACTTCTGATAAAGGGAAGGCATTAGCAGACAAGTACATGCTAGCTTTGGAGAAAGATTTGTTAGCAATGAAAGCTGCAGAGTCTGCAAAGCGGAAAAATAAAAAGAAAAGTAATGCAACTCAAGATGATGCACCAGATGTAGGCAATGTTGGTCATTCTGGGCAAGGTAGCTCTACAAAATTTGATGTTGAAGATCCAGAGTATGTATCAAAACAAGGTCGACCAGCAGAAAAACGGAAACAATCTGGGTTGCATTTGAAGGCTTCTAAACCTGTGAAATGCACTGTCTGCGGGTCTAATCAGCACACTGCAGCTTCATGCAAAGACAAGATAACCCCAGCACCGGAGCAAACAGAAATAGACTTCTTCCGTAACATGGTCTAGATGTATAAACTGTTTTATGTTTTGGTAGTTGGTGCATTATAATATAATGCAAAAGTGTGTGGTGGATGTAAAAAATATTAAAAATCATTGTGTTGAAACATCACGATTTTAGTGCACTTGGATCTGCAATTTAGGTTGTAGCTACATAATGATTTATCAGTGCAATATCTATTGAATGCACTTGGAAAAGCAATACACAAGGAAAAACATCTTATTCTGTGGGTATATAAATGTACAATAGTGGTCAAGGACGACAGATATGATTTGCATATAGGCATTGAAAAAATAAAAGTAACATCATCAACAGTAATTTTTTACATTGTGAAAGTAAAATCGGCAAAGCTATCCATTGCCATACCAGCGGAAAGACCTTGGCTAACAACTGTTGAACAGTAGTTCTTCCCAGTTGATCAAGTTCTCCTGACGGTCCATCCATTTTTTCAGAAACAGCTTCCTATATGCTGGCATGTCAGATGCTTTGATTGGTAGCATCCTTTTGCCATCCCATGATTCAATAAACTTTAGCATGAAGTAACCACAGTCGTACCTAGAAAAAAAGAAACAATATCCATTGCTGAGAAAACATTTATAACAATATATGTAAGAAGAAATGTGTTGAAGAAAATAGAGTTGACAGAGAGGAAATTTACGTTGTATCTTGTTTTGTGGTTTGAATGAAGACAGTCTTATATGCTGAGATGTCAATCTTGGACTCACTGTAGTTGACCTGCCAAAAATGTTTGATGCTTCCTATGATATTGCGAGCATCTGCCATAAGACCCTTGTTCCCTTCATTCCTTAGAGAATCCATGACCTCAAACCTCCCTGACTTGAGGTTGAGCACAATTAGATAATAATGCCCAGTCATCACATCTTTAATTTCAGGTGTCAGATCTTGTAGGACGGAAAACATTATCTGCATTCACACAGAAAAATGTAGGAATGTAAGATGAAAATTAGGTAAACCTTCAAGGAGAAACATGTTACAACTAGATTGATGAAAAACAACCAAAAGCCTTTTAGTGGTAGATCGTGGACTTACAAAGTCCTTGTGGTCTAGGCGATGTGACGGCGTGCATTCAAACACTTTCCTGACAGTCCTGTCCAAGTTACATGTGGCACTCCTGAGTTTTGTCTGCATTTCAAAAAATGCATAAAAATAAAAAGAAGTAAGTTGCTGACAAATACTGTTAAGACATCTCCAAAAAAAGAAACATTCCAGCGTAGAAGTACGAAAGAGAAGTTATTTTACTTACAGCAATGCAAAGTGGCATGACATATTTTTTCTGATTCACCATTTCAGAAGCAAGAACTCGCAAAGCAATCTCACATGTGGTATTGCTTATCAACCCCTCTGGTTTGACTGAGTTTGCCAAGTCACTCAACAGGATGTAGTAATCTCCGTAATCAATTATCCTCTCTCCATTCAAAGGATGCTTGGTTTTGCCACCATACGAGCATACCTTGTTGTATAATTCAGCATCAGACTTCGGGACAGTGGGCTTGTTAACAAGATTTCCGTAAGGTGATTGCAACGTAGGTCCAGGTTTGACAATTCTTCTGGGTTGTGGCACTGGTGTGCAGCTACTTGGGTTGTTTGGCGAGTCATGAACCTCGTGTACCACCTTGCCTTTCACAGTTGCTGGTGTTGTGTTGGGCATTTCAATGGATGCAAAAATCTTATCAAGTGAGTCTCCGCTCTCTTCGTTGCTGGAAATAATTATAGGTTCTTCCATTGTAGCATCTGGTTGCTGAACTTGACCTTCAATTTCAATTTGCTGAGAGCCTGGGTTGTCAAGACCAAGATCAAAAGAAGGGCAGTCATCCCGGAGCTCACGAATCTTCCTTTGCATCTCGGTTTCAGCAACAGGTTCTGCGGCTGTAAAGTCTAGCTCCAACTTTCTGTTCATGCTAGACTCAATCAGTTCAGATGGTGTTACTTCAATTCTTTCATTAGGAGTTGCGCGATGTAAAACATCGTCATCCTTGTTCTGGCTTGCCTTAATTGCTGCAGCCGCAAGTCTTGTTAGCCTCCTTGGACTAGGGGTAGCAGATGTAGCCGCATTTGTTTTCATTGGTGACATTGATCTTGTCACAGGTCTCCTTACCAATGGGCTACCTTGGTTCACTTTTCTTGAGATTTGCTGCTCTGAAACTGGAACTGAGTATGATGTTTTGCTATTATCTTGAACCTCCATTGAAAACGATACTGACTTCTTGTTCTTGCTTGGAACCTGAGCTGAAATGGTGATTCCATCATTAACTTCCACATTATGTGCAGGAGGGGTATCAGTGCTTGATTGGGAACCTGAACCATAGAGCTGCAGGTGTTTCAAAGCATGGAGTTTCCTCGGAGACATCATGTTTGGGGCACAGTCATGACTGACTTCTGCATTGGAAGGAACTTCAAGATTTTGGTCATTAACATCACTGACTTCTTCCAAAAAGGTATCATCGGAACCAACTTGTTGAGTTTCCTTCTCATCTTCTACATCTTGATCCTTAGAATTAGCATCTGGTTGATCCTTGTCATCTTCTACATCTTGATCCTTGGAATTAGCATCTGGTTGATCATCTTGTACACTGGTTTTATTTGAAGCTACCACTCCAACCAAGTTTGAAGTAACCTTTAATTTCTTGTTGGTAGCTACCACTCCAACCAAGTGATTATCCGTAGTTTTCCTCTTGGTGGCTTTTGGCAACTTGCAACCAGCATCCACCTTTACTTCATCTGGATTTTTCCCTTTCAACTCCTCAGAATCATCAGTTTGCTGCTGAACATTAGGTACTTTCCTGCGCTTGCGCTTATTCCTGCTGAATTTTCCTTCTTCTTCATTTTGATTTACCGAGTAGTTTTGCCCCTTGTTGCTTGGTAGAGATGTGATGAACTCAGCAACACCATCTTCGAAAGAAGTACACATATTTGTCACAGCAGTTCTGTACTGACCCAATGTCTGAAAAAATAAGACAAGTGAAAAAAGAGATGTAAGTTCTTCTGTACTGTTACAAAAGTGTGAATCAGATTATTTCTGTATCCACTACATGTAATTACAGAGAAAGTCCTACATCTTAAATGATAAGTACTTCAAATTAATACATCTTACCTGATCATCAACATTCACTGATAGGTGGTGCTTGATGAACATGTCAACCACAGAAGGTTGATAACAGAATATAGATGGTTTGTTCCTGAAACAAGGCTTAAGCTGGTGCAGAAAAAAGAAAAAGAAAAAAGACATTAGCTATGGTAACAGAAGAACAAAAATATAGCCAAGTCAATATATGCGTAAACTATTTTTTGTGTTTTACGAGATAGTCCATTGTACCGGTAAATTGCCAAAAGAACCATCCGCCTTTGTATCAAGATCAACAACAAGCCTGATCATCATGTTTGTCCAGGCACATATACGAGGTCCTTCTTCTGGTACATCTAATGCATCAGTTTCCAGTGAGTCTACATACAGAACCTACATAGCAGAAAAATAGACAAGTTAAATGCTATAGTAAAACAATACTTGCATAATTTACAGATGGATATAACTGCAAAAAGCATGAGTGCATTCCAATAAAAAGTACATGCTACAAAAAAATAGTTGTTCAAAAAACCCACCATGAGGTATGGCATGCAAGCTTTGAACCAATTCTTACTTCCTTTTGCATTTGCTGTGTGGATGAGAGTATCAATGATGAAACCAGCCCAGTTCAAACTTGCAATAGCTTTCGTGTTGAGAACTGCAGGATAACACTTTGGACTGACTACTGTTCCAGTTGTTGGAGCAAACACAGAGGACATCAAATAGATAATGAACTTCCGCAGGTAATCATCGTCTGCTGGATATTCTTTACCTAATTGTGTCTCCAAATAAGTTATAGTTGGTTGCTTGCCATCATGAATACCCAACATCTGGAAAACTAAATTTGTTGCTTCAATGTTTCCCTGATAAGGTACAGGATGACTACCCATTGGTACATCCATGATTCTGACAACTGAATCAAGAGTGATGGGTATTTTCCCCCTTTCACCAAAATCAAGCACACATTCATCTTGATCAAAAGATGCCATTAAGAATCTGCATAGCTCTGGAATCAGCTTCGAGCACTTCATGCCTAATACAATGCCAAAATCAGCTCGAGTGATCAAAGACCGTTGATCATTAGTCATCCCCTTGCAAACCCGGACAACTTTCATAGGTGAAGCCCGGTTGAATAAGTTGGCCTGCAGTAACAAAAGAACAATTAAAATCATGTCTCTAATCATATTTACCAAAACACACACAAAAAGAGATACACAAAAAATCAAAAAAAATTGTGTGAAATCAATAATACCTTCTCTTTCTTCTCAGCACGCTCCTTCTTGGGTTGCTTCTCGGCACAATCCTTGGGTTTCTTCTCAGCATAGTCCTTCTTGGGTTTCTTCTCAGCATAGTCCTTCTTGGGTTTCTTCTCAGCATACTCCTTCTTGGGTTTCTTCTCAGCACACCCCTTCTTGGGTTTCTTCTCAGCATCATTATTTACATTTCCAGTGGAGGCACACCGTGCAGTGTCACCTTCATCTCCGTCATCTTTTGGTGGTACCAAAGTTGCAAGTGGAACCACACCTTCCAGTGGAGGCACACTACGCAGTGGTTTCTCATTTAAAACTTCTTCCTCTGTAGGAACTGATTTAAACTGTAGCCTCTCTTTTAACTTCCTGAGTTTTGAATAGCTGTTCTTCTTTTTACTCTTCGGAGTCTTTGACTTCCTCTGCAAAACAAAGAAGAAAACAAAAAGGTATTAGGGCTCAAACAGAATATTACATTACACATGATGTTACAACTTTTAAATTTCAGATATGATAGTGCGATCATATGACACTCAGAAAAATGTTCTTAGCAAAGATGATGTTGGGATCATTTTGAGAAAAAATTCAGATATGACATCAATGATACCCAGAAAAAGTACCTGCGAAAAAAGTATTATACATGAGAAAAAACAGTAACATCGCTTCCAGCACACCCCCCAGGGCTAGACAACAACTGAAGCAGGGAATGCACATGATGTCTGGAGTAAAAATTCATTTAACTGAAATGTAAAAATTCATTCAACTGAAATTATATCTTGGGGTAATCAAGACTGCATACTACAGGTCTGAAAAAAAAACTGCACATGATGTATTTGATGAAGAACATGTAAGTACTAGGAATAAAATTACATATATAGTGAGCAGTGTTACATGTGTAAAAAAACTGCATATTACAGGTGTAAGTACTGGGAATACTTCATATTACAGACAAAAAATAAAATTACATGTGAAAATGCAGGTCCACATATTACAGATGTAAAATAAAAACTTCTAAGATGTATTTGACAAATAACATGAAATTTCTGGGGTGGAAATAACAGTGGGAAGCACCCATCAGGTCTGCAGATGATATGTAAAAAAACAACAGGTCTGCATATCACACATGTCAGTCTGCAGATGATATGTAAAAAAACCACAGGCCTGCATATTTCAGATGTAAAAAACCCACAGGTATGTATTTGAGATGTAAAAAAACCACAGAACTGTATATCACACATGTAAGTCTACAGATGATATGTAAAAAAACAACAGGTCTGCATATCACACATGTAAGTCTGCAGATGATATGTAAAAAAACCACAGGCCTGCATATTTCAGATGTAAAAAACCCACAGGTATGTATTTGAGATGTAAAAAAACCACAGAACTGTATATTTGAGATGTAAAAAAACACAGAAACTACAAAAAATAGAACACACTATGTGCAGGATGAGCAAAAAGGGAACAAACTATGATCAGAAAAATACATTACATATGATGATTATGGGATATAGTACATGTAACATTAGAGGGAAACTGCATGAAGATTCACATCCTCAAAAACGAGCACAAAAAATGCTATGAGCAGAACACACATCCTCGAATGAGGGATGAACTACCACAATTCCCAGCGCCTGACCCCCAAAAACATATTAAACGACTACTCCCAGGCTACTACAGATAGTCGCAGGTATAGGACGAACAGAATCGCGCGAAATAGGCACCGAGAACAAACGGCGACCCACCTCCAGTACCCTCCAGTAACGACAACACCACGATTCGCCCGCATGACACCACGATTCGCCGCGCATGACCTTCCCGACGAACTTCAACGACTACTCCACACAGTCGCCGGACTAGGACGAGGCGAATCGCGTGAAATCGGCACGCTACTCACCGACGGCAAAACCAACTCCAGCAACGATAAAACACCACGATTCGACGCGCCTCACCCTACCGACGGTATTCAACGACTACTACACACCGTCGCCGGACTAAGACGAGCCGATTCGAGCGAGATCGACACAGAAATCAACTCCCGCTCACCAAAAACACGGCGACACGCCTCCGGGAAACAACGAACGCCGCCCAGTTCGAGAAGAATACGAACACACACCACAGCGAAGTTCTAGGTAGTACCTCTCGTCGCCGGCGACAGGATTCGGCGAGGCTCTGATCGACGGGGGCGACGAAGGAAACGGAATCGCCGGAGGAATCGCTGCGGACAAGGCGAGTTAAGTGCGCGAGGTGGGGGATTGAGATGAAAACGGTGATAACAGGGCTAGAGTAATTAACTCGACGATATCAATGCGGGCCACGTTTTGGACGCTAGTGGAAAAGAGCGCAAGCCGCACGATTTCGATCCGACGTCTTCGAGGAGGGAGCACTCCCGAAGACTACAGAGTGCCCCGGCACGGAACAGAAATTGGGAATTAGTAAGCCCAAAACCTATGCTCGAAAGTCAGACCTACCCTTCCACATGACCTCAAACCCATCGTTGTTAGTACTACGGCCGCCGCTCGCTGCCGCCACGCTACTTGCAAGCCGCCAGGAGACGACGAGGGCACTGTTGCCGTGCCGCCATGCTAGCCAGGGCCGTTCTGCTTCCATTGATCTTTCAACCAAGGTGCGCCGGTGCCGAG
The DNA here is from genome assembly GCA_030979885.1 of Lolium multiflorum. Classification (NCBI taxonomy): domain Eukaryota; kingdom Viridiplantae; phylum Streptophyta; class Magnoliopsida; order Poales; family Poaceae; genus Lolium; species Lolium multiflorum. The sequence goes on from CM061752.1 coordinate 141,901,599, forward strand.
GCGCTGTGACATCAAGCTCGTGGATCACCAAATCTATTACTGGAGCACCAGAATCTCAAGGTACACGCATGCGAGCACTGAAATCTCAAGTACACTGCTATATAGCACCCACACACACAATAAAGGTAGTACACTGATATAGAGAGGTCAGCATCATCAGTAGTTAATACTCCCTTTTTGATGATGAATTGCAACTTGCTAGTCTGATCGATTGTAACCCAGAATTAAGTTAATTTTACGTCAACTCTATAACCGTTAGATTTGCATCGTGATTTGTGCACGTGAGAATTGCACATAGTGACATAGGTGTGCAATTGCATAATATTTTCTTGGTTGCACATAAAATTGGGTGACAGTACGTGGCCAAGAATTAAGTTAACTCTACGTCGATCAATAACTAGTCACATCTTTATTTATTTAAGATCTTGATGTCAGAGAGCGGAATTTAACCAAATAAAACTTTATTTTTGCCGGACACAAATATTTTACTACTTATAAGAATATATGTTTATCGCTATATCTATTGATATCAGCGCATGTCATATTGCAACTGAAAGGTTTGCTTTAATCTGGTGTTTATTGTTCTCATCACTTCCTTTATGTTCAAATCATGGTTCCGTCTCTAGCGTCTTGCCATGGTTCCCGACGCCAGTTGCCAACCTCAACCTTTCGTGTACGTTCATGAGGAGGGTGTAGGGGAGGGGACTAAGAGCATCTCTAGTAGAGCCCGAACTCGCAGCCGAAACTGTAATTCGGCGAGAATAGGGGTTCAGTTTGGAGATGGACCAAAACGGTGCCCGAACTCGCGGCCTGGCCCGTATAAAGAGTTCAAGCCCCCGAGAAATCGAGCGGTCGCCCCGTATTAAAAGGGTCCGCGGAGGGGAGTTCGATTTCTAAACCCTACTCCCCTCTGCCGCTTTCACTCCCGCCGCCGTCGCCGCTTGCCTTCTCTCTGGCGAGCGATTCCGCCTCCCCTGACGCTGCTCTGCCGCTTCGGCCACCACCCCTCCGTCTGCAATGGGCGGTTAAGACGCATAGGTAGGGGAGGTAGCCGAATCGGCGGCGGAAAAGTACCTCGGCGTCTGTCGGGTGTACGGGTGGAGGCGGTCGCGCTCCGAGCATGGAAGCAGGCTGGTCGGAAGTGGCCGGAAGTTATCGTGCGCCGTCAAGCGCGCGAGGAGGCGGCCGACGAAGGAGAAGCCGAGGCGCCCCCCGCTGCCAGCGCTGCCCCCGCGCGGCAACAACGACGAAGACGCCGACGGGCCACCTATGGCTTGCGGGAGCACCTCCGAGGCGGCGCCCTTCGAGGTGGCGGCGCTCATCGTCGCCTAGGAAACGCCGGCGATCAAAAACCCTCCGCCGCCGACGGGAAGCGCCCCGGTGACACTCTAGTCCATCCGGGGACTAATCTAGTCTAATTAGGCCCCTAATTACCGAATGTAGGTCGAACAAGCATGTATTTTGCCTAGATTATTGTAAATTATCGACGAATTCAGCTTGATCAAAGCAAATCGGGTTCTTTCTCGAGTTTGATTTTCCCGCGATGTTTGATTTCCGCTTTTTCGGTTCGTGAGTTCGGTTTCTGTTCTGCGCCGTGAAAAAATCCAACTATTTTCAACAGTTCAGGAGACCGAACTCGACGTTTTCGGTTCCGCGATATACGGGCTCTGCTAGAGATGCTCTAAGGCATAAATATGGAGGCAATAAATTCTTGCTTCCCCATGTCTAAAGAAATAATAAAAGATGATGAAGCAACTGTCTAAACAAAGATTTTGTTCCAGAGGGAGTAGTTTACAGAGATATTAGATCTTTTGTTAGTCTGAACTTTTCGTCAGTCTCCTTTCTTTATAGTCCTAGAGTCTGTAATAAGGCTGCCCATGCTCTGCCAGCCATAGGAGCAGAACGATCGAATGATGTTATGGTGCCGGTGGCCAGTGATATAGTTGTGCCTGCAAATTAAGGAATAAATATGTTCCAAGTCAAATAAAAATGGTGCATAAAAATGAGACCACCACTTTATTAGGACCCACCTCTTCTTTCCCCAAATATTCCCATCCTTCCCGTGTGAGTAGAACCGTAGTATTTCATTGACCCAGACGAATGGAACCTGGGTGAGCGCGCACCCATTTACGAAAAGTTCAAAAAATGCTATTTAAAAGTTTCAAAAAAATGTGAAGTAAAATTTTGCATGTACTTACTCGTGTGAGTTTTCACGAAAAAATACCATTGTGTGTGGCCTGCATAAAAATGACAAAATGTCCAAATGAGAATAGTGAACCGGAATTTGTACTATTCACAGGAATAGGAATTTGTCATTTTTGTGTAGGTCGTGACACACACGAGTAAGTATCAACATAATATATACATGCAAAAATTTACTTCACATTTTTTTGAAACTTTTAAATAGCATTTTTTTGAACTTTTCGTAAATGGGTGTGTGCGCACCCAGGTTCCATTCACCATTTCCGAGTATTTCATTTCCTTTTTTCCCTCTTTATCTTCTCTATCCTCACTTTCTTTTCTTTCTCTTGCCTTTCTCACCGGAGGAGGGGACCTCTTCTGCAAGAGACCCTGCGACTACCGAACCTCTTGACATCCGAGCCTTGTTAGACGCCGTAGGCAGGTGCTAGGTGTTGGCCATGCCCCAATATGACATGTTTAACAGATGAAAAGAGGCAAGGAGCTATAAAAGAAGTAAGATTTTGGAGGAGGGCAAGGCATTTTTTTTTGAACATGGAGAGGCCCAGTAGGGCCTAGACACCTTCATTAATACAGCGGTACAGGTACATTTACAGTAAGAACCTTACAGAAATAGGGAAAAGTAAGTAAGTTGCCCTAGAAAGATATTGAAAAAAGCAATCAGGTCCTCTGTGGCTGCCATCACACCATGAGCTGAGAACGGCCGTCTTCACCGGCACCGGGGATGTTGCCACTTGGCTTCAAGAAAACGATGGTCTCCGCCTCATACTCCGCAAAGGGCCTCCACCTGGAGGTTGGACAAACGCCGGAAACCACAGCGACGAAGAGGAAGGCCACCATAAGGCCAACTGAGTCGGCAGACAATCATTGGTCGCCGAGGATGGAGCTCTATTAGCGGTGTCATTACTCCAATGTCGCTGGATTCCAAGCAAAAGCTCAACACGATATTCCCTCTCCCCAACTCCACCATGGAGAGATTCAGAGAAGAACATGGCTTCACCCGAGATTAGAGCCCCACGGCACAAACCGGCCTTCAACCACCGCACCAAGAAAGCAAATCCGCGCTCGAACCCTGAACTCCCGCCACGAGTCGGGGGAGGCAGATGAAGAGAAGATTTGCAGCGGTAGCCGACCACAAAACGAACCTTATTGAAGGAGTTGCTCGGATCCTTCCTGTCGCCACCTTCGTCTCCCTCTGTGGAAGCGCCGCGACGAGGCAAAGATGAACCGCGCAGAGCCAGGTTTGGCCTGAGAAACCCAGCCCCAAACTCCATCTACAGACCTTATTTAGAGGGATGCACGACCTCCTCAACCACACCTGCGCCTTCGCCAGCCACCAGCGGGACGCAGCGAAGCATAGAAGGCCCATGACGCGGCAGATCTGGTTGCATGGATCCACCATCCTACCCTCAATCTCCATAAAGGTAAAAACTAGGCAAAAACTACCCCTAAATCTACAGCCGGCACCATCCCTTCGCTCTCGCCGCTCGGCTGCGCCGGCATAGTAGGACTATGTATTAATTTCTCTATATATCACATACTACTATTGTTTATGACCCTAAAACTCGCCTATTATTAGCCAAGAATGACCTGTTGTTTATTTTTTATAAAAAAATCATCTATGGTTCATATATCACGGAGTGAATAATCATCGGTGATGAACTTATGTGTGATAATCCCACTATCGGTCATTTTTTGCGAACCTTGTATGATGGGATGTCTTAGGAGTTTCTTTACTGTCACTTCTCTCTTTCTCAACATGTAAAACTGGATTTGGATCTCCTTAGTTTATTTATTTTTTAAGATTTGGATCTTTTTGGTAAGCTGGAGACATATCCGGTCAATGATGTGAATTGATTTCAAAGCTGTCTTAGGAGTTTCTTTACTGTCACTTCTCTCTTTCTCAACATGTAAAACTGGATTTGGATCTCCTTAGTTTATTTATTTTTTAAGATTTGGATCTTTTTGGTAAGCTGGAGACATATCCGGTCAATGATGTGAATTGATTTCAAAGCATATCCTTCATCTTTGTCGACGCCATCATACATAGCGCATCAAAAGACGTGGGGGCCGAAGATACGCACGATGTCCTCGCCTTACAATTACACCATGTTGTTATATAAAAATAGGGGCTGCTATCATGAGTGTTGATTACAGCAGCCAATGGTTTAAGTCCAACTCGAGGATAAAGAATTTGATCGTGCGCAGACAGAAGAACATGAGTGCGAAAACCACCGGTCACCAAGACACCAACCACTACATGCCCTAACATGCTAGCAATAATTATTCTAATTAATGTAGCCAGTAGTAGTCGTATTATTTTATCTTTATGATTTTGTTGGGAGAAAAATTATGGAAACAAATGTGGAGTACATGATATATTAAGGGGAAGAGGAAAAGGTATTTATATTTTCTTGCAAAGGGAAATTATTTCCCCCCTCAATTTTTGCAAGATGATAAGTGTGGTTCGCAGCTCTCATGCTAGAAACTCTTGGTACGTCAGGTTCTAGACTTGGTCACTTGATCCACTATACGGGGTTCTGATGATGACGTGGCGGCGTGCGGCACTGCAATCCTTTCTTCTAAATTTTCTTCATTTTTCCTACTTCCTCCATTCATAGATATAAGTTGTATTTTTTTAAGAAAAAAAATTAGAATATAGGATGTATTGTGTTGCACCACTCCTCTGGACAATTTCTTTAGTAGTTGGTTTAAATTTTCTTATCTTATCTGAAGTCCTCTATTTTCTCATGTCAATTGTGGAGATGTAATCCCGCCCAAACCTGGTGTACTTTTCTCTCAATGTGTGTTCTTTAATATTTTTTTGCCAAAAATTATATAGCTTATATCATGAAACGGATGGAGTGTTTTATGATTTTTTTCCTATATATTGATTAGATATATTTAAAGATATTAGTTTCCAAAAAGAATCTGTATTTGTTCTAAACTTCAAGAAAATATGTATTTGTTTTATTTTACTTTTCTTCAGATTACTCGTGAGTTAATTCTATTTTCTGTTATTTGTTTTACAAAGAATATCTATTTCTTGCTTTGTGATTGCCATATGTGTTTGAAGCTATCGCTAACCTGTGCTTGGATGGTTGGGAGGGCCGTGACACCCTCAGCCCACCACAGTTTAAACCTCAGTTTTAACACTTTGGTGTCTCATAAAGATAGGATATTCTTTCAGTAGGAGACGATATTCTCGTCGATAGTGAGCCGTATGTGATGACTTATTCAATATCAAAACCCACCAAATTAGTTTCTTGGACTCACTTGGATATGCTCATAAAGATGCTAGATGTACATTCATATAGGTATGTCAGTATGTGTATGTACTTATTTATCACTGTTTTCAAGCTGGCGAAGTACAAATCCAGACAGTTAGCATTCCGGGTACTGGGTTGAGGGGCCAATCTTATAATTCTTCGAAAATACTTGAAGATAAAATATGTTTTCTCTATGCTATTAAACAAAAATGTCGATAATCTTTCAGTCGTGATTATTTAATAAAAGATGAACGGTGTGATCCATGATACATGATAGCGACCCACTTGCAAGATTTGATGGACTGTTACTCTGTTATCAGCCGGGTCAAAAAGAGACGAGGCGAGTCCGCGGGTATATAAGCGGCGGCTATGAAAGGAAAGGCAGTGCGATCCATATAAATCCCTCCCACCCAAGCAAAATATTCCCATCCAACCGTCTCCTCCTTCTCAAGTCAAACCCCGCCGTTCGCTCGCTGGTTAGTAGTCTTCTTCTCAATCATTCTCTCGATCGATCGCACAGCTACCCACCGCGACGATTTCCCTTGCTGGGAGCCATTGCTTGATCGATCGGCCGCGGTAGGTCCCTCTCCGCGGCTGTCGATCCGCGTCCCGGCTCCGGCTCGGGAAGAGCTCTCGTCGCCGGCAGGTTCCGTGTTTTGGATTTTGTTTGTATGTTTTGTTCTTGGCTTCCTGATGGCCAGATGTTCATGCGATAGGCTTTAGCACCAATGGAATGAATGCTCGTCGCATAACTCGGGGCTAGTTGGAATTGGAACACAGTTAGTTGGTTGGTTGGTTGATATGTTCAGGGAGTGGGTGGCGTTTAGTTGTTTCAAGGTCGGAATGTGAGCTCAGCTGAACTTGATAAAATCGAGAGGTGAGAGACTAACAAGATTTAGAGTCAGTGGACGAACAGTCTGGCAAACAGAAATGGGGTTGCCGGAATAGCGTTCGACAGAGTGTCGGACGGCGCGGGGCGGGCTATGAGGGGAAACCACACTCTCTGCCACAAGCCCGTTCTTTGGGTCGCTCCAAATAGGATAGCTGTCATGTTTGCCTTTTTCTCCCCCGTAATTCTTTATTTTTTTATTAGGGAAAATGCAGGACCTCACAATTCTTTATGTTCACACATATGAGGATGCCATGTTCAGTGCAGCTATTTGCATAGGAAGCAACTTTTACTCCTAGCAGCACTAGCACATCCACAAAGCACATTCATGGTTAACTAGTCCACGAATTGTGTTAGAACAATCTTCTCTGTAATTGTGTTTCAAAAGTTGCATTTTCAGTTTGGCAATTGATGACCAACAGTTGAGCAGCAAAGTTCGGTCAAATCAGTTTGTGATGGCCTTCACAAACATGCTGTTTTCTTCAGTAACTTAGCGCTGATAAAGTGGTTCAACTTAGCGCTGATTAAAGTTATGTAGCTGAAGAGCTTATACTTGTTGAGATTAATTGTACCTTTCACTTCTTAGGTTTTCTCGAAAGGACAGAGGAAACAATACCGTTTATCATGTCAGGGGGATCGGGTGGATCTTCCCCGCCATCGGAGCGAATTAGCTCGAGTTCTCTGTCAGATCTGAAGGACCTGGAGATTTCTTCAGAGTCTGGCTGCTTGTCCATTGTTGTACTCGGTGCTTCTGGGGACCTTGCTAAGAAGAAAACTTTCCCGGCACTCTTTAACCTTTTCCAACAGGTAATTCTATCATAACTAGAAATTCCTTCAGAACTGTCGATAAAATGCAAGAGTCGTGGTTCAAATTAGATAAACTAGCGGACAAATTTAGTGCATTGGTCTTGAAATGATTAGCTTGCAGCCAAGTGTATACTGTACAGATAAAGAAATAATTGAACATCACTTTATTGTATACAGCATGCCATGTACATATGTCTTCTCCGGTCGGCACACATTGTCAAATGCATATTTATCAATATTACTCCCTGATATTGCTAGGGATTTCTACAAGCTGGAGAAGTCCATATATTTGGGTATGCAAGATCAAATATTTCTGATGACGGGTTAAGAGAACGCATCCGTGGGTAAGATCTACATTCCTAGAGCTAATATCTTCCTGTACAAATAATTTTGTGTGTTTTGTATGAGGATGGTGTTTCCCCTCCATTTTTTTGTATCATGGAAGTGATGATTCCGTAAAATCTCTGCATATTAATATCATCATTGCATTGTTACAGATATCTCAAAGGAGCTTCAGAGGAACCTCTTTCAGAATTTCTGCAATTAGTGAGTTCGCGATATTATGCATAGCTTCTGTAATATTTGACCTATATGTAACCATGCTGAATTCTCCTTGCAGATTAAATATGTTAGTGGTTCATATGATAGTGGAGAAGGATTTGAACTGCTAAACAAGACAATCTCTGAGAATGAAACATCAAAGGACTCCCGTAGACTATTTTATTTGGCATTGCCTCCGTCAGTCTACCCCTCAGTATGCAAAATGATAAGATCATACTGCATGACTCCATGTGAGTTACTTTTCGAGATAGAGAAAAACTGTCACCTCGATGTCAACTTTGTTGACTACTGCAATTCCTTCAAAGTATTGAAAACATATGTATATGAATTATTTTGCTGTGCTAAGGTCTTTAGATGCATGCTCTTTACCTGTGCTAACTTCTTTGTTCTACTTTCAGCCTCTCATGGTGGTTGGACAAGGGTTATTGTTGAAAAGCCCTTCGGAAAGGATTTAGACTCTGCAGAGGAACTGAGTACCCAACTTGGAGAGCTTTTTAATGAAGAACAACTATATAGAATTGACCACTATTTAGGGAAGGAGTTGGTCCAGAACCTGGTAATTTCTGTGCTATGGTTAGCTGTTCCCATTTTCTGCTTGCACATGTTCTTCATATTATCATCTATTTGCAGCTCGTGCTCCGCTTTGCAAATCGCTTATTTCTGCCCCTCTGGAATCGTGATAACATTGATAACGTACAGGTAATAAGCGCTCTTAGGTTTTTACCACACTTACATTTGCCGTTCTTCTTTTTTCCTTTGTAGATTGTATTTACATTTTTTGTTTTAGATCTCTTCCGTTGTTGTTTGTCTAAAATTAAATAAATTGATGTTAGATGGTCACAGATGTATGTGCTTGCATTTAATGAGCCTATTGTGCAGATTGTATTCAGGGAGGACTTTGGAACTGATGGGCGTGGAGGATATTTTGATCAATATGGGTATGTTGGAAATAACAACTCTTGCAAGAAAGTTTCCATGTTGAATGCATTTTGTTTCAAGTACTTATGCTTTAAGCTGGAACAATGGTGTAAAATATCGCCTCTATATATTGTAAATTCAATTGGAGCGCAACTTGTCCTTACAAGTATTTTGTTTCATCTATAGTTATATATATCTCATAGTGGTCAATTTGCATATTTATTTTTACAGCGAACACTTCCATTAAGCTATATGGTAACCCATTTTTTTACTGATTTCAAGTTCATTCATGTGCATTAGTCTCCTATTTATTAACAGATATAATATCAAAAACATGCTGGCTCCAGTATTTATATTATGTATCTTTATTCCCCTCATACTAATTTAAATATCTGCCTTCGCTTTTATTTGCTACAGGATCATCCGGGATATCATTCAGAACCATTTGCTGCAGGTACATATAGTCCTTGTATGAATCCGTAGTAGCAATTATTTACTGTGAGAATTTCCCAATATTTTACTCACATTCATTCAGAATGGTTAGCGCTCTATAGAATCACAGTTCTTATGTTAAATCTTCTGAGTAGGGAGAGCAGCTACCGACCATACATTAGAATTTCTTGAAACAAATACTTTTTTTTTAGGAATTCAGAGCCCTGTTTATTGACTATCATTGCATCCGCAGGTCTTCTGTTTGGTAGCCATGGAAAAGCCTGTCTCTCTTAGTCCTGAGCACATAAGAGATGAAAAAGTCAAGGTACTTACAGACCTTTAAATCATATTATGCTCCATATTTTACTTCTACTTAATAGAGAATTCCACCTTTGGACTTTTTCATGCGAGGCCTAAGTATGAACTCTGTGTTCTTATTGCTTAGAAGTAATCTTTTTTTACAGTTTAATATTACACTGTCAGGTTCTGCAATCAGTGACCTCTATAAAGCATGACGAGGTAGTCCTTGGACAATATGATGGCTACAAGGATGATCCCACAGTGCCAAATGAATCCAACACGCCTACATTTGCATCCGTCGTGCTGAGGGTACACAATGAGAGATGGGAAGGTATATTTTACTTCTTCCAATATTGTTTATTTATTGAAAAGCTGGAAAGTCACAGCATCAAGTACTATATCTTAAAACCAATCTCCACATTTTAGCCCCATCTGAACACGTGCTGAGGGTACTCTTTATGTGTAAAGAGTTCTACAACATTATCTGTCTTGCAGCACATCCATGAATATTTGCGACTCGGTTTCTTCTTTGGATTGGAAGATTTCCATTATACATGTAGAGCATTGTACTAAAAGAATGAGGCTGCATCATAAGCTACTTTGAAACCTTCAGATCCATGTATTTTATCTTCCTACTGACATTTCAATAATTGTGATGTAGGAGTTCCTTTCATCCTTAAGGCAGGTAAAGCACTGGGCTCTAAGAAAGCAGAGATACGTGTGCAATTCAAGGATGCTCCGGGTGATATTTTTAAATGTATGTACTGATGCTTTTCTCCTTTTCAAATATGTTGACACCACTTTTGTTCTTCCAAAAACCGTGCCTAATATGAGAAACAAAATTCTTTTAGAATATCTCAGTCAAGAGTTAGGGGGGACGGGCACTAGGAAAGATAAATTTTATCGAGGTTGTAAGATCTTACAGTGCTTAACTGCTGCTAAAAAGCATGCTCTAAGTCCAGCTATAGTACTGATAAATGTAGAATATGCCCGTGCTAATATGAAGAGGACCACTTGCTTAAAACGTATAATGTAAGTATGAGCATACACCCTTTAGAAATTTCCACACTTTATAGAATGCATGGGATGGTTTGTAAATTGTAGAACACCAAATTTAAGTGAGCTGAGTACTTTCAGTTTGACCTTAGCACCTTACCGATTAGCGTAACCATTCTTCATCTTCTCTTCTTTCGAGTCATTATGAGCTCAGAAATGCTTCATAATGTTAAATTTTGTTTATTTCGAACTGTTAGGAGTAATCTATAATTTTTCAGAATTGGATCAAATCTACGTCATAAGATAAATTTAAAACCCCAGGGTAATCTTAAGCCTTGACTAAAAGTGTGCCAAATCATATCCAATGCACTTAATTTCTATGAACCTGTTTGTTTCAAAAGATTATCTTATTCTTGTTAGTACCGAAGTGGCTTTTTTCTTTTTGAGTTGGTACAAATCCACTCTTGTTTGTTTCTACTGCTGTTATATAAAGCTCTTCATTTTCTATTTTTTACAGGCAAGAAACAAGGGAGGAATGAATTTGTTATACGCCTGCAGCCATTGGAATCCATGTATATGAAATTAACTGTATGTACAACTACTTCCATAAACTTTCTCTTAAAAGATTGAAACTTCTGTCAACTTCAGTACGTCATTTTTTGGGGGTCAAATATAGCAGTAGAACTTTAAAGTGATTTTTTGTCTAAACAAACTACATGACATTCGGCAGGTAAAGAAACCAGGGCTAGAAATGGCAACAGAACAAAGCGAACTGGATCTATCCTATGGGCAACGGTACCAAGATACGAAGATCCCAGAAGCGTATGAGCGCCTCATCTTGGACACGTACGTGCTGGTCCATCCTTTATTTCCTACTAAATTTGTTTCTGACACGTTCCACGCCTTTTACCCATCAATTCATTGGAGGCGCCATACATAAGCTGGAAACTTCTCACCTTTCGTCCAAAAGAACAAGCACTTTCCACCCTCTCAATCTACTCACCATTACCGATATATGTGTTGGCAGGATAAGAGGTGACCAGCAGCACTTTGTTCGCCGAGATGAGTTGAAGGTTTGTACATTGTGCTGTTTACAGTCATGCTTTTCTTTTTTGCAGTGAATACCCATTGTGAACCTGACGCTGTGTTTCCTCAGGCTGCCTGGGAGATCTTCACTCCTTTGTTGCACGACATTGATGCCGGCAAGCTGAAAGCCCTGCCATACGAACCAGGATCCCGGGGCCCTCCAGAGGCCGATGAGCTGAGCAAGAGGATGGGGTATATGCAGACTCTTGGCTATGTTTGGGTACCTCCTACCCTTGCAAAATAGCCTTCAGCAGAGAAGCATTTCTGGGTTTACAGACAGTTACTTGGGGGGAAATCACTTGGGCTTGTGTGTAATACGGAAGAGCATTTGTAACAAAAAGTTTTTGCTTGCCAAAACAGTGTACCATTTATACAATTATAAATAAAGGATACCATGTTTTTTGCAAAGTTATTTTGACACCGCGTAAGAACCCTGGAAACCGAAGGTTCGAGCAAAAAATATACATAGCAAGACCAGTTGATTCTGTATTTCATGAAACTCGCCTCTTCTCTCTCGCTGCTTGGTTTGCCTTGCCAACAGTGGGGTAAAACCAAGATAGCCTGGCCCTCAAATTGGTTAAGCATCGATATTTAGTCATGAGCCCCACAAACAGTAAACTTGGCTTGAAAAAACAGATTGAGTTGCATAAACAGTAGTGATTTTCCCCCAGTCGCATATGTTCTTCTAGTTGCGAAACATATCACATGACATTCAGGCTACCAGAGTAGCTTACAGTTGAAAAGTTACAAAAACTTCATGTTCCTGGCTTTTATTATGTATATAGCAACTCCAATTTTTTAAATGCATGGAGAATTTTACAAAGATTCAAACCAGCAAGATCGCAGCAAGCATTGCAAGGAACATATATCAATTCCAAATGTGCATACGTTCAGGACAAATATAGTATGTCTGATTTGACACACTGGCATTTGAGTCATGGCCAACATATATCCTCGATGCTACAACAGGTGATTCAAAACCAAATAAGTAACAACCTTTTTTCACAAATTAAAGGAAATGCAGAATAAATAAAATCTATCTGCAATTTTCAGCAACAGGAAGATCCCAGCATTGCCACACTGGAATGAGCCTAGATCTTCAGCAGAGCACAGCCAGCAATACTCCCTCGACAACGAGTCATCGGTGAGCCTTGTCGCCAAGTTGGCCTCTCGCTTGTGACATTCAAGATATCAACATCAGACAGTGGCTTAATGCACTGATTTCTCGGCCCTGGCCCGATCACTCCCCCAACCAAACATATGCTCTCTCCTAAACCAATCATCCCAAATGCAATCCTGCTTTGGAATCCAGATGCACATGGAACCATCTTGTCAGATGTATTCTCCCCATGCTGCTTCCTAATGCAACTGTTGCTCAGCACATACAGCTCCCCACAAACCATTGCCATTGGACCCTGCAGCCAATGGTAGTCCTCAACAGCCCAATAATTGCCACCATCTTCCAAAATCTGAACTGTCGATATCCCTTTATGCAATACATGCACCTTATCCTTGATGACAAGACCAGAGCATGCAGAAGGGTGTGCCTGACGGAGATCAGGAAGGGACTCCCAGGTGTCAGCTTCAGGATCATAAATCTCGGCCTCTGATATTGATTTGCGGCAGTTTGTGAAGCCCCCTGCAACAATTATCTTCCCATCCAATGCACAACAAGCAAACATAGCTCGAGCTACAAGCATTGGAGCCCTCTGGGCCCACAAACGGTGGAGAGGATCATAAGACCAGACCTCATTGCTCGCAAAGATTGTGTCATGGTCTCCAGTAAGTGGGTCAACTCTATCACTGCCACCACCAATTACATAGAGTTTTCCAGCAACAGAGGCCACTCCAAAGCGGGCAATATTCCTAATCTGAGACGGCATGACAGGGAGAGTTATCCACTTGTCTCGGAGAGGGTCATAAAGTTGCCAAATGTTTTCAGGTTCAAATGCTAACACACATAGCAATTCTTCTGTCACGCCAATCTGATTCCTAACATTGAGAAGCTCACCACTGCAAACAGATGCTCTCCAAGAGCGGGAAACCAGCTGAAGAACGGGATGGGATATAAATGGGACACGTGCAAGGCACTGGAGAGCAACTTCATTAGGAAGACCATCAAGTAAAGTTGACACCATTGTGCACTCAACCATATTATCTCATTACGCAGCACAAAAGCAACAAAACCTACGAATCCTGAAAATAGTCAAATACACGAAGCTCAGATTACACTGTACGAATCAAAATAAATGATAAGACATTCATCTTAAAATTATCATTCAGACAAACTTACTGAAACATGGAATGATGAAAAAAGTTAGAAGTTAAAACCAACAATAAACACGAAAAGTAAAATGTCCAAAGTGAGGCTGAAGGTGAGCTTGCAGGGCACATCACATCATAGAGATGTCTTTTCTTTCCTGGGAGTGGCATATAACAAAAGAGTATGAATAGATCTGAACTAGCTGGGAGTCGTTCTAAGGCATAGCAACAGTAGATCACATTTATTGAGAGTTCTTACTTGACACTCGCTCTGGTACAAGTTGAAAAAAAAATCAGTTCAGATTGGTCATAATACCAAGGCAAGGGCATAGGCAACAATCATGATTGTTTACATCAACCAGGAAAGAAAAAGCTGCTGCTGCAATTATTAACATATATGTTGACCATGCATTCTTTGAACTTCTGACTATACAGATTTGTAATAGGAAAAAATAACATCAAGCAAATAAAGTAATCAATCAAAGCGTTCCAAGGTTAGTGTCTAACAACAGATGACTGAGTATTCCGGAGAAGCTACACATAGCAAGTTCCACCTCAACAGCCCTAAATTAATGGGCTGGTAAGTTGACAGGGTTCTATATTCGTCCTCTAGTCCTCTATATATCCCAAAGATAAATGGGCTGGTGAGTTGACAGGGTTCTATATTTGTCCTCTAGTCCTCTATATATCCCCAAAGATAAATTTGGGCTGGTAAGTTGACAGGGTTCTATATTCGTCCTCTAGTCCTCTATATATCCCCAGAGATAAATGGGCTGGTAAGTTGACAGGGTTCTATATTCGTCCTCTAGTCCTCTATATATCCCCAAAGATAAATGGACTGGTAAGTTGACAGGGCTCTATATTCGTCCTCTAGTCCTCTATATATCCCCAAAGATAAGTGGTGCTTGTGTTCTTAGTTTAAATATGAACAAAAGAACATATACAGTTCTTTAAAAAGTGGTTGGGCAACTTCAACAGAGAGCTAGGTGGGGAGACTACCTAGTGAGTCAAGGTGGCTGAGGGCAGCCAACTCGGCAAGCTGAGAAGGCAAAGAGATGGCTTCATCTGTGTGCTGGCAAGTGCAAGATAGCGGAAGATGGGGTCAAAACATGGATCCCACAGAACAGGAGGAGATGCAACGGTAGTAGAGACAAGGAGAAGGGTAGCCTGACAAAGCAGAGGTGGCAGCAGCAGCCATGGAGCCAGAATAAAATTATAAGCATACTTGAGAAACCACATAAATTTAGCATCTGGTTTGGACGAGGATAGTAGGATGAATACTGCAAATAACAATATATCATCCTCCCTGGCATGAACGACATTAACCATTTGCATCAGGAAATGAGGCTGACGGTTAGGTAAGACCTTGCAGTGCTCTAAAAGGCACTAAGCAGGCAGCAGGGCGGCTTCAAGATTCTTGCGGGAATTAGGCACACCTATATAAACACGTGGGTGGCACCTAGCACCCAAGCAGGGTATAGCACTGGTGCCTCTTAGCTGACCGCACATACTGTACAATGGATGGAAATTGTTGCTGTCCAGGTATTCTCCATCTCTGATACTGGGCAGTAGCAGCAGCAGCAGCAGTAGACTAGTTAACAGCAACTTCACGATTCAATAATAGCTACCACAGCAATGCGGTAACGCTGTTTATCTATCCGAGGATCTGTGATCAATACTCCAAGACTTGATGTTGATCCATGGCATATAAGAACACAAACTCCAAAACCATGCGGCAGAATCAACTGAAAACCCTGAATACGATCATCCAAGCATCAGGAAATACGTAACGAGTTTAACTCAGCTCCATGCGCAACAGCGTGCCTAAACCTCCATATGCCTACATACACAGAGCAGTATCTGGGAGGAGACAGAACAAGTATGAACGGGGGGAATCATAAACCTAGGACGAAAATTACGGGGTATACCTACGACTACGCATCGGAGACATCCAGATCTACCGACAACCATCAATAAATCCAAGGTGGAACCAACGAATTGGGCAACCATCGCGTGATTTGGGGGCGACCATACCTCAGGCTGGAGCTGAGACCCGCACCCACCCGAGGCGAGCGGTGAGATGGAGGCCGGAGAGACAGGTGAGGGGGAGGTCGCGCCCGATTCCGCCCACGCCTACGGCCGTCCACCGGACTCGTCGCCGGAGAGTGGGAACGGGTCTGGAGAGAGGCGTCGCTCGGTGCGGTGCGGTGCGATGCGGTGCAGAGAGAGGGAGAGAGCGAGAGGAATGGGTAAGGGAGGAGGAGAGGAGTGAGGCGTGAGGGATTTTGTTGGCCTTTTTGCGCCCTCCGCTATTTTTGGGGCGGCTTCACGCAACGTATCCAGGGAATATGCTACGCGGCGAAATGGCTTCTTCTTCACACAGACAAAAGACGTTAACATCTTCCATTTTCGTGTGGAGCACAGGAATAAAACAAGTGTGAATGCCGGATTTTGGAGATTTCTTCTGGTTTCAAAAGAAAAAAGATTTTGGAGATTCCACTGCCGACATCATGATACGGAGGATGGTGTGGCTTGGAGTTCAACGAAATCAGGCAGTGCATATTCTTCGTACAGGCGTAGAGGTTCAGTATGTACCGACCTTGCGTGGGATGACGTTCAGAAATTAAGATCACCTGCTAAAGTGAAAATATTCACTTGGTAAGCAGTGCGATCGTGGCGTACTGGTGTTATTCATGTGAATCGTCATGTGATGTGAAGGTCGGTGTGCGATGGCCATTATGTCAGATTGGTGCCGAAGTTTCCGTGATTTGTAACCATCAGCTTGAATCCTGGAATGGTGTGCAAACGTGCATTTGGCTGAGGGGTCGGCCCTCGGATTTGGGCTGCATATGGCGGACTGCAAGTCTGTAACAGAGTGATCGCAGCAAAGTCAGATAATATGTAGGTCATCAGCATTGTAGCATTGTGGGTGATCCACTGATACTGAAGCAATTCTGTGCAGAAATGATGTAAAAGCTCGCTTGTAAGCCTGGCACCCCAACTTCAGCACTATACCACTTTTAATTGATGATGTAAGAAATGAAAGTAAGTCTCAGTCGCCAACTGATGTAAAAGCTAGGCTCAACTGGTTCATAAGTTAGTCTGAGATCTTCTAGGTCGCATTTCTAAGCTTTAGATAAACATCCAATCATCCTAATATCATTTTACTTCTATACAAACACACGCTAAATTTGCATCAAACGCAGCACAGGCAATAACTGCAATTTCCAAGCCAAAACGACAATAACCTGCAAACTGTAATTATGTAACTTCTGCCTCTATGCGTCACCACTCGGTATTGCTCAAACAGAATCTGATACACAAGCTAATAACATGTGCGAAACGAAGAACAGAGTTAAGATCACACAGGCGTGTGACAAACAGTGGTACAATGTGAGTTGCCAGACATAACTGCAACATCGTTTACTAGTTCTCCACCAGGTCAAACACCATCTCCTGGAGTGGTTTTGATCAGCTTGTCGATTATGCTTTTAAGGGCTGGTGCACTGGCACTGCACCTCTGATCAACGAAGCATGACCTCCCTTCCTCGGCTGCCTTGCACAGCTGTGGATCCATCGGCACCTTACCAAGGAAAGGGACTCCCATTTCAATGCACATCGCCTCCGCGCCACCCCTGCTGCTGTCAAACACCTCGCTGCATGCGACGACTGACAAAAGATCTGGAGCGTTCTCCTTGATGTAGTTCATCGCCCATTCTGTGGCATCTGTCTCCCCTGCAGCACCTGGCTTCATGAATTTGAGATCTGAAAATGGCTGCCTCAAGCCACTCATGTTCTCCACAACACCCAACACTGGCACGCCAACCTTCTTGCAGAAGTTGATTTCCTTCCTCACGTCAATCAGAGACACTTGCTGTGGAGTCGTGACAATTATCGCACCATCAACTTCTGTGGCTTGTAGATACTGGACAATGGAGATGTGCTCATCAGATGTTCCAGGAGGAGCATCCACTACAAGATAGTCAATCTCCCCCCAGTCAACATCCTTAAGGAACTGTTTGATCAATCCATTCTTGCGAGGACCCCTCCATATGACAGCATCATCAGGGTTAGGCAGCATGAAACCAATTGACATGACACCAAGGTTCGACTCAACGTAGATGGGAGACCAGCCAAGGTTGCTCTGATGAATATCCTGGCCTTCAAGGCCTAACATTTTTGGGATGCTAGGGCCGCATATATCTATGTCAAGAAGGCCAACCTGAAGGTCCTTTTCAGCTAGGGCAAATGACAGCTGAGCTGAAAACGTGCTCTTTCCAACACCCCCCTTCCCTGACAAAACCAGTATCTTGTGTTTCACAGTAGCCATCCGCTCAGCAATAGCAACCAAGTCTGGAAAAACAACAGTCAACAGTTAAGCCATTTTTAATTTAAGAAATAGAAGCAACAGCTAAAAAAATATATGAGCATGCATTGAACTCCAATGGTAACAATCTGATCGGAGTGAAGCACATGCCAAAATAGATAGATCAAGAAGGAGAACTAAGCTATAGAAATCTTAAGCAAGAGCACATATAATGTATTAGTTACAAGCTTTTGATCCAATGCACATTTATCCTGAATAAGGTATGTCTTGTATGTCATAAACATAATCATCTACTAGTTGATAATTACTCTGACTGAGACAGACTGCAACCTTAGTATGAACATGTCCACTTTATACCGTTTAGGCTTGAGCAGACAAATGGATATGAAGAACTGAAGATAGACAGAGGAGAATGGAATCATGGAACGGAACGACTATGACTACTGACTAGTGGGCTGCAGGACACACTTTTGAAAAAATAATTGTAATCAAGATCTACTGGCTGCATATAAATGCAACATATCAAGAACACAAGATATATGCCACGCCAGCCAAAGCCCAAAACAGCAAGGGGCCACGTTGCACTCATTTTTATAGTTGGCTAGTGTAAAGTAGAGAATCTGAGAGTTATTAGGATATTTTTTGGGACTACATGCCCGTTGAAGGGGAGTGGACGTATTTCCATATAAAGGTATAAAACATAAAGGCATATATGCTAAACACACCAAGCTTGTCCATCAATCTGAAATTCTCAAGCCTCAGCATGTTAGACAGGCAAATTGTTCATGTGCAATTCTACACTAAAATATTTTTACTGAAATATTAAGAACACCCTACATTATTGAAGTTGAGCTGACATTCGAGTAAAACATATCGCTGTCACATCTCGCAGTCGACAACAAGTTTTCAACATCAAAACTGACGCTAGTAACTGAAGCATCCTACTATATCCCATCAATATTTCAATTGGATTCAGTTTAGCATCATATCAATGGAAATAGCAGAAACCGAAATATGTTCCCCACCTCAGTTCTATTATATTCAGTCTACTGTATGTATATACGAGAACCATCACTTGGTACAGTATCATTCTTCAGTCTAGCAGCAAGCGTACAAATTATCAAAGCAGCACGATTACATTCAGAAAACACTTATCAAATCGTGTAATAACCTCTACTGTAGAAGATAAAACAGATGACGACAATCCCAAGGCGGCTAAAATGTTGCTTCTTTGGAGTAAAATATTTGATTGTCCCCACAGATAGGACATCAGCACCTACCACCCAAAGGGAAAAAAAACTACTGTTTTTTCGTGATAATCTCCAGTAGTTTATTTGGTTTGCTCTAGGGGAGGAAACTACAGGTCAATCAGTTGAAGCACGCAAATCCCCTTGAGCAAAAGTAACAGGACCAAAATGTATAACATTTGTGCTCTAGTGAAACTTCAGCAGTGGCAGTTCCATTAGTAGTGGCATCCATGGACTCCAAACTTCTTTTATGTGTTTATAACAGATAAGGCATTAGGATATAATATAATTAACCATATATGAAACATTTTAAAAACTGTGACAAGCATCTGCAGATATGTTAGTTCTAGTTCATCTATCGGTGTGCTACATGGCATCGGAACACCCAACGAAAACTATCATTACGCCAAAGATCATCTACCACCTGGATGCAGCCAGACCAACCCAACTCAAAGGATTGCCAGATTCGATTAAAACCTAATAGAGCCCACAAATAGTGAAGAAAAAACATTAAATAAATTGATGGACTCGAATTTCTTTTAATCACCATTCCAGATTCAACTTCCTTTTCTGGAATTTTGGGCATTGCCTTCTCAAAACTACTGACAGGTTAACTACTCCTACAACCATACACTGGCTACCACCACTTTGATTCTTAAGAGACTGCGTATGTAGAGTTCAGTATGCACAACCAGCTCTATCGTTTAGAATGCATATGTATATTGCATCTTAACCAAGTCATCTGTGGTCATTCAAAATCCAGTGAACAAAAACCCTGAATGTATTAAGGTTAACATACCTTCAACTACTGTAGCGAAAGTGAAGATCTACCTAAACCAGAGGGTTTGCATCAAAATATACGATACAGGGGCACGAATGATCAAATTACCAGGATCAGGGCCCTTAGGGGCGGTGGCGCAAATCTGCTGGTTAGGACATCCGGCGCAGGAATCCGCCTTGCCTGCTTCCTCCGACTGCGTTCCAGGGCAATCTGCACAGCGAACACACAACAATCAGGCTTACAAAATATAACATCCTCCATCGCAAAACGACCAATAAAACAAGAGCACTTGGAGGACCAAATCTGCCCCGAATCCAAAGAAAAAAAGAAACAGGTGGTAATAATCGATGCCCGCATGAGGAAGCAGCTTCTTACGCGCGTTGGCATCCTCCGGAATGTCGCCTTTGCTGCCGCCATTCTCCATCTCTTCTGCAAAATACAATCTACATAAAGTTAGCATCAAAACTGGAACAAGGATAGTGCGACTAATGCAACAAATAACAATATATCATTCTCCCTGGCATGAGTAACATCAACCAAATGCATCAGGAAATGAGGTTGCCTCTTAGGCAAAAGGACCTTGCAGTACTCTAAGTGGTGGGATGCCTTCCAGATTAAAGTCGGCATTAGGCGGAGACCTAGACAGGAGGGTGGCACCTAGCACCTAAGCAGGGTAGTGTCCAGCTAGCACCATGGATCAAACATACCATGAATGAAAATGGCAGCTGTTCTAGATCAGTAACATGGTATTCCCCATCTCATACTGGGTAGCAGCAGCAGATTCTTCAACAACTCGATACCAGCTTTACAGTTCAATAACTATCGTAGCAATATAGACGATGCTGCTACTGTATAACATGATTTGTAATCATTAGCTCAAAAGTTGATATTGACCCATGGCATAAGAACATGAATCCCTATATCATGAAGCAAAACTAAATGAACCATGACTAGTACAATTCAAGCATCAAGAAATATATAGCAAATTTAACTGAACTGAACGCAACAACATGCATAAACCTCTACGCCTACATAGAGCAAAATCTGGGTGTATGCGAACAAGCATGAATGGGGAATCCTAAACCTAGGACAGAAGTTATGGGCTCAATCCAATTCCATCTGCCATAATGTATCCAAAACATCCAGATCTACTGACAACCAGCAGAAATCGAATGGGCTAGCCCTCCATTACTTTGACCTTCCTTTTTTGCCACGCATTACTTTGGCAACTTGATGATTTGCCTTTTGAATTACTTTCTTCGGATTCTGGCAAAAACTGCAAGTCCAAACTACCCCTTGCTAACCCTGCCGTTGGGGAGGTATGGATATACACCCGTGCTTTGCCCACACCCATGCCCACGAAGCACCATCCATTTTTACCCTCCCCGTTTCTCCATTGCCCATTGGAAATCATATTTACACACATCCATTGGTATTTGGGTAGGAACGCAAGACTGGAACAAACAAGTGACTCGTGTCCTGCCCCGTGAGCTGCAGACTTTCAGAGGAGCGAAAGTGGCGTGGACCAGAAGAATATGAGACGGAGGCCGGACTGCCGAAGGTAGGGCCTATGGGGTCGCCCGAGATGGAGGCCCGAGATGGAGGCCAGAGGTGGAGCGCAGCCGGATCCCTGAGAGGCGTAAGGGAGGCGGCAAGGAAGTCCTGAGGGAGGCGGCCGCGCCGGAAGAAGACGTGAGGGAGGCGGCCACGCCGGAAGAAGATGTGAGGGAGGCGGCCGCGCCGGAGGAGGACGTGAGGGAGGCGGCGACGCCGGAGGAAGACGTGAGGGAGGCGGCGGCGCCGGAGGAAGACGTGAGGGAGGCGGCGGCGCCGGAGGGAGGAGCATACCTGGACAGTCAACCTCTCGCCGCCGCCCGTGCAGTCCGGTCGCCGCCGCGAAGGTTGCAATCGTTTCCGATTTGGGGAGAGAGAGGGGCAGGGTACTTGGATGACACGGGGATTACCCGGCTTATATTGCCCGTGCGGGACTGCACCTCAACCGGCCGCCGCGCGCTACCTCCGCGCCGGCCGGCTTCTCATCTGGCGCTGCTATGTCAAGGTCTAGCTCGGCTGCAACACCGAAACCCTCCTTACCCGGAGCCCCTAAACCCTAACCCTAGCTCTCAGCAGCGGAGGGGGAGAGCGAGATTATCATGCCGTACCTAGCGTTGCAGGGGAGAGCTCTCCTTTTTACGTGTAATCCCGCCGCCGATCGCCGAATACAACTCCGGCCGCCGTGAAGCTCGCCGCCGCAGTTTTGCTGCTACGAGCGGACCAGGCTGCTCTGTTCGGACGGGGGACTTCCTCTCGTTGGACGGGGAATGGGGCTCGCAGCGTGGAAACCCTGGCCAACCAGGGAGGGTACCGGGCGTCCGATCCTGGTCGGACGGCTGCGACGCATCGCGATCGTTGTGTTGGGCCCGGTGCTGTCAAGGACAATTTTGCATCTTCGTTGCTTGTTCAATTTCGTCTTGATCTGTTTTTTTTTTTGTCTGTTAGAATGGGCATTTTGTTTAAATTAAAAGAAGGTAGACGAGTAACGTTTGCCTAGAACTAACTACATATAAATATGTGGGAGACTAGTATAACTTACCATGATTGATTACCCATAATAATTCTTTTATCCTAACATGTTTTGCCATGTTCTGCATACAAGAATCTATTAAAACAACATTGGTTGAAGGAAGGAAAAGAGTAAAAGAATATCAAGAAAAATGTCGATGTCGGATTGTTATGTTTTGTCTCATCTTAGATGTGCTCTAGCTAGACTCTCAATCTAGTCATCGACTAGGTTGTGTATGGTAGCAACGTATATTTGAAATATCTTTGTAACACGATAATTTTTAAAATGCCATAATTTTAAATATTTTAATGTATTTGGTTGTGACTAACTTCAGTATCTCTCAAAACCTGATACTTTTGAAGTATTGGAGAAACAGCTACATACCTCTTTTCCGGAGATTGAACTATTGAGTCTAGAGATTTAGATTCTACGGTTTCGTAATACTACAGTTCTAGAAAAAAAACTTTATTGCAAAATTAGCCATCAATCCTCTACTGTATCATTGTCGCTACAGGATCCAAAGAGGTTGGACACATGCATATTGTGCTCTTTCCTATGTATTATTTTTTAGGTGACGCACGTAGTTCCTGTTGGGAAATCATAATCTAGACCCAAAAAGTTAGTGGATCTTACATCAAATTTCTCTCTAGGATTCCGTCTCCAATCTAGATTTTCACCATGTGTTCATATCCATTTTGAATATGTGCTCCATGCTAAATCGTACAAGTAACTATTTATTGTCATTGTTGACATTGTTATTGTTGTCTTCCCTTTTTGTACATGCAATTTGACTTCACGATATTGGGGGTTGGTACAAATAACGTCGTCATGTTTTCATGTTCTATCAATATCCATAAACTTCTTGTATACTTGGAGGTCATCATGTGGTGTTGTCGTTGTGCAGATGGTGCATATAATTTCGTCAAAACTTGTTTCTTACCAGTGATGTATTTATATTTAACAAGGCACGAATTCTCCTAGAGGGAGTGAATAGGGTGTTATATCTAACTACCAAAAGTGCACATGCGCTACACCGGGAGAAACAAAAAAAAACTCGAACGTTCGAGTGAACCATCCGTGATGACACTTCTCCTCTATTGCCATCATCAATGAAGGTGGTCAACCTTTTCTTCTATTCACGACGAGCATGCTTAATAAGATGAGATTGTGAGGCTCTCAACGCACTGAGGCATCGAATTTGTGATACTCATAGATTCAACCTCGTCAACCAACCAAGATGCTCCATACCAATTGGAAAGCTAAAAGAATTGTCACTATGGAAATTATGTTCGGATGATGTAAACAACTATAGAGTAGAAGTAGCATGTTAAAAAGATGTCAAAGAGATGAGTACCTAAAACATTTCTTTATTTTGCAAAATATAAACCCTCTTTACTGGTCGACCAGTATCATTTAACTTGCTTACAAATGGGTGGTGCTCTGATTTTAACTATACAGTCACTCAAAAAGTAAAACATAATTCCATTAGTATCCCAGGTTCCGACCTAAAGGTGTAGTTAAAAAACAAATCAAGACTTTGAGCTGAATTACCTTAGATTTTTGACTCAAATCTTCCACTAGTTGGCAACAATGAGTCTTCAATTGCGTGGCTGATACGTCTCCAACGTATCGATAATTTCTTATGTTCCATGCTACTTTATTGATGATACCTACATGTTTTATGCACATTATATGTCATATTTATGCATTTTGGAACTAACCTATTAACAAGATGCCGAAGAGCCATTCTGTTTTTGTTTTTGGTTTCAGAAATCCTAGTAAAGAAATATTCTCGGAATTGGACGAAACTTTCGCCCGGGGTCCTATTTTTGCACGAGCTTCCGAAGACCGAAGACCTAACGAAGTGGGGCCACGAGGCAGCAGGTGGCCGGCGCGGCCCGGCCTTGGCGCGCGGCCCGCCCCTGGGCCTCGTGTGGCCCCCGCGTTGACCTTCCGCCTACTTAAAGCTCCGTCGCGAAACCCCCGTCGAGAGCCACGATACGGAAAACCTTACAGAGACGCCGCCGCGCGAATCCCATCTCGGGGATTCGGAGATCGCCTCCGGCACCTGCGGGAGAGGGTTCATCTCCCGGAGGACTCTTCATCGCCATGATCGCCTCCGGAGTGATGAGTGAGTAGTTCACCCCTGGACCATGGGTCCATAGCAGTAGCTAGATGGTCGTCTTCTCCTTGTTGTGCTTCATTGTTAGATCTTGTGAGCTGCCTAACATGATCAAGATCATCTATATGTAATTCTATATGTTGTGTTTGTCGGGATCCGATGGATAGAGAGTACTATGATTATGGTGATTATCAATCTATTGTTCATGTGTTGTTTATGATCTTGCATGCTCTCCGTTATTAGTAGAGGCTCTGGCCAAGTTTTTACTCTTAACTCCAAGAGGGAGTAATTATGCTCGATAGTGGGTTCATGCCTTCATTGATACCTGGGACAGTGACAGAAAGTTCTAAGGTTGTGATGTGCTGTTGCCACTAGGGATAAAACATTGATGCTATGTCTAAGGATGTAGTTATTGATTACATTACGCACAATACTTAATGCAATTGTCTGTTGCTTTGCAACTTAATACTGGAGGGGGTTCGGACGATAACCTGAAGGTGGACTTTTTAGGCATAGATGCAGTTGGATGGCGGTCTATGTTCTTTGTCGTAATGCCCGGATTAAATCTCACTATATTTACCATGTCATGTATATGCATTATTATGCCTTTCTCTATTTGTCAATTGCCCGACTGTAATTTGTTCACCCAACATGCTTTTATCTTATGGGAGAGACACCTCTAGTGAACTGTGGACCCCGGTCCTATTCTTTACATAGCATACAATCTATTTGTTTTACTGTTTTCTTTGCAAACATCTTCCACTCGATACGTTTAATCCTTTGTTACAGCAAGCCGGTGAGATTGACAACCTCACTGTTTCGTTGGGGCAAAGTACTTTGGTTGTGTTGTGCAGTTCCTAGTTGGCGCCGGAATCCCTGGTGTTGCGCCGCATCACATTTCGCGACCATCAACCTTCAACGTGCTTCTTGGCTCCTCCTGGTTCGATTAAACCTTGGTTTCTTTCTGAGGGAAAACTTGCTACTGTGCGCATCATACCTTCCTCTTGGGGTTCCCAACGAACGTGTGAGTTACACGCCATCAAGCTCTTTTTCTGGCGCCGTTGCCGGGGAGATCAAGACACGCTGCAAGGGGAGTCTCCACTTCTCAATCTCTTTACTTTGTTTTTGTCTTGCTTTATTTTATTTACTACTTTGTTTGCTGCACTAAATCAAAACACAAAAAAATTAGTTGCTAGTTTTACTTTATTTACTGTCTTGCTCTCTATATCAAAAACACAAAAAAATTAGTTACTTGCATTTACTTTATCTAGTTTGTTTTATTTACTGTTGCTAAAATGGCCAACCATGAAAATACTAAATTGTGTGACTTCACAAATGCAAATAATAATGATTTCCTATGCACACCTATTGCTCCACCTGCTACTACAGCAGAATTCTTTGAAATTAAACCTGCTTTACTAAATCTAGTCATGAGAGAACAATTTTCTGGTGCTAGTTCTGATGATGCTGCTGCCCATCTCAATAATTTTGTTGAACTTTGTGAAATGCAAAAGTATAAAGATGTAGATGGTGATATTATTAAATTGAAAGTGTTTCCTTTCTCATTAAGAGGAAGAGCTAAAGATTGGTTGCTATCTTTGCCTAAGAATAGTATTGATTCATGGACTAAATGCAAGGATGCTTTTATTGGTAGATATTATCCTCCCGCTAAAATTATATCTTTGAGAAGTAGCATAATGAATTTTAAACAATTAGATACTGAACATGTTGCTCAAGCTTGGGAGAGAATGAAAACTTTGGTAAAGAATTGCCCAACCCATGGACTGACTACTTGGATGATCATCCAAACCTTCTATGCAGGACTAAATTTTTCTTCGCGGAATTTATTGGATTCAGCTGCTGGAGGTACCTTTATGTCCATCACATTGGGGGCGGCTACAAAACTTCTTGATGATATGATGATAAATTACTCTGAATGGCACACGGAAAGAGCTCCACAAGGTAAGAAGGTAAATTCTGTTGAGGAAACCTCTTCCTTGAGTGATAAGATTGATGTGATTATGTCTATGCTTGTGAATGGTAGATCTAATGTAGATCCAAATAATGTTCCTTTAGCTTCATTGGTTGCTCAAGAAGAAAATGTTGATGTGAATTTCATTAAAAATAATAATTTCAACAACAATGCTTATAGGAACAACTCTGGTAATAACTATAGGCCATATCCTTCTGCTAATGGTAATGGTTATGGTAATTCTTATGGGAATTCTTACAACAATAATAGAAGTGTACCCTCTGGTCTTGAAGCCATGCTTAAAGAATTTATTAGTACACAAACTGCTTTTAACAAATCTGTTGAGGAAAAGCTTGATAAAATTGATACTATCGCTTCTAGAGTTGATAGGCTTGCCTCTGATGTTAATCTTTTAAAGTTGAAAGTTATGCCTAATAATGATCTTGATAATAAGATTACTACTACAGCAAATGCCATCCAAGTTAGAATTAATGAGAATATAAGATTAATGGCTGAGTTGCGTGCTAGGTGGGATAGAGAAGAAAATGAAAAACTAGCTAAAGAGAATAATGTAGCTAAAGTTTGGACTATTACCACCACTAGTAATGCTAATTCCTCACATGTTGCTGCACCTCCTACTATCAATGGTAATATAATTGGTGTTGGCAATGTTTCTACTCCTAGTGCAAAGCGAACAAAACTGCCTGAAATTGCTAAAACTGCTGAAACTGCTTGTGATAAAACTGCTGAAATTTTTTCCAACCTTGGGAACAATGATCCCATTGCTGTAGCTCATAATGATTTAGATTTTGATGATTGCCACATCTCTGAAGTTATAAAGTTCTTGCAAAAACTTGCTAAAAGTCCTAATGCTAGTGCTATAAATTTAGCCTTTACAAAACATATTACAAATGCTCTCATAAAAGCTAGAGAAGAGAAACTAAAACTTGAAACTTCTATTCCTAGAAAGTTAG
The DNA here is from genome assembly GCA_030979885.1 of Lolium multiflorum. Classification (NCBI taxonomy): domain Eukaryota; kingdom Viridiplantae; phylum Streptophyta; class Magnoliopsida; order Poales; family Poaceae; genus Lolium; species Lolium multiflorum. The sequence goes on from CM061752.1 coordinate 141,929,304, forward strand.
AAGATGGTTGGGAGCCCATCATTAAAATGAAATTCAATGACTTTGAATGTAATGCCTTATGTGATCTTGGTGCAAGTATTTCTGTTATGCCTAAAAAGATTTATGATATGCTTGACTTGCCACCATTGAAGAATTGTTATTTGGATGTTAATCTTGCCGATAATGTTAAAAAGAAACCTTTGGGGAGGATTGATAATGTGCATATTACGGTTAACAATAACCTTGTCCCCGTTGATTTTGTTGTCTTGGATATCGAATGCAATGCATCTTGTCCAATTGTGTTGGGAAGACCTTTTCTTCGAACTGTTGGTGCTGTTATTGATATGAGGGAAGGTAATATTAAATATCAATTTCCTCTCAAGAAAGGTATGGAACACTTCCCTAGAAAGAGAATGAAGTTGCCTTTTGATTCTATTATTAGAACAAGCTATGATGTTGATGCTTCTACTCTCGATGTTACTTGATTTGCACTTTCTGCGCCTAGCTGAAAGGCGTTAAAGAAAAGCGCTTATGGGAGACAACCCATGTTTTTACCTACAGCAATTTTTTGTTTTGTTGAGTCTTGGAAGTTGTTTACTACTGTAGCAACCTCTCCTTATCATGTTTTTGTGCCAAGTAAAGTTTCTATGTCAAAGTTGATGTTATATTTGGGATTGCTGCGCAGAAACAGCATTGCTGTCTGTCACGAATCTGGGCACAATTCCCTGTAGAAAATTCGAAAAAATCTGCCAATTTACGAGCGTGATCCTCAGATATGTACGCAACTTTCATTAGTTTTGAGTTTTTCCATTTGAGCAAGTCTGGTGCCATTTATAAATTCGTCTTTACGGACTGTTCTGTTTTTGACAGATTCTGCCTTTTATTTCGCATTGCCTCTTTTGCTATGTTGGATTTATTTCTTTGATCCATTAATGTCCAGTAGCATTATGCAATGTCCAGAAGTGAAAAGAATGATTGTGTCACCTCTGAATGTGTGAATTATTAATGATGCACTAACCCTCTAATGAGTTTGCTTGAAGTTTGGTGTGAAGGAAGTTTTCAAGGGTCAAGAGAGGAGAATGATATACTAAGATCAAGAGGAGTGAAAGCTCTAAGCTTGGGGATGCCCCCGTGGTTCACCCCTGCATATTTTAAGAAGACTCAAGTGTCTAAGCTTGGGGATGCCCAAGGCATCCCCTTCTTCATCGACAACATCATCAGGTTCCTCCCCTGAAACTATATTTTTATTCAATCACATCTTGTGTTCTTTACTTGGAGCGTCGGTTTGTTTTCGTTTTTGTTTTTGTTTGAATAAGATGGATCCTAGCATTCACTTTGTGGGAGAGAGACACGCTCCGCTGTTGCATATGGACACATGTGTCCTTAGGCTTTACTCATAATGTTCAAGGCGAAGTTTCTTCTTCGTTAATTTGTTATATGGTTGGAATTGGAAAATGCTACATGTAGTAATTCTAAAATGTCTTGGATAATGTGATACTTGGCAATTGTTGTGCTCATGTTTAAGCTCTTGCATCATATGCTTTGCACCCATTAATGAAGAAATACATAGAGCTTGCTAAAATTTGATTTGCATATTTGGTTTCTCTAAGGTCTAGATAATATCTAGTATTGAGTTTTGAACAACAAGGAAGACAGTGTAGAGTCTTATAATGTTTACAATATGTCTTTTATGTGAGTCTTGCTGCACTTGTTCATCCTTGAGTTTGCTTCAAATAACCTTGCTAGCCTAAACCTTGTATCGAGAGGGAATACTTCTCATGCATCCAAAATCCTTGAGCCAACCACTATGCCATTTGTGTCCACCATACCTACCTACTACATGGTATTTACCCGCCATTCCAAAGTAAATTGCTTGAGTGCTACCTTTAAAATTCCATCATTCGCCTTTGCAATATATAGCTCATGGGACAAAATAGCCTTAAAAACTATCGTAGTATTGAATATGTACTTATGCACTTTATATTTTATTAAGTTGCTTGTTGTGCGATAACCATGCTTCTGGGGAACGCCATCAACTATTGTTGAATATCATGTGAGTTGCTATGCATGTCCGTCTTGTCTGAAGGTCTATCATTTTAGTGGTTGGAGCATGCAAAATTGTTAGAGAAGAACATTGGGCCGCTAACTAAAGCCATGAATCATGGTGGAAGTTTCAGTTTTGGACATATATCCTCAATCTCATATGAGAATAATAACTTTGCTACATGCTTATGCATTAAAGAGGAGTCCATTATCTGTTGTCCATGTTGTCCCGGTATGGATGTCTAAGTTGAGAATAATCAAAAGCGAGAAATCCGAAATGCGAGCATTCTCCTTGGACCTTTGTACAGGCGGCATGGAGGTACCCCTTTGTGACACTTGGTTGAAACATGGCATGCAAAGATCCGGTAGTCCAAGTTAAGTAGGACAAGGTGCGGGCACTATTAGTATACTATGCGTGAGGCTTGCAACTTGTAAGATATAATTTTCATAACTCATATGCTTTATTACTACCGTTGACAAAATTGTTTCATGTTTTCAAAATAAAAGCTCTAGCACAAATACAGCAATCGATGCTTTCCTCTGCGAAGGACCATTCTTTTACTTTTATTGTTGAGTCAGTTTACCTATCTCCTTCCACCTTAAGAAGCAAACACTTGTGTGAACTGTGCATTGATTCCTACATACTTGCATATTGCACTTGTTATATTACTTTATGTTGACAATATCCATGAGATATACATGTTACAAGTTGAAAGCAACCGCTGAAACTTAATCTTCTTATGTGTTGCTTCAACACCTTTACTTTGATTTATTGCTTTACGAGTTAACTCTTATGCAAGACTTATTGATGCTTGTCTTGAAGTACTATTCATGAAAAGTCTTTGCTATATGATTCAGTTGTTTACTCATGTCATTACCATTGCTTTGATCGCTGCATTCATTACATATGTTTACAAATAGTATGATCAAGATTATGATGGCATGTCACTTCAGAAATTATCTTTGTTATCGTTTTACCTGCTCGGGACGAACTAAGCTTGGGGATGCTGATACGTCTCCAACGTATCGATAATTTCTTATGTTCCATGCTACTTTATTGATGATACCTACATGTTTTATGCACATTATATGTCATATTTATGCATTTTCTGGAACTAACCTATTAACAAGATGCCGAAGAGCCAGTTGCTGTTTTCTGCTGTTTTTGGTTTCAGAAATCCTAGTAAAGAAATATTCTCGGAATTGGACGAAACTTTCGCCCGGGGTCCTATTTTTGCACGAAGCTTCCAGAAGACCGAAGACCTAACGAAGTGGGGCCACGAGGCAGCCAGGGGGTGGCCGGCGCGGCCCAGCCCTTGGCCGCGCGGCCCTGCCCCCTGGGCCCCTCGTGTGGCCCCCGCGTTGACCTTCCGCCTACTTAAGCTCCGTCGCGAAACCCCCGGTACCGAGAGCCACGATACGGAAAACCTTACTGAGACGCCGCCGCCGAATCCCATCTCGGGGGATTCGGAGATCGCCTCCGGCACCTGCCGGAGAGGGGATTCATCTCCCGGAGGACTCTTCATCGCCATGATCGCCTCCGGAGTGATGAGTGAGTAGTTCACCCCTGGACCATGGGTCCATAGCAGTAGCTAGATGGTCGTCTTCTCCTTGTTGTGCTTCATTGTTAGATCTTGTGAGCTGCCTAACATGATCAAGATCATCTATATGTAATTCTATATGTTGTGTTTGTCGGGATCCGATGGATAGAGAGTACTATGATTATGGTGATTATCAATCTATTGTTCATGTGTTGTTTATGATCTTGCATGCTCTCCGTTATTAGTAGAGGCTCTGGCCAAGTTTTTACTCTTAACTCCAAGAGGGAGTAATTATGCTCGATAGTGGGTTCATGCCTTCATTGATACCTGGGACAGTGACAGAAAGTTCTAAGGTTGTGATGTGCTGTTGCCACTAGGGATAAAACATTGATGCTATGTCTAAGGATGTAGTTATTGATTACATTACGCACAATACTTAATGCAATTGTCTGTTGCTTTGCAACTTAATACTGGAGGGGGTTCGGACGATAACCTGAAGGTGGACTTTTTAGGCATAGATGCAGTTGGATGGCGGTCTATGTTCTTTGTCGTAATGCCCGGATTAAATCTCACTATATTTACCATGTCATGTATATGCATTATTATGCCTTTCTCTATTTGTCAATTGCCCGACTGTAATTTGTTCACCCAACATGCTTTTATCTTATGGGAGAGACACCTCTAGTGAACTGTGGACCCCGGTCCTATTCTTTACATAGCATACAATCTATTTGTTTTACTGTTTTCTTTGCAAACATCTTCCACTCGATACGTTTAATCCTTTGTTACAGCAAGCCGGTGAGATTGACAACCTCACTGTTTCGTTGGGGCAAAGTACTTTGGTTGTGTTGTGCAGGTTCCTAGTTGGCGCCGGAATCCCTGGTGTTGCGCCGCATCACATTTCGCGACCATCAACCTTCAACGTGCTTCTTGGCTCCTCCTGGTTCGATTAAACCTTGGTTTCTTTCTGAGGGAAAACTTGCTACTGTGCGCATCATACCTTCCTCTTGGGGTTCCCAACGAACGTGTGAGTTACACGCCATCAGTCTGAAGTTTGAGAAAATATCAACACATCTAAATATGCAAATTCTAGTTGTAGGCTTGTAGCAAGTGGGAGACCATTGTTGGAGATATGCCCAAGAGGCAATAATAAAGTGGTTATTATATATATTTGTGTTTATGATAAATGTTTATATACCATGCTATAATTGTATTAACCGAAACATTGATACATGTGTGTTATGTAAACAACAAGGAGTCCCTAGTAAGCCTCTTGTATAACTAGCTTGTTGATTAATAGATGATCATAGTTTCATGATCATGAACATTGGATGTTATTAATAACAAGGTTATGTCATTAAATGAATGATGTAATGGACACACCCAATTAAGCGTAGCATATGATCACGTCATTAAGTTCTATTTGCTATTAGCTTTCGATACATAGTTACCTAGTCCTTCGACCATGAGATCATGTAAATCATTTATACCGGAAGAGTACTTTGATTACATCAAACGCCACTGCGTAAATGGTGGTTATAAAGGTGGGATTAAGTATTCGGAAAGTATGAGTTGAGGCATATGGATCAAGAGTGGGATATTGTCCATCCCGATGACGGATAGATATACTCTGGGCCCTCTCGGTGGAATGTCGTCTGATTAGCTTGCAAGCATATGAATGGTTCATAAGAGATGACATACCATGGTACGAGTAAAGAGTACTTGTTGGAGACAAGGTTGAACAAGGTATAAAGATACCAAAGATCAAACCTCGGACAAGTAAAATATCGCGTGACAAAGGGAATCAGTATCGTATGTAAATGGTTCATTCGATCACTAAGTAATCGTTGAATATGTGGGAGCCATTATGGATCTCCAGATCCCGCTATTGGTTATTGGTCAGAGAGAATCTCAACCATGTCTACATAGTTCACGAACCGTAGGGTGACACACTTAAGGTTTGATATCGTTTAAATAGATATGGAATTTGGAATGGAGTTCGAAGTTTTGTTCGGAGTCTCGGATGGGATCCAGGACATCACGAGGAGGTTCGGAATGGTCCGGAGAATAAGATTCATATATAGGAAGTCACTTTCCAAGTTTGGAAATGATCCTGTGAAATTATGGAATGTTCTAGAAGGTTCTAGAAAAGTCCGGAAGGAATCACCATGCACCTACCATGGCTGGCCAGCCTAGGGAGGAGGAGTCCCAGGTGGACTCCACCCCATCGTGGCCGCCCCCCCCCCAAGGAAGGAGTAGGAGTCCCACCTTGGGTAGGTTTCGTCCTTATGGCAAGTTTTGAGTTGGGGTCTTATTCGAAGACTTGGAGTCAACTGTTGGGGGTTTCCACCTATATAATGAGGAGCAAGGGGGCCGGCCAGCCAAAGCAAAGCTTGGCCGCACCCCTTAGTGGCCGGCCAAGACCCCTCTCCCCAAACCCTAGCCGCCTCCTCCACACTACTCCCGCAGCGCATAGCGAAGCCTGCCGGAGTTCTCCACCACCACCGCCACCATGTCGTCGTGCTGCCGAGATTCCGAGGAGGATCTACTACTTCCGCTGCCCGCTGGAACGGGGAGGAGGACGTCGTCATCAACACCGAACGTGTGACCGAGTACGGAGGTGTTGCCCGATTGTGGCACCGTCAAGATCTTCTACGCGCTTTTGCAAGCGGCAAGTGATCGACTACACCAAAAACGAGATCTAATCTCATAAGGCTTTGGAAATCTTTGTGGGTTAGTCTCATGATCTTCTCGTTGCTCCCGTCTTCTATATTGCATCTTGGCTTGTTATTCGTTCTTGCGGTAGGAATTTTTTTGTTTTCTATGCTACGAATCCCATCAGTGGTATCAGAGCCGTGTCTATGCATAGATTGGTTGCACGAGTAGAACACAATTGTTTTGTGGGTGTTGATGCTTTGTTGTCTTTAGTTCGTGTACTTTGCATCTTGCGGCATAGTGGGATGAAGCGGCTCGGGCTAACTTTACATGACCGCGTTCATGAGATTTGCTCCACGCTCGACATGCAACTTGTATTGCATAAGTGGCTTTGCGGGTGTCTGTCTCTCCTACTATAGTGAAGATCCAATTTACTCTTTCTATTGACAACACTAGTATCACCGTTGTGGTTCATGTTCGTAGGTAGATTGGATCTTACTCGAAAACCCTAAACCACGTAAAATATGCAAACCAAATTAGATGCGTCTAACTTGTTTTTGCAGGGTTTGGTGATGTGATATGGCCATGATGTGATGATGAATATGTATGAGATGATCATTATTGTATTGTGGCAACCGGCAGGAGCCTTATGGTTGTCTTTAAATTTCATGTTGAGTATTATTTCAAAGTAGTTGTAATAGTTGCTACATGGAGAACAATCATGAAGACGGCGCCATTGACCTTGACGCTACGCCGACGATGATGGAGATCATGCCCGTTGATGATGGAGGATCATGTCCGTGCTTTGGAGATGAAGATCAAAGGCGCAAAGACAAAAGGGCCATATCATATCACATATGAATTGCATGTGATGTTAATCATTTTATGCATCTTATATTGCTTAGATCGCGACGGTAGCATTATAAGATGATCCCTCTCACTAAATATCAAGATAATAAAGTGTTCATCCTTAGTATGCACCGTTGCTAAGACTTGTCGTTTCGAAGCATCACGTGATGATCGGGTGTGATAGATTCTACATGTGCATACAACGGGTGTGATGCGCGTAGATGTACACGTCCGTTGGGAACCCCGAGAGGAAGGTGTGATGCGCACAGCAGCAAGTTTTCCCTCAGAAAGAAACCAAGGTTATCGAACCAGTAGGAGCCAAGAAGCACGTGAAGGTTGTTGGTGGAGGAATGTAGTGCGGCGCAACACCAGTGAAACCGGCGCCAACGTGGAACCTGCACAACACAATCAAAGTACTTTGCCCCAACGTAACAGTGAGGTTGTCAATCTCACCGGCTTGCTGAAAACAAAGGATTAAGCGTATCGAGTGGAAGATGGTGGTTGTTTGCAAAGAACAGTAAAAACAGTAGAATGTATTCAGATGTAAAAGATTGGACCGGGGTCCACAGTTCACTAGTGGTGTCTCTCCAATAAGATAACTAACATGCTGGGTGAACAAATTACAGGCGATCAATTGACAAATAAAGATTCAATACATATCAACGATGATTACTATGTGATTTAATCAGGGCATTACGACAAAGTACATAGACCGCTATCCAACATGCATCTATGCCTAAATAATCCACCTTCAGGTTATCATCCGAACCCCTTCCAGTATTAAGTTGCAAACAACAGATAATTGCATTAAGTATGGTGCGTAATGTAATCAACACAAATATCCTTAGACAAAGCATCAATGTTTTATCCCTAGTAGCAACAACACATCCACAACCTTAGAACTTTCTGTCACTGTCCCAGATTTAATGGAGGCATGAACCCACTATCGAGCATAATTACCCCCTCTTGGAGTTACAAGTATCAACTTGGCCAGAGCCTCTACTAGCAACGGAGAGCATGCAAGAACATAAACAACACATATATGATAGATTGATAATCAACTTAACATAGTATTCTCTATTCATCGGATCTCACCAAACACAACATGTAGCATTACAAATAGATGATCTTGATCATGTTAGGCAGCTCACAAGATCTATAACAATGAAAGCACAAGCGGAGAAGACAACCATCTAGCTACTGCTATGGACCCATAGTCCAAGGATGAACTACTCACGCATCAATCCGGAGGCGGGCATGATGATGTAGAGCCCCTCCGGTGATGATTCCCCTCTCCGGCAGGGTGCCGGAGGCGATCTCCTGAATCCCCCGAGATGGGATTGGCGGCGGCGGCCTCTCAGTAATGTTTTCCGTATCGTGGCTCTCGGTACAGGCGCGACGGAGGCTTTAAGTAGGCGGAAGGGTAGGTCAAAGGGCGTCACGAGGCGCCCACACCAGGCCGCGCGGCCGGGCCAGGCCGCCCGGTGTCTGGCCACCTCGTGGCCCCACTTCGTCTCCCTTTCGGGGAAGCTTCGTGTAAAAATAGGCCCCTGGGCGTTGATTTCGTCCAATTCCGAGAATATTTCCTTACTAGGATTTCTGAAACCAAAAACAGCAGAAAAACAGCAACTGGCACTTCGGCATCTTGTTAATAGGTTAGTGCCGGAAAATGTAAAATAACGCTGTAAAGTATGTGTAAAACACTCAAGTATTGTAATAAAAGTAGCATGGAACATAAGAAATTATAGATACGTTTGCGACGTATCAAGCATCCCCAAGCTTAGTTCCTACTCGTCCTCGAGTAGGTAAACGATAACACAAATAATTTCTGAAGTGACATGCTACCAACATAATCTTGATCAACATTATTGTAAAGCATATGAGATGAATGGAGTGATCTGAACAAAAGATTGCTAACAAAGATAATGACTAAGCAAATGAATCATATAGCAAAACTTTTCATGAATAATACTTTCAAGACAAGTATCAATAAGACTTGCATAAGAGCTAACTCATAAGCAATAAATTCATAGTAGAATGCATTGAAGCAACACAAAGGATGATTAAGTTTCAGCAATTGTTTTCAACTTGTAACATGTATATCTCATGGATATTTGTCAACATAGAGTAATATAACAGGTGCAATAAGTAAACATGTAAGAATCAATGCACACAGTTAACACAAGTGTTTGCTTCTAAGATAGAAGGGAATGGGTAAACTGACTCAACAATAAAGTAAAAGATTGGCCCTTCGCAGAGGGAAGCATTGATTACTATTTTTGTGCTAGAGCTTTTGTTTTGAAAACATAGAAACAATTTTGTCAACGGTAGTAATAATTCATATATGCTATGTGATACGTCTCCGACGTATCGATAATTTCTTATGTTCCATGCCACATTATTGATGATATCTACATGTTTTATGCACACTTTATGTCATATTCGTGCATTTTCTGGAACTAACCTATTAACAAGATGCCAAGTGCCAGTTCTGTTTTCTGCTGTTTTGGTTTCAGAAATCCTAGTAACGAAATATTCTCGGAATTGGACGAAATCAACGCCCGGTTCCTATTTTGCCCGGAAGCATCCAGAACACCCGAGAGCCGCGAGGGGGGCCACACAGCCCCAGATGATAGGCCGGCGCGGCCCACCCTGGCCGCGCGGCCTATGGTGTCGTCGCCCCTTCGACCTTCGACGCTGCCCTTTCGCCTATATAAAGCCCCTGCGTCGAAAACCCTTACGGAATAAGCCACGGTGCGAAACCTTCCAGTGCCGCCATCGCGAAGCCAAGATCTGGGACAGGAGTCTCTGTTCCGGCACCTGCCGGAGCGGGGAAGTGCCCCGGAAGGCTTCTCCATCGACACCGCTGCCATCTCCACCGCCATCTTCATCACCGCTGCTGCTCCCATGAGGAGGGAGTAGTTCTCCATCGAGGCTCGGGGCTGTACCGGTAGCTATGTGGTTCATCTCTCTCCTATGTACTTCAATACAATAATCTCATGAGCTGCTGATGGCGTGTAACTCACACGTTCGTTGGGAACCCCAAGAGGAAGGTATGATGCGCACAGTAGCAAGTTTTCCCTCAGAAAGAAACCAAGGTTTAATCGAACCAGTAGGAGCCAAGAAGCACGTTGAAGGTTGATGGTGGCGAAATGTGATGCGGCGCAACAACAGGGATTCCGGCGCCAACGTGGAACCTGCACAACACAACCCAAGTACTTTGCCCCAACGAAACAGTGAGGTTGTCAATCTCACCGGCTTGCTGTAACAAAGGATTAACCGTATTGTGTGGAAGATGATTGTTTGCAAGAAAACAGTAAAACAAGTATTGCAGTAGATTGTATGCGATGTAAAGAATAGGACCGGGGTCCACAGTTCACTAGAGGTGTCTCTCCCATAAGATAAAGCATGTTGGGTGAACAAATTACAGTCGGGCAATTGACAAATAGAGAAGGGCATAACAATGCATATACATGATATGATAAATATAGTGAGATTTAATCCGGGCATTACGACAAAGTACATAGACCGCCATCCAACTGCATCTATGCCTAAAAAGTCCACCTTCAGGTTATCATCCGAACCCCATTCAGTATTAAGTTGCAAAGCAACAGACAATTGCATTAAGTATGGTGCGTAATGTAATCGACAACTACATCCTTAGACATAGAATCAATGTTTTATCCCTAGTGGCAACAGCACATCACAACCTTAGAACTTTCTGTCACTGTCCCAGGTGTCAATGAAGGCATGAACCCACTATCGAGCATAAATACTCCCTCTTGGAGTTAAGAGTAAAAACTTGGCCAGAGCCTCTACTAATAACGGAGAGCATGCAAGATCATAAACAACACATAAACAATAGATTGATAATCACCATAACATAGTATTCTCTATCCATCGGATCCCGACAAACACAACATATAGTATTACAGATAGATGATCTTGATCATGTTAGGCAGCTCACAAGATCCAACAATGAAGCACAATTAGGAGAAGACGACCATCTAGCTACTGCTATGGACCCATAGTCCAGGGGTGAACTACTCACTCATCACTCCGGAGGCGATCATGGCGATGAAGAGTCCTCCGGGAGATCAATCCCCTCTGCAGGGTGCCGGAGACGATCTCCTGAATCCCCGAGATGGGATTCGCGGCGGCGCGTCTCCGGAAGGTTTTCCGTATCGTGGCTCTCGGTACGGGGTTTCGCGACGGAGGCTATAAGTAGGCGAAAGGGTAGGTCGGGGGGGCACGAGGGGCCCAGACGGGGCCGCGCGGCCGGGGGCCAGGCCGCGCCGCCCGTGGTCCGGCCACCTCGTGGCCCCACTCGACTCCCCTTCGGTCTTCGGAAGCTCCGTGCAAAAATAGGACCCGGGCGGTGATTTCGTCCAATTCCGAGAATATTTCCTTACTAGGATTTCTGAAACCAAAAACAGCAAAACACAACTGGCTCTTCGGCATCTTGTTAATAGGTTAGTTCCAAAATGCGTAAATACGACATATAATGTGCATAAAACATGTAGGTATCATCAATAAAGTAGCATGGAACATAAGAAATTATCGATACGTTGGAGACGTATCAGCATCCCCAAGCTTAGTTCTGAGCAGGTAAAACGATAACAAAGATAATTTCTGAAGTGACATGCCATCATAATCTTGATCATACTATTTGTAAACATATGTAATGAATGCAGCGATCAAAACAATGGTAATGACATGAGTAAACAAGTGAATCATAAAGCAAAGACTTTTCATGAATAGTACTTCAAGACAAGCATCAATAAGTCTTGCATAAGAGTTAACTCATAAAGCAATAAATCAAAGTAAAGGTGTTGAAGCAACACAAAGGAAGATTAAGTTTCAGCGGTTGCTTTCAACTTATAACATGTGTATCTCATGGATATTGTCAACATAAAGTAATATAACAAGTGCAATATGCAAGTATGTAGGAATCAATGCACAGTTCACACAAGTGTTTGCTTCTTAAGGTGGAGGAGATAGGTAAACTGACTCAACAATAAAAGTAAAAGAAAGGTCCTTCAAAGAGGAAAGCATCGATTGCTGTATTTGTGCTAGAGCTTTTATTTTGAAAACATGAAACAATTTTGTCAACGGTAGTAATAAAGCATATGAGTTATGTAAATTATATCTTACAAGTTGCAAGCCTCATGCATAGTATACTAATAGTGCTCGCACCTTGTCCTACTTAGCTTGGACTACCGGATCTTTGCATGCCATGTTTCAACCAAGTGTCACAAAGGGGTACCTCCATGCCGCCTGTACAAAGGTCTAAGGAGAAAGCTCGCATTTTGGATTTCTCGCTTTTGATTATTCTCAACTTAGACATCCATACCGGGACAACATGGACAACAGATAATGGACTCCTCTTAAATGCATAAGCATGTAGCAATAATTATTATTCTCATATGAGATTGAGGATATATGTCCAAAACTGAAACTTCAACCATGATTCATGGCTTTAGTTAGCGGCCCAATGTTCTTCTCTAACAATATGCATGCTCCAATCATTAAGGTGATAGATCCTTCAGACAAGACGGACATGCATAGCAACTCACATGATATTCAACAAAGAATAGTTGATGGCGTTCCCCAGAAGCATGGTTATCGCACAACAAGCAACTTAATAAAAGATAAAGTGCATAAGTACATATTCAATACTACGATAGTTTTTAAGGCTATTTTGTCCCATGAGATATATATTGCAAAGGTGAATGATGAAATTTTAAAGGTAGCACTCAAGAAATTTACTTTGGAATGGCGGAGAAATACCATGTAGTAGGTAGGTATGGTGGACACAAATGGCATAGTAGTTGGCTCAAGGATTTTGGATGCATGAGAAGTATTCCCTCTCGATACAAGGTTTAGGCTAGCAAGGTTATTTGAAGCAAACTCAAGGATGAACCGGTGCAGCAAAACTCACATAAAAGACATATTGTAAACATTATAAGACTCTACACCGTCTTCCTTGTTGTTCAAAACTCAATACTAGATATTATCTAGACCTTAGAGAGACCAAATATGCAAATCAAATTTTAGCAAGCTCTATGTATTTCTTCATTAATGGGTGCAAAGCATATGATGCAAGAGCTTAAACATGAGCACAACAATTGCCAAGTATCACATTATCCAAGACATTTTAGAATTACTACATGTAGCATTTTCCAATTCCAACCATATAACAATTTAACGAAGAAGAAACTTCGCCATGAACATTATGAGTAAAGCCTAAGGACATATTTGTCCATATGCAACAGCGGAGCGTGTCTCTCTCCCACAAAGTGAATGCTAGGATCCATTTTATTCAAACAAAAACAAAAACAAAAACAAAAACAAACCGACGCTCCAAGTAAAGAACACAAGATGTGATTGAATAAAAATATAGTTTCAGGGGAGGAACCTGATGATGTTGTCGATGAAGAAGGGGATTCCTTGGGCATCCCCAAGCTTAGACGCTTGAGTCTTCTTAAAATATGCAGGGATGAACCACGGGGCATCCCCAAGCTTAGAGCTTTCACTCCTCTTGATCATAGTATATCATACTCCTCTCTTGACCCTTGAAAACTTCCTTCACACCAAACTTCAAGCAAACTCATTAGAGGGTTAGTGCACAATTAATAATTCACACATTCAGAGGTGACACAATCATTCTTTACACTTCTGGACATTGCATAAAGCTACTGGACATTAATGGATCAAAGAAATTCATCCAACATAGCAAAAGAGGCAATGCGAAATAAAAGGCAGAATCTGTCAAAAACAGAACAGTCCGTAAAGACGAATTTTAAAATGGCACCAGACTTGCTCAGATGGAAAAACTCAAAACTAATGAAAGTTGCGTACATATCTGAGGATCACGCTCGTAAATTGGCAGATTTTTTCGAATTTTCTACAGAAACTTGTGCCCAGACAGACAATGCTGTTTCTGCGCAGCGATCCCAAATATAACATCAACTATAACATAGAAACTTTACTTGGCACAAAAACATGATAAGGAGAGGTTGCTACAGTAGTAAACAACTTCCAAGACTCAAATATAAAATAAAGTACTGTAGTAAAAACATGGGTTGTCTCCCATAAGCGCTTTTCTTTAACGCCTTTCAGCTAGGCGCAGAAAGTGCAAATCAAGTAACATCGAGAGTAGAAGCATCAACATCATAACTTGTTCTAATAATAGAATCAAAAGGCAACTTCATTCTCTTTCTAGGGAAGTGTTCCATACCTTTCTTGAGAGGAAATTGATATTTAATATTACCTTCCCTCATATCAATAATAGCACCAACAGTTCGAAGAAAAGGTCTTCCCAACACAATAGGACAAGATGCATTGCATTCGATATCCAAGACAACAAAATCAACGGGGACAAGGTTATTGTTAACCATAATGCGCACATTATCAATCCTCCCCAAAGGTTTCTTTTTAACATTATCGGCAAGATTAACATCCAAATAACAATTCTTCAATGGTGGCAAGTCAAGCATATCATAAATCTTTTTAGGCATAACAGAAATACTTGCACCAAGATCACATAAAGCATTACATTCAAAGTCATTGAATTTCATTTTAATGATGGGCTCCCAACCATCTTCTAACTTTCTAGGAATAGAAGTTTCAAGTTTTAGTTTCTCTTCTCTAGCTTTTATGAGAGCATTTGTAATATGTTTTGTAAAGGCTAAATTTATAGCACTAGCATTAGGACTTTTAGCAAGTTTTTGTAAGAACTTTATAACTTCAGAGATGTGGCAATCATCAAAATCTAAATCATTATGAGCTACAGCAATGGGATCATTGTTCCCAAGGTTGGAAAAAATTTCAGCAGTTTTATCACAAGCAGTTTCAGCAGTTTTAGCAATTTCAGGCAGTTTTGTACGCTTTGCACTAGGAGTAGAAACATTGCCAACACCAATTATCTTACCATTGATAGTAGGAGGTGCAGCAACATGTGAATCATTATCATTACTAATGGTGGTAATAGTCCAAACTTTAGCTACATTATTCTCTTTAGCTAGTTTTTCATTTTCTTCTCTATCCCACCTAGCACGCAGTTCAACCATTAATCTTATATTCTCATTAATTCTAACTTGGATGGCATTTGCTGTAGTAGTAATCTTATTATCAATATCATTATTAGGCATAACTTTCAATTTTAAAAGATTAACGTCAGAGGCAAGTCTATCAACTCTAGAAGCAATAATATCAATTTTATCAAGCTTTTCCTCAACAGATTTGTTAAAAGCAGTTTGTGTACTAATAAATTCTTTAAGCATAGCTTCAAGACCAGAGGGTACACTCCTATTATTGTTGTAAGAATTCCCATAAGAATTACCATAACCATTACCATTAGCAGAAGGATATGGCCTATAGTTATTACCAGAGTTGTTCCTATAAGCATTGTTGTTGAAATTATTATTTTTAATGAAATTCACATCAACATTTTCTTCTTGAGCAACCAATGAAGCTAAAGGAACATTATTTGGATCAACATTAGATCTACCATTCACAAGCATAGACATAATCACATCAATCTTATCACTCAAGGAAGAGGTTTCTTCAACAGAATTTACCTTCTTACCTTGTGGAGCTCTTTCCGTGTGCCATTCAGAGTAATTTATCATCATATCATTGATACGTCCAAAACGTATCTACTTTCCCGAACACTTTTGCTATTGTTTTGCCTCTAATTTGTGTATTTTGGATACAACTAACACGGACTAACGCTGTTTTCAGCAGAACTGCTCTGGTGTCTCGTTTTTGTGCAGAAATCCAACTTTCGGGAAAATCCTCGGAATTCTTGCAGAAGGCCCTATTTTACCAAAATATTGACGGAGCCAGAAGGGCAAAGGAGGTGGAGGCCCGAGGGCCCCACACCACATGGCGGCGCGGCCCAGGGGGGGCCCGCGCGGCCATGTGGTGTGGCCCCCTCGGCCGGCCTCCGACGCCCCCCTTCGGACTACTTATTGGTTTCGACCTGAAAACGCACGGAGAGAAGTCGAAGTCGCCAGAAACCCTCCAGAGAGCCGCCACATCGCGAAACTCCGTCGCGGGAGCCAGAAGTCTCCGTTCTGGCACTCCGCCGGGACGGGGAATTGGAGGAGATCTTCACCGCCATCACCGCCAACGCCTCTCCATCGACCAGCCATGTTTCCCCCATCCATGTGTGAGTAATTCCCCCGCTGTAGGCTGAAGGGGATGGTAGGGATTGGATGAGATTGGTCATGTAATAGTCATAAGATTGTTAGGGCATAGTGCCTAGTATCCGTAGATGTCACTTTTATGATATTGTTGCAACTTGTTATGCTTAATGCTTGTCACTAGGGCCCGAGTGCCATGATCTCAGATCTGAACATGTTATTGTTTCATCATGATATGCATTGTTTATTGATCTTACCTGCAAGTTGTATACACATGTCGCTGTCCGGAACCAATGGCCCCGAAGTGACAGAAATCGGGACAACCGGAGGGGATGGTAGTGATGTGAGGATCACATGTGTTCACGGAGTGTTAATGCTTTGCTCCGGTACTTTATTAAAAGGAGTACCTTAATATCCAGTAGTTTCCCTAGAGGCCCGGCTGCCACCGGCTGGTAGGACAGAAGATGTTGTGCAAGTTTCTCATTGCGAGCACGTACGACTAAATATGGAACACATGCCTATTGATTGATTAGTACTTGGATACCGTTTTATTATTATCTGCAAATGCCCATGCTTTGATTGTTACATGAGTTTCTCTCATCCATGCAACGCCCGTTAAATCCGTCCCTGTGCCTACAGTATTTTAATCCTGCTGTTTACTATAATCACTACTGCTGTCTTTATTTCACCGCTGCTGTTATTTCGCTATTTCCACTGCCATAAAACTGTTACTACTGATAAACTCTTGCGAGCAAGTCTGTTTCCAGGTGCAGCTGAATTGACAACTCCGCTGTTAAGGCTTACAAGTATTCTTTGTCTCCCCTTGTGTCGAATCAATAAATTGGGTAATACTTCCCTCGAAGACTGTTGCGATCCCCTATACTTGTGGGTCATCAAGACTAGTTTCTGGCGCCGTTGCCGGGGAGCATAGCTTTATTTGGAAGTTCACTTGGATTGATATTGTTCGCTGCAAATTCTCCATTATGGGTAAACCTCGCGATACTAAGATCGCCATATTACCATCCACTACAAGAAAAGGTACAACTCTGAGTACCTCTGCTGCTCTTGATTCACCATCTGTGATTGATAAACTTGTTTCACCGCCACATGCTTCACGTGCTGGTACTTCTGCTGAATCTGAAAATTCTCATAATATTGATAATGTTTCTGCTGTGCTTGATGATAGTGGTTCATTGGGATCTTTTCTAGATGCTACAATTGCTAGGTCTAGACAAATTGAAAATACTGAAACTCCTAATGCTACTACACCTGTTAAATCACCTGAACTTGATTATTCTAGTGATGATCCTGATGAAGATTATGTAGAGCTTGATGATGATTTTATTGAAAAATGCAATGCTACTACTGATGCAAGAAAAATTAAAAAGTTGCTTGCGGAACATGCTGTTAGATATAAACCATCTCCTGATCCTAAATTTGCCACATCTCCTATAAACATTAGGGATAAAGATTATGATTTTTCTCTTGATCTATCTCATATAGCTATTGTTGAGAAAACACCCTTTTGTGGTACTGAAAAAGAAAGTGCTGTTGAACACTTGACTGAGTTATCTACTCTTAGTGGCGTGTTTTCTGATGATGTCAAGATGCGTACTTATTTTGTCGCTAAAATTTTTCCGTTCTCATTAAAGGATGATGCTAAAACTTGGTATAATAATTTGCCTCCTGGTTCTATTAAAAGTCCAATTGACTTGCGTGATGTTTTCTTTCGAAAATACTTTCCTGCTAGTGCTCAACACGCTGCTTTGCAGAGAATTTATAATTTTGACCAGGAAGATGGAGAGAAATTGCCTGAGGCTTGGGCTAGATTTTGCTCTCTTATTAGAGCTCAGCCTGACCATGATTTAGAAAAGCATGATTTACTTGATATATTTTATAGTGGACTAACTATTGAGTCTAGGGCATACCTGGATAGTTGTGCTGGTTGTGTTTTCAGGAAAAGAACTCCAGAAGACGCTGAAGAATTATTGGCTAAAATAGGCCGGAATCATGATGATTGGTCTACACCTGAACCAACCCCGACACCGATAGTGAAGAAGAGGGGTATGATTAAATTAAATGATGAAGATATGAGGGAAGCCAAGAAGTCTCTTAAAGAGAAGGGTATTAAACCTGAAGATGTGAAGAATTTACCTCCTATAGAAGATATATGTGAGACAATTCCCCCTTCATCCATGATTGAGGTACACTCGCTTCAACACTTTACTAGGGAAGATATTCCGTATTCAAAACCTCCTGCTCAATGCTTAGATGAATTTGATAATTATATTGTTAAGCAAGAAAACTTTAATATGAGAGTAGAGAATCATTTAATGGAAAATTCCCGAGCTATTAGTGAATTGCATGGTATTGTGGAGAGAACCTCCAATGATGTTAAGATACTTGTTAAACATTTTCAAATGGTTCAAACTCAAATTGATCAACTTACTAAAGTGCAAAATGACTTGTTGGGAAATAATTCTAAAGAAAAACATGCTTATGAAGTAACAACTAGAGGTGGTGTTTCTACCCAGGATCCTCTATATCCTGAAGGGCATCCCAAAAGAGTTGAACAAGATTCTCAACTAATTAAAACTAGTGCTCCATCTAAGAAAAAGAAAAAGAAACATAAGAATGTTGTAGAATCCTCTGAACCTGTTAATGATCCTAATAGTATTTCTATTTCTGATGCTGAAACTGAAAGTGGTAATGAACATGAGGAAGATAATGATAAGAATGATACTCCTGATAAAGAAGAAATTGAAAAAGAACCTGAAAAGCATGCTAAAAATAAAAAGTACACTAAAGAAGATTTTATTACTGAGAAACATGGTAATGAAAGAGAACCTTGGGTTCAAAAGCAAATGCCTTTTCCTGCTAAGAAACTAAAATCAAAGGAGGAGGAACATTATAATAAATTTTGTGATTGGATGAAACCTTTATTTTTGCAAATCCCTTTGACTGATGCTATTAAATTGCCTCCTTATTCAAAGTATATGAAAGATATTGTTACTAACAAAAGGAAAATCCCCAATGAGGAAATTTCCACTATGCTCGCTAATTACTCCTTCAATGGTAAGATTCCAAAGAAGTTGGGCGACCCAGGTATACCGACTATTCCTTGTTCCATCAAGAATAATTATGTTAGAACTGCTCTATGTGATTTGGGAGCAGGTGTTAGTGTAATGCCTTTTTCTCTTTATAAGAGACTTGATTTAGATAAATTGATACCAACTGATATATCTTTGCAAATGGCTGATAAATCTACTGCTATTCCTGTTGGTTTATGTGAAAATGTTCCTGTTCAAGTTACTCAACATTGCTTGATATTAACTGATTTTGTTGTGTTGGAAATGCCTGAAGATGATAATATGTCCATTATTCTTGGAAGACCCTTTCTTAATACTGCAGGGGCTGTTATTGATTGCAATAAAGGCATGGTTACTTTCAATGTTGATGATAAGGAACATACTGTCTATTTTCCCAAGAGGATTGATAAAGTATATGGAGTTAATACAATTTTTAATGTGAAAACTATCAAAGTGGGATCCATTGATTGTCCTATATATGAGCCTAAAGAAGAATATCAAACTCTTGTGATTGGATCCATATCAATTCAATATAAGGTAACATGATTGATTTGAGGTTTATTTCTTCTTATGTCATATAAAATTTATTTGATAGCAAGACTTGATCAACCTTGTTAACAAGTATATTTTATTGCATAAAAGAGCTAAACAACACTTCTTTCTTTCTTTCTCCCTTCACCTATTTTACTTGCTGTAGCACTTTTGTTTTGCAATATGCTTTAGTCATTTAAGATTTTAGAAATCATTTTCCTGCGCAGTAATCATTAATTTAATACCCAGAAATGTGCATTTTTCGAAGTTCTCTAAAAATTACAAAAATTACACCGTTGGTCCTATTTTTCGACGAGGCACCTGGGAGCACCAGAGGATGACCTGTGGGGCACCAGGGGGTGCCACACCATAGGCCGGCGCGGCCAGCAAGGGGGCCGCGCCACCTTGTGGTGTGGGCCACCCCTTGCCCCACTTCATCATCTCTTCCTCCCAGCATCTTCTCTCTCCCGAAAAAACTCGTACCAAGTTTCTCTCACTCGTGTTTCTGCTCAAGAACTCGCGATTTTTCGATCTCCTTGCTCAGCCCAGATTTCTGTTTGAAATTTGGCACATTTACTCCTTGGTATGTGACTCCTTTGATTGTCCAATTAGAATTTCATTTGGTTGAGTATATCTTGAATATTTTGCTGCTGTAGATAACATGTTTAGTGAGCTTGCATGCTTGTTCTAAGTGGAAGAAATTAGTTTTGATGCATGTGTAGTACTCTAGCAAGTTCCTATAGTAGTTCCCTTCAATTACATACCTTGAAATCAAATTTTATAATGATTGTTGAAAATTTCAGAAGGGGAAGATGAAGAAATTCAAATTTGGAGAGTTGTTCAAGAAAGCAACAACCAGCACCGGTAGGCCCTCAAGGGCGTCTACTCAAATTAGGCGATCCTACAATGAGGATGTCATCGCGCCTAGCTTCGCGCCCGAGGAGGACCATGGGGCTCCTAATGCTTCATCCTTCCCTTGTTATGAGTTTCTGACCAATGCAGGGATATTGGATGACTTCTTCACCCTTGTCAACAGGGCAGGCCTAGCCACCTACGTGGGAGACGAGAGGGGACAATATTACAGGCTCACCAAAGTTTTCGTTGAGAGCTTCAAGTTCCACAACACGGAATATGAGCCGACAGTCGCATTCAAGATTTATGATATTCCTGTTACCATGAAATTGGAAGAATTTTGTTGTGCATTGGGTATTGCCCCTGTAGGTACAGCAAGGAGGATTGATGACAACCCCCGGGACTTGTTGGAGCTCTACCGAGGGATCACCGGGGATGATTGCCGCACCATCCAGCGAGGGAAGATAAGAAACATTCAACTCCCCGCTATTAAATATTTCGCATATTACATTGGTACTAGCATTTTGGGTAGAGAAAATACTAGCAACATCTCTAGCTACCATCTTGCTTTCTTGAATGTTGCACTTACTGGAGAGACACCTTATCATCTTGGTTCTCTTATTGCTCGCCGCCTGTCTAGCAGGGGGCCTATTTTTGGAGGAACTATTGCACTGCGCATTTTAACACATCTAGATATTCCTCTTGATTCTAATGATGTACCATTAACCCCTAGGAAACTAGATATTGCTGCTATGAAGAGCCATCGTTTTGTTACTACTGACTCCACTATAGATAATATGGTCTATAGAATGTTGTTTGCTGATGGGAATGAGAAGGAAATCCCTCTTCCCCAGCCAGGTTTGTTCAATATTGACAGGCAATCATGGTCGCTCACTAAGGAGGTGGTGGAGGAACATATGAAGATACAAGAATTCCACCAGCAACATGACTCCGAGAACGCCGAGCCCTCCTACGACTACACCGTCACGTACCCCGACGTTTCCTCCAGCACATACATGGAACCGGGTCGTTCTTCGTCATATTACGAAGACACCACTTCATGGGGACCGTGGGAATGAACTCCACTTAGGCCAAAAGCCTAAGCTTGGGGGGAGGTATACCGGCATCACTCATTCTTTGCATATTATGGTTGCTGGATACTTGTACATACTTGTTTAGTCTCTAGAGTGGTTTTCTAATGAGAGGGAGATGATATTTGGGGAAGTGCTGTCCAAAAACAGATTCTGTGCTGTTACCAAAAAAATTCGTACGCACAGCCAGAACGTTATTTTGAGTTGCCAATTTTTGAGCATGTTCCCCAGGTTGTTATCTAACTTTCATTAGTTGAACACTTTTTGGTCTGAGCAATGGAAGATTTTTGTTAATTTCGATTTCTGTACTGCTGTCAGGATTTGGCAGATTTCTGTCATCCTGCTTTTCTGTGTTTCTGTTAGTTTGCATTCTTTTGTTTTCGCTTTGTTTCTTTCCTAAAACACAAAAAGACCAAAAATATTTCTGTTGTTTCTCTTCACCATTTGTTTATTTGGTTCCTTGCTCTTAGTTTGCTTTATTTGCTATCGTTAGTTTGCTATAAGAAAACCCAAAAAGATTTTGCTTTGTTTGCTTGTTTTCTTTCGTTCTTGTTTCTAATTCGAAAACACCAAAAATATTTGCTGTTCTTCTTTGGTTTGTAAAGTTCATCATGAGTTCAATGGTCTTCGGTGGCTGGAGCGTGGTTTTCATTTCATATTATCCAAGCTACACAAGTGAAAAGGCAATAATGACGATCTACGACAATCTGATTGTGGTGAGAGGCTGGTATGAACTCTATTTGCTTTCATTTTTGTACATATACTCATCCATGTGAGCATGCTTAGTTGGTTCATGTGAGGTATATGTTATTTGAGAAAGTCTAGTAGTTCATGATCTCTCATGTTTAGTTCCAATTTATTAATATGAGTAGCATGTCATGGATGTTTGCTTGCATTGTTTTATTCATAAGTAAGTATGGCATTGTGGTATCCTCCTCTGAATAATTCATTTATATCGACTTGGCACATGCTCACGCATGCATATGACTGAACAAAAAGTCAATTAAGCCTCGATGATTTATATTGCTTCAGAGTTCTTGTATCACTTTTATGCCTCCATTAATTTATTTTGCCGCAAGCATGATTATGACAGTTACTGCTCTCTTGATTTGTCGCTCCCTAGTCTTTTGCTAGCCTTCACTTGTACTGAGCGGGATCGCCGCTCGTGCTTCCAAACACCTGAAAACCAAGTTGTTCCAAAAGTGTCCACCATAAATACCTATGCATGGCATTTCAAACCATTCCAAGTAAATTCTCATGCGCTACCTTTAAAACTTTCAAAATGCTTCTCAATTTGTGTTAATGTTTCATAGCTCATGAGGAAGTATGTGGTGTTTAACTTTCAACCTTGTCATTTACTTTTGACGGACTCTCATATGGACTAGTGGCACATCCGCTTATCCAATAATTTTGCAAAAAGAGCTGGCAATGGGATTCCCAGTCCCGAATTAATTAACTTAAATAGACACTCCTCCATGGTTTGTGATTGTTGGACGGCACCCGAAGGATTCGGTTAGCCATGGCTTGTGTAAGCAAAGGTTGGGGGAGTGTCATCATCATAATAAAACTTAAATAAAAAGGCACTCCTTCATGGTATGTGATTGTTGGCAGGCACCCGAGGATTCGGTTAGCCATGGTTTGTGAAAGAAAGGTTGGAAGGAGTGCCAACCAAAAATAAATAAAATGGGAGCCGCTCTTGTGAGTCCGGTTGATGAGGTAGTTAGTGTACCCATTACCATTCGTTGACAACAACAAACACCTCTCAAAATAATTTTACTCCTGTTTTATAAATGAAAAGCTCTAGCGCATGTTAATCCCTGCTTCCCTCTGCGAAGGGTCAATCTTTTACTTTTTATGTTGTGTCTCCATTCTTTCTTTGAGCACTATCTTGAGAGCACGACTGTCATTCTTAGTATAATATGCTTGTCTCAAAATATGATTGATTGTGGTATAACTTTGATGCTTTTATCTTTGACAATCACTACTTCTAGTCTTTCTATGAACTCAAGAGGTGCCTCGGCATTTATGTTTTGCCGATCAAATACGGGCAAGCGAGATACCACTTTATCATATTCTCTTATGAACATTGCAATCTTGCTTACATACATGATTCATGATGCTTATTATTAATTGTTGGTACTTCTCCATGATTGACATAGCTGTTGGATGATCTTATTTGCATGTATCTCATTATGAACTGCTTAAGTATTAGCCATAGCATGAGAATATATACATCATATGAGCAAATGTGTTCGTGAAAGTTCTTTTATCGCTCAGTTGTTAACTGAATTGCTTGAGGACAAGCAATAAGCTAAGCTTGGGGGAGTTGATACGTCCAAAACGTATCTACTTTCCCGAACACTTTTGCTATTGTTTTGCCTCTAATTTGTGTATTTTGGATACAACTAACACGGACTAACGCTGTTTTCAGCAGAATTGCTCTGGTGTCTCGTTTTTGTGCAGAAATCCAACTTTCGGGAAAATCCTCGGAATTCTTGCAGATGGCCCTATTTTACCAAAATATTGACGGAGCCAGAAGGGCAAAGGAGGTGGAGGCCCGAGGGCCCCACACCACATGGCGGCGCGGCCCAGGGGGGGCCCGCGCGGCCATGTGGTGTGGCCCCCTCGGCCGGCCTCCGACGCCCCCCTTCGGACTACTTATTGGTTTCGACCTGAAAACGCACGGAGAGAAGTCGAAGTCGCCAGAAACCCTCCAGAGAGCCGCCACATCGCGAAACTCCGTCGCGGGAGCCAGAAGTCTCCGTTCTGGCACTCCGCCGGGACGGGGAATTGGAGGAGATCTTCACCGCCATCACCGCCAACGCCTCTCCATCGACCAGCCATGTTTCCCCCATCCATGTGTGAGTAATTCCCCCGCTGTAGGCTGAAGGGGATGGTAGGGATTGGATGAGATTGGTCATGTAATAGTCATAAGATTGTTAGGGCATAGTGCCTAGTATCCGTAGATGTCACTTTTATGATATTGTTGCAACTTGTTATGCTTAATGCTTGTCACTAGGGCCCGAGTGCCATGATCTCAGATCTGAACATGTTATTGTTTCATCATGATATGCATTGTTTATTGATCTTACCTGCAAGTTGTATACACATGTCGCTGTCCGGAACCAATGGCCCCGAAGTGACAGAAATCGGGACAACCGGAGGGGATGGTAGTGATGTGAGGATCACATGTGTTCACGGAGTGTTAATGCTTTGCTCCGGTACTTTATTAAAAGGAGTACCTTAATATCCAGTAGTTTCCCTAGAGGCCCGGCTGCCACCGGCTGGTAGGACAGAAGATGTTGTGCAAGTTTCTCATTGCGAGCACGTACGACTAAATATGGAACACATGCCTATTGATTGATTAGTACTTGGATACCGTTTTATTATTATCTGCAAATGCCCATGCTTTGATTGTTACATGAGTTTCTCTCATCCATGCAACGCCCGTTAAATCCGTCCCTGTGCCTACAGTATTTTAATCCTGCTGTTTACTATAATCACTACTGCTGTCTTTATTTCACCGCTGCTGTTATTTCGCTATTTCCACTGCCATAAAACTGTTACTACTGATAAACTCTTGCGAGCAAGTCTGTTTCCAGGTGCAGCTGAATTGACAACTCCGCTGTTAAGGCTTACAAGTATTCTTTGTCTCCCCTTGTGTCGAATCAATAAATTGGGTAATACTTCCCTCGAAGACTGTTGCGATCCCCTATACTTGTGGGTCATCAATCATCAAGAAGTTTTGTAGCCGCCCCCAAAGTGATGGACATAAAGGTACCTCCAGCAGCTGAATCCAATAAATTCCGCGAAGAAAAATTTAGTCCTGCATAGAAGGTTTGGATGATCATCCAAGTAGTCAGTCCATGGGTTGGGCAATTCTTTACCAAAGTTTTCATTCTCTCCCATGCTTGAGCAACATGTTCAGTATCTAATTGCTTAAAATTCATTATGCTACTTCTCAAAGATATAATTTTAGCGGAGGATAATATCTACCAATAAAAGCATCCTTACATTTAGTCCATGAATCAATACTATTCTTAGGCAAAGATAGCAACCAATCTTTAGCTCTTCCTCTTAATGAGAAAGGAAACACTTTCAATTTAATAATATCACCATCTACATCCTTATACTTTTGCATTTCACATAGTTCAACAAAATTATTGAGATGGGCAGCAGCATCATCAGAACTAACACCAGAAAATTGATCTCTCATAACAAGGTTCAGTAAAGCAGGTTTAATTTCAAAGAATTCTGCTGTAGTAGCAGGTGGAGCAATAGGTGTGCATAGGAAATCATTATTATTTGCATTTGTGAAGTCACACAACTTAGTATTTTCAGGGGTATTTGATACGCGTAGATGTACACGTCCGTTGGGAACCCCAAGAGGAAGGTATGATGCGTATAGAAGCAAGTTTCCCTCAGTATGAAACCAAGGTTTAATCGAACCAGTAGGAGCCAAGAAGCACGTTGAAGGTTGATGGTCGCGAAATGTGATGCGGCGCAACACCAGGGATTCCGGCGCCAACGCGGAACCTGCACAACACAACCAAAGTACTTTGTCCCAACGAAACAGTGAGGTTGTCAATCTCACCGGCTTGCTGTAACAAAGGATTAAACGTATCGAGTGGAAGATGTTTGCAAAGAAAACAGTAAAACACAATTGCAGTAGATTGTATGCTATGTAAAGAATAGGACCGGGGTCCACAGTTCACTAGAGGTGTCTCTCCCATAAGATAAAAGCATGTTGGGTGAACAAATTACAGTCGGGCAATTGACAAATAGAGAAAGGCATAACAATGCATATACATGATATGATAAATATAGTGAGATTTAATTGGGCATTACGACAAAGTACATAGACCGCCATCCAACTGCATCTATGCCTAAAAAGTCCACCTTCAGGTTATCATCCGAACCCCATTCAGTATTAAGTTGCAAAGCAACAGACAATTGCATTAAGTATGGTGCGTAA
The DNA here is from genome assembly GCA_030979885.1 of Lolium multiflorum. NCBI lineage: Eukaryota > Viridiplantae > Streptophyta > Magnoliopsida > Poales > Poaceae > Lolium > Lolium multiflorum. The sequence goes on from CM061752.1 coordinate 141,956,058, forward strand.
TGTAATCGACAACTACATCCTTAGACATAGAATCAATGTTTTATCCCTAGTGGCAACAGCACATCACAACCTTAGAACTTTCTGTCACTGTCCCAGGTGTCAATGAAGGCATGAACCCACTATCGAGCATAAATACTCCCTCTTGGAGTTAAGAGTACAAACTTGGCCAGAGCCTCTACTAATAACGGAGAGCATGCAAGATCATAAACAACACATAAACAATAGATTGATAATCACCATAACATAGCATTCTCTATCCATCGGATCCCGACAAACACAACATATAGTATTACATATAGATGATCTTGATCATGTTAGGCAGCTCACAAGATCCAACAATGAAGCACAACAAGGAGAAGACGACCATCTAGCTACTGCTATGGACCCATGGTCCAGGGGTGAACTACTCACTCATCACTCCGGAGGCGATCATGGCGATGAAGAGTCCTCCGGAGATGAATCCCCTCTCCGGCAGGGTGCCGGAGCGATCTCCTGAATCCCCCGAGATGGGATTCGCGGCGGCGCGTCTCTGGAAGGTTTTCCGTATCGTGGCTCTCGGTACTGGGGGTTTCGCGACGGAGACTTTAAGTAGGCGGAAGAACGCGGGGCTGAGGTGCCCGGGGGTAGGGCCGCGCGGCCAGGGCTGGGCGCGCCGCCCGTCCCCTGGCTGCCTCGTGGCCCCACTTCGTTATCTCTTCGGTCTTCGGAAGCTTCGTGCAAAAATAGGACCCTGGGCGAAAGTTTCGTCCAATTCCGAGAATATTTCCTTACTAGGATTTCTGAAACCAAAAACAGCAGAAAACAGCAACTGGCTCTTCGGCATCTTGTTAATAGGTTAGTTCCAGAAAATGCATAAATATGACATATAATGTGCATAAAACATGTAGGTATCATCAATAAAGTAGCATGGAACATAAGAAATTATCGATATGTTGGAGACGTATCAGCATCCCCAAGCTTAGTTCTGCTCGTCCCGAGCAGGTAAAACGATAACAAAGATAATTTCTGAAGTGACATGCCATCATAATCTTGATCATACTATTTGTAAACATATGTAATGAATGCAGCGATCAAAACAAAGGTAATGACATGAGTAAACAAGTGAATCATATGACAAAGACTTTTCATGAATAGTACTTCAAGACAAGCATCAATAAGTCTTGCATAAGAGTTAACTCATAAAGCAATAAATCAAAGTAAAGGTGTTGAAGCAACACAAAGGAAGATTAAGTTTCAGCGGTTGCTTTCAACTTATAACATGTATATCTCATGGATATTGTCAACATAAAGTAGTATAACAAGTGCAATATGCAAGTATGTAGGAATCAATGCACAGTTCACACAAGTGTTTGCTTCTTAAGGTGGAAGGAGATAGGTAAACTGACTCAACAATAAAAGTAAAAGAATGGTCCTTCAAAGAGGAAAGCATCGATTGCTGTATTTGTGCTAGAGCTTTTATTTTGAAAACATGAAACAATTTTGTCAACGGTAGTAATAAAGCATATGAGTTATGTAAATTATATCTTACAAGTTGCAAGCCTCATGCATAGTATACTAATAGTGCCCGCACCTCGTCCTACTTAGCTTGGACTACCGGATCTTCGCATGCCATGTTTCAACCAAGTGTCACAAAGGGGTACCTCCATGCCGCCTGTACAAAGGTCTAAGGAGAAAGCTCGCATTTTGGATTTCTCGCTTTTGATTATTCTCAACTTAGACATCCATACCGGGACAACATGGACAACAGATAATGGACTCCTCTTTAATGCATAAGCATGTAGCAATGATTATTATTCTCATATGAGATTGAGGATATATGTCCAAAACTGAAACTTCAACCATGATTCATGGCTTTAGTTAGCGGCCCAATGTTCTTCTCTAACAATTTTGCATGCTCCAACCACTAAAATGATAGATCCTTCAGACAAGACGGACATGCATAGCAACTCACATGATATTCAACAATAGTTGATGGCGTTCCCCAGAAGCATGGTTATCGCACAACAAGCAACTTAATAAAATATAAAGTGCATAAGTACATATTCAATACTACGATAGTTTTTAAGGCTATTTTGTCCCATGAGCTATATATTGCAAAGGTGAATGATGGAATTTTAAAGGTAGCACTCAAGCAATTTACTTTGGAATGGCGGAAAAATACCATGTAGTAGGTAGGTATGGTGGACACAAATGGCATAGTGGTTGGCTCAAGGATTTTGGATGCATGAGAAGTATTCCCTCTCGATACAAGGTTTAGGCTAGCAAGGTTATTTGAAGCAAACTCAAGGATGAACAGGTGCAGCAAAACTCACATAAAAGACACATTGTAAACATTATAAGACTCTACACCGTCTTCCTTGTTGTTCAAAACTCAATACTAGATATTATCTAGACCTTAGAGAGACCAAATATGCAAATCAAATTTTAGCAAGCTCTATGTATTTCTTCATTAATGGGTGCAAAGCATATGATGCAAGAGCTTAAACATGAGCACAACAATTGCCAAGTATCACATTATCCAAGACATTTTAGAATTACTACATGTAGCATTTTCCAATTCCAACCATATAACAATTTAACGAAGAAGAAACTTCGCCATGAACATTATGAGTAAAGCCTAAGGACACATGTGTCCATATGCAACAGCGGAGCGTGTCTCTCTCCCACAAAGTGAATGCTAGGATCCATTTTATTCAAACAAAAACAAAAACAAAAACAAACCGACGCTCCAAGTAAAGAACACAAGATGTGACTGAATAAAAATATAGTTTCAGGGGAGGAACCTGATGATGTTGTCGATGAAGAAGGGGATGCCTTGGGCATCCCCAAGCTTAGACGCTTGAGTCTTCTTAAAATATGCAGGGGTGAACCACGGGGGCATCCCCAAGCTTAGAGCTTTCACTCCTCTTGATCATAGTATATCATTCTCCTCTCTTGACCCTTGAAAACTTCCTTCACACCAAACTTCAAGCAAACTCATTAGAGGGTTAGTGCACAATTAATAATTCACTCATTCAGAGGTGACACAATCATTATTTTCACTTCTGGACATTGCATAATGCTACTGGACATTAATGGATCAAAGAAATAAATCCAACATAGCAAAAGAGGCAATGCGAAATAAAAGGCAGAATCTGTCAAAAACAGAACAGTCCGTAAAGACGAATTTAAAGCTGGCACCAGACTTGCTCAAATGGAAAAACTCAAAACTAATGAAAGTTGCGTACATATCTGAGGATCACGCTCGTAAATTGGCAGATTTTTTAGAATTTTCTACAGAGAACTGTGCCCAGATTCGTGACAGACAGCAATGCTGTTTCTGCGCAGCGATCCCAAATATAACATCAACTTTGACATAGAAACTTTACTTGGCACAAAAACATGATAAGGAGAGGTTGCTACAGTAGTAAACAACTTCCAAGACTCAACAAAACAAAAAATTGCTGTAGTAAAAACATGGGTTGTCTCCCATAAGCGCTTTTCTTTAACGCCTTTCAGCTAGGCGCAGAAAGTGCAAATCAAGTATTATCGAGAGTGGAAGCATCAACATCATAACTTGTTCTAATAATAGAATCAAAAGGCAACTTCATTCTCTTTCTAGGGAAGTGTTCCATACCTTTCTTGAGAGGAAATTGATATTTAATATTACCTTCCCTCATATCAATAACAGCACCAACGGTTCGAAGAAAAGGTCTTCCCAACACAATGGGACAAGATGCATTGCATTCAATATCCAAAACAACAAAATCAACGGGGACAAGGTTATTGTTAACCGTAATGTGCACATTATCAATCCTCCCCAAAGGTTTCTTTTTAACATTATCGGCAAGATTAACATCCAAATAACAATTCTTCAATGGTGGCAAGTCAAGCATATCATAAATCTTTTTAGGCATAACAGAAATACTTGCACCAAGATCACATAAAGCATTACATTCAAAGTCATTGAATTTCATTTTAATGATGGGCTCCCAACCATCTTCTAACTTTCTAGGAATAGAAGTTTCAAGTTTTAGTTTCTCTTCTCTAGCTTTTATGAGAGCATTTGTAATATGTTTTGTAAAGGCTAAATTTATAGCACTAGCATTAGGACTTTTAGCAAGTTTTTGTAAGAACTTTATAACTTCAGAGATGTGGCAATCATCAAAATCTAAATCATTATGAGCTACAGCAATGGGATCATTGTTCCCAAGGTTGGAAAAAATTTCAGCAGTTTTATCACAAGCAGTTTCAGCAGTTTTAGCAATTTCAGGCAGTTTTGTACGCTTTGCACTAGGAGTAGAAACATTGCCAACACCAATTATTTTACCATTGATAGTAGGAGGTGCAGCAACATGTGAAGAATTAGCATTACTAGTGGTGGTAATAGTCCAAACTTTAGCTACATTATTCTCTTTAGCTAGTTTTTCATTTTCTTCTCTATCCCACCTAGCACGCAGTTCAGCCATTAATCTTATATTCTCATTAATTCTAACTTGGATGGCATTTGCTGTAGTAGTAATCTTATTATCAATATCATTATTAGGCATAACTTTCAAATTTAAAAGATTAACATCAGAGGCAAGTCTATCAACTCTAGAAGCAATAATATCAATTTTATCAAGCTTTTCCTCAACAGATTTGTTAAAAGCAGTTTGTGTACTAATAAATTCTTTAAGCATAGCTTCAAGACCAGAGGGTACACTCCTATTATTGTTGTAAGAATTCCCATAAGAATTACCATAACCATTACCATTAGCAGAAGGATATGGCCTATAGTTATTACCAGAGTTGTTCCTATAAGCATTGTTGTTGAAATTATTATTTTTAATGAAATTCACATCAACATTTTCTTCTTGAGCAACCAATGAAGCTAAAGGAACATTATTTGGATCAACATTAGATCTACCATTCACAAGCATAGACATAATCACATCAATCTTATCACTCAAGGAAGAGGTTTCCTCAACAGAATTTACCTTCTTACCTTGTGGAGCTCTTTCCGTGTGCCACTCAGAGTAATTTATCATCATATCATCAAGAAGTTTTGTAGCCGCCCCCAATGTGATGGACATAAAGGTACCTCCAGCAGCTGAATCCAATAAATTCCGCGAAGAAAAATTTAGTCCTGCATAGAAGGTTTGGATGATCATCCAAGTAGTCAGTCCATGGGTTGGGCAATTCTTTACCAAAGTTTTCATTCTCTCCCATGCTTGAGCAACATGTTCAGTATCTAATTGCTTAAAATTCATTATGCTACTTCTCAAAGATATAATTTTAGCGGGAGGATAATATCTACCAATAAAAGCATCCTTGCATTTAGTCCATGAATCAATACTATTCTTAGGCAAAGATAGCAACCAATCTTTAGCTCTTCCTCTTAATGAGAAAGGAAACACTTTCAATTTAATAATATCACCATCTACATCTTTATACTTTTGCATTTCACAAAGTTCAACAAAATTATTGAGATGGGCAGCAGCATCATCAGAACTAATACCAGAAAATTGATCTCTCATGACAAGATTTAGTAAAGCAGGTTTAATTTCAAAGAATTCTGCTGTAGTAGCAGGTGGAGCAATAGGTGTGCATAGGAAATCATTATTATTTGCATTTGTGAAGTCACACAACTTAGTATTTTCAGGGGTATTCATTTTAGCAACAGTAAATAAAACAAACTAGATAAAGTAAATGCAAGTAACTAATTTTTTTGTGTTTTTGATATAGAGAGCAAGACAGTAAATAAAGTAAAACTAGCAACTAATTTTTTTGTGTTTTGATTTAGTGCAGCAAACAAAGTAGTAAATAAAATAAAGCAAGACAAAAACAAAGTAAAGAGATTGAGAAGTGGAGACTCCCCTTGCAGCGTGTCTTGATCTCCCCGGCAACGGCGCCAGAAATTTATGCTTGATACGCGTAGATGTACACGTCCGTTGGGAACCCCAAGAGGAAGGTATGATGCGTATAGAAGCAAGTTTCCCTCAGTATGAAACCAAGGTTTAATCGAACCAGTAGGAGCCAAGAAGCACGTTGAAGGTTGATGGTCGCGAAATGTGATGCGGCGCAACACCAGGGATTCCGGCGCCAACGTGGAACCTGCACAACACAACCAAAGTACTTTGTCCCAACGAAACAGTGAGGTTGTCAATCTCACCGGCTTGCTGTAACAAAGGATTAAACGTATCGAGTGGAAGATGTTTGCAAAGAAAACAGTAAACACAATTGCAGTAGATTGTATGCTATGTAAAGAATAGGACCGGGGTCCACAGTTCACTAGAGGTGTCTCTCCCATAAGATAAAAGCATGTTGGGTGAACAAATTACAGTCGGGCAATTGACAAATAGAGAAAGGCATAACAATGCATATACATGATATGATAAATATAGTGAGATTTAATTCGGGCATTACGACAAAGTACATAGACCGCCATCCAACTGCATCTATGCCTAAAAAGTCCACCTTCAGGTTATCATCCGAACCCCATTCAGTATTAAGTTGCAAAGCAACAGACAATTGCATTAAGTATGGTGCGTAATGTAATCGACAACTACATCCTTAGACATAGAATCAATGTTTTATCCCTAGTGGCAACAGCACATCACAACCTTAGAACTTTCTGTCACTGTCCCAGGTGTCAATGAAGGCATGAACCCACTATCGAGCATAAATACTCCCTCTTGGAGTTAAGAGTACAAACTTGGCCAGAGCCTCTACTAATAACGGAGAGCATGCAAGATCATAAACAACACATAAACAATAGATTGATAATCACCATAACATAGCATTCTCTATCCATCGGATCCCGACAAACACAACATATAGTATTACATATAGATGATCTTGATCATGTTAGGCAGCTCACAAGATCCAACAATGAAGCACAACAAGGAGAAGACGACCATCTAGCTACTGCTATGGACCCATGGTCCAGGGGTGAACTACTCACTCATCACTCCGGAGGCGATCATGGCGATGAAGAGTCCTCCGGGAGATGAATCCCCTCTCCGGCAGGGTGCCGGAGGCGATCTCCTGAATCCCCCGAGATGGGATTCGCGGCGGCTCTGGAAGGTTTTCCGTATCGTGGCTCTCGGTACTGGGGGTTTCGCGACGGAGACTTTAAGTAGGCGGAAGGGCAACGCGGGGGGCCACACGAGGTGCCCAGGGGGTAGGGCCGCGCGGCCAGGGCCTGGGCCGCGCCGCCCTATCCCCTGGCTGCCTCGTGGCCCCACTTCGTTATCTCTTCGGTCTTCTGGAAGCTTCGTGCAAAAATAGGACCCTGGGCGAAAGTTTCGTCCAATTCCGAGAATATTTCCTTACTAGGATTTCTGAAACCAAAAACAGCAGAAACAACAACTGGCTCTTCGGCATCTTGTTAATAGGTTAGTTCCAGAAAATGCATAAATATGACATATAATGTGCATAAAACATGTAGGTATCATCAATAAAGTAGCATGGAACATAAGAAATTATCGATACGTTGGAGACGTATTCATTTTAGCAACAGTAAATAAAACAAACTAGATAAAGTAAATGCAAGTAACTAATTTTTTTGTGTTTTTGATATAGAGAGCAAGACAGTAAATAAAGTAAAACTAGCAACTAATTTTTTTGTGTTTTGTTTAGGTGCAGCAAACAAAGTAGTAAATAAAATAAAGCAAGACAAAAACAAAGTAAAGAGATTGAGAAGTGGAGACTCCCCTTGCAGCGTGTCTTGATCTCCCCGACTAAGCTAAGCTTGGGGGAGTTGATACGTCCAAAACGTATCTACTTTCCCGAACACTTTTGCTATTGTTTTGCCTCTAATTTGTGTATTTTGGATACAACTAACACGGACTAACGCTGTTTTCAGCAGAACTGCTCTGGTGTCTCGTTTTTGTGCAGAAATCCAACTTTCGGGAAAATCCTCGGAATTTATGCAGAAGGCCCTATTTTACCAAAATATTGACGGAGCCAGAAGGGCAAGGGAGGTGGAGGCCCGAGGGCCCCACACCACATGGCGGCGCGGCCCAGGGGGGGCCCGCGCGGCCATGTGGTGTGGCCCCCTCGGCCGGCCTCCGACGCCCCCCTTCGGACTACTTATTGGTTTCGACCTGAAAACGCACGGAGAGAAGTCGAAGTCGCCAGAAACCCTCCAGAGAGCCGCCACATCGCGAAACTCCGTCTCGGGAGCCAGAAGTCTCCGTTCGGCACTCCGCGGGGACGAATTGGAGGAGATCTTCACCGCCATCACCGCCAACGCCTCTCCATCGACCAACCATGTTTCCCCCATCCATGTGTGAGTAATTCCCCCGCTGTAGGCTGAAGGGGATGGTAGGGATTGGATGAGATTGGTCATGTAATAGTCATAAGATTGTTAGGGCATAGTGCCTAGTATCCGTAGATGTTACTTTTATGATATTGTTGCAACTTGTTATGCTTAATGCTTGTCACTAGGGCCCGAGTGCCATGATCTCAGATCTGAACATGTTATTGATTCATGAAGATATTCGTTGTTTATGATCTTACCTGCAAGTTGTATACACATGTCGCTGTCCGGAACCAATGGCCCCGAAGTGACAAGAATCGGGACAACCGGAGGGGATGGTAGTGATGTGAGGATCACATGTGTTCACGGAGTGTTAATGCTTTGCTCCGGTACTTTATTAAAAGGAGTACCTTAATATCCAGTAGTTTCCCTAGAGGCCCGGCTGCCACCGGCTGGTAGGACAAAAGATGTTGTGCAAGTTTCTCATTGCGAGCACGTACGACTAAATATGGAACACATGCCTATTGATTGATTAGTACTTGGATACCGTTTTATTATTATCTGCAAATGCCCATGCTTTGATTGTTACATGAGTTTCTCTCATCCATGCAACGCCCGTTAAATCCGTCCCTGTGCCTACAGTATTTTAATCCTGCTGTTTACTATAATCACTACTGCTGTCTTTATTTCACCGCTGCTGTTATTTCACTATTTCCACTGCCATAAAACTGTTACTACTGATAAACTCTTGCGAGCAAGTCTGTTTCCAGGTGCAGCTGAATTGACAACTCCGCTGTTAAGGCTTACAAGTATTCTTTGTCTCCCCTTGTGTCGAATCAATAAATTGGGTAATACTTCCCTCGAAGACTGTTGCGATCCCCTATACTTGTGGGTCATCAAGACTATTTTCTGGCGCCGTTGCCGGGGAGCATAGCTTTATTTGGAAGTTCACTTGGATTGATATTGTTCGCTGCAAATTCTCCATCATGGGTAAACCTCGCGATACTAAGATCGCCATATTACCATCCACTACAAGAAAAGGTACAACTCTGAGTACCTCTGCTGCTCTTGATTCACCCTCTGTGATTGATAAACTTGTTTCACCGCCACATGCTTCACATGCTGGTACTTCTGCTGAATCTGAAAATTCTCATAATATTGATAATGTTTCTGCTGTGCTTGATGATAGTGGTTCATTGGGATCTTTTCTAGATGCTACAATTGCTAGGTCTAGACAAATTGAAAATACTGAAACTCCTAATGCTACTACACCTGTTAAATCACCTGAACTTGATTATTCTAGTGATGATCCTGATGAAGATTATGTAGAGCTTGATGATGATTTTATTGAAAAATGCAATGCTACTACTGATGCAAGAAAAATTAAAAAGTTGCTTGCAGAACATGCTGTTAGATATAAACCATCTCCTGATCCTAAATTTGCCACATCTCCTATAAACATTAGGGATAAAGATTATGATTTTTCTCTTGATCTATCTCATATAGCTATTGTTGAGAAAACACCCTTTTGTGGTACTGAAAAAGAAAGTGTTGTTGAACACTTGACTGAGTTATCTACTCTTAGTGGCGTGTTTTCTGATGATGTCAAGATGCGTACTTATTTTGTCGCTAAAATTTTTCCTTTCTCATTAAAGGATGATGCTAAAACTTGGTATAATAATTTGCCTCCTGGTTCTATTAAAAGTCCAATTGACTTGCGTGATGTTTTCTTTCGAAAATACTTTCCTGCTAGTGCTCAACATGCTGCTTTGCAGAGAATTTATAATTTTGACCAGGAAGATGGAGAGAAATTGCCTGAGGCTTGGGCTAGATTTTGCTCTCTTATTAGAGCTCAGCCTGATCATGATTTGGAAAAGCATGATTTACTTGATATATTTTATAGTGGACTAACCATTGAGTCTAGGGCATACCTGGATAGTTGTGCTGGTTGTGTTTTCAGGAAAAGAACTCCAGACGACGCTGAAGAATTATTGGCTAAAATAGGCCGGAATCATGATGATTGGTCTACACCTGAACCAACCCCGACACCGATAGTGAAGAAGAGGGGTATGATTAAATTGAATGATGAAGATATGAGGGAAGCCAAGAAGTCTCTTAAAGAGAAGGGTATTAAACCTGAAGATGTGAAGAATTTACCTCCTATAGAAGATATATGTGAGACGATTCCCCCTTCATCCATGATTGAGGTACACTCTCTTCAACACTTTACTAGGGAAGATATTCCGTATTCAAAATCTCCTGCTCAATGCTTAGATGAATTTGATAATTATATTGTTAAGCAAGAAAACTTTAATATGAGAGTAGAGAATCATTTAATGGAAAATTCTCGAGCTATTAGTGAATTGCATGGTATTGTGGAGAGAACCTCCAATGATGTTAAGATACTTGTTAAACATTTTCAAATGGTTCAAACTCAAATTGATCAACTTACTAAAGTGCAAAATGACTTGTTGGGAAATAATTCTAAAGAAAAACATGCTTATGAAGTAACAACTAGAGGTGGTGTTTCTACTCAGGATCCTCTATATCCTGAAGGGCATCCCAAAAGAGTTGAACAAGATTCTCAACTAATTAAAACTAGTGCTCCATCTAAGAAAAAGAAAAAGAAACATAAGAATGTTGTAGAATCCTCTGAACCTGTTAATGATCCTAATAGTATTTCTATTTCTGATGCTGAAACTGAAAGTGGTAATGAACATGATAAAGATAATGATAAGGATGATACTCCTGATAAAGAAGAAATTGAAAAAGAACCTGAAAAGCATGCTAAAAATAAAAAGTACACTAAAGAAGATTTTATTACTGAGAAACATGGTAATGAAAGAGAACCTTGGGTTCAAAAGCAAATGCCTTTTCCTGCTAAGAAACTAAAATCAAAGGAGGAGGAACATTATAATAAATTTTGTGATTGGATGAAACCTTTATTTCTGCAAATTCCTTTGACTGATGCTATTAAATTGCCTCCTTATTCAAAGTATATGAAAGATATTGTTACTAACAAAAGGAAAATCCCCAATGAGGAAATTTCCACTATGCTCGCTAATTACTCCTTCAATGGTAAGATTCCAAAGAAGCTTGGAGACCCAGGTATACCGACTATTCCTTGTTCCATCAAGAATAATTATGTTAGAACTGCTCTATGTGATTTGGGAGCAGGTGTGAGTGTAATGCCTTTTTCTCTTTATAAGAGACTTGATTTAGATAAATTGATACCAACTGATATATCTTTGCAAATGGCTGATAAATCTACTGCTATTCCTGTTGGTTTATGTGAAAATGTTCCTGTTCAAGTTACTCAGCATTGCTTGATATTAACTGATTTTGTTGTGTTGGAAATGCCTGAAGATGATAATATGTCCATTATTCTTGGAAGACCCTTTCTTAATACTGCAGGGGCTGTTATTGATTGCAATAAAGGCATGGTTACTTTCAATGTTGATGATAAGGAACACACTGTCTATTTTCCCAAGAGGATTGATAAAGTATGTGGAGTCAATACAATTTTTAATGTGAAAACTATCAAAGTGGGATCCATTGATTGTCCTATATATGAGCCTAAAGAAGAATATCAAACTCTTGTGATTGGATCCATATCAATTCAATATAAGGTAACATGATTGATTTGAGGTTTATTTCTTCTTATGTCATATAAAATTTATTTGGTAGCAAGACTTGATCAACCTTGTTAACAAGTATATTTTATTGCATAAAAGAGCTAAACAACACTTCTTTCTTTCTTTCTCCCTCCACCTATTTTACTTGCTGTAGCACTTTTGTTTTGCAATATGCTTTAGTCATTTAAGATTTTAGAAATCATTTTCCTGCGCAGTAATCATTAATTTAATACCCAGAAATGTGCATTTTTCGAAGTTCTCTAAAAATTACAAAAATTACACCGTTGGTCCTATTTTTCGACGAGGCACCTGGGAGCACCAGAGGATGACCTGTGGGGCACCAGGGGGTGCCACACCATAGGCCGGCGCGGCCAGCAAGGGGGCCGCGCCACCTTGTGGTGTGGGCCACCCCTTGCCCCACTACATCATCTCTTCCTCCCAGCACCTTCTCTCTCCCGAAAAAGCTCGTACCAAGTTTCTCTCACTCGTGTTTCTGCTCAAGAACTCGCGATTTTTCGATCTCCTTGCTCAGCCCAGATTTCTGTTTGAAATTTGGCACATTTACTCCTTGGTATGTGACTCCTTTGATTGTCCAATTAGAATTTCATTTGGTTGAGTATATCTTGAATATTTTGCTGCTGTAGATAACATGTTTAGTGAGCTTGCATGCTTGTTCTAAGTGGAAGAAACTAGTTTTGATGCATGTTTAGCACTCTAGCAAGTTCCTATAGTAGTTCCCTTCAATTACATACCTTGAAATCAAATTTTATAATGATTGTTGAAAAATTTCAGAAAATGGAAGGAAGTATGCACCAACTTAACCAAGAAGAGTTGGAGGTACAGCAAGTTATGAGAGTCCATCGTGAAGAGGGAGTATACCCCTCTTATTACCCATGCACGGACTTTATGCGGAATGCAGGAATCCTGCAAGATGTTCAAACACTAATTTCCAATGCAGGATTGGGAAATTTTGCTGTTGGTGAACCTCACCAATATGCTAAACTAACGGTGTCGGTTGTGCAGGATTTCGAATTTCACCGGTCTCAAACTGACCCCATGGTCCGGTATAAGATTTATAACAAAACTATCGACTTGCCTTTCAGTGATTTTTGTACAGCAATTAGAGTGCCGCGGTGGGGATCCTGCGAGAAGATCAGGGGAACACCGCGGGAGCTCTCAAATCTTTATACAAGGATTTGTAATGGGAGGAGCTTCTCCAATGATAGTGGTAAGATTAGTAGCATTCAACAGCCAGCCATCCGCTACTTTGCCTATTTCATTACAAAGTGCGTTCTTGCGAGAAGGACTGGAGGTAAATTATCTGTCCAAGATTTGGCTTTCTTAGCTGCTGCTTTGCAACAGGATAGGACTTATAATTTGGGTGCTTTAATAGCTTGTAGACTTGCTACTAACCGTGAGAAAGGAGGAATTTGTGGAGGTCTTATCGCCTCTCGCTTATTAGCTATGCATGGTGTAGGTCCTCACCATTTAGATATTCCGCTTTCTATAGAGAAACTTGATGTTTTCTCCATGATCAGGCATGAGTTTATTTCAGATGCATCTAATTTGAACAACCTGCATTATAGGATAACTTTGTATAAGAAAAGTTGGAGTATAACTAAGAAAATTGAAAAATTAGTACGCTTGCCTGCACCTGCTTTGTTTAACCTTGATGCCAGGGACGGGTGGTCGATCACAGAAAATGAGCTAAACGCATACATAGAAAGGGAAAGCCGTCGTGCAAGGGAAGATGTGGAGGAGGCCGAGGAGCACCCCGACTCTTCATCCGATGCAGCGAGCTCCTCATATCAACATCATGGGCATGTGGAACCTCCACGATATTCTTCTGCACAGGGGCCCTATTACCACTCCATGTATGATCCACCGGCGTGGAACTCCGACCCTCGTTGGGAATGAACTCCACTTAGGCCAAAAGCCTAAGCTTGGGGGGAGGTATACCGGCATCACTCATTCTTTGCATATTATGGTTGCTGGATACTTGTACATACTTGTTTAGTCTCTTAGAGTGGTTTTCTAATGAGAGGGAGATGATATTTGGGGAAGTGCTGTCCAAAAACAGATTCTGTGCTGTTACCAAAAAAATTCGTACGCACAGCCAGAACGTTATTTTGAGTTGCCAATTTTTGAGCATGTTCCCCAGGTTGTTATCTAACTTTCATTAGTTGAACACTTTTTGGTCTGAGCAATGGAAGATTTTTGTTAATTTCGATTTCTGTACTGCTGTCAGGATTTGGCAGATTTCTGTCATCCTGCTTTTCTGTGTTTCTGTTAGTTTGCATTCTTTTGTTTTCGCTTTGTTTCTTTCCTAAAACACAAAAAGACCAAAAATATTTCTGTTGTTTCTCTTCACCATTTGTTTATTTGGTTCTTTGCTCTTAGTTTATTTCGTTTGCTATCGTTGGTTTGCTATGAGAAAACCCAAAAAGATTTTGCTTTGTTTGCTTGTTTTCTTTCGTTCTTGTTTCCAATTCGAAAACACCAAAAATATTTGCTGTTCTTCTTTGGTTTGTAAAGTTCATCATGAGTTCAATGGTCTTCGGTGGCTGGAGCGTGGTTTTCATTTCATATTATCCAAGCTACACAAGTGAAAAGGCAATAATGACGATCTACGACAATCTGATTGTGGTGAGAGGCTGGTATGAACTCTATTTGCTTTCATTTTTGTACATATACTCATCCATATGAGCATGCTTAGTTGGTTCATGTGAGGTATATGTTATTTGAGAAAGTCTAGTAGTTCATGATCTCTCATGTTTAGCTCCAATTTATTAATATGAGTAGCATGTCATGGATGTTTGCTTGCATTGTTTTATTCATAAGTAAGTATGGCATTGTGGTATCCTCCTCTGAATAATTCATTTATATCGACTTGGCACATGCTCACGCATGCATATGACTGAACAAAAAGTCAATTAAGCCTCGATGATTTATATTGCTTCAGAGTTATTGTATCACTTTTATGCCTCCATTAATTTATTTTGCCGCAAGCATGATTATGACAGTTATTGCTCTCTTGATTTGTCGCTCCCTAGTCTTTTGCTAGCCTTCACTTGTACTGAGCGGGATCGCCGCTCGTGCTTCCAAACACCTGAAAACCAAGTTGTTCCAAAGTGTCCACCATAAATACCTATGCATGGCATTTCAAACCATTCCAAGTAAATTCTCATGCGCTACCTTTAAAACTTTCAAAATGCTTCTCAATTTGTGTTAATGTTTCATAGCTCATGAGGAAGTATGTGGTGTTTAGCTTTCAACCTTGTCATTTACTTTTGACGGACTCTCATATGGACTAGTGGCACATCCGCTTATCCAATAATTTTGCAAAAAGAGCTGGCAATGGGATTCCCAGTCCCGAATTAATTAACTTAAATAGACACTCCTCCATGGTTTGTGATTGTTGGACGGCACCCGAAGGATTCGGTTAGCCATGGCTTGTGTAAGCAAAGGTTGGGGGAGTGTCATCATCATAATAAAACTTAAATAAAAAGGCACTCCTTCATGGTATGTGATTGTTGGCAGGCACCCGAGGATTCGGTTAGCCATGGTTTGTGAAAGAAAGGTTGGAAGGAGTGCCACCCAAAAATAAATAAAATGGGAGCCGCTCTTGTGAGTCCGGTTGATGAGGTAGTTAGTGTACCCATTACCATTCGTTGACAACAACAAACACCTCTCAAAATAATTTTACTCCTGCTTTACAAATGAAAAGCTCTAGCGCATGTTAATCCCTGCTTCCCTCTGCGAAGGGTCAATCTTTTACTTTTATGTTGTGTCTCCATTCTTTCTTTGAGCACTATCTTGAGAGCACAACTGTCATTCTTAGTATAATATGCTTGTCTCAAAATATGATTGATTGTGGTATAACTTTGATGCTTTTATCTTTGACAATCACTACTTCTAGTCTTTCTATGAACTCAAGAGGTGCCTCGGCATTTATGTTTTGCCGATCAAATACGGGCAAGCGAGATACCACTTTATCATATTCTCTTATGAACATTGCAATCCTGCTTACATACATGATTCATGATGCTTATTATTAATTGTTGGTACTTCTCCATGATTGACATAGCTGTTGGATGATCTTATTTGCATGTATCTCATTATGAACTGCTTAAGTATTAGCCATAGCATGAGAATATATACATCATATGAGCAAATGTGTTCGTGAAAGTTCTTTTATCGCTCAGTTGTTAACTGAATTGCTTGAGGACAAGCAATAAGCTAAGCTTGGGGGGTTGATACGTCCAAAACGTATCTACTTTCCCGAACACTTTTGCTATTGTTTTGCCTCTAATTTGTGTATTTTGGATACAACTAACACGGACTAACGCTGTTTTCAGCAGAACTGCTCTGGTGTCTCGTTTTTGTGCAGAAATCCAACTTTCGGGAAAATCCTCGGAATTTATGCAGAAGGCCCTATTTTACCAAAATATTGACGGAGCCAGAAGGGCAAAGGAGGTGGAGGCCCGAGGGCCCCACACCACATGGCGGCGCGGCCCAGGGGGGGCCCGCGCGGCCATGTGGTGTGGCCCCCTCGGCCGGCCTCCGACGCCCCCCTTCGGACTACTTATTGGTTTCGACCTGAAAACGCACGGGGAGAAGTCGAAGTCGCCAGAAACCCTCCAGAGAGCCGCCACATCGCGAAACTCCGTCTCGGGAGCCAGAAGTCTCCGTTCTGGCACTCCGCCGGGACGGGGAATTGGAGGAGATCTTCACCGCCATCACCGCCAACGCCTCTCCATCGACCAGCCATGTTTCCCCCATCCATGTGTGAGTAATTCCCCCGCTGTAGGCTGAAGGGGATGGTAGGGATTGGATGAGATTGGTCATGTAATAGTCATAAGATTGTTAGGGCATAGTGCCTAGTATCCGTAGATGTTACTTTTATGATATTGTTGCAACTTGTTATGCTTAATGCTTGTCACTAGGGCCCGAGTGCCATGATCTCAGATCTGAACATGTTATTGATTCATGAAGATATTCGTTGTTTATGATCTTACCTGCAAGTTGTATACACATGTCGCTGTCCGGAACCAATGGCCCCGAAGTGACAAGAATCGGGACAACCGGAGGGGATGGTAGTGATGTGAGGATCACATGTGTTCACGGAGTGTTAATGCTTTGCTCCGGTACTTTATTAAAAGGAGTACCTTAATATCCAGTAGTTTCCCTAGAGGCCCGGCTGCCACCGGCTGGTAGGACAAAAGATGTTGTGCAAGTTTCTCATTGCGAGCACGTACGACTAAATATGGAACACATGCCTATTGATTGATTAGTACTTGGATACCGTTTTATTATTATCTGCAAATGCCCATGCTTTGATTGTTACATGAGTTTCTCTCATCCATGCAACGCCCGTTAAATCCGTCCCTGTGCCTACAGTATTTTAATCCTGCTGTTTACTATAATCACTACTGCTGTCTTTATTTCACCGCTGCTGTTATTTCACTATTTCCACTGCCATAAAACTGTTACTACTGATAAACTCTTGCGAGCAAGTCTGTTTCCAGGTGCAGCTGAATTGACAACTCCGCTGTTAAGGCTTACAAGTATTCTTTGTCTCCCCTTGTGTCGAATCAATAAATTGGGTAATACTTCCCTCGAAGACTGTTGCGATCCCCTATACTTGTGGGTCATCGCGTGTAACTCACACGTTCGTTGGGAACCCCAAGAGGAAGGTATGATGCGCACAGTAGCAAGTTTTCCCTCAGAAAGAAACCAAGGTTTAATCGAACCAGTAGGAGCCAAGAAGCACGTTGAAGGTTGATGGTGGCGAAATGTGATGCGGCGCAACAACAGGGATTCCGGCGCCAACGTGGAACCTACACAACACAACCCAAGTACTTTGCCCCAACGAAACAGTGAGGTTGTCAATCTCACCGGCTTGCTGTAACAAAGGATTAACCGTATTGTGTGGAAGATGATTGTTTGCAAGAAAACAGTAAAACAAGTATTGCAGTAGATTGTATGCGATGTAAAGAATAGGACCGGGGTCCACAGTTCACTAGAGGTGTCTCTCCCATAAGATAAAGCATGTTGGGTGAACAAATTACAGTCGGGCAATTGACAAATAGAGAAGGGCATAACAATGCATATACATGATATGATAAATATAGTGAGATTTAATCCGGGCATTACGACAAAGTACATAGACCGCCATCCAACTGCATCTATGCCTAAAAAGTCCACCTTCAGGTTATCATCCGAACCCCATTCAGTATTAAGTTGCAAAGCAACAGACAATTGCATTAAGTATGGTGCGTAATGTAATCGACAACTACATCCTTAGACATAGAATCAATGTTTTATCCCTAGTGGCAACATCACATCACAACCTTAGAACTTTCTGTCACTGTCCCAGGTGTCAATGAAGGCATGAACCCACTATCGAGCATAAATACTCCCTCTTGGAGTTAAGAGTAAAAACTTGGCCAGAGCCTCTACTAATAACGGAGAGCATGCAAGATCATAAACAACACATAAGCAATAGATTGATAATCACCATAACATAGTATTCTCTATCCATCGGATCCCGACAAACACAACATATAGTATTACAGATAGATGATCTTGATCATGTTAGGCAGCTCACAAGATCCAACAATGAAGCACAATTAGGAGAAGACGACCATCTAGCTACTGCTATGGACCCATAGTCCAGGGGTGAACTACTCACTCATCACTCCGGAGGCGATCATGGCGATGAAGAGTCCTCCGGGAGATGAATCCCCTCTCCGGCAGGGTGGCGGAGGCGATCTCCTGAATCCCCCGAGATGGGATTCGCGACGGCGGCGTCTCTGGAAGGTTTTCGTATCGTGGCTCTCGGTGGGGTTTCGCGACGGAGGCTATAAGTGGCGAAAGGGTAGGTCGGGGGCTCACGAGGCCCCGAGATGCCGCCGCGGCTAGGGCCAGGCGCGCCGCGTGGACTGGCCACCTCGTGGCCCCTTCGACTCCCCTTCGGTCTTCTGGAAGCTCCGTGCAAAAATAGGACCCTGGGCGGTGATTTCGTCCAATTCCGAGAATATTTCCTTACTAGGATTTCTGAAACCAAAAACAGCAGAAAACAGGAACTGGCTCTTCGGCATCTTGTTAATAGGTTAGTTCCAGAAAATGCGTAAATACGACATATAATGTGCATAAAACATGTAGGTATCATCAATAAAGTAGCATGGAACATAAGAAATTATCGATACGTTGGATACGTATGAGCTGCCTTACATGATTGAGATTCATATGATGATGCTTGTAATCTAGATGTCATTATGCTAGTCAAGTGAGTTTTACTTATGTGATCTCCGGAGACTCCTTGTCCCACGTGTGTAAAGGTGACAGTGTGTGCACCGTGTGGGTCTCTTAGGCTATATTTCACAGAATACTTATTCACTGTTATGAATGGCATAGTGAAGTGCTTATTTATATCTCTTTATGATTGCAATATGTTTTGTATCACAATTTATCTATGTGCTACTCTAGTGATGTTATTAAAGTAGTTTTATTCCTCCTACACGATGTAATGGTGACAGTGTGTGCATCCGTGTTAGTACTTGGTTTATGCTATGATCATGATCTCTTGTAGATTGCGAAGTTAACTATTGCTATGATAGTATTGATGTGTATTATTCCTCCTACATAAGCATGAAGGTGACAGTGTGCATGCTACGTTAGTACTTGGTTTAGTCGTATTGATCTATCTTACACTCTAAGGTTACTTAAATATGAACATTTAATTGTGGAGCTTGTTAACTCCGGCATTGAGGGTTCGTGTAATCCTACGCAATGTGTTCATCATCCAACAAGAGAGTGTAGAGTATGCATTTATCTATTCTGTTATGTGATCAAAGTTGAGAGTGTCCACTAGTGAAATTCTAATCCCTAGGCCTTGTTCCTAAATACTGCTATCACTGCTTGTTCTTTGTTTACTGCGTTACTACTGCTGAGTTACTACTGCTTGTTTACTTCCCAATATTACTACCATCAACTGCACGCCAGCAAAGCACTTTTCTGGCGCCGTACTACTGCTCATACTTATTCATACCACCTGTATTTCACTATCTCTTCGCCGAACTAGTGCACCTATTAGGTGTGTTGGGGACACAAGAGACTTCTTGCTTTGTGGTTGCAGGGTTGCATGAGAGGGATATCTTTGACCTCTTCCTCCCTGAGTTCGATAAACCTTGGGTAATCCACTTAAGGGAAACTTGCTGCTGTTCTACAAACCTCTGCTCTTGGAGGCCCAACACTGTCTACAAGAATAGAAGCACCCGTAGACATCAAGTACTTTTCTGGCGCCGTTGCCGGGGAGGAAAGGTAAAAGGTACTCACACTCCGGATCTCGGCTACTAAGCTATTTTCCGGCGCCGTTGTAAGTACTCGAAGCTATTTCCTTTAGACTCTGCAATTGCGACATTTGGTTTCTTGTTTACACTAGTTAGGCATAATGGACAACAATGACCTTTTTATTCTATTTCCTGATTTAAGACATGGATGGTTTGATGCGAAAATTAAAAAACCCATGGAACATATTAATATGAATGCTTTGAACACTATTGTTGCTAATGCTATGGAAAATTCTAAGCTTGGGGAAGCTGGTTTTGATGAGCATGATATTTTTAGTCCCCCAAGCATTGAGGAGAAAATTTACTTTGATGATACTATGCCTCCTATATTTGATGATGAGAATAATAATGATAGCTACTTTGTTGAATTTGCTCCCACTACAACTAATAAAATTGATTATGCCTATGTGGAGAGTAATAATTTTATGCATGAGACTCATGATAAGAATGCTTTATGTGATAGTTATATTGTTGAGTTTGCTCATGTTGCTACTGAAAGTTATTATGAGAGAGGAAAATATGGTTGTAAAAATTTTCATGTTACTAAAACACCTCTCTATGTGCTGAAATTTTTGAAGCTACACTTGTTTTATCTTCCTATGCTTGTTACTTTGCTCTTCATGAACTTGTTTATTTACAAGATTCCTATGCATAGGAAGCATGTTAGACTTAAATGTGTTTTGAATTTGCCTCTTGATGCTCTCTTTTGCTTCAACTACTATTTCTTGCGAGTGCATCATTAAAACTGCTGAGCCCATCTTAATGGCTATAAAGAAAGAACTTCTTGGGAGATAACCCATGTGTTTATTTTACTACAGCAATTTTTGTTTTGTTGAGTCTTGGAAGTTGTTTACTACTGTAGCAACCTCTCCTTATCTTAGTTTTGTTGCATTGTTGTGCCAAGTAAAGTCTCTATGGTAAAGTTGATGCTAGATTTGGATTGCTGCGCAGAAACAGCATTGCTGTCTGTCACGAATCTGGGCCTAATTCTCTGTAGGTAACTCAGAAAATTATGCCAATTTACGTGAGTGATCCTCAGATATGTACGCAACTTTCATTAGTTTTGAGTTTTTCCGTTTGAGCAAGTCTGGTGCCATTTTAAAATTCGTCTTTACGGACTGTTCTGTTTTTGACAGATTCTGCCTTTTATTTCGCATTGCCGCTTTTGCTTTGTTGAATGGGTTTCTTTGTTCCATTAACTTTCAGAAGTTTTGTGCAATGTCCAGAAGTGTTAAGAATGATTGTGTCACCTCTGAACATGTGAATTTTTGATTATGCACTAACCCTCTAATGAGTTTGCTTGAAGTTTGGTGTGAAGGAAGTTTTCAAGGGTCAAGAGAGGAGTATGATATACTATGATCAAGAGGAGTGAAAGCTCTAAGCTTGGGGATGCCCCCGTGGTTCATCCCTGCATATTTTAAGAAGACTCAAGCGTCTAAGCTTGGGGATGCCCAAGGCATCCCCTTCTTCATCGACAAAGTATCAGGTTCCTTCTCTTGAAACTATATTTTTATTCGGTCACATCTTATATACTTTACTTGGAGCGTCTGTGTGTGCTTTTATTTTTGTTTTGTTATCTTAGTTCTCTGAATAAGTTCATCCTTGTGTGGGAGAGAGACACGCTCCGCTGGTTCGTATGAACACATGTGTTCTTAGCTCATAATATTCATGGCGAAGTTTCCTCTTCGTTATATTGTTATATGGTTGGAATTGGAAAAATGCTACATGTAGTAATTGGTAAAATGTCTTGGATAATGTGATACTTGGCAATTGTTGTGCTCATGTTTAAGCTCTTGCATCATATACTTTGCACCCATTAATGAAGAAATACATAGAGCTTGCTAAAATTTGATTTGCATATTTGGTCTCTCTAAGGTCTAGATAATTTCTAGTATTGAGTTTTGAACAACAAGGAAGACGGTGTAGAGTCTTATAATGTTTACAATATGTCTTTTATGTGAGTTTTGCTGCACCGGTTCATCCTTGAGTTTGCTTCAAATAACCTTGCTAGCCTAAACCTTGTATCGAGAGGGAATACTTCTCATGCATCCAAAATCCTTGAGCCAACCACTATGCCATTTGTGTCCACTATACCTACCTACTACATGGTATTTCTCCGCCATTCCAAAGTAAATTGCTTGAGTGCTACCTTTAAAATTCCATCATTCACCTTTGCAATATATAGCTCATGGGACAAAATAGCCTTAAAAACTATCGTAGTATTGAATATGTACTTATGCACTTTATCTTTTATTAAGTTGCTTGTTGTGCGATAACCATGCTTCTGGGGAACGCCATCAACTATTCTTTGTTGAATATCATGTGAGTTGCTATGCATGTCCGTCTTGTCTGAAGGATCTATCACCTTAATGATTGGAGCATGCAAATTGTTAGAGAAGAACATTGGGCCGCTAACTAAAGCCATGAATCATGGTTGAAGTTTCAGTTTTGGACATATATCCTCAATCTCATATGAGAATAATAATTGTTGCTACATGCTTATGCATTTAAGAGGAGTCCATTATCTGTTGTCCATGTTGTCCCGGTATGGATGTCTAAGTTGAGAATAATCAAAAGCGAGAAATCCAAAATGCGAGCTTTCTCCTTAGACCTTTGTACAGGCGGCATGGAGGTACCCCTTTGTGACACTTGGTTGAAACATGGCATTGCAAAGATCCGGTAGTCCAAGCTAAGTAGGACAAGGTGCGGGCACTATTAGTATACTATGCATGAGGCTTGCAACTTGTAAGATATAATTTACATAACTCATATGCTTTATTACTACCGTTGACAAAATTGTTTCATGTTTTCAAAATAAAAGCTCTAGCACAAATACAGCAATCGATGCTTTCCTCTTTGAAGGACCTTTCTTTTACTTTTATTGTTGAGTCAGTTTACCTATCTCTCTCCACCTTAAGAAGCAAACACTTGTGTGAACTGTGCATTGATTCCTACATACTTGCATATTGCACTTGTTATATTACTCTATGTTGACAATATCCATGAGATATACATGTTATAAGTTGAAAGCAACCGCTGAAACTTAATCTTCCTTTGTGTTGCTTCAACACCTTTACTTTGATTTATTGCTTTATGAGTTAACTCTTATGCAAGACTTATTTATGCTTGTCTTGAAGTACTATTCATGAAAAGTCTTTGCTTTATGATTCATTTGTTTACTCATGTCATTACCATTGTTTTGATCGCTGCATTCATTACATATGTTTACAAATAGTATGATCAAGATTATGATGGCATGTCACTTCAGAAATTATCTTTGTTATCGTTTTACCTGCTCGGGACGAGCAGAACTAAGCTTGGGGATGCTGATACGTCTCCGACGTATCGATAATTTCTTATGTTCCATGCCACATTATTGATGATATCTACATGTTTTATGCACACTTTATGTCATATTCGTGCATTTTCTGGAACTAACCTATTAACAAGATGCCGAAGTGCCGTTCTGTTTTACTGCTGTTTTTGGTTTCAGAAATCCTAGTAACGAAATATTCTCGAATTGGACGAAATCAACGCCCGGGTTCCTATTTTGCCCGAGCATCCAACACCCGAGAGCCGCCGGAGGGGGCCACACAGGCCCCAGATGATAGGCCGGCGCGGCCCACCCCGGCGCGCGGCCCTATGGTGTCGTCGCCCCTTCGACCTTCGACGCTGCCCTTTCGCTATATAAAGCCCCTGCGTCGAAAACCCTTACGGAATAACCACGGTACGCGAAACCTTCCAGAGCCGCCGCCGCGCGAAGCCAAGATCTGGGACAGGAGTCTCTGTTCCGGCACCCACGGAGCGGGGAAGTGCCCCCGGAAGGCTTCTCCATCGACCCGCTGCCATCTCCACCGCCATCTTCATCACCGCTGCTGCTCCCATGAGGAGGGAGTAGTTCTCCATCGAGGCTCGGGGCTGTACCGGTAGCTATGTGGTTCATCTCTCTCCTATGTACTTCAATACAATAATCTCATGAGCTGCCTTACATGATTGAGATTCATATGATGATGCTTGTAATCTAGATGTCATTATGCTAGTCAAGTGAGTTTTACTTATGTGATCTCCGGAGACTCCTTGTCCCACGTGTGTAAAGGTGACAGTGTGTGCACCGTGTGGGTCTCTTAGGCTATATTTCACAGAATACTTATTCACTGTTATGAATGGCATAGTGAAGTGCTTATTTATATCTCTTTATGATTGCAATATGTTTTGTATCACAATTTATCTATGTGCTACTCTAGTGATGTTATTAAAGTAGTTTTATTCCTCCTGCACGATGTAATGGTGACAGTGTGTGCATCCGTGTTAGTACTTGGTTTATGCTATGATCATGATCTCTTGTAGATTGCGAAGTTAACTATTGCTATGATAGTATTGATGTGTATTATTCCTCCTACATAAGCATGAAGGTGACAGTGTGCATGCTACGTTAGTACTTGGTTTAGTCGTATTGATCTATCTTACACTCTAAGGTTACTTAAATATGAACATTTAATTGTGGAGCTTGTTAACTCCGGCATTGAGGGTTCGTGTAATCCTACGCAATGTGTTCATCATCCAACAAGAGAGTGTAGAGTATGCATTTATCTATTCTGTTATGTGATCAAAGTTGAGAGTGTCCACTAGTGAAAGTCTAATCCCTAGGCCTTGTTCCTAAATACTGCTATCACTGCTTGTTACTGTTTTACTGCGTTACTACTGCTGCGTTACTACTGCTTGTTTACTTCCCGCAATATTACTACCATCAACTGCACGCCAGCAAGCACTTTTCTGGCGCCGTACTACTGCTCATACTTATTCATACCACCTGTATTTCACTATCTCTTCGCCGAACTAGTGCACCTATTAGGTGTGTTGGGGACACAAGAGACTTCTTGCTTTGTGGTTGCAGGGTTGCATGAGAGGGATATCTTTGACCTCTTCCTCCCTGAGTTCGATAAACCTTGGGTAATCCACTTAAGGGAAACTTGCTGCTGTTCTACAAACCTCTGCTCTTGGAGGCCCAACACGTCTACAAATAGAAGCATATGTGTGCTATGCATAATACTTCCTACAAGTTGCATGTCTCATGCATAGAGTACCAATAGTGCTCGCACCTTGTCCTACTATCTCGGAAACACGGATTCTCATCGCATAACATATGCTTCAACCAAGTGTCACAAAGGGGTACCTCTATGCCGCCTGTACAAGTGTCTAAGGAGAAAGCACGCATTGGATTTCTCGCTTTTGATTATTCTCAACTTAGACATCCATACCGGGACAACATAGACAACAGATAATGGACTCCTCTTTTTCATGCTTAAGCATTCAACAATAGTTAATATTCTCATAAGAGATTGAGGTTGTATGTCCAAACTGAAACTTCCACCATGATACATGGCTTTAGTTAGCGGCCCAATGTTCTTCTCTAACATATGCATACTCAAACCATTTGATCATGAAGTCCACTACTTCAGACAAGACGAACATGCATAGCATCTCACATGATATCCAACAAAGGTAAAGTTGATGGCGTCCCCAGAAAACATGGTTACCGCTCAACAAGCAACTTATAAGAATTAAGACACATAACTACATATTCATTACCACAATAGTTTTTAAGCTATTTGTCCCATGAGCTATATATTGTAAAGGTAGAGGAATGAAATTTAAAGGTAGCACTCAAGTAATTTACTTTGGAATGGCAGAAAAATACCACATAATAGGTAGATATGGTGGACACAAATGGCATGGTTTTTGGCTCAAGGTGTTTGGATGCACGAGAAGCATTTCCTCTCAGTACAAGGTTTGGGCTAGCAAGGTTGTTTGAAGCAAACACAAGTATGAACAGGTACAGCAAAACTCACACAAGAACATATTGCAAGCATTATAAGGCTCTACACTGTCTTCCTTGTTGTTCAAACACTTTACCCGAAAATATCTAGACTTAGAGAGAACAATCATGCAAACCAAATTAAACAAGCTCTACGGTAGTTCTTCATTAATAGATTAAACTACATGATGCAAGAGCTTAAACATGATCTATGAGAGCTCAAACAATTGCCAAATTTACCAAACCATATGCAGCATTTTCCAATTCCAACCAAATAACAATTTAACGAAGCAATAAGCTTTCGCCATGAACATTAAAGCACAATTAAGAACACAAGTGTTCCATATGAAAAAGCGGAGCGTAATATCTCCAATATAAGAATGGCGAGATCCAACTTTATTCAAAACAAAACAAAAATAAAAACAAACCGACGCTCCAAGTAAAGAACATAAGAATGTGACGGAATAAAAATATAGTTTCACTAGAAGTGACCTGATAATGTTGTCGATGAAGAAGGGGATGCCTTGGGCATCCCCAAGCTTAGATGCTTGAGTCTTCTTAAAATATGCAGGGATGAACCACCGGGGCATCCCCAAGCTTAGACCTTTCACTCTTCTTGATCATAGTATATCATCCTCTTCTCTTGACCCTTGAAAACTTCCTTCACACAAACTTCAAGCAAACTCATTAGAGGGTTAGTGCATAACCACAAATTCACATATTCAGAGGTGACACAATCATTCTTAACACTTCTGGACATTGCACAAAGCTTCTGAAAGTTAATGGAACAAAGAAACTCATTCAACATAGCAAAAGCGGCAATGCGAAATAAAAGACAGAATCTGTCAAAACAGAACAGTCCGTAAAGATGCATCTGGAATGGGCACTTAACTTGCTCAAATGGAAAAACTCAAAACTAATGAAAGTTGCGTACATATCTGAGGATCACGCTCGTAAATTTGCAGATTTTTTCGAATTTTCTACAGAGACTTGTGCCAGAATTCGTGACAGACAGCAATGCTGTTTCTGCGCAGCGATCCCAAATATAACATCAACTTTAACATAGAAACTTTACTTGGCACAAAAACATGATAAGGAGAGGTTGCTACAGTAGTAAACAACTTCCAAGACTCAACAAAACAAAATTGCTGTAGTAAAATAAACACATGGGTTATCTCCCAAGAAGTGCTTTTCTTTAACGCCTTTCAGCTAGGCGCAGAAAGTGCAAATCAAGTAACATCGAGAGAGAAGCATCAACATCATAGCTTGTTCTAATAATAGAATCAAAAGGCAACTTCATTCTCTTTCTAGGGAAGTGTTCCATACCTTTCTTGAGAGGAAATTGATATTTAATATTACCTTCCTTCATATCAATAACAGCACCAACGGTTCGAAGAAAAGGTCTTCCCAACACAATAGGACAAGATGCATTGCATTCGATATCCAAGACAACAAAATCAACGGGGACAAGGTTATTGTTAACCGTAATGCGCACATTATCAATCCTCCCCAAAGGTTTCTTTTTAACATTATCGGCAAGATTAACATCCAAATAACAATTCTTCAATGGTGGCAAGTCAAGCATATCATAAATCTTTTTAGGCATAACAGAAATACTTGCACCAAGATCACATAAAGCATTACACTCAAAGTCATTGAATTTCATTTTAATGATGGGCTCCCAACCATCTTCTAACTTCCTAGGAATAGAAGCTTCAAGTTTTAATTTCTCTTCCCTAGCTTTAATGAGAGCATTTGTAATGTGTTTTGTAAAGGCTAAATTTATAGCACTAGCATTGGGACTTCTAGCAAGTTTTTGTAAGAACTTTATAACTTCAGTAATATGACAATCATCAAAGTCTAAACCATTATGTTCTACAGCAATGGAATCATTGTCACCAATATTTTGAAAAATTTCAGCAGTTTTATCACAAACAGCAGTTTCAGCAGTTTCAGGCAATTTTGTGCGCTTTGCACTAGGAGTAGAAACATTGCCAACACCAATTATTTTACCATTGATAGTAGGAGGTGCAGCAACATGTGAAGAATCAACATTACTAGTGGTGGTAATAGTCCATACT
Organism: Lolium multiflorum; assembly: GCA_030979885.1. NCBI lineage: Eukaryota > Viridiplantae > Streptophyta > Magnoliopsida > Poales > Poaceae > Lolium > Lolium multiflorum. Next base: position 141,984,167 of record CM061752.1, read on the forward strand.
TTAGCTACATTATTTTCTTTAGCAAGTTTTTCTTTTTCTTCTCTATCCCACCTAGCATGCAATTCAGCCAACAATCTAATATTATCATTATTCTAACTTGGATGATACGTCTCCAACGTATCGATAATTTCTTATGTTCCATGCTACTTTATTGATGATACCTACATGTTTTATACACATTATATGTCATATTTATGCGTTTTCCGGAACTAACCTATTAACAAGATGCCGAAGTGCCAGTTCCTGTTTTCTGCTGTTTTTGGGAAATCCTAGTAACGAAATATTCTCGGAATTGGACGAAATCAACGCCTGGTTCCTATTTTGCCCGAGCATCAGGGCCCGAGAGCCACCGGAGGGGGGGCTGGTGGGCAGACGACGGTGGCGCGGCGGCTGGCCGCGCCACCCTATGGTGTCGTCGCCCTTCGACCCAGCGCTGCCCCTTTCGCCTATATAAAGCCCCGTCGAAAACCCTTACGGAATAAGCCACGATACGAAAAACCTTCCAAAGCCGCCATCGCGAAGCCAAGATCTGGGGGACAGGAGTCTCTGTTCCGGCACCCTGCCGGGACGAGGAAGTGCCCCGGAAGGCTTCTCCATCGACACCGCTGCCATCTCCACGCCATCTTCATCGCCGCTGCTGCTCCCATGAGGAGGGAGTAGTTCTCCATCGAGGCTCGGGGCTGTACCGGTAGCTATGTGGTTCATCTCTCTCCTATGTACTTCAATACAATAATCTCATGAGCTGCCTTACATGATTGAGATTCATATGATGATGCTTGTAATCTAGATGTCATTGTGCTAGTCAAGTGAGTTTTACTTATGTGATCTCCGGAGACTCCTTGTCCCACGTGTGTAAAGGTGACAGTGTGTGCACCGTGTGGGTCTCTTAGGCTATATTTCACAGAATACTTATTCACTGTTATGAATGGCATAGTGAAGTGCTTATTTATATCTCTTTATGATTGCAATGTATTTTGTATCACAATTTATCTATGTGCTACTCTAGCAATGTTATTAAAGTAGTTTTATTCCTCCTGCACGATGTAATGGTGACAGTGTGTGCATCCGTGTTAGTACTTGGTTTATGCTATGATCATGATCTCTTGTAGATTGCGAAGTTAACTATTGCTATGATAGTATTGATGTGTATTATTCCTCCTACATAAGCATGAAGGTGACAGTGTGCATGCTACGTTAGTACTTGGTTTAGTCGTATTGATCTATCTTACACTCTAAGGTTATTTAAATATGAACATTGAATTGTGGAGCTTGTTAACTCCGGCATTGAGGGTTCGTGTAATCCTACGCAATGTGTTCATCATCCAACAAGAGAGTGTAGAGTATGCATTTATCTATTCTGTTATGTGATCAAAGTTGAGAGTGTCCACTAGTGAAAGTCTAATCCCTAGGCCTTGTTCCTAAATACTGCTATCGCTGCTTGTTTACTGTTTTACTGCGTTACTACTGCTGCGTTACTACTGCTTGTTTACTTCCCGCAATATTACTACCATCAACTGCACGCCAGCAAGCTATTTTCTGGCGCCGTACTACTGCTCATATTCATTCATACCACTTGTATTTCACTATCTCTTCGCCGAACTAGTGCACCTATTAGGTGTGTTGGGGACACAAGAGACTTCTTGCTTTGTGGTTGCAGGGTTGCATGAGAGGGATATCTTTGACCTCTTCCTCCCTGAGTTCGATAAACCTTGGGTGATCCACTTAAGGGAAAACTTGCTGCTGTTCTACAAACCTCTGCTCTTGGAGGCCCAACACTGTCTACAAGAATAGAAGCACCCGTAGACATCAAGCACTTTTCTGGCGCCGTTGCCGGGGAGGAAAGGTAAAAGGTACTCACACTCCGGATCTCGGCTACTAAGCTATTTTCGGCGCCATTGTAAGTACTCGAAGCTATTTCCTTTAGATCCTGCAATTGCATCTTTTTGTTTCTTGTTTACACTAGTTAGGCATAATGGACAACAATGAGCTTCTTATTCTATTTCCTGATTTAAGACATGGATGGTTTGATGCGAAAATTAAAAAACCCATGGAACATATTAATATGAATGCTTTGAACACTATTGTTGCTAATGCTATGGAAAATTCTAAGCTTGGGGAAGCTGGCTTTGATGAGCATGATATTTTTAGTCCCCCAAGCATTGAGGAGAAAATTTACTTTGATGATACTTTGCCTCCCATTTATGATGATTATAATGATAGTAGTCTTTTGTTACCACCTGTTATGGAGGATAAATTTGATTATGATTACAATATACCTCCTATATTTGATAGCTACTTTGTTGAATTTGCTCCCACTACAATTAATAAGAATGACTATGCTTATGTTGGGAGTAGTAATTATTTTATGCATGAGACTCATGATAAGAATGCTTTAAGTGATAGTTATATTGTTGAGTTTGCTCATGATGCTACTGAAAGTTATTATGAGAGAGGAAAATATGGTTGTAGAAATTTTCATGTTACTAAAACACCTCTCTATGTGCTGAAATTTTTGAAGCTACACTTGTTTTGTCTTCCTATGCTTGCCACTATACTCTTCATGAACTTGTTTATTTACAAGATTCCTATGCATAGGAAGCATGTTAGACTTAAATGTGTTTTGAATTTGCCTCTTGATGCTCTCTTTGCTTCAAATACTATTTCTTGCGAGTGCATCATTAAAACTGCTGAGCCCATCTTAATGGCTATAAAGAAAGAACTTCTTGGGAGATAACCCATGTGTTTATTTTACTACAGCAATTTTTGTTTTGTTGAGTCTTGGAAGTTGTTTACTACTGTAGCAACCTCTCCTTATCATGTTTTTGTGCCAAGTAAAGTTTCTATGTTAAAGTTGATGTTATATTTGGGATCGCTGCGCAGAAACAGCATTGCTGTCTGTCACGAATCTGGGCCTAAGTCTCTGTAGAAAATTCTAAAAAATCTGCCAATTTACGAGCGTGATCCTCAGATATGTACGCAACTTTCATTAGTTTTGAGTTTTTCCGTTTGAGCAAGTCTGGTGCCATTTTAAAATTCGTCTTTACGGACTGTTCTGTTTTTGACAGATTCTGCCTTTTATTTCGCATTGCCGCTTTTGCTTTGTTGAATGGGTTTCTTTGTTCCATTAACTTTCAGAAGTTTTGTGCAATGTCCAGAAGTGTTAAGAATGATTGTGTCACCTCTGAACATGTGAATTTTTGATTATGCACTAACCCTCTAATGAGTTTGCTTGAAGTTTGGTGTGAAGGAAGTTTTCAAGGGTCAAGAGAGGAGTATGATATACTATGATCAAGAGGAGTGAAAGCTCTAAGCTTGGGGATGCCCCCGTGGTTCACCCCTGCATATTTTAAGAAGACTCAAGCGTCTAAGCTTGGGGATGCCCAAGGCATCCCCTTCTTCATCGACAACATCATCAGGTTCCTCCCTGAAACTATATTTTTATTCAGTCACATCTTATGTACTTTACTTGGAGCGTCTGTGTGCTTTTATTTTTGTTTTGTTATCTTAGTTCTCTGAATAAGTTCATCCTTGTGTGGGAGAGAGACACGCTCCGCTGGTTCGTATGAACACATGTGTTCTTAGCTCATAATATTCATGGCGAAGTTTCCTCTTCGTTAAATTGTTATATGGTTGGAATTGGAAAATGCTACATGTAGTAATTGGTAAAATATCTTGGATAATGTGATACTTGGCAATTGTTGTGCTCATGTTTAAGCTCTTGCATCATATACTTTGCACCCATTAATGAAGAAATACATAGAGCTTGCTAAAATTTGGTTTGCATATTTGGTCTCTCTAAGGTCTAGATAATTCTAGTATTGAGTTTTGAACAACAAGGAAGACGGTGTAGAGTCTTATAATGTTTACAATATGTCTTTTATGTGAGTTTTGCTGCACCGGTTCATCCTTGAGTTTGCTTCAAATAACCTTGCTAGCCTAAACCTTGTATCGAGAGGGAATACTTCTCATGCATCCAAAATCCTTGAGCCAACTACTATGCCATTTGTGTCCACCATACCTACCTACTACATGGTATTTCTCCGCCATTCCAAAGTAAATTGCTTGAGTGCTACCTTTAAAATTCCATCATTTACCTTTGCAATATATAGCTCATGGGACAAAATAGCCTTAAAAACTATCGTAGTATTGAATATGTACTTATGCACTTTATCTCTTATTAAGTTGCTTGTTGTGCGATAACCATGCTTCTGGGGACGCCATCAACTACTCTTTGTTGAATATCATGTGAGTTGCTATGCATGTCCGTCTTGTCTGAAGTAGAGATCTACCACCTTAATGGTTGGAGCATGCATATTGTTAGAGAAGAACATTGGGCCGCTAACTAAAGCCATGAATCATGGTTGAAGTTTCAGTTTTGGACATATATCCTCAATCTCATATGAGAATAATAATTATTGCTACATGCTTATGCATTTAAGAGGAGTCCATTATCTGTTGTCCATGTTGTCCCGGTATGGATGTCTAAGTTGAGAATAATCAAAAGCGAGAAATCCAAAATGCGAGCTTTCTCCTTAGACCTTTGTACAGGCGGCATGGAGGTACCCCTTTGTGACACTTGGTTGAAACATGGCATTGCAAAGATCCGGTAGTCCAAGCTAAGTAGGACAAGGTGCGGGCACTATTAGTATACTATGCATGAGGCTTGCAACTTGTAAGATATAATTTACATAACTCATATGCTTTATTACTACCGTTGACAAAATTGTTTCATGTTTTCAAAATAAAAGCTCTAGCACAAATATAGCAATCGATGCTTTCCTCTTTGAAGGACCATTCTTTTACTTTTATTGTTGAGTCAGTTTACCTATCTCTCTCCACCTTAAGAAGCAAACACTTGTGTGAACTGTGCATTGATTCCTACATACTTGCATATTGCACTTGTTATATTACTTTATGTTGACAATATCCATGAGATATACATGTTATAAGTTGAAAGCAACCGCTGAAACTTAATCTTCCTTTGTGTTGTTTCAATACCTTTACTTTGATTTATTGCTTTATGAGTTAACTCTTATGCAAGACTTATTGATGCTTGTCTTGAAGTACTATTCATGAAAAGTCTTTGCTTTATGATTCAGTTGTTTACTCATGTCATTACCATTGTTTTGATCGCTGCATTCATTACATATGTTTACAAATAGTATGATCAAGATTATGATGGCATGTCACTTCAGAAATTATCTTTGTTATCGTTTTACCTGCTCGGGACGAGCAGAACTAAGCTTGGGGATGCTGATACGTCTCCAACGTATCGATAATTTCTTATGTTCCATGCTACTTATTGATGATATCTACATGTTTTATGCACATTATATGTCATATTTATGCGTTTTTGGAACTAACCTATTAACAAGATGCAGAAGTGCCAGTTCTGTTTTGCTGTTTTTGGTTTCGAAATCCTAGTAACGTATTCTCGAATTGGACGAAATCAACGCCCAGGTTCCTATTTTGCCGGAAGCATCCAGAACACCCGAGAGCCACCGGAGGGACCTGGGCCCAGATGATAGGTGGGCGCGGCCGGGGCCCGCGCCACCATGGTGTCGTCGCCCCTTCGACCTTCTGACGCTGCCCTTTCGCCTATATAAAGCCCCTGCGTCGAAAACCCTTACGGAATAAGCCACGATACGAAAAACCTTCCAGAGCCGCCGCCATCGCGAAGCCAAGATCTGGGGGACAGGAGTCTCTGTTCCGGCACCCTGCCGGACGGGGAAGTGCCCCCGGAAGGCTTCTCCATCGACACCGCTGCCATCTCCACCGCCATCTTCATCACCATTCTGCTCCCATGAGGAGGGAGTAGTTCTCCATCGAGGCTCGGGGCTGTACCGGTAGCTATGTGGTTCATCTCTCTCCTATGTACTTCAATACAATAATCTCATGAGCTGCCTTACATGATTGAGATTCATATGATGATGCTTGTAATCTAGATGTCATTGTGCTAGTCAAGTGAGTTTTACTTATGTGATCTCCGGAGACTCCTTGTCCCACGTGTGTAAAGGTGACAGTGTGTGCACCGTGTGGGTCTCTTAGGCTATATTTCACAGAATACTTATTCACTGTTATGAATGGCATAGTGAGGTGCTTATTTATATCTCTTTATGATTGCAATATGTTTTGTATCACAATTTATCTATGTGCTACTCTAGTGATGTTATTAAAGTAGTTTTATTCCTCCTGCACGATGTAATGGTGACAGTGTGTGCATCCGTGTTAGTACTTGGTTTATGCTATGATCATGATCTCTTGTAGATTGCGAAGTTAACTATTGCTATGATAGTATTGATGTGTATTATTCCTCCTACATAAGCATGAAGGTGACAGTGTGCATGCTACGTTAGTACTTGGTTTAGTCGTATTGATCTATCTTACACTCTAAGGTTACTTAAATATGAACATTTAATTGTGGAGCTTGTTAACTCCGGCATTGAGGGTTCGTGTAATCCTACGCAATGTGTTCATCATCCAACAAGAGAGTGTAGAGTATGCATTTATCTATTCTGTTATGTGATCAAAGTTGAGAGTGTCCACTAGTGAAAGTCTAATCCCTAGGCCTTGTTCCTAAATACGCTATATCGCTTGTTACTGTTTTACTGAGTTACTACTGCTGCGTTACTACTGCTTGTTTACTTCCCGCAATATTACTACCATCAACGCACGCCAGCTATTAAGGCGCTACTACTGCTCATATTCATTCATACCACCTGTATTTCACTATCTCTTCGCCGAACTAGTGCACCTATTAGGTGTGTTGGGGACACAAGAGACTTCTTGCTTTGTGGTTGCAGGGTTGCATGAGAGGGATATCTTTGACCTCTTCCTCCCTGAGTTCGATAAACCTTGGGTAATCCACTTAAGGGAAACTTGCTGCTGTTCTACAAACCTCTGCTCTTGGAGGCCCAACACTGTCTACAAGAATAGAAGCACCCGTAGACATCACTATGCATAATACTTCCTACAAGTTGCATGTCTCATGCATAGAGTACCAATAGTGCTCGCACCTTGTCCTACTATCTCGGAAACACGGATTCTCATCGCATAACATATGCTTCAACCAAGTGTCACAAAGGGGTACCTCTATGCCGCCTGTACAAGTGTCTAAGGAGAAAGCACGCATTGGATTTCTCGCTTTTGATTATTCTCAACTTAGACATCCATACCGGGACAACATAGACAACAGATAATGGACTCCTCTTTTTCATGCTTAAGCATTCAACAATAGTTAATATTCTCATAAGAGATTGAGGTTGTATGTCCAAACTGAAACTTCCACCATGATACATGGCTTTAGTTAGCGGCCCAATGTTCTTCTCTAACATATGCATACTCAAACCATTTGATCATGAAGTCCACTTACTTCAGACAAGACGAACATGCATAGCATCTCACATGATATCCAACAAAGGTAAAGTTGATGGCGTCCCCAGAAAACATGGTTACCGCTCAACAAGCAACTTATAAGAATTAAGACACATAACTACATATTCATTACCACAATAGTTTTTAAGCTATTTGTCCCATGAGCTATATATTGTAAAGGTAGAGGAATGAAATTTAAAGGTAGCACTCAAGTAATTTACTTTGGAATGGCAGAAAAATACCACATAATAGGTAGATATGGTGGACACAAATGGCATGGGTTTTGGCTCAAGGTGTTTGGATGCACGAGAAGCATTTCCTCTCAGTACAAGGTTTGGGCTAGCAAGGTTGTTTGAAGCAAACACAAGTATGAACAGGTACAGCAAAACTCACACAAGAACATATTGCAAGCATTATAAGACTCTACATTGTCTTCCTTGTTGTTCAAACACTTTACCCGAAAATATCTAGACTTAGAGAGAACAATCATGCAAACCAAATTAAACAAGCTCTACGGTAGTTCTTCATTAATAGATTAAACTACATGATGCAAGAGCTTAAACATGATCTATGAGAGCTCAAACAATTGCCAAATTTACCAAACCATATGCAGCATTTTCCAATTCCAACCAAATAACAATTTAACGAAGCAATAAGCTTTCGCCATGAACATTAAAGCACAATTAAGAACACAAGTGTTCCATATGAAAAAGCGGAGCGTAATATCTCCAATATAAGAATGGCGAGATCCAACTTTATTCAAAACAAAACAAAAATAAAAACAAACCGACGCTCCAAGTAAAGAACATAAGAATGTGACGGAATAAAAATATAGTTTCACTAGAAGTGACCTGATAATGTTGTCGATGAAGAAGGGGATGCCTTGGGCATCCCCAAGCTTAGATGCTTGAGTCTTCTTAAAATATGCAGGGATGAACCACCGGGGCATCCCCAAGCTTAGACCTTTCACTCTTCTTGATCATAGTATATCATCCTCTTCTCTTGACCCTTGAAAACTTCCTTCACACAAACTTCAAGCAAACTCATTAGAGGGTTAGTGCATAACCACAAATTCACATATTCAGAGGTGACACAATCATTCTTAACACTTCTGGACATTGCACAAAGCTTCTGAAAGTTAATGGAACAAAGAAACTCATCCAACATAGCAAAAGGCAATGCGAAATAAAACAGAATCTGTCAAAACAGAACAGTTTGTAAAGATGCATCTGGAATGGGCACTTAACTTGCTCAAATGGAAAAACTCAAAACTAATGAAAGTTGCGTACATATCTGAGGATCACGCTCGTAAATTTGCAGATTTTTTCGAATTTTTTACAGAGACTTGTGCCAGAATTCGTGACAGACAGCAATGCTGTTTCTGCGCAGCGATCCCAAATATAACATCAACTTTAACATAGAAACTTTACTTGGCACAAAAACATGATAAGGAGAGGTTGCTACAGTAGTAAAAACTTCCAAGACTCAACATAAACAAAATTGCTGTAGTAAAATAAACACATGGGTTATCTCCCAAGAAGTGCTTTTCTTTAACGCCTTTCAGCTAGGCGCAGAAAGTGCAAATCAAGTAACATCAAGAGACGAAGCATCAACATCATAGCTTGTTCTAATAATAGAATCAAAAGGCAACTTCATTCTCTTTCTAGGGAAGTGTTCCATACCTTTCTTGAGAGGAAATTGATATTTAATATTACCTTCCTTCATATCAATAACAGCACCAACGGTTCGAAGAAAAGGTCTTCCCAACACAATAGGACAAGATGCATTGCATTCGATATCCAAGACAACAAAATCAACGGGGACAAGGTTATTGTTAACCGTAATGCGCACATTATCAATCCTCCCCAAAGGTTTCTTTTTAACATTATCGGCAAGATTAACATCCAAATAACAATTCTTCAATGGTGGCAAGTCAAGCATATCATAAATCTTTTTAGGCATAACAGAAATACTTGCACCAAGATCACATAAAGCATTACATTCAAAGTCATTGAATTTCATTTTAATGATGGGCTCCCAACCATCTTCTAACTTCCTAGGAATAGAAGCTTCAAGTTTTAATTTCTCTTCCCTAGCTTTAATGAGAGCATTTGTAATATGTTTTGTAAAGGCTAAATTTATAGCACTAGCATTGGGACTTCTAGCAAGTTTTTGTAAGAACTTTATAACTTCAGTAATATGACAATCATCAAAGTCTAAACCATTATGTTCTACAGCAATGGAATCATTGTCACCAATATTTTGAAAAATTTCAGCAGTTTTATCACAAACAGCAGTTTCAGCAGTTTCAGGCAGTTTTGTGCGCTTTGCACTAGGAGTAGAAACATTGCCAACACCAATTATTTTACCATTGATAGTAGGAGGTGCAGCAACATGTGAAGAATCAACATTACTAGTGGTGGTAATAGTCCATACTTTAGCTACATTATTTTCTTTAGCAAGTTTTTCTTTTTCTTCTCTATCCCACCTAGCATGCAATTCAGCCAACAATCTAATATTATCATTAATTCTAACTTGGATGGCATTTCTCCAACGTATCGATAATTTCTTATGTTCCATGCTACTTTATTGATGATACCTACATGTTTTATACACATTATATGTCATATTTATGCGTTTTACGGAACTAACCTATTAACAAGATGCAAGTGCAGTTCTGTTTTCTGCTGTTTTTGGTTTCAGAAATCCTAGTAACGAAATATTCTCGAATTGGACGAAATCAACGCCTGTGTTCCTATTTTGCGGAAGCATCCGTAACAAGAGCCACCAGAGAGGGGCCTCGGTGGGCCCAGACGACAGGTGGCGCGGCCAAGGCTGGGCCCGCGCCACCCTATGGTGTCACGCCCCTTCGACCTTCCGCGCCGCTCGCCTATATAAAGCCCCTCGTCGAAAACCCTTACGGAATAAGCCACGATACGAAAAACCTTCCAGAGCCGCCGCCATCGCGAAGCCAAGATCCGGGACGGGGAGTCTCTCGTTCCGGCACCTGCCCCGGACGGGGGAAGTGCCCCGGAAGGCTTCTCCATCGACACCGCTGCCATCTCCACCGCCATCTTCATCAGCTGCTGCTCCCATGAGGAGGGAGTAGTTCTCCATCGAGGCTCGGGGCTGTACCGGTAGCTATGTGGTTCATCTCTCTCCTATGTACTTCAATACAATAATCTCATGAGCTGCCTTACATGATTGAGATTCATATGATGATGCTTGTAATCTAGATGTCATTGTGCTAGTCAAGTGAGTTTTACTTATGTGATCTCCGGAGACTCCTTGTCCCACGTGTGTAAAGGTGACAGTGTGTGCACCGTGTGGGTCTCTTAGGCTATATTTCACAGAATACTTATTCACTGTTATGAATGGCATAGTGAGGTGCTTATTTATATCTCTTTATGATTGCAATGTATTTTGTATCACAATTTATCTATGTGCTACTCTAGCAATGTTATTAAAGTAGTTTTATTCCTCCTGCACGATGTAATGGTGACAGTGTGTGCATCCGTGTTAGTACTTGGTTTATGCTATGATCATGATCTCTTGTAGATTGCGAAGTTAACTATTGCTATGATAGTATTGATGTGTATTATTCCTCCTACATAAGCATGAAGGTGACAGTGTGCATGCTACGTTAGTACTTGGTTTAGTCGTATTGATCTATCTTACACTCTAAGGTTATTTAAATATGAACATTGAATTGTGGAGCTTGTTAACTCCGGCATTGAGGGTTCGTGTAATCCTACGCAATGTGTTCATCATCCAACAAGAGAGTGTAGAGTATGCATTTATCTATTCTGTTATGTGATCAAAGTTGAGAGTGTCCACTAGTGAAAGTCTAATCCCTAGGCCTTGTTCCTAAATACTGCGTGGCTGCTTGTTTACTGTTTTACTGCGTTACTACTGCTGCGTTACTACTGCTTGTTTACTTCCCGCAATATTACTACCATCAACACAGACAAGCTATTTTCTGGCGCCGTACTACTGCTCATATTCATTCATACCACTTGTATTTCACTATCTCTTCGCCGAACTAGTGCACCTATTAGGTGTGTTGGGGACACAAGAGACTTCTTGCTTTGTGGTTGCAGGGTTGCATGAGAGGGATATCTTTGACCTCTTCCTCCCGAGTTCGATAAACCTTGGGTGATCCACTTAAGGGAAAACTTGTTGTTGTTCTACAAACCTCTTGCTCTTGGAGGCCCAACACTGTCTACAAGAATAGAAGCACCCGAAGACATCAAGCACTTTTCTGGCGCCGTTGCCGGGGAGAAAGGTAAAAGGTACTCACACTCCGGATCTCGGCTACTAAGCTATTCGCGCCATTGTAAGTACTCGAAGCTATTTCCTTTAGATCCTGCAATTGCATCTTTTGTTTCTTGTTTACACTAGTTAGGCATAATGGACAACAATGAGCTTCTTATTCTATTTCCTGATTTAAGACATGGATGGTTTGATGCGAAAATTAAAAAACCCATGGAACATATTAATATGAATGCTTTGAACACTATTGTTGCTAATGCTATGGAAAATTCTAAGCTTGGGGAAGCTGGCTTTGATGAGCATGATATTTTTAGTCCCCCAAGCATTGAGGAGAAAATTTACTTTGATGATACTTTGCCTCCCATTTATGATGATTATAATGATAGTAGTCTTTTGTTACCACCTGTTATGGAGGATAAATTTGATTATGATTACAATATACCTCCTATATTTGATAGCTACTTTGTTGAATTTGCTCCCACTACAATTAATAAGAATGACTATGCTTATGTTGGGAGTAGTAATTATTTTATGCATGAGACTCATGATAAGAATGCTTTAAGTGATAGTTATATTGTTGAGTTTGCTCATGATGCTACTGAAAGTTATTATGAGAGAGGAAAATATGGTTGTAGAAATTTTCATGTTACTAAAACACCTCTCTATGTGCTGAAATTTTTGAAGCTACACTTGTTTTGTCTTCCTATGCTTGCCACTATACTCTTCATGAACTTGTTTATTTACAAGATTCCTATGCATAGGAAGCATGTTAGACTTAAATGTGTTTTGAATTTGCCTCTTGATGCTCTCTTTTGCTTCAAATACTATTTCTTGCGAGTGCATCATTAAAACTGCTGAGCCCATCTTAATGGCTATAAAGAAAGAACTTCTTGGGAGATAACCCATGTGTTTATTTTACTACAGCAATTTTTTGTTTTGTTGAGTCTTGGAAGTTGTTTACTACTGTAGCAACCTCTCCTTATCATGTTTTTGTGCCAAGTAAAGTTTCTATGTTAAAGTTGATGTTATATTTGGGATCGCTGCGCAGAAACAGCATTGCTGTCTGTCACGAATCTGGGCCTAAGTCTCTGTAGAAAATTCGAAAAAATCTGCCAATTTACGAGCGTGATCCTCAGATATGTACGCAACTTTCATTAGTTTTGAGTTTTTCCGTTTGAGCAAGTCTGGTGCCATTTTAAAATTCGTCTTTACGGACTGTTCTGTTTTTGACAGATTCTGCCTTTTATTTCGCATTGCCGCTTTTGCTTTGTTGAATGGGTTTCTTTGTTCCATTAACTTTCAGAAGTTTTGTGCAATGTCCAGAAGTGTTAAGAATGATTGTGTAACCTCTGAACATGTGAATTTTTGATTATGCACTAACCCTCTAATGAGTTTGCTTGAAGTTTGGTGTGAAGGAAGTTTTCAAGGGTCAAGAGAGGAGTATGATATACTATGATCAAGAGGAGTGAAAGCTCTAAGCTTGGGGATGCCCCCGTGGTTCATGCATATTTTAAGAAGACTCAAGCGTCTAAGCTTGGGGATGCCCAAGGCATCCCCTTCTTCATCGACAACATCATCAGGTTCCTCCCCTGAAACTATATTTTTATTCAGTCACATCTTATGTACTTTACTTGGAGCGTCTGTGTGCTTTTATTTTTGTTTTGTTATCTTAGTTCTCTGAATAAGTTCATCCTTGTGTGGGAGAGAGACACGCTCCGCTGGTTCGTATGAACACATGTGTTCTTAGCTCATAATATTCATGGCGAAGTTTCCTCTTCGTTAAATTGTTATATGGTTGGAATTGGAAAATGCTACATGTAGTAATTGGTAAAATGTCTTGGATAATGTGATACTTGGCAATTGTTGTGCTCATGTTTAAGCTCTTGCATCATATACTTTGCACCCATTAATGAAGAAATACATAGAGCTTGCTAAAATTTGGTTTGCATATTTGGTCTCTCTAAGGTCTAGATAATTCTAGTATTGAGTTTTGAACAACAAGGAAGACGGTGTAGAGTCTTATAATGTTTACAATATGTCTTTTATGTGAGTTTTGCTGCACCGGTTCATCCTTGAGTTTGCTTCAAATAACCTTGCTAGCCTAAACCTTGTATCGAGAGGGAATACTTCTCATGCATCCAAAATCCTTGAGCCAACTACTATGCCATTTGTGTCCACCATACCTACCTACTACATGGTATTTCTCCGCCATTCCAAAGTAAATTGCTTGAGTGCTACCTTTAAAATTCCATCATTTACCTTTGCAATATATAGCTCATGGGACAAAATAGCCTTAAAAACTATCGTAGTACTGAATATGTACTTATGCACTTTATCTCTTATTAAGTTGCTTGTTGTGCGATAACCATGCTTCTGGGGACGCCATCAATTACTCTTTATTGAATATCATGTGAGTTGCTATGCATGTCCGTCTTGTCTGAAGTAAGAGGGATCTACCACCTTAATGGTTGGAGCATGCATATTGTTAGAGAAGAACATTGGGCCGCTAACTAAAGCCATGAATCATGGTTGAAGTTTCAGTTTTGGACATATATCCTCAATCTCATATGAGAATAATAATTATTGCTACATGCTTATGCATTTAAGAGGAGTCCATTATCTGTTGTCCATGTTGTCCCGGTATGGATGTCTAAGTTGAGAATAATCAAAAGCGAGAAATCCAAAATGCGAGCTTTCTCCTTAGACCTTTGTACAGGCGGCATGGAGGTACCCCTTTGTGACACTTGGTTGAAACATGGCATTGCAAAGATCCGGTAGTCCAAGCTAAGTAGGACAAGGTGCGGGCACTATTAGTATACTATGCATGAGGCTTGCAACTTGTAAGATATAATTTACATAACTCATATGCTTTATTACTACCGTTGACAAAATTGTTTCATGTTTTCAAAATAAAAGCTCTAGCACAAATATAGCAATCGATGCTTTCCTCTTTGAAGGACCATTCTTTTACTTTTATTGTTGAGTCAGTTTACCTATCTCTCTCCACCTTAAGAAGCAAACACTTGTGTGAACTGTGCATTGATTCCTACATACTTGCATATTGCACTTGTTATATTACTTTATGTTGACAATATCCATGAGATATACATGTTATAAGTTGAAAGCAACCGCTGAAACTTAATCTTCCTTTGTGTTGTTTCAATACCTTTACTTTGATTTATTGCTTTATGAGTTAACTCTTATGCAAGACTTATTGATGCTTGTCTTGAAGTACTATTCATGAAAAGTCTTTGCTTTATGATTCAATTGTTTACTCATGTCATTACCATTGTTTTGATCGCTGCATTCATTACATATGTTTACAAATAGTATGATCAAGATTATGATGGCATGTCACTTCAGAAATTATCTTTGTTATCGTTTTACCTGCTCGGGACGAGCAGAACTAAGCTTGGGGATGCTGATACGTCTCCAACGTATAGATAATTTCTTATGTTCCATGCTACTTTATTGATGATACCTACATGTTTTATACACATTATATGTCATATTTATGCGTTTTCTGGAACTAACCTATTAACAAGATGCCGAAGTGCCGGTTCCTGTTTTCTGCTGTTTTTGGTTTCAGAAATCCTAGTAACGAAATATTCTCGGAATTGGACGAAATCAACGCCTGTGTTCCTATTTCCCGGAAGCATCCAGAACACCCGAGAGCCACCAGAGGAGGGGCCTGGTGGGCCCAGACGACGGGTGGCGCGGCCAGGCTGGGCCGCGCCACCCTATGGTGTCGTCGCCTTCGACCTTCGACGCTGCCCTTTCGCCTATATAAAGCCCCTGATCGAAAACCCTTACGGAATAAGCCACGATACGAAAAACCTTCCAGCCGCCGCCATCGCGAAGCCAAGATCGGGGACAGAGTCTCTGTTCCGGCACCCTGCCGGACGGGGAAGTGCCCCCGGAAGGCTTCTCCATCGACACCGCTGCCATCTCCACCGCCATCTTCATCACCGCTGCTCCCATGAGGAGGGAGTAGTTCTCCATCGAGGCTCGGGGCTGTACCGGTAGCTATGTGGTTCATCTCTCTCCTATGTACTTCAATACAATAATCTCATGAGCTGCCTTACATGATTGAGATTCATATGATGATGCTTGTAATCTAGATGTCATTGTGCTAGTCAAGTGAGTTTTACTTATGTGATCTCCGGAGACTCCTTGTCCCACGTGTGTAAAGGTGACAGTGTGTGCACCGTGTGGGTCTCTTAGGCTATATTTCACAGAATACTTATTCACTGTTATGAATGGCATAGTGAGGTGCTTATTTATATCTCTTTATGATTGCAATGTATTTTGTATCACAATTTATCTATGTGCTACTCTAGCAATGTTATTAAAGTAGTTTTATTCCTCCTGCACGATGTAATGGTGACAGTGTGTGCATCCGTGTTAGTACTTGGTTTATGCTATGATCATGATCTCTTGTAGATTGCGAAGTTAACTATTGCTATGATAGTATTGATGTGTATTATTCCTCCTACATAAGCATGAAGGTGACAGTGTGCATGCTACGTTAGTACTTGGTTTAGTCGTATTGATCTATCTTACACTCTAAGGTTATTTAAATATGAACATTGAATTGTGGAGCTTGTTAACTCCGGCATTGAGGGTTCGTGTAATCCTACGCAATGTGTTCATCATCCAACAAGAGAGTGTAGAGTATGCATTTATCTATTCTGTTATGTGATCAAAGTTGAGAGTGTCCACTAGTGAAAGTCTAATCCCTAGGCCTTGTTCCTAAATACTGCTATCGCTGCTTGTTTACTGTTTTACTGCGTTACTACTGCTGCGTTACTACTGCTTGTTTACTTCCCGCAATATTACTACCATCAACTGCACGCCAGCAAGCTATTTTCTGGCGCCGTACTACTGCTCGAATTCATTCATACCACTTGTATTTCACTATCTCTTCGCCGAACTAGTGCACCTATTAGGTGTGTTGGGGACACAAGAGACTTCTTGCTTTGTGGTTGCAGGGTTGCATGAGAGGGATATCTTTGACCTCTTCCTCCCTGAGTTCGATAAACCTTGGGTGATCCACTTAAGGGAAACTTGCTGCTGTTCTACAAACCTCTGCTCTTGGAGGCCCAACACTGTCTACAAGAATAGAAGCACCCGTAGACATCAAGCATTTTCTGGCGCCGTTGCCGGGGAGGAAAGGTAAAAGGTACTCACACTCCGGATCTCGGCTACTAAGCTATTTTCCGGCGCCATTGTAAGTACTCGAAGCTATTTCCTTTAGATCCTGCAATTGCATCTTTTTGTTTCTTGTTTACACTAGTTAGGCATAATGGACAACAATGAGCTTCTTATTCTATTTCCTGATTTAAGACATGGATGGTTTGATGCGAAAATTAAAAAACCCATGGAACATATTAATATGAATGCTTTGAACACTATTGTTGCTAATGCTATGGAAAATTCTAAGCTTGGGGAAGCTGGCTTTGATGAGCATGATATTTTTAGTCCCCCAAGCATTGAGGAGAAAATTTACTTTGATGATACTTTGCCTCCCATTTATGATGATTATAATGATAGTAGTCTTTTGTTACCACCTGTTATGGAGGATAAATTTGATTATGATTACAATATACCTCCTATATTTGATAGCTACTTTGTTGAATTTGCTCCCACTACAATTAATAAGAATGACTATGCTTATGTTGGGAGTAGTAATTATTTTATGCATGAGACTCATGATAAGAATGCTTTAAGTGATAGTTATATTGTTGAGTTTGCTCATGATGCTACTGAAAGTTATTATGAGAGAGGAAAATATGGTTGTAGAAATTTTCATGTTACTAAAACACCTCTCTATGTGCTGAAATTTTTGAAGCTACACTTGTTTTGTCTTCCTATGCTTGCCACTATACTCTTCATGAACTTGTTTATTTACAAGATTCCTATGCATAGGAAGCATGTTAGACTTAAATGTGTTTTGAATTTGCCTCTTGATGCTCTCTTTTGCTTCAAATACTATTTCTTGCGAGTGCATCATTAAAACTGCTGAGCCCATCTTAATGGCTATAAAAAAAGAACTTCTTGGGAGATAACCCATGTGTTTATTTTACTACAGCAATTTTTTGTTTGTTGAGTCTTAGAAGTTGTTTACTACTGTAGCAACCTCTCCTTATCATGTTTTTGTGCCAAGTAAAGTTTCTATGTTAAAGTTGATGTTATATTTGGGATCGCTGCGCAGAAACAGCATTGCTGTCTGTCACGAATCTGGGCCTAAGTCTCTGTAGAAAATTCTAAAAAATCTGCCAATTTACGAGCGTGATCCTCAGATATGTACGCAACTTTCATTAGTTTTGAGTTTTTCCGTTTGAGCAAGTCTGGTGCCATTTAAAATTCGTCTTTACGGACTGTTCTGTTTTTGACAGATTCTGCCTTTTATTTCGCATTGCCGCTTTTGCTTTGTTGAATGGGTTTCTTTGTTCCATTAACTTTCAGAAGTTTTGTGCAATGTCCAGAAGTGTTAAGAATGATTGTGTAACCTCTGAACATGTGAATTTTTGATTATGCACTAACCCTCTAATGAGTTTGCTTGAAGTTTGGTGTGAAGGAAGTTTTCAAGGGTCAAGAGAGGAGTATGATATACTATGATCAAGAGGAGTGAAAGCTCTAAGCTTGGGGATGCCCCGTGGTTCACCCCTGCATATTTTAAGAAGACTCAAGCGTCTAAGCTTGGGGATGCCCAAGGCATCCCCTTCATCGACAACATCATCAGGTTCCTCCCCTGAAACTATATTTTTATTCGGTCACATCTTATGTACTTTACTTGGAGCGTCTGTGTGTGCTTTTATTTTTGTTTTGTTATCTTAGTTCTCTGAATAAGTTCATCCTTGTGTGGGAGAGAGACACGCTCCGCTGGTTCGTATGAACACATGTGTTCTTAGCTCATAATATTCATGGCGAAGTTTCCTCTTCGTTAAATTGTTATATGGTTGGAATTGGAAAATGCTACATGTAGTAATTGGTAAAATATCTTGGATAATGTGATACTTGGCAATTGTTGTGCTCATGTTTAAGCTCTTGCATCATATACTTTGCACCCATTAATGAAGAAATACATAGAGCTTGCTAAAATTTGGTTTGCATATTTGGTCTCTCTAAGGTCTAGATAATTCTAGTATTGAGTTTTGAACAACAAGGAAGACGGTGTAGAGTCTTATAATGTTTACAATATGTCTTTTATGTGAGTTTTGCTGCACCGGTTCATCCTTGAGTTTGCTTCAAATAACCTTGCTAGCCTAAACCTTGTATCGAGAGGGAATACTTCTCATGCATCCAAAATCCTTGAGCCAACTACTATGCCATTTGTGTCCACCATACCTACCTACTACATGGTATTTCTCCGCCATTCCAAAGTAAATTGCTTGAGTGCTACCTTTAAAATTCCATCATTTACCTTTGCAATATATAGCTCATGGGACAAAATAGCCTTAAAAACTATCGTAGTATTGAATATGTACTTATGCACTTTATCTCTTATTAAGTTGCTTGTTGTGCGATAACCATGCTTCTGGGGACGCCATCAATTACTCTTTATTGAATATCATGTGAGTTGCTATGCATGTCCGTCTTGTCTGAAGTAAGAGGGATCTACCACCTTAATGGTTGGAGCATGCATATTGTTAGAGAAGAACATTGGGCCGCTAACTAAAGCCATGAATCATGGTTGAAGTTTCAGTTTTGGACATATATCCTCAATCTCATATGAGAATAATAATTATTGCTACATGCTTATGCATTTAAGAGGAGTCCATTATCTGTTGTCCATGTTGTCCCGGTATGGATGTCTAAGTTGAGAATAATCAAAAGCGAGAAATCCAAAATGCGAGCTTTCTCCTTAGACCTTTGTACAGGCGGCATGGAGGTACCCCTTTGTGACACTTGGTTGAAACATGGCATTGCAAAGATCCGGTAGTCCAAGCTAAGTAGGACAAGGTGCGGGCACTATTAGTATACTATGCATGAGGCTTGCAACTTGTAAGATATAATTTACATAACTCATATGCTTTATTACTACCGTTGACAAAATTGTTTCATGTTTTCAAAATAAAAGCTCTAGCACAAATATAGCAATCGATGCTTTCCTCTTTGAAGGACCATTCTTTTACTTTTATTGTTGAGTCAGTTTACCTATCTCTCTCCACCTTAAGAAGCAAACACTTGTGTGAACTGTGCATTGATTCCTACATACTTGCATATTGCACTTGTTATATTACTTTATGTTGACAATATCCATGAGATATACATGTTATAAGTTGAAAGCAACCGCTGAAACTTAATCTTCCTTTGTGTTGTTTCAATACCTTTACTTTGATTTATTGCTTTATGAGTTAACTCTTATGCAAGACTTATTGATGATTGTCTTGAAGTACTATTCATGAAAAGTCTTTGCTTTATGATTCAGTTGTTTACTCATGTCATTACCATTGTTTTGATCGCTGCATTCATTACATATGTTTACAAATAGTATGATCAAAATTATGATGGCATGTCACTTCAGAAATTATCTTTGTTATCGTTTTACCTGCTCGGGACGAATAACTAAGCTTGGGGATGCTGATACGTCTCCAACGTATAGATAATTTCTTATGTTCCATGCTACTTTGGATGATACCTACATGTTTTATACACATTATATGTCATATTTATCGTTTTCGGAACTAACCTATTAACAAGATGCGAAGTGCCGTTCTGTTTCTGCTGTTTTTGGTTTCAGAAATCCTAGTAACGAAATATTCTCGGAATTGGATGAAATCAACGCCCAGGTTCCTATTTTGCCCGGAAGCATCCAACACCCGAGCCACCCGGAGGGGCACAGCAGGTGGGCCCAGAACAGCAGTGGCGCGGCCGAGGGCTGGGCCGCGCCACCCTATGGTGTCGTCGCCCCTTGACCTCCGCGCTGCCCTTTCGCCTATATAAAGCCCCTGCGTCGAAAACCCTTACGGAATAAGCCACGGTAAACCTTCCAGAGCCGCCGCCATCGCGAAGCCAAGATCTGGGGGACGAGAGTCTGTGTTCCGGCACCTGGGATGGGAAGTGCCCCGGAAGGCTTCTCCATCGACACCACGCCATCTCCACCGCCATCTTCATCGCCGCTGCTGCTCCCATGAGGAGGGAGTAGTTCTCCATCGAGGCGGGGCTGTACCGGTAGCTATGTGGTTCATCTCTCTCCTATGTACTTCAATACAATAATCTCATGAGCTGCCTTACATGATTGAGATTCATATGATGATGCTTGTAATCTAGATGTCATTGTGCTAGTCAAGTGAGTTTTACCTATGTGATCTCCGGAGACTCCTTGTCCCACGTGTGTAAAGGTGACAGTGTGTGCACCGTGTGGGTCTCTTAGGCTATATTTCACGAATACTTATTCACTGTTATGAATGGCATAGTGAGGTGCTTATTTATATCTCTTTATGATTGCAATGTATTTTGTATCACAATTTATCTATGTGCTACTCTAGCAATGTTATTAAAGTAGTTTTATTCCTCCTGCACGGTGTAATGGTGACAGTGTGTGCATCCGTGTTAGTACTTGGTTTATGCTATGATCATGATCTCTTGTAGATTGCGAAGTTAACTATTGCTATGATAGTATTGATGTGTATTATTCCTCCTACATAAGCATGAAGGTGACAGTGTGCATGCTACGTTAGTACTTGGTTTAGTCGTATTGATCTATCTTACACTCTAAGGTTATTTAAATATGAACATTGAATTGTGGAGCTTGTTAACTCCGGCATTGAGGGTTCGTGTAATCCTACGCAATGTGTTCATCATCCAACAAGAGAGTGTAGAGTATGCATTTATCTATTCTTATGTGATCAAAGTTGAGAGTGTCCACTAGTGAAAGTCTAATCCCTAGGCCTTGTTCCTAAATCTGCTATCATCGCTTTCTTGTTTCTGTGTTACTACTGCTGCTGCTTACTGCTTGTTTACTTCCGCAATTACTACCATCAACTGCACGCCAAGCTATTTTCTGGCGCCGTACTACTGCTCATATTCATTCATACCACTTGTATTTCACTATCTCTTCGCCGAACTAGTGCACCTATTAGGTGTGTTGGGGACACAAGAGACTTCTTGCTTTGTGGTTGCAGGGTTGCATGAGAGGGATATCTTTGACCTCTTCCTCCCTGAGTTCGATAAACCTTGGGTGATCCACTTAAGGGAAAACTTGCTGCTGTTCTACAAACCTTTGCTCTTGGAGGCCCAACACTTGTCTATAAGAATAGAAGCACCCGTAGACATCAAGCACTTTTCTGGGCGCCGTTGCCGGAGGAAAGGTAAAATGTACTCACACTCCGGATCTCGGCTACTAAGCTATTTTCGGCGCCATTGTAAGTACTCGAAGCTATTTCCTTTAGATCCTGCAATTGCATCTTTTTGTTTCTTGTTTACACTAGTTAGGCATAATGGACAACAATGAGCTTCTTATTCTATTTCCTGATTTAAGACATGGATGGTTTGATGCGAAAATTAAAAAACCCATGGAACATATTAATATGAATGCTTTGAACACTATTGTTGCTAATGCTATGGAAAATTCTAAGCTTGGGGAAGCTGGCTTTGATGAGCATGATATTTTTAGTCCCCCAAGCATTGAGGAGAAAATTTACTTTGATGATACTTTGCCTCCCATTTATGATGATTATAATGATAGTAGTCTTTTGTTACCACCTGTTATGGAGGATAAATTTGATTATGATTACAATATACCTCCTATATTTGATAGCTACTTTGTTGAATTTGCTCCCACTACAATTAATAAGAATGACTATGCTTATGTTGGGAGTAGTAATTATTTTATGCATGAGACTCATGATAAGAATGCTTTAAGTGATAGTTATATTGTTGAGTTTGCTCATGATGCTACTGAAAGTTATTATGAGAGAGGAAAATATGGTTGTAGAAATTTTCATGTTACTAAAACACCTCTCTATGTGCTGAAATTTTTGAAGCTACACTTGTTTTGTCTTCCTATGCTTGCCACTATACTCTTCATGAACTTGTTTATTTACAAGATTCCTATGCATAGGAAGCATGTTAGACTTAAATGTGTTTTGAATTTGCCTCTTGATGCTCTCTTTTGCTTCAAATACTATTTCTTGCGAGTGCATCATTAAAACTGCTGAGCCCATCTTAATGGCTATAAAAAAAGAACTTCTTGGGAGATAACCCATGTGTTTATTTTACTACAGCAATTTTTGTTTTGTTGAGTCTTGGAAGTTGTTTACTACTGTAGCAACCTTTCCTTATCATGTTTTTGTGCCAAGTAAAGTTTCTATGTTAAAGTTGATGTTATATTTGGGATCGCTGCGCAGAAACAGCATTGCTGTCTGTCACGAATCTGGGCCTAAGTCTCTGTAGAAAATTCTAAAAAATCTGCCAATTTACGAGCGTGATCCTCAGATATGTACGCAACTTTCATTAGTTTTGAGTTTTTCCGTTTGAGCAAGTCTGGTGCCATTTTAAATTCGTCTTTACGGACTGTTCTGTTTTTGACAGATTCTGCCTTTTATTTCGCATTGCCGCTTTTGCTTTGTTGAATGGGTTTCTTTGTTCCATTAACTTTCAGAAGTTTTGTGCAATGTCCAGAAGTGTTAAGAATGATTGTGTCACCTCTGAACATGTGAATTTTGATTATGCACTAACCCTCTAATGAGTTTGCTTGAAGTTTGGTGTGAAGGAAGTTTTCAAGGGTCAAGAGAGGAGTATGATATACTATGATCAAGAGGAGTGAAAGCTCTAAGCTTGGGGATGCCCCCGTGGTTCACCCCTGCATATTTTAAGAAGACTCAAGCGTCTAAGCTTGGGGATGCCCAAGGCATCCCCTTCTTCATCGACAACATCATCAGGTTCCTCCCCTGAAACTATATTTTTATTCAGTCACATCTTATGTACTTTACTTGGAGCGTCTGTGTGTGCTTTTATTTTTGTTTTGTTATCTTAGTTCTCTGAATAAGTTCATCCTTGTGTGGGAGAGAGACACGCTCCGCTGGTTCGTATGAACACATGTGTTCTTAGCTCATAATATTCATGGCGAAGTTTCCTCTTCGTTAAATTGTTATATGGTTGGAATTGGAAAATGCTACATGTAGTAATTGGTAAAATGTCTTGGATAATGTGATACTTGGCAATTGCTGTGCTCATGTTTAAGCTCTTGCATCATATACTTTGCACCCATTAATGAAAAAATACATAGAGCTTGCTAAAATTTGGTTTGCATATTTGGTCTCTCTAAGGTCTAGATAATTCTAGTATTGAGTTTTGAACAACAAGGAAGACGGTGTAGAGTCTTATAATGTTTACAATATGTCTTTTATGTGAGTTTTGCTGCACCGGTTCATCCTTGAGTTTGCTTCAAATAACCTTGCTAGCCTAAACCTTGTATCGAGAGGGAATACTTCTCATGCATCCAAAATCCTTGAGCCAACTACTATGCCATTTGTGTCCACCATACCTACCTACTACATGGTATTTCTCCGCCATTCCAAAGTAAATTGCTTGAGTGCTACCTTTAAAATTCCATCATTTACCTTTGCAATATATAGCTCATGGGACAAAATAGCCTTAAAAACTATCGTAGTACTGAATATGTACTTATGCACTTTATCTCTTATTAAGTTGCTTGTTGTGCGATAACCATGCTTCTGGGGACGCCATCAATTACTCTTTATTGAATATCATGTGAGTTGCTATGCATGTCCGTCTTGTCTGAAGTAAGAGGGATCTACCACCTTAATGGTTGGAGCATGCATATTGTTAGAGAAGAACATTGGGCCGCTAACTAAAGCCATGAATCATGGTTGAAGTTTCAGTTTTGGACATATATCCTCAATCTCATATGAGAATAATAATTATTGCTACATGCTTATGCATTTAAGAGGAGTCCATTATCTGTTGTCCATGTTGTCCCGGTATGGATGTCTAAGTTGAGAATAATCAAAAGCGAGAAATCCAAAATGCGAGCTTTCTCCTTAGACCTTTGTACAGGCGGCATGGAGGTACCCCTTTGTGACACTTGGTTGAAACATGGCATTGCAAAGATCCGGTAGTCCAAGCTAAGTAGGACAAGGTGCGGGCACTATTAGTATACTATGCATGAGGCTTGCAACTTGTAAGATATAATTTACATAACTCATATGCTTTATTACTACCGTTGACAAAATTGTTTCATGTTTTCAAAATAAAAGCTCTAGCACAAATATAGCAATCGATGCTTTCCTCTTTGAAGGACCATTCTTTTACTTTTATTGTTGAGTCAGTTTACCTATCTCTCTCCACCTTAAGAAGCAAACACTTGTGTGAACTGTGCATTGATTCCTACATACTTGCATATTGCACTTGTTATATTACTTTATGTTGACAATATCCATGAGATATACATGTTATAAGTTGAAAGCAACCGCTGAAACTTAATCTTCCTTTGTGTTGTTTCAATACCTTTACTTTGATTTATTGCTTTATGAGTTAACTCTTATGCAAGACTTATTGATGCTTGTCTTGAAGTACTATTCATGAAAAGTCTTTGCTTTATGATTCATTTGTTTACTCATGTCATTACCATTGTTTTGATCGCATTCATTACATATGTTTACAAATAGTATGATCAAGATTATGATGGCATGTCACTTCAGAAATTATCTTTGTTATCGTTTTACCTGCTCGGGACGAGCAGAATAACTTGGGGATGCTGATACGTCTCCAACGTATCGATAATTTCTTATGTTCCATGCTACTTTATTGATGATACCTACATGTTTTATACACATTATATGTCATATTTATGCGTTTTCTGAACTAACCTATTAACAAGATGCCGAAGTGCCGTTCTTTTATGTTTTTGGTTTCAGAAATCCTAGTAACAAAATATTCTCGGAATTGGACGAAATCAACGCCTGGTTCCTATTTTTGGGCATCCAACACCCGAGAGCCACTGGTAGGGGCCTGTGGGCCCAGAACGGTGGCGCGGCCAGGGCTGGGCCCGCCACCCTATGGTGTCGTCGCCTTCGTTCTGACGCTGCCCTTTCGCCTATATAAAGCCCCTGCGTCGAAAACCCTTACGGAATAAGCCACGATACGAAAAACCTTCCAGAGGCCGCCGCCATCGCGAAGCCAAGATCGGGGGACATGAGTCTCTGTTCCGGCACGCGGGAAGTGCCCCCGGAAGGCTTCTCCATCGACACCGCTACCATCTCCACCGCCATCTTCATCACCGCTGCTGCTCCCATGAGGAGGGAGTAGTTCTCCATCGAGGCTCGGGGCTGTACCGGTAGCTATGTGGTTCATCTCTCTCCTATGTACTTCAATACAATAATCTCATGAGCTGCCTTACATGATTGAGATTCATATGATGATGCTTGTAATCTAGATGTCATTGTGCTAGTCAAGTGAGTTTTACTTATGTGATCTCCGGAGACTCCTTGTCCCACGTGTGTAAAGGTGACAGTGTGTGCACCGTGTGGGTCTCTTAGGCTATATTTCACAGAATACTTATTCACTGTTATGAATGGCATAGTGAGGTGCTTATTTATATCTCTTTATGATTGCAATGTATTTTGTATCACAATTTATCTATGTGCTACTCTAGCAATGTTATTAAAGTAGTTTTATTCCTCCTGCACGATGTAATGGTGACAGTGTGTGCATCCGTGTTAGTACTTGGTTTATGCTATGATCATGATCTCTTGTAGATTGCGAAGTTAACTATTGCTATGATAGTATTGATGTGTATTATTCCTCCTACATAAGCATGAAGGTGACAGTGTGCATGCTACGTTAGTACTTGGTTTAGTCGTATTGATCTATCTTACACTCTAAGGTTATTTAAATATGAACATTGAATTGTGGAGCTTGTTAACTCCGGCATTGAGGGTTCGTGTAATCCTACGCAATGTGTTCATCATCCAACAAGAGAGTGTAGAGTATGCATTTATCTATTCTGTTATGTGATCAAAGTTGAGAGTGTCCACTAGTGAAAGTCTAATCCCTAGGCCTTGTTCCTAAATACTGCTATCGCGCTTGTTTCTTGTTTTACTGCGTTACTGCTACGTTACTACTGCTTGTTTACTTCCGCAATATTACTACCATCAACTGCACGCCAGCAAGCTATTTTCTGGCGCCGTACTACTGCTCATATTCATTCATACCACTTGTATTTCACTATCTCTTTGCCGAACTAGTGCACCTATTAGGTGTGTTGGGGACACAAGAGACTTCTTGCTTTGTGGTTGCAGGGTTGCATGAGAGGGATATCTTTGACCTCTTCCTCCCTGAGTTCGATAAACCTTGGGTGATCCACTTAAGGAAAACTTGCTGCTGTTCTACAAACCTCTGCTCTTGGAGGCCCAACACTGTCTACAAGAATAGAAGCACCCGTAGACATCGGATGGCATTTGTTTTAGCAAACCTAGCATCTTCAACTTTCTCAGGCATAACTTTCAGTTTTAAAAGATCAACATCGAGCAAGACTATCAACCTTAGAAGCAAGAATATCAATTTTATCAAGCTTTTCTTCAACAGTTTTATTGAAAGCAGTTTGTGTATTAATAAATTCTTTAAGCATGACTTCAAGACCAGAGGGTACACTCTTATTATTGTTGTAAGAATTACCATAACCATTACTATTAGAAGGATATGGCCTAAAGTTGTTGTTACCATAATTATTCCTATAAGCATTGTTGTTGAAATTATTACTTTTAATGAAATTCACATCAACATTTTCTTCTTGAGCAACCAATGAAGCTAAAGGAACATTATTAGGATCAATATGAGATCTACCATTTGCAAGCATAGACATAATAGCATCAATCTTATCACCCAAAGAAGAGGTTTCTTCAACATAATTTACCTTCTTACCTTGAGGAGTTCTTTCAGTGTGCCATTCAGAGTAATTGATCATCATATCATCAAGTAATTTAGTCGCGGCGCCCAGAGTGATGGACATAAAAGTACCTCCAGCAGCTGAATCCAATAGGTTCCTTGAGGAAAAATTCAATCCTGCATAAAAGGTTTGGATGATCATCCAAGTAGTCAGTCCATGGGTTGGGCAATTCTTTACCAAAGATTTCATTCTCTCCCATGCTTGAGCAACATGTTCATTATCAAATTGTTTAAAATTCATTATGCTACTTCTCAAAGATATAATCTTAGCAGGAGGATAATATTTACTAATAAAAGCATCTTTACACTTAGTCCATGAATCAATACTATTCTTAGGCAAAGATAGCAACCAATCTTTAGCTCTTCCTCTTAATGAGAAAGGAAACAATTTCAGTTTTATAATATCACCATGTATATCCTTATACTTTTGCATTTCACAAAGTTCAACAAAATTATTAAGATGGGCAGCAGCATCATCAGTACTAACACCAGAAAATTGCTCTCTCATAACAAGATTCAGTAAAGCAGGTTTAATTTCATAGAATTCTGCTGTAGTAGCAGGTGGAGCAATAGGAGTACATATAAAATCATTATTATTTGTGCTAGTGAAATCACACAACTTAGTATTTTCAGGAGTACCCATTATAACAGTAGTAAAGTAAACTAGGCAAATAAAGTAAAGACAAGTAACTAATTTTTTTGTGTTTTTGATATAGAGAACAAGACAGTAAATAAAGTAAAGCTAGCAACTAATTTTTTTGTGTTTTGTTTAAGTGCAGCAAACAAAGTAGTAAATAAAATAAAGCAAGACAAAAACAAAGTAAAGAGATTGGAAGTGGAGACTCCCCTGGCAGCGTGTCTTGATCTCCCGGCAACGGCGCCAGAAAAAATAGCTTGATGCGCGTAGATGTACACGTCCGTTGGGAACCCCAAGAGGAAGGTGTGATGCGCACAGCAGCAAGTTTTCCCTCAGAAAGAAACCAAGGTTATCGAACCAGTAGGAGCCAAGAAGCACGTGAAGGTTATTGGTGGAGGAATGTAGTGCGGCGCAACACCAGTGAAACCGGCGCCAACGTGGAACCTGCACAACACAATCAAAGTACTTTGCCCCAACGTTGAGGTTGTCAATCTCACCGGCTTGCTGAAAACAAAGGATTAAGCGTATCGAGTGGAAGATGGTGGTTGTTTGCAAAGAACAGTAAAAACAGTAGAATGTATTCAGATGTAAAAGATTGGACCGGGGTCCACAGTTCACTAGTGGTGTCTCTCCAATAAGATAACTAACATGTTGGGTGAACAAATTACAGGCGAGCAATTGACAAATAAAGATTCAATACATATCAACGATGATTACTATGTGATTTAATCAGGGCATTACGACAAAGTACATAGACCGCTATCCAGCATGCATCTATGCCTAAATAATCCACCTTCAGGTTATCATCCGAACCCCTTCCAGTATTAAGTTGCGAACAACAGATAATTGCATTAAGTATGGTGCGTAATGTAATCAACACAAATATCCTTAGACAAAGCATCAATGTTTTATCCCTAGTAGCAACAACACATCCACAACCTTAGAACTTTCTGTCACTGTCCCAGATTTAATGGAGGCATGAACCCACTATCGAGCATAATTACCCCCTCTTGGAGTTACAAGTATCAACTTGGCCAGAGCCTCTACTAGCAACGGAGAGCATGCAAGAACATAAACAACACATATATGATAGATTGATAATCAACTTAACATAGTATTCTCTATTCATCGGATCTCACCAAACACAACATGTATCATTACAAATAGATGATCTTGATCATGTTAGGCAGCTCACAAGATCTATAACAATGAAAGCACAAGCGGAGAAGACAACCATCTAGCTACTGCTATGGACCCATAGTCCAAGGATGAACTACTCACGCATCAATCCGGAGGCGGGCATGATGATGTAGAGCCCCTCCGGTGATGATTCCCCTCTCCGGCAGGGTGCCGCAGGCGATCTCCTGAATCCCCGAGATGGGATTGGCGGCGGCCTCTCAGTAATGTTTTCCATATCGTGGCTCTCGGTACAGGGGGTTTCGCGACGGAGGCTTTAATTAGGCGGAAGGGTAGGTCAAAGGGAGTCACGAGGCGCCGACACCACAGGGCCGCGCGGCCAGGGCTTGGGCCGCGCCGCCCTAGTGTCTGGCCACCTCGTGGCCCCACTTCGTCTCCCTTTCGGTCTTCTGGAAGCTTCGTGTAAAAATAGGCCCCTGGGCGTTGATTTCGTCCAATCCGAGAATATTTCCTTACTAGGATTTCTGAAACCAAAAAAGCTGAAAAGCGGCACTTCGGCATCTTGTTAATAGGTTAGTGCCGGAAAATGTAAAATAACGCTGTAAAGTATGTGTAAAACACTCAAGTATTGTAATAAAAGTAGCATGGAACATAAGAAATTATAGATACGTTTACGACGTGCAAGCCAGTTTTGCACACGCGGATACTAAGGTTGCCTTGACGAGCCTAGCATGTACATACATGGTCTCGGAACACGGGATACCGAAAGGTAGAGCATGAGTCATATGATTGATATGATGAACACTTTGAGTGTTCGCCTTTGAAGTTACATCTTGTCTCGTGATGATCGGACTTGGTGTAGTGGATTTGGTTCGTGTGATCACTAAGACAATGCGAGGGATATTGTTTTGAGTGGGAGTTCACCTAGTTTTATTTTAAAGAATTAAGATTTGAACTCAATTTGTCATAAACTTAGTCTAAACTCTTTGCAAATATATGTTGTAGATCATGGCGTCCCCATCAATCAATTTTAACCAGTTCCTAGAGAAAGAAAAGCTTAAAAGCAATGGTAGCAACTTCACCGACTGGTTCCGTCATGTGAGGATTTTCCTCAATGGCGGAAATCTGCAATATGTGCTCGAAGCACCGCTAGGTCCCCCACCACCACCTGCAGTATCCGAGGACGTAAAGAATGTTTACGAGACTCGGGTGACTCGGTACTCCGAAGTTCAGTGTGCCATCCTGTGCAGCCTAGAGGCAGAGCTCCAAAAGCGTTTTGAGCACCACGACCCTTGTGAGATGATCCGTGAGCTCAAAGTTATCTTTGAAACTCATGCGGCCGTGGAGAGCTATGAGGCCTCGAAACAGTTCTTTGGCTGTATGATGGAAGAGGGCAGCTCCGTTAGTGAGCACGTGTTCGCTATGTCCGGACACGCGAAGAAGCTCAGTGACTTGGGGATTGTGATCCCTAACCAGCTGGGTATTCATCGTGTCCTCCAATCACTGCCACCAAGTTACAAGAACTTCGTGATGAACTACAACATGCAGAACATGAACAAGGAGTTACCTGAACTCTTCTCCATGCTAAAATCTGCTGAGATTGAGATAAAGAAAGAGCACCAAGTGTTGATGGTCAACAAGACCACCAGTTTCAAGAAGCAAGGCAAACCTAAGAAGGGCAACTTCAAGAAGGGCGGCAAGAAAGCTGTTGCGCCTCCTGAGAAGCCTAAGGTTGGCCCTAAACCTGATACTGAGTGGTATTACTGCAATGGGAAGGGGCACTGGAAGCGTAATTGCCCCAAGTACTTGGCTGATCTAAAGAGCGGCCTTGTCAAGAAGAAGACAATGTGGAGGGGCAAGAGGTCGAGGAGGCTCAGAGAGGAGAGGAGAGGCGGGGTGTCTGGAGAAGGGTCGGGCGGCCTCTATATAGTGGGCGAGGTGTGCGGCACGGCATGGTGAGGTCGTCGTCGTCGACGAGGCTGAGGGGAGGGCGTGGCGAGGAGGCGGAGCTGTTCGGTGGCGTGCGCGGTCCTACCGAGGTCATGGCGCAACAAGGGATGGACGGGAGTAGCTCGGGCGCGTCGTCGTCCTCGCAACACCGTGGCAGAAGGCGTCGACAGTGACCAGCGGCGCTCGCGCGGGCCAAATGGGGTTGATTCTTTGGGGTCATGGTGATGGCGTAGGAGAGAGGAGAGGTCGAGGCGAGTGCGTCAACGGGACAAGGTGGTGTACGCGTGTCTAGTGGCGTCGTCGTGCGCGCTCAGCGCGTCTGTCGTCGTGGCGCGTGTGTTCCAGGCGTTGGCTTGCTCTCTGGGCCAGGGCTTGCGTAAGATCAGGGGAGTGAGGCAAGCATAGTTGACATGGTGGGAGAGAGAGGGGAGGACCAGGGTGAGGGTTGGCAGGGTGGTTGTAATATCCCAGGTTTAGAGGCTATAAAATGAGAGAACACCAAAGTGTGCATTGCATTCATGCATAGAAAATCCGGGGAATTTTCGCGCTTTCAAATAAAACTTACCACAGTAACTGAAGTTTCACTTGACTTGCTGGAACTGAAGTAGATCATCAAGTCAAGCGCTATAAACTTCACTGTGATCTTTGCTAAAACCTTGTTTTGGGTAGAGATGATTTGATCTATGGGCTAGATCAAATAGAATTAGTTTTACAACAAACAACATCTTAAGTAAGGGTCAATTACAAGATCTTATAAAAGATCTCAACATGGTATTCCTTACAACAACACATTCTTTAAGAATCAAACCCTAACTTAATAACACTTAAAAGTTAGCAACTACCTTTGTGTGTAATTTAATTCACTTATAAATAAGGTAAACCACAGGGTCTAAAGTGCATAAAGGCCACACATTCTTATTTAAATCATAACTTATTAAATATATGGAATATCATAAAACTGAATCCATTTACATTACAAATTATAGTTCAAACTATTTGAATAAAATTACTCATGAGTATTTTCAAACTCATATGATCATGCCTTGGTGAAATCAAACACCAACTATTCAAAATTGAGGAATAACCTTCAACCTTGACCTTTTGACCAATATTATAATATAAATCCAATCAAATATGATATAGTGACTCATCCACAATAATAAAACCATCCACAAGATATTTAGTAACAAATGCCACTTGGCTATCCAAATATAAATCATATGAGAGGATAAGGATCATGCCACATAGGATGAAAATATCTACATGACTTGCACTCCAAGCTATGCCACCTCATGCTCAAAGGATTGCTATGGATGAGGGCATGACAACCAAGCACCTTACTCATCAAACCAAAACAAGAGTCACCCACCTATGTGTCATGACACTAGAGCTTGCCCAAGCCTATAAAAGGAGCCACACCCTTCATCCATTTGATCATCTTGTAGCATGATACAAGGAAACCAACACATAGAGCCACTCCATACATTAGCTAGGATCAATATGAAGAAGCTAGGAGGTGGAGGCATGCCACAAGATGCAGGTTTATCAGATTTCCAGAAGAACAAGCTACATAAGATACCAAGGTAGAATTCCTAGGCAAACCATATATTTAGAGGATCATATCATCATCTCTTGAGTAGGACCTTAGGATTTTCCAAGACATTTAGAAGTGAGAGAGATTATAGATGCTAACCATAGCCATGTCTATCCTAGAGAATACTAGAGTAGTATTAAATCTTACTTGTTCAAACCAACCTTTAATCTTGGAGGTGAGAGCCATATTCTATTAGTGAAACATAACTAAAACCCTAGATCATATTTGAATTTCAATCCAAGTATCACTTGGGATTATAAATAGAACCATGCCATGCCTCATGCCTATTTATATTCAATTTAGTGAAGCTTATGCAAAACCCTAAACCATGCCATGCATCTGTTTGTTCCCCACGACGACAGTTGGCGCCCACCGTGGGGCATGAAGTGGCGCTTGCTGGAGTTCATATTCGGGCGGGCATCCTCGACATCAACGGCGAGCGCACGGTGTCCGCGCTCGTGCAACGCATCTACAACATGGACTTCATCAACGATAACGCTGGCTGCTTCGCCAACGGCGGCAAGTTCCCGCAGAACGGCCGCACCATCGAGTTCGGCAGCATCCGCGTCTATTTCGGCACCGTCCCTGTGCGCCAGCGCCTCTCGCCGGTGCTGGTGGCGCCGGATCCGCCAAGATGGCTGTGTGCTGGCCGCGCCGCCGGCAGCGTGGAGGTCATGATGGCTGGTGCGGTCAACACCGGCAAGGGAGCTGTGGAGGAAGGAGATGAACGTGCGGCATCGACCCGCCCGGCAAAACCACCGCTGGAGCGTGACGCCGGCATCGCGGGAGCATCGTCAGCACCACCGGCAACACCTCTTCAAGCGGCGATGCACACGCTGGCCACGCCCATCGCGCAGAACATCGACCCGGCAAAGGCTCAGGAGGAGCTGGAGGCCACGCGCAAGGCCCTGCTTACCGGTGGCGCCGACATCATCCGGGCGCAGCGCGAGCTGAACCTAACCCTACGTGAGTACAACGCTGCCCATGGCTTTGCTTCAGTTAGTGCTCATGCTGCTAGGATACCGGAAAACCGGCTTAAGGCTCGCAATCTAGATCAGGATTTGCGCAAAGAAGTTCTTACCGGCAAGAGTGCATCTGTATCTGTAAGCATTGTAAAAAGCCTAAGTACAGTAGTCCGGATAAAACTATAAAAGCCGCTAAAGCTGCAGTAGAGTTATGTGAATCTCTTTCCGGTGACGAGTTGGCAAAGCAGCAAGAACGTGTAAAAGAGCTGTTGAAAACTATTGAGCAGCAAAATGCTGAGCAGCTAGCTAAGCTGAACGAGGCAGTGGCCTCAAAATCCGCGCGTTCAACAAAGAATGCCGGAAGCAAGTCCCAGGGGCAGGCATCGTCCCCTCATCCGGACAAAAGAAGGGAAAGAGAAAAGAACGCACGGCAGATGACTGTGTATGATCCAGTTCTTGCCGGAAAGCAAAAAGCCGGGCAACATGATGCCGGTAGAAAAAGCCAAGGGGCAGATCGGGGCTACGCCAAGGGAGGCTATGCCGGAAACAATCATGCCGGTAGATATGAAACCGGGCAAAATTATCGAGCCGCAAGGGTGGCATATGTGGATGAAGAAATGCCACCACCAGGGTACCGGCAGGCAAGAGCCGCGGAACCGGAAGGATATGACGAGTCAGATTCCGAGGTGGAACGAACAAGAGTCCACCGGAACCCTTTGGGAGAACGCCTGGGGGAAAGATGTTTGCCAGACCGGGATGCGAGGCACAGGTTGGACAGGGTACATCTTTCTGCAATAGTTGAATGTGAGGGACCTCCTGGCCCAAGGTGTTTTGGCCCACGAATCATGAGAGAAGAACCACCGGTACGCAACTTCCAGTTGCCCCGGGACACAAGAACGTATGATGGTACGACCAAGCCGGAAGACTGGCTGGCAGATTATGTCACAGCTGTTTATGTGGCTGGTGGTGGAGTAAACCGGCGTTGGGCGGTAAGAATCATACCGTCCTACCTCGTGGGTCCTGCGAGGATTTGGCTTAACAATTTGCCGGCAGGAAGCATTAACGGATGGTTGGACTTTGAGGAAGCATTTGTGAACAACTTCAGCAGTACCTACAAAAGGCCAAACCGGCCCCAACAGCTTGCGCTGTGCCAACAGCGTGCAGGAGAACCAGACCGGGATTATCTCACCCGGTGGAACTCAATGAGAAATACATGTGAAGGAGTGATTGAGGCACAAGCCATTGCTTGGTTCAGTCAAGGATGCCGGAGAGGATCACCTTTGTGGCAAAGGCTGCAGAGAAGCATGCCCACAACCTTGGCGGAAATGATACGTGTGGCGGATAGCTATGCATTGGGAGACCCAATGCAACCGGCAGTGCAAGCTGAGCCGGAGCAGTCGAATCCGCATCAGCAGCAATACCGGGATAACCGGAACAACAAAAGAAGGGAAGATTTCCCGGATCGAAGATATGCATCACAGCAAGTTGCTGCCGTGCAGGAAAATTATGACGCCAGCGGCAGTCAGAGACAGAAAACCGGATCGCAGCCATGGGCGGGTCCTAAGAAGCAGTGGGTCGAGAAGAAACCCTGGGGCCAGAAAAAGAATTGGCAAGAGCCTGTGAAATACACCATGGAAGCCGCCATGGACCAACCTTGCCGGTGGCACACGCCGAATCCGGATCACCCGTCAAACCATCTGACGAAGGACTGTTCTTGGACCAAGTACTTGATGCAAAAGGGTGCAGTGAAAGATGCGCAAGGACAAGGGTGCGCCACAATGTTGCCGCCGCCGCAAGATATGCTGCGCCAACAACAACTGCCACCACCACCACCACTCACTGGAGCAAATGCTCTACCGGTACAACCTCAGCCAAACAGGCAGCAATACCAGCAAGTTAACCGGGTGGAAGAGAATCGTGACCAACCACCTCCACCGGCACCTTTGGGCCGGAATGTTTACGAAGACCCACACTTGTGCATGGTTGTCTTTGTCACCGAGCCAACCGACAGGCAGAGCGTGCATCGCCGTTCCATGGAAGTGAACGCGGTGATGCCGGCAGTACCCAAGTACATGCTATGGTCAGATCAGGAAATAACATGGTCGTTCAAGGATCACCCCAAGATCATGCCGAATCCGGGTGGATACGCTCTCGTTGTGGACCCAATCATGAAGGGGCCGGAAACTCGAGTAAAATTCAGCAAGGTGCTGATAGACAATGGTAGCAGCATAAACATCATGTACAAGCACACCATGCGTACGCTGGGCATAACGGAGAATATGCTGCAGCCAACTCACACAACTTTCCATGGGATTGTTCCCGGTTTGTCTTGCGCCCCGATAGGAAAAGTTCGGGTGGATGTGTCGTTTGGAGGACGTGACAATTGTCGTGTTGAGAACATTGAGTTTGAGGTGGTGGACTTAGATAGTCCCTACCATGCCTTGTTGGGGAGACCGGCATTGGCAGCTTTCATGGCATCAACCCATACGGCTTATCTCAAGATGAAGATGCCGGCACCTCGTGGACCCTTGACCGTGGTGGGAAACTATAAAGTCTCAATGGAAACTGCTTCCGCCGGATCAAACCTGGCAGAATCACTGGTGATAGCGGAAGAAAAGAAAAGAATGCAAACTGCTGTTGCGCTGGCTCAGTCCTCAAAGTTGAGCTTAGCGGCAATGAGTGGAAACTTGGCTTCACCGGCATTCAAGCCGACAAACGAGACAAAGGACATTGTGCTGGATCCGGCTTACCCAGAGCGCACCGTTCGTATCGGTGCCGGCCTCGATCAAGCATAGGAAAGCGCGCTCGTCAGCTTCCTCCGTGAGAATCGGAACATCTTTGCCTGGTCTACTGATGACTTGGTAGGAGTTCCGAGGGAGCTGGCTGAGCACTCTCTAAACGTCCGGAAAGATGCTAAGCCGGTGCGTCAACCTTTGCGCCGGTTCGCAGAAGATAGGAGGAAAATCATTGGAGAAGAAGTAACAAAGCTGTTGGTTGCCGGTTTCATCGTGGAGGTCACGCACACAGAGTGGCTGGCTAATCCGGTGATGGTCGAGAAGAAAAAAGATGAGAACCTGGAGGCACAAGCTCCAAAGGTGTGGCGCATGTGCATCGACTACACCAACCTCAACAAAGCTTGCCCAAGAGATCCTTTCCCTTTGCCCCGAATTGATCAAGTGATTGATTCTACTGCTGGGTGTGAGTTGTTGTCGTTCCTGGATGCGTATTCCGGCTTCCACCAAATCCCTCTGAAAAAAGAAGATCAAATAAAAACTGCGTTCATTACCCCGCACGGGGCTTATTGCTATGTTACAATGCCTTTTGGTTTGCGCAACGCTGGTGCAACGTACCAGCGCTGTATGCAAAAATGCTTGTTTGATCAAATCGGAAAAAATGTGCAAGTTTATGTGGATGATATTGTGATAAAAACTAAAGTAAAAGATACCTTAATCGATGACATCCGGCAAACATTTGATAACCTAAGGCGGTTCCGGATGAAACTCAATCCGGCAAAGTGCACCTTTGGTGTCCCTGCCGGCAAGCTGCTCGGTTTCCTTGTGTCAAGCCGGGGCATTGAGGTCAATCCGGTAAAAATCCGGGCAATAGAAAGAATGACTATCCCACGAGAACTGAAAGATGTGCAAAAGTTTACCGGAAGCTTGGCATCGCTAAGCCGGTTCATAAGCAGGCTAGGAGAAAAGGCCTTGCCACTCTATGCTTTGATGAAAAAATCGGATACTTTCGTCTGGACCACACAGGCAGACGCAGCGTTTAAAGAATTGAAAAACATGCTCGTAACGGCCCCAATTTTGGCCTCACCCTTGGAAAGAGAACCTATGTTGCTTTATATA
This sequence comes from Lolium multiflorum, assembly GCA_030979885.1. NCBI lineage: Eukaryota > Viridiplantae > Streptophyta > Magnoliopsida > Poales > Poaceae > Lolium > Lolium multiflorum. The sequence goes on from CM061752.1 coordinate 142,021,862, forward strand.
GCGGCAACAAACCGGGTGGTTAGTGTTGTGGTTGTGGTGGAAAGAGAAGAGGAAGGAAAAACCGTCCAGAGGCCGGTATACTACCTGAGCGAGGTGCTCTCCTCATCAAAACAAAACTACCCACACTTCCAAAAAATGACTTATGGCGTGTTCATGGCCGCCACGAAGCTCAAGCATTACTTTGAGGAGCACCCCATGAAGGTGGTGAGTGAGGCACCCATCTCCGATATCATGGGCAACAAGGATGCCAGCGGCCGGATTGCAAAATGGGCAATTCAGCTATCACCGTATGTACCGGTGTATGAAAGAAGAGATGCCATAAAGTCGCAAGCTTTAGCTGATTTCTTGGTCGATTGGGCGGAGATACAATACAAGCCGCCAGAGCACAAAATAGAATACTGGAAGATGCACTTTGATGGATCCAAACTCAAGGAAGGTCTGGGTGCCGGTGTGGTACTCACCTCACCTAAGGGAGATCACCTCCGGTATGTTTTACAAGTGCACTTCAGGGCATCAAACAATGTCGCTGAATATGAAGCTCTGATACACGGGCTTAAGGTCGCAAAAGAAATCGGAGCGCTCCGGATCATTTGCTACGGCGATTCAGATCTGGTGGTGCAGCAGTGTTCCGGAGATTGGGATGCAAAGGATGCAAACATGGCCTCATACCGGTTCCATGTGCAAAAGATTGCCGGCTTCTTCGAAGGGTGCGAGTTTCACCATGTGCCGCGGGCTGAAAATGAAGCCGCGGATGCTCTATCCAAGCTGGGCTCATCCAGGCAAGAAATTCCTCCCGGAATAGCCTTGGCACACTTAAGAGTTCCATCAATCAAGCCAAGCCCGGAGTCGGAATCAATTTTCGTACCGGAGTCGCATGTGGTGCCAATGGGACTACTCCGGCAAACCCGGGGACTGTACCGGTAAACTCGGGGACTGCGACGCCCATGCCGGAAGAGGCAATGCTCGTGGACAGCATGGACATAGACATGCCGGTGTTTGTGGTTAGAGAGGCACCATCTTGGGTTAAACCTATTAAGGAATTCCTGGTCAACGGCACCTTGCCGGTTGACGAAAATGAGTCCAGAAGGATACAAAGGAGGTCCAAAGCTTACACTATCATCAACGGTGAGGCATACAAAAGAAGTGTTACCGGTGTCCTACAAAGATGTGTGGAGCCGGAAGAAGGAAAAGAAATGCTTGAGGAGATTCATCGAGGAGAATGCGGGCACCACGCCTCGTCAAGGGCGCTGGTGGCAAAAGTATTCCGGCATGGATTCTATTGGCCAACGGCTTTGGAAAATGCGGAGGATATGGTAAGAAAATGCAATGGGTGCCAGAGGTACGCCAAGCAAAACCATACCCCAGCATCCGGTTTAAAAACCATACCGCTAACTTGGCCATTTGCTGTCTGGTGCCTGGACATGGTTGGACCATTTAAAACCGCAAGGGGAAACATGACCCACATCTTGGTAATGGTGGATAAGTTCACCAAGTGGCTGGAAGTGAAGCCAATCGCAAAGTGTGATGGCCACACAGCAGTAAAATTCCTGAAAGATGTAATTCTGCGGTATGGATACCCGCACAGTATCATAACTGACAATGGCACAAACTTTGCTCAAGGAGAGTTCAAACGATTTTGTGAAGACAAGAACATCCGGTTGGATTTGTGCTCGGTGGCGCACCCGCAAGGCAATGGCCAAGTTGAGAGAACGAATGCTTTGGTACTTTCCGGTATCAAACCAAGACTCATTGATGCAATGGAAAAATCGCCGGGATGTTGGATCGATGAGCTACCATCAGTGCTGTGGAGTCTAAGAACAACTCCGAACCGGTCTACCGGATACACGCCATTCTTCATGGTTTATGGAGCAGAAGCGGTCATACCAACCGACATTCTCCATGATTCCCCAAGGGTGCAACTCTATACCGAAGAAGAGGTAAAAGAGGCCCGGGAAAATGATGTAGACTTGCTAGAAGAAGCAAGAGAACTAGCTCTGGCAAGAACAGCCATTTATCAGCAAAACCTCAGACGCTATCATAGCCGGAAGGTTAATCCAAGAGTGTTCCGAGAAGGGGACCTGGTGCTACGCCTGGTGCAGCGCACTGAAGGCCGGCACAAACTTTCCCCTCCATGGGAAGGACCTTTCATTGTGAGCAAGGCTCTCCACAATGATGCCTATTACCTAATTGATGCACAGGAATGGAAGAAAGGAAAGGCGGACAAGTCAGGAGAGGAGACCAAACGCCCATGGAATGTAGCTTTGTTGCGTCCTTTCTACTCTTGAAGTGGTGCTGTAAGAGTTCCTTTTTGTACCTTAATTGCTATGAATAAAAAGATGTCGGAACCTCGAATGAATCTCGGGGACTTGCCTTATTAAGTTGCATGAAACATGTTTATTTTTTCTGTTGCCGGTTGCTTATTGAACGTTTTTTCTTTCCGGTTTAGTAATGTGCTAGACCATACCGGAGTCTTCGACTCTGCTGTTGTCCATAACTTGGCTTCATGGCAAGCAAGATAAACCGGTAGGGGATAAGCACATGAACTGCGGAAAGGGAGAGCAGGAAAGAACAATCCGGAAAAGTTTAACTAACCCCGGTTATACCGGTTTTTTGCAAAAATTTCGAGTTATTTCTAAGTTCAAGAAAATGCTTGCTTGGTAAAAGAACTTTGTGCTCATACGCCAAAAATGCCCAGAGAAGGTAGGCAGAGCCAAGGCAAAAGAGCCAAGTGTGCATCAATTGGATGCGGAAACAATTTCGGAATCATTGCAGTGCAAGAAAAAGCAAATCAACAAGCAAATATCTTAAGTCAAACATAACTTAATAAGTTAACCGGTACAGCTTACCGGCATAAAAGTTGCAGCACAAACCAAAAGGTTAAGTCTTATCTTACATCATAAACCCCGGCATACCGGGGTAGAATTTAACAAGTTTTATGACAAGTAATCAGGGACAGGTGATATCTATGACAAGGTCAGGCAGCAGGGGCTTCCGGGGGAGCAGCGCCGGCATCAGGAGTTGGCGGTGGCACGTCCTCGCCTTCATCTTCCTCCTCCTCGCTCAGATAATCTTTGACATCTTCTGGAGGGGGGATGAAGGTGCGCATGTCAGCGTACTCCGCGATGTGGTACGCGCGGTCCTGCCGCTTAGCGGTGAGAACCGGATCCACATCAGTAGGAGCACCTTCACGCACGCCGATGAAGGCATCCAGGTCCAACTCCGGATACCAGGAGCAGGCAATGCGCAGCGCGGAGTCCGCTCCGGCACGGGCAGCAGAGCACTGCCACTCCCGGATCCTTCTGCAGGCACCCTTTAACCGGTCGCTGATCAAGGAGAAGGTATCCGGCACCGCTTCACCAGGCCAAAGGGTCTTGAAAAGCTGGGAGGCTACTTCAGGGATGTCGGAAAGGTTCCGATCCACTGAGCGCATGTGGGAGATCCGCGCGCTTAGAGCAACCAAGTGATCGTAGGGATCCCAAGGTGCACCCAAGTTGTCGCCGGCCTGCTTTGCCCGGTGCTCCGCAACCTTCTTCATAGCATGGGCCTGGGAGTCCGGAAAGAGCCCTGCGAGACAAACAAAAGCTAAGTATATGATACCGGAACGGCTAAGCAGAAACCGGAAAAGAGAAAAGGAGAAACTTACGGAGGGCAAGCGCGTCAGTCCGCGTAACCAGAAGGTCGTACTCCTTCTGTTCCGCTTTCAGCCGCGCAACCTCGCTCTCGGCTGCTTTCTGGGCCTTCCTGGCCTCCTCCGCGGCAGCTTTGTGCGCTTTGGCGGCTTTGCCCTCGGCTGCTTTTAGCGCCTTGGCGCCCTCCTCCAGCTCTGCCTGCAACACCACATTGGCATTGCCGGCATCCTCCAGCGCCTCGTTTAGCCTGGCCTCCGCGGCAGCTTCGGCGGCCTTCAGCTCCTCAGCGTACCGGACTCCGGCCTGCATAGCCTGGTCCTTGAGCTCTCTGGAGATCTCCTTTTGGGCGTCCAAGGCCTCCTGGTGATCCCGGATGAGCTGCTCCTTTTCAGCTAAGAGCCGGAAGAGAAGATATTAGCAAAACACAAAGGCAAGTGAGAAGCAAGTCAACCGGAAAGATAGAAGTTGTACCTTGGAGTTTGGCAACCTGGTCCTTGAGGGCCTCAATGGAGGCTTCCGGGATAGCTGTTGTGCAAAAAACTTGTAAGTCACAAAGAAAAGAAAAACCTTCCGGTGAAAAGATGTCGGAGGTGCGAGAAATTACCTAGGCACTTGCTGTGCGCCTCAGCAAGGCTCCGGTGCTCCCATAGAAGCTCCTCAAAGAGGGCTTTCCGGGCGTCGGCCGTGCTCTGTTTAAGGAAATGATGTTAGTGAAGAACAAAGGATTTTAACCCGAAACTCGGGGACTGGTGATGCCGGTTTCGTGCATTTCTAGTAAAGTTTCGCGCTAAGAACAAAGTTCTTTACTAAGAGAAAGATGCCGGTTTCGGAAGATCTTTAAAAAGGAAGTTTCGCGCTCAGAGTTGCACTCTAAACCCAAAACTCGGGGACTGGGAGGATAGACAAGATCCGGAAAGAAGAAAACCGGCATCAAGAAAAGTTGATAGAACTTACCACCACGTTGGCGGTGGCGTCGTACCACGCGCTGTCGAACTCCTTCACGGCACGCTTGAGGCGCGTGAAGTGTTCTTCAGTTGAGCGAGGGCCGGCAGGATCTGGCGCTGGGAGGCGGTCCTTCCCCAAGCCGCGGGTAGCTGCGGAGATGTCCGCAGCGTTCCAGCGCTGGGCGTAAGGAAGGAGAGGCCCCAAGTCTTGGCCTCCGCGCTTAAGCTCAACGATCCGGCCCAAGAGGCCGGAAGGTTTGTCTTGAACCGCCATGGCGGCAGGCCCGGTGTGCAGCACTAAGGGCTGCGAGCCGCTTGAGGCGCTGCCGTCCGTAGCCTTTCCGCGCGACGCCCCGGCTTGAGAGGACGGCGGCGGCTTAGGCGCGGTCGCGGGAGCTCCTTGGGTCGGTGGAGGCGTTGGCGTGGGCCCGGTTGCCTCAGGAGCTGAGGTTTCCGGTGGCGGCGGTGGTGCAGAAGTTTCCGGCGCGGAAGCTTCCGGCGCGGTCTTTGATACGTCTCCAACGTATCGATAATTTCTTATGTTCCATGCTACTTTATTGATGATACCTACATGTTTTATGCACATTATATGTCATATTTATGCATTTTCTGGAACTAACCTATTAACAAGATGCCGAAGAGCCAGTTGCTGTTTTCTGCTGTTTTTGGTTTCAGAAATCCTAGTAAAGAAATATTCTCGGAATTGGACGAAACTTTCGCCCAGGGTCCTATTTTTGCACGAAGAAGACCGAAGACCTAACGAAGTGGGGCCACGAGGTGGCCAGAGGCTAGGCCGGCGGCCCAGGCCCGGCCGCGCCGACCTGCCCCCTGGGCCCCTCGTGTGGCCCCCGCGTTGACCTTCCGCCTACTTAAAGCTCCCGTCGCGAAACCCCCAGACGAGAGCCACGATACGGAAAACCTTACAGAGACGCCGCCGCCCCGAATCCCATCTCGGGGGATTCAGGAGATCGCCTCCGGCACCCTGCCGGAGAGGGGATTCATCTCCCGGAGGACTCTTCATCGCCATGATCGCCTCCGGAGTGATGAGTGAGTAGTCCACCCCTGGACCATGGGTCCATAGCAGTAGCTAGATGGTCGTCTTCTCCTTGTTGTGCTTCATTGTTGGATCTTGTGAGCTGCCTAACATGATCAAGATCATCTATATGTAATTCTATATGTTGTGTTTGTCGGGATCCGATGGATAGAGAGTACTATGATTATGGTGATTATCAATCTATTGTTCATGTGTTGTTTATGATCTTGCATGCTCTCCGTTATTAGTAGAGGCTCTGGCCAAGTTTTTACTCTTAACTCCAAGAGGGAGTAATTATGCTCGATAGTGGGTTCATGCCTTCATTGATACCTGGGACAGTGACAGAAAGTTCTAAGGTTGTGATGTGCTGTTGCCACTAGGGATAAAACATTGATGCTATGTCTAAGGATGTAGTTGTTGATTACATTACGCACCATACTTAATGCAATTGTCTGTTGCTTTGCAACTTAATGGAGGGGGTTCGGACGATAACCTGAAGGTGGACTTTTAGGCATAGATGCAGTTGGATGGCGGTCTATGTTCTTTGTCGTAATGCCCGGATTAAATCTCACTATATTTACCATGTCATGTATATGCATTGTTATGCCTTTCTCTATTTGTCAATTGCCCGATTGTAATTTGTTCACCCAACATGCTTTTATCTTATGGGAGAGACACCTCTAGTGAACTGTGGACCCCGGTCCTATTCTTTACATAGCATACATTCTACTTGTTTTACTTTTCTTTGCAAACATCTTCCACTCGATACGTTTAATCCTTTGTTACAAGCCGGTGAGATTGACAACCTCACTGTTTCGTTGGGGCAAAGTACTTTGGTGTGTTGTGCAGGTTCCTAGTTGGCGCCGGAATCTGGTGTTGCGCCGCATCACATTTCGCGACCATCAACCTTCAACGTGCTTCTTGGCTCCTCTGGTTCGATTAAACCTTGGTTTCATACTGAGGGAAAACTTGCTACTGTGCGCATCATACCTTCCTCTTGGGGTTCCCAACGAACGTGTGAGTTACACGCCATCAAGCTCTTTTAGGCGCGTTGCCGGGAGAGAAAAGTTACACCAATTGCCTCACGGCAACAGCTCTTTTTCTGGCGCCGTTGCCGGGGAGATCAAGACACGCCAAGGGGAGTCTCCACTTCTCAATCTCTTTACTTTGTTTTTGTCTTGCTTTATTTTATTTACTACTTTGTTTGCTGCACTAAATCAAAACACAAAAAATTAGTTGCTAGTTTTACTTTATTTACTGTCTTGCTCTCTATATCAAAAACACAAAAAAATTAGTTACTTGCATTTACTTTATCTAGTTTGTTTTATTTACTGTTGCTAAAATGGCCAACCATGAAAATACTAAATTGTGTGACTTCACAAATGCAAATAATAATGATTTCCTATGCACACCTATTGCTCCACCTGCTACTACAGCAGAATTCTTTGAAATTAAACCTGCTTTACTAAATCTGGTCATGAGAGAACAATTTTCTGGTGCTAGTTCTGATGATGCTGCTGCCCATCTCAATAATTTTGTTGAACTTTGTGAAATGCAAAAGTATAAAGATGTAGATGGTGATATTATTAAATTGAAAGTGTTTCCTTTCTCATTAAGAGGAAGAGCTAAAGATTGGTTGCTATCTTTGCCTAAGAATAGTATTGATTCATGGACTAAATGCAAGGATGCTTTTATTGGTAGATATTATCCTCCCGCTAAAATTATATCTTTGAGAAGTAGCATAATGAATTTTAAACAATTAGATACTGAACATGTTGCTCAAGCATGGGAGAGAATGAAAACTTTGGTAAAGAATTGCCCAACCCATGGACTGACTACTTGGATGATCATCCAAACCTTCTATGCAGGACTAAATTTTTCTTCGCGGAATTTATTGGATTCAGCTGCTAGAGGTACCTTTATGTCCATCACATTGGGGGCGGCTACAAAACTTCTTGATGATATGATGATAAATTACTCTGAATGGCACACGGAAAGAGCTCCACAAGGTAAGAAGGTAAATTCTGTTGAAGAAACCTCTTCCTTGAGTGATAAGATTGATGTGATTATGTCTATGCTTGTGAATGGTAGATCTAATGTAGATCCAAATAATGTTCCTTTAGCTTCATTGGTTGCTCAAGAAGAAAATGTTGATGTGAATTTCATTAAAAATAATAATTTCAACAACAATGCTTATAGGAACAACTCTGGTAATAACTATAGGCCATATCCTTCTGCTAATGGTAATGGTTATGGTAATTCTTATGGGAATTCTTACAATAATAATAGGAGTGTACCCTCTGGTCTTGAAGCCATGCTTAAAGAATTTATTAGTACACAAACTTTTAACAAATCTGTTGAGGAAAAGCTTGATAAAATTGATACTATCGCTTCTAGAGTTGATAGGCTTGCCTCTGATGTTAATCTTTTAAAGTTGAAAGTTATGCCTAATAATGATCTTGATAATAAGATTACTACTACAGCAAATGCCATCCAAGTTAGAATTAATGAGAATATAAGATTAATGGCTGAGTTGCGTGCTAGGTGGGATAGAGAAGAAAATGAAAAACTAGCTAAAGAGAATAATGTAGCTAAAGTTTGGACTATTACCACCACTAGTAATGCTAATTCCTCACATGTTGCTGCACCTCCTACTATCAATAGTAAAATAATTGGTGTTGGCAATGTTTCTACTCCTAGTGCAAAGCGTACAAAACTGCCTGAAATTGCTAAAACTGCTGAAATTGCTTGTGATAAAACTGCTGAAATTTTTTCCAACCTTGGGAACAATGATCCCATTGCTGTAGCTCATAATGATTTAGATTTTGATGATTGCCACATCTCTGAAGTTATAAAGTTCTTACAAAAACTTGCTAAAAGTCCTAATGCTAGTGCTATAAATTTAGCCTTTACAAAACATATTACAAATGCTCTCATAAAAGCTAGAGAAGAGAAACTAAAACTTGAAACTTCTATTCCTAGAAAGTTAGAAGATGGTTGGGAGCCCATCATTAAAATGAAATTCAATGACTTTGAATGTAATGCCTTATGTGATCTTGGTGCAAGTATTTCTGTTATGCCTAAAAAGATTTATGATATGCTTGACTTGCCACCATTGAAGAATTGTTATTTGGATGTTAATCTTGCCGATAATGTTAAAAAGAAACCTTTGGGGAGGATTGATAATGTGCATATTACGGTTAACAATAACCTTGTCCCCGTTGATTTTGTTGTCTTGGATATCGAATGCAATGCATCTTGTCCAATTGTGTTGGGAAGACCTTTTCTTCGAACTGTTGGTGCTATTATTGATATGAGGGAAGGTAATATTAAATATCAATTTCCTCTCAAGAAAGGTATGGAACACTTCCCTAGAAAGAGAATGAAGTTGCCTTTTGATTCTATTATTAGAACAAGCTATGATGTTGATGCTTCTACTCTCGATGTTACTTGATTTGCACTTTCTGCTAGAAAGGCGTTAAAGAAAAGCGCTTATGGGAGACAACCCATGTTTTTACCTACAGCAATTTTTTGTTTTGTTGAGTCTTGGAAGTTGTTTACTACTGTAGCAACCTCTCCTTATCATGTTTTTGTGCCAAGTAAAGTTTCTATGTCAAAGTTGATGTTATATTTGGGATTGCTGCGCAGAAACAGCATTGCTGTCTGTCACGAATCTGGGCACAATTCCCTGTAGAAAATTCGAAAAAATCTGCCAATTTACGAGCGTGATCCTCAGATATATACGCAACTTTCATTAGTTTTGAGTTTTTCCATTTGAGTAAGTCTGGTGCCATTTATAAATTCGTCTTTACGGACTGTTCTGTTTTTGACAGATTCTGCCTTTTATTTCGCATTGCCTCTTTTGCTATGTTGGATTTATTTCTTTGATCCATTAATGTCCAGTAGCATTATGCAATGTCCAGAAGTGAAAAGAATGATTGTGTCACCTCTGAATGTGTGAATTATTAATGATGCACTAACCCTCTAATGAGTTTGCTTGAAGTTTGGTGTGAAGGAAGTTTTCAAGGGTCAAGAGAGGAGAATGATATACTAAGATCAAGAGGAGTGAAAGCTCTAAGCTTGGGATGCCCCCGTGGTTCACCCCTGCATATTTTAAGAAGACTCAAGCGTCTAAGCTTGGGGATGCCCAAGGCATCCCCTTCTTCATCGACAACATCATCAGGTTCCTCCCCTGAAACTATATTTTTATTCAGTCACATCTTGTGTTCTTTACTTGGAGCGTCGGTTTGTTTTCGTTTTTGTTTTTGTTTGAATAAGATGGATCCTAGCATTCACTTTGTGGGAGAGAGACACTCCGCTGTTGCATATGGACACATGTGTCCTTAGGCTTTACTCATAATGTTCAAGGCGAAGTTTCTTCTTCGTTAAATTGTTATATGGTTGGAATTGGAAAATGCTACATGTAGTAATTCTAAAAATGTCTTGGATAATGTGATACTTGGCAATTGTTGTGCTCATGTTTAAGCTCTTGCATCATATGCTTTGCACCCATTAATGAAGAAATACATAGAGCTTGCTAAAATTTGATTTGCATATTTGGTTTCTCTAAGGTCTAGATAATATCTAGTATTGAGTTTTGAACAACAAGGAAGACGGTGTAGAGTCTTATAATGTTTACAATATGTCTTTTATGTGAGTCTTGCTGCACTTGTTCATCCTTGAGTTTGCTTCAAATAACCTTGCTAGCCTAAACCTTGTATCGAGAGGGAATACTTCTCATGCATCCAAAATCCTTGAGCCAACCACTATGCCATTTGTGTCCACCATACCTACCTACTACATGGTATTTACCCGCCATTCCAAAGTAAATTGCTTGAGTGCTACCTTTAAAATTCCATCATTCACCTTTGCAATATATAGCTCATGGGACAAAATAGCCTTAAAAACTATCGTAGTATTGAATATGTACTTATGCACTTTATATTTTATTAAGTTGCTTGTTGTGCGATAACCATGTTTCTGGGGAACGCCATCAACTATTGTTGAATATCATGTGAGTTGCTATGCATGTCCGTCTTGTCTGAAGGTCTATCATTTTAGTGGTTGGAGCATGCAAAATTGTTAGAGAAGAACATTGGGCCGCTAACTAAAGCCATGAATCATGGTGGAAGTTTCAGTTTTGGACATATATCCTCAATCTCATATGAGAATAATAACTTTGCTACATGCTTATGCATTTAAGAGGAGTCCATTATCTGTTGTCCATGTTGTCCCGGTATGGATGTCTAAGTTGAGAATAATCAAAAGCGAGAAATCCGAAATGCGAGCATTCTCCTTGGACCTTTGTACAGGCGGCATGGAGGTACCCCTTTGTGACACTTGGTTGAAACATGGCATGCAAAGATCCGGTAGTCCAAGTTAAGTAGGACAAGGTGCGGGCACTATTAGTATACTATGCGTGAGACTTGCAACTTGTAAGATATAATTTACATAACTCATATGCTTTATTACTACCGTTGACAAAATTGTTTCATGTTTTCAAAATAAAAGCTCTAGCACAAATACAGCAATCGATGCTTTCCTCTTCGAAGGACCATTCTTTTACTTTTATTGTTGAGTCAGTTTACCTATCTCCTTCCACCTTAAGAAGCAAACACTTGTGTGAACTGCATTGATTCCTACATACTTGCATATTGCACTTGTTATATTACTTTATGTTGACAATATCCATGAGATATACATGTTACAAGTTGAAAGCAACCGCTGAAACTTAATCTTCTTATGTGTTGCTTCAACACCTTTACTTTGATTTATTGCTTTACGAGTTAACTCTTATGCAAGACTTATTGATGCTTGTCTTGAAGTACTATTCATGAAAAGTCTTTGCTATATGATTCAGTTGTTTACTCATGTCATTACCTTTGCTTTGATCGCTGCATTCATTACATATGTTTACAAATAGTATGATCAAGATTATGATGGCATGTCACTTCAGAAATTATCTTTGTTATCGTTTTACCTGCTCGGGACGAGCAGAACTAAGCTTGGGGATGCTGATACGTCTCCAACGTATCGATAATTTCTTATGTTCCATGCTACTTTATTGATGATACCTACATGTTTTATGCACATTATATGTCATATTTATGCATTTTACGGAACTAACCTATTAACAAGATGCTGAAGAGCCATTCTGTTTTCTGCTATTTTTGGTTTCAGAAATCCTAGTAAAGAAATATTCTCGGAATTGGACGAAACTTTCGCCCGGGGTCCTATTTTGCACGAAGCTTCAGAAGACCGAAGACCTAACGAGTGGGGCCACGAGGTGGCCGGAGGCTAGGCCGGCGCGGCCCAGCCCTGGCGCGCCCGACTGCCCCGGCCTCGTGTGGCCCCGCGTTGACCTTCCGCCTACTTAAAGCTCCGTCGCGAAACCCCCAGTACCGAGAGCCACGATACGGAAAACCTTACAGAGACGCCGCCGCGAATCCCATCTCGGGGGATTCGGAGATCGCCTCCGGCACCCTGCCGGAGAGGGGATTCATCTCCCGGAGGACTCTTCATCGCCATGATCGCCTCCGGAGTGATGAGTGAGTAGTCCACCCCTGGACCATGGGTCCATAGCAGTAGCTAGATGGTCGTCTTCTCCTTGTTGTGCTTCATTGTTGGATCTTGTGAGCTGCCTAACATGATCAAGATCATCTATATGTAATTCTATATGTTGTGTTTGTCGGGATCCGATGGATAGAGAGTACTATGATTATGGTGATTATCAATCTATTGTTCATGTGTTGTTTATGATCTTGCATGCTCTCCGTTATTAGTAGAGGCTCTGGCCAAGTTTTTACTCTTAACTCCAAGAGGGAGTAATTATGCTCGATAGTGGGTTCATGCCTTCATTGATACCTGGGACAGTGACAGAAAGTTCTAAGGTTGTGATGTGCTGTTGCCACTAGGGATAAAACATTGATGCTATGTCTAAGGATGTAGTTGTTGATTACATTACGCACCATACTTAATGCAATTGTCTGTTGCTTTGCAACTTAATACTGGAGGGGGTTCGGATGATAACCTGAAGGTGGACTTTTTAGGCATAGATGCAGTTGGATGGCGGTCTATGTTCTTTGTCGTAATGCCCGGATTAAATCTCACTATATTTACCATGTCATGTATATGCATTGTTATGCCTTTCTCTATTTGTCAATTGCCCGACTGTAATTTGTTCACCCAACATGCTTTTATCTTATGGGAGAGACACCTCTAGTGAACTGTGGACCCCGGTCCTATTCTTTACATAGCATACATTCTACTTGTTTTACTGTTTTCTTTGCAAACATCTTCCACTCGATACGTTTAATCCTTTGTTACAGCAAGCCGGTGAGATTGACAACCTCACTGTTTCGTTGGGGCAAAGTACTTTGGTTGTGTTGTGCAGGTTCCTAGTTGGCGCCGGAATCCCTGGTGTTGCGCCGCATCACATTTCGCGACCATCAACCTTCAACGTGCTTCTTGGCTCCTACTGGTTCGATTAAACCTTGGTTTCATACTGAGGGAAAACTTGCTACTGTGCGCATCATACCTTCCTCTTGGGGTTCCCAACGAACGTGTGAGTTACACGCCATCAAGCTCTTTTCTGGCGCCGTTGCCGGGGAACTGTAGAAAAGTTACACCACAGAGAATTGCCTCCCACGGCAACAGTCTTGGAGGAAGTTTTCTTCCTTTTCTTCTTCTCGAGGACGGGAGGAACAGAGGGTTCCGCCCGGCCGGCTTCTTCCGGCGCCCATGTTGCTGGCGCCGGTCTTGGGTCTCTGGAGGGGAGGTAAAGTCCTCCTCCGCGCGGGGATCGGCGGTGTAGGGGCCGCGCGCCCCGAACTTGTTGTGCCCCCCGAGAGGGGAGGCGGAGATGTTGTGCGGCACCGAGATGGTGGAGGTGAGGAGGAGAGTCGAGGTCTGGCGAGCCGGCAGAGCCCTCAGCCTGGGGCCAAGCTTGAGTGCGGGGCTGAAAGAAAGAAAAGAAAAAAAGTTGAGAAAGAAGCAACGGAAAAGAACTTGATGAAAACGAACAAGCGAAAAAAGGGGCCTTACCGGTGGCGTCGGCATCTGCCCTTGCGACGCCTCATGGCAACGACCTTCAGGCTCGGTCGGAAGCGTTGGAGGGAGGAGCTTGGCTTGAGCCATCGAGAGGCGCGTCTTGTTCTTGGCCCTGGGCCATGAGTTTGTCCACAAACTCCTTGCGCCTCGGCTGCAGCGGCGCCACGTGCTCATGGACCTGTGGGTTGAGGTTGGCTGAGGGCACATCTCGAAGAACAATAGCAAAAAAGTATGAGAGGAATGAAAGAAAACTACCTCAAGAATGGTCAACTCATCAGACGAACCGGAAGGTTCCGGCGCTTTGCCAAGGCGCGCGGCGGGAGTTCGGCCCATCTTCAAGTCCTTCAGAGAGATGACGGGGTCGGGGTCAAACTTGTCGAGACCGCGCTTCCGGCAACGGCCTCGCTTGTCGGATTCGATCGGGAAACGGTCCTTGAGAAAACAAAAAAAAAAAAAAGAGGTTAGTGATACGTCTCCAACGTATCGATAATTTCTTATGTTCCATGCTACTTTATTGATGATACCTACATGTTTTATGCACATTATATGTTTATGCATTTTCTGGAACTAACCTATTAACAAGATGCCGAAGAGCCAGTTCTTTTTCTGCTGTTTTTGGTTTCAGAAATCCTAGTAAGAAATATTCTCGGAATTGGACGAAACTTTCGCCCAGGGTCCTATTTTTGCACGAAGCTTCCAGAAGACCGAAGAGATAACGAAGTGGGGCCACGAGGCAGCCAGGGGACAGGCGGCGCGGCCCGGCCCTGGCCGCGCGGCCCTACCCCCTGGGCACCTCGTGTGGCCCCCGCGTTGCCCTTCCGCCTACTTAAAGTCTCCGTCGCGAAACCCTCGTACCGAGAGCCACGATACAGAAAACCTTCCGGAGACGCCGCCGCCGCGAATCCCATCTCGGGGGATTCGGAGATCGCCTCCGGCACCCTGCCGGAGAGGGGATTCATCTCCCGGAGGACTCTACACCGCCATGGTCGCCTCCGGAGTGATGAGTGAGTAGTTCACCCCTGGACCATGGGTCCATAGCAGTAGCTAGATGGTCGTCTTCTCCTTGTTGTGCTTCATTGTTGGATCTTGTGAGCTGCCTAACATGATCAAGATCATCTATCTGTAATACTATATGTTGTGTTTGTCGGGATCCGATGGATAGAGAGTACTATGATTATGGTGATTATCAATCTATTGTTTATGTGTTGTTTATGATCTTGCATGCTCTCCGTTATTAGTAGAGGCTCTGGCCAAGTTTGTACTCTTAACTCCAAGAGGGAGTATTTATGCTCGATAGTGGGTTCATGCCTCCATTAAATCTGGGACAGTGACAGAAAGTTCTAAGGTTGTGGATGTGCTGTTGCCACTAGGGATAAAACATTGATTCTATGTCTAAGGATGTAGTTGTCGATTACATTACGCACCATACTTAATGCAATTGTCTGTTGCTTAGCAACTTAATACTGAATAGGGTTCGGATGATAACCTGAAGGTGGACTTTTTAGGCATAGATGCAGTTGGATGGCGGTCTATGTACTTTGTCGTAATGCCCAATTAAATCTCACTATATTTATCATATCATGTATATGCATTGTTATGCCTTTCTCTATTTGTCAATTGCCCAATTGTAATTTGTTCACCCAACATGCTTTTATCTTATGGGAGAGACACCTCTAGTGAATGTGGACCCCGGTCCTATTCTTTACATAGCATACAATCTCTGCAATTGTGTTTACTATTTTCTTTGCAAACATCTTCCACTCGATACGTTTAATCCTTTGTTAGCAAGCCGGTGAGATTGACAACCTCACTGTTTCGTTGGGACAAAGTACTTTGGTTGTGTTGTGCAGGTTCCACGTTGGCGAATCCCTGGTGTTGCGCCGCATCACATTTCGCGACCATCAACCTTCAACGTGCTTCTTGGCTCCTACTGGTTCGATTAAACCTTGGTTTCATACTGAGGGCTTGCTTCTATACGCATCATACCTTCCTCTTGGGGTTCCCAACGGACGTGTACATCTACGCGTATCAAGCATAAATTTCTGGCGCCGTTGCCGGGGAGATCAAGACACGCTGCAAGGGGAGTCTCCACTTCTCAATCTCTTTACTTTGTTTTTGTCTTGCTTTATTTTATTTACTACTTTTTTTGCTGCACTAAATCAAAATACAAAAAAATTAGTTGCTAGTTTTACTTTATTTACTGTCTTGCTCTCTATATCAAAAACACAAAAAAAATTAGTTACTCGTCTTTACTTTGTTTGCCTAGTTTACTTTTTGCTTATTGCATCATGTTTCCTTTTAATTTCACCACAAAAGACATACCGGTAGGACGTGGGTCCATAGTTGGGAGAAATAATATAGAAGAATTTTTCAATCATGTTAGTATTACTGAAGATTTTGAAGATAGACACTTGGTAGAACTTGCACCTACCTATGAAATTGCTGCTGCTGCTTTAGTTCGCATGTTGGAAACTAAATTTGTTAATCTCAATCCTATAATCCAACACATGTTTCTTACACTTGGTGATATGGAAGAAGGGGAAAAGAAAGATTTTGTTTTAGAAACCCTTCTTAGAGAATTTGGTGGTCTAGCAAGAGAGGCTAGAAAGGTTTTTGCTAAATTTAATATGCTAGGTTCTCATACCAATTTTATTGGTCTCCTTGAAAAAATGGACATGGATAGAATAAGGTACACTAATAACATTAATGATGGTGGGGAAATCAAAGCACCAATACCATGTAAACTCCTAGCTATGAATGATGCACTAGAAAATAACTATGCTTGGCTTGTTCCTGAAAATTTGTTCGATGAGAGTAGCAAGCCTAAGACTAATGAAAAGGGAGACGCTAAAACTTATATATCAAACATACTATGCTTGGTTGAGAAAACTCCCAACACCCCTGGTAATGATGTTGATGCTTCTACTCTCGATGTTACTTGATTTGCACTTTCTGCGCCTAGCTGAAAGGCGTTAAAGAAAAGCGCTTATGGGAGACAACTCATGTTTTTACTACAGCAATTTTTTGTTTTGTTGAGTCTTGGAAGTTGTTTACTACTGTAGCAACCTCTCCTTATCATGTTTTTGTGCCAAGTAAAGTTTCTATGCCAAAGTTGATGTTATATTTGGGATCGCTGCGCAGAAACAGCATTGCTGTGTCACGAATCTGCGCAGTTCTCTGTAGAAAATTCGAAAAAATCTGCCAATTTACGAGCGTGATCCTCAGATATGTACGCAACTTTCATTAGTTTTGATTTTTTCCATTTGAGCAAGTCTGGTGCCAGCTTTAAATTCGTCTTTACGGACTGTTCTGTTTTGACAGATTCTGCCTTTTATTTCGCATTGCCTCTTTTGCTATGTTGGATTTATTTCTTTGATCCATTAATGTCCAGTAGCATTATGCAATGTCCATAAGTGAAAATAATGATTGTGTCACCTCTGAATGTGTGAATTATTAATTGTGCACTAACCCTCTAATGAGTTTGCTTGAAGTTTGGTGTGAAGGAAGTTTTCAAGGGTCAAGAGAGGAGAATGATATACTATGATCAAGAGGAGTGAAAGCTCTAAGCTTGGGGATGCCCCCGTGGTTCATCCCTGCATATTTTAAGAAGACTCAAGCGTCTAAGCTTGGGGATGCCCAAGGCATCCCCTTCTTCATCGACAACATCATCAGGTTCCTCCCCTGAAACTATATTTTTATTCAGTCACATCTTGTGTTCTTTACTTGGAGCGTCGGTTTGTTTTTGTTTTTGTTTGAATAAAATGGATCCTAGCATTCACTTTGTGGGAGAGAGACACGCTCCGCTGTTGCATATGGACACATGTGTCCTTAGGCTTTACTCATAATGTTCATGGCGAAGTTTCTTCTTCGTTAAATTGTTATATGGTTGGAATTGGAAAAATGCTACATGTAGTAATTCTAAAATGTCTTGGATAATGTGATACTTGGCAATTGTTGTGCTCATGTTTAAGCTCTTGCATCATATGCTTTGCACCCATTAATGAAGAAATACATAGAGCTTGCTAAAATTTGATTTGCATATTTGGTCTCTCTAAGGTCTAGATAATATCTAGTATTGAGTTTTGAACAACAAGGAAGACGGTGTAGAGTCTTATAATGTTTACAATGTGTCTTTTATGTGAGTTTTGCTGCACTTGTTCATCCTTGAGTTTGCTTCAAATAACCTTGCTAGCCTAAACCTTGTATCGAGAGGGAATACTTCTCATGCATCCAAAATCCTTGAGCCAACCACTATGCCATTTGTGTCCACCATACCTACCTACTACATGGTATTTCTCCGCCATTCCAAAGTAAATTGCTTGAGTGCTACCTTTAAAATTCCATCATTCACCTTTGCAATATATAGCTCATGGGACAAAATAGCCTTAAAAACTATCGTAGTATTGAATATGTACTTATGCACTTTATATTTTATTAAGTTGCTTGTTGTGCGATAACCATGCTTCTGGGGAACGCCATCAACTATTGTTGAATATCATGTGAGTTGCTATGCATGTCCGTCTTGTCTGAAGGATCTATCATTTTAGTGGTTGGAGCATGCAAAATTGTTAGAGAAGAACATTGGGCCGCTAACTAAAGCCATGAATCATGGTGGAAGTTTCAGTTTGGACATATATCCTCAATCTCATATGAGAATAATAATCATTGCTACATGCTTATGCATTTAAGAGGAGTCCATTATCTGTTGTCCATGTTGTCCCGGTATGGATGTCTAAGTTGAGAATAATCAAAAGCGAGAAATCCAAAATGCGAGCATTCTCCTTAGACCTTTGTACAGGATGACCCACAAGTATAGGGGATCGCAACAGTCTTCGAGGGAAGTATTACCCAATTTATTGATTCGACACAAGGGAGACAAAGAATACTTGTAAGCCTTAACAGCGGAGTTGTCAATTCAGCTGCACTGGAAACAGACTTGCTCGCAAGAGTTTATCGGTAATAACAGTTTATGGCGAGTGGAAATAGTGAAATAACAGCAGCGGTGAAATAAAGACAGCAGTAGTGATTATAGTAAACAGCAGGATTAAAATACTGTAGGCACAGGGACGGATTTAACGGGCGTTGCATGGATGAGAGAAACTCATGTAACAATCAAAGCATGGGCATTTGCAGATAATAATAAAACGGTATCCAAGTACTAATCAATCAATAGGCATGTGTTCCATATTTAGTCGTACGTGCTCGCAATGAGAAACTTGCACAACATCTTTTGTCCTACCAGCCGGTGGCAGCCGGGCCTCTAGGGAAACTACTGGATATTAAGGTACTCCTTTTAATAAAGTACCGGAGCAAAGCATTAACACTCCGTGAACACATGTGATCCTCACATCACTACCATCCCCTCCGGTTGTCCCGATTCTTGTCACTTCGGGGCCATTGGTTCCGGACAGCGACATGTGTATACAACTTGCAGGTAAGATCATAAACAACGAATATCTTCATGAATCAATAACATGTTCAGATCTGAGATCATGGCACTCGGGCCCTAGTGACAAGCATTAAGCATAACAAGTTGCAACAATATCATAAAAGTAACATCTACGGATACTAGGCACTATGCCCTAACAATCTTATGACTATTACATGACCAATCTCATCCAATCCCTACCATCCCCTTCAGCCTACAGCGGGGGAATTACTCACACATGGATGGGGGAAACATGGCTGGTCGATGGAGAGGCGTTGGCGGTGATGGCGGTGAAGATCTCCTCCAATTCCCCGTCCCGGCGGAGTGCCAGAACGGAGACTTCTGGCTCCCGAGACGGAGTTTCGCGATATGGCGGCTCTCTGGAGGGTTTGGCGACTTCGACTTCCTCCGTGCGTTTTCAGGTCGAAACCAATAAGTAGTCCGAAGGGCGTCGGAGGCCGTGGGGGCCACACCACATGGCGCGCGGCCCGCGCATGTGGTGTGGGGCCCTCGGGCTTCCACCTCCCTTGCCCTTCTGGCTCCGTCAATACTTTGGTAAAATAGGGCCTTCTGCATAAATTCCGAGGATTTTCCCGAAAGTTGGATTTCTGCACAAAAACGAGACACCAGAGCAATTCTGCTGAAAACAGCGTTAGTCCGTGTTAGTTGTATCCAAAATACACAAATTAGAGGCAAAACAATAGCAAAAGTGTTCGGGAAAGTAGATACGTTTTGGACGTATCAACTCCCCCAAGCTTAGCTTATTGCTTGTCCTCAAGCAATTCAGTTAACAACTGAGCGATAAAAGAACTTTCACGAACACATTTGCTCATATGATGTATATATTCTCATGCTATGGCTAATACTTAAGCAGTTCATAATGAGATACATGCAAATAAGATCATCCAACAGCTATGTCAATCATGGAGAAGTACCAACAATTAATAATAAGCATCATGAATCATGTATGTAAGCAGGATTGCAATGTTCATAAGAGAATATGATAAAGTGGTATCTCGCTTGCCTGTATTTGATCGGCAAAACATAAATGCCGAGGCACCTCTTGAGTTCATAGAAAGACTAGAAGTAGTGATTGTCAAAGATAAAAGCATCAAAGTTATACCACAATCAATCATATTTTGAGACAAGCATATTATACTAAGAATGACAGTTGTGCTCTCAAGATAGTGCTCAAAGAAAGAATGGAGACACAACATAAAAGTAAAAGATTGACCCTTCGCAGAGGGAAGCAGGGATTAACATGCGCTAGAGCTTTTCATTTGTAAAGCAGGAGTAAAATTATTTTGAGAGGTGTTTGTTGTTGTCAACGAATGGTAATGGGTACACTAACTACCTCATCAACCGGACTCACAAGAGCGGCTCCCATTTTATTTATTTTTGGGTGGCACTCCTTCCAACCTTTCTTTCACAAACCATGGCTAACCGAATCCTCGGGTGCCTGCCAACAATCACATACCATGAAGGAGTGCCTTTTTATTTAAGTTTTATTATGATGATGACACTCCCCCAACCTTTGCTTACACAAGCCATGGCTAACCGAATCCTTCGGGTGCCGTCCAACAATCACAAACCATGGAGGAGTGTCTATTTAAGTTAATTAATTCGGGACTGGGAATCCCATTGCCAGCTCTTTTTGCAAAATTATTGGATAAGCGGATGTGCCACTAGTCCATATGAGAGTCCGTCAAAAGTAAATGACAAGGTTGAAAGCTAAACACCACATACTTCCTCATGAGCTATGAAACATTAACACAAATTGAGAAGCATTTTGAAAGTTTTAAAGGTAACGCATGAGAATTTACTTGGAATGGTTTGAAATGCCATGCATAGGTATTTATGGTGGACACTTTGGAACAACTTGGTTTTCAGGTGTTTGGAAGCACGAGCGGCGATCCCGCTCAGTACAAGTGAAGGCTAGCAAAAGACTAGGGAGCGACAAATCAAGAGAGCAGTAACTGTCATAATCATGCTTGCGGCAAAATAAATTAATGGAGGCATAAAAGTGATACAATAACTCTGAAGCAATATAAATCATCGAGGCTTAATTGACTTTTTGTTCAGTCATATGCATGCGTGAGCATGTGCCAAGTCGATATAAATGAATTATTCAGAGGAGGATACCACAATGCCATACTTACTTATGAATAAAACAATGCAAGCAAACATCCATGACATGCTACTCATATTAATAAATTGGAGCTAAACATGAGAGATCATGAACTACTAGACTTTCTCAAATAACATATACCTCACATGAACCAACTAAGCATGCTCATATGGATGAGTATATGTACAAAAATGAAAGCAAATAGAGTTCATACCAGCCTCTCACCACAATCAGATTGTCGTAGATCGTCATTATTGCCTTTTCACTTGTGTAGCTTGGATAATATGAAATGAAAACCACGCTCCAGCCACCGAAGACCATTGAACTCATGATGAACTTTACAAACCAAAGAAGAACAGCAAATATTTTTGGTGTTTTCGAATTAGAAACAAGAACGAAAGAAAACAAGCAAACAAAGCAAAATCTTTTTGGGTTTTCTCATAGCAAACCAACGATAGCAAACGAAATAAACTAAGAGCAAAGAACCAAATAAACAAATGGTGAAGAGAAACAACAGAAATATTTTTGGTCTTTTTGTGTTTTAGGAAAGAAACAAAGCGAAAACAAAAGAATGCAAACTAACAGAAACACAGAAAAGCAGGATGACAGAAATCTGCCAAATCCTGACAGCAGTACAGAAATCGAAATTAACAAAAATCTTCCATTGCTCAGACCAAAAAGTGTTCAACTAATTAAAGTTAGATAACAACCTGGGGAACATGCTCAAAAATTGGCAACTCAAAATAACGTTCTGGCTGTGCGTACGAATTTTTTTGGTAACAGCACAGAATCTGTTTTTGGACAGCACTTCCCCAAATATCATCTCCCTCTCATTAGAAAACCACTCTAAGAGACTAAACAAGTATGTACAAGTATCCAGCAACCATAATATGCAAAGAATGAGTGATGCCGGTATACCTCCCCCAAGCTTAGGCTTTTGGCCTAAGTGGAGTTCATTCCCAACGAGGGTCGGAGTTCCACGCCGGTGGATCATACATGGAGTGGTAATAGGGCCCCTGCGCAGAAGAATATCGTGGAGGTTCCACATGCCCATGATGTTGATATGAGGAGCTCGCTGCATCGGATGAAGAGTCGGGATGCTCCTCGGCCTCCTCCACATCTTCCCTTGCACGACGGCTTTCCCTTTCTATGTATGCGTTTAGCTCATTTTCTGTGATCGACCACCCGTCCCTGGCATCAAGGTTAAACAAAGCAGGTGCAGGCAAGCGTACTAATTTTTCAATTTTCTTAGTTATACTCCAACTTTTCTTATACAAAGTTATCCTATAATGCAGGTTGTTCAAATTAGATGCATCTGAAATAAACTCATGCCTGATCATGGAGAAAACATCAAGTTTCTCTATAGAAAGCGGAATATCTAAATGGTGAGGACCTACACCATGCATAGCTAATAAGCGAGAGGCGATAAGACCTCCACAAATTCCTCCTTTCTCACGGTTAGTAGCAAGTCTACAAGCTATTAAAGCACCCAAATTATAAGTCCTATCCTGTTGCAAAGCGGCAGCTAAGAAAGCCAAATCTTGGACAGATAATTTACCTCCAGTCCTTCTCGCAAGAACGCACTTTGTAATGAAATAGGCAAAGTAGCGGATGGCTGGCTGTTGAATGCTACTAATCTTACCACTATCATTGGAGAAGCTCCTCCCATTACAAATCCTTGTATAAAGATTTGAGAGCTCCCGCGGTGTTCCCCTGATCTTCTCGCAGGATCCCCACCGCGGCACTCTAATTGCTGTACAAAAATCACTGAAAGGCAAGTCGATAGTTTTGTTATAAATCTTATACCGGACCATGGGGTCAGTTTGAGACCGGTGAAATTCGAAATCCTGCACAACCGACACCGTTAGTTTAGCATATTGGTGAGGTTCACCAACAGCAAAATCTCCCAATCCTGCATTGGAAATTAGTGTTTGAACATCTTGCAGGATTCCTGCATTCCGCATAAAGTCCGTGCATGGGTAATAAGAGGGGTATACTCCCTCTTCACGATGGACTCTCATAACTTGCTGTACCTCCAACTCTTCTTGGTTAAGTTGGTGCATACTTCCTTCCATTTTCTGAAATTTTTCAACAATCATTATAAAATTTGATTTCAAGGTATGTAATTGAAGGGAACTACTATAGGAACTTGCTAGAGTGCTAAACATGCATCAAAACTAGTTTCTTCCACTTAGAACAAGCATGCAAGCTCACTAAACATGTTATCTACAGCAGCAAAATATTCAAGATATACTCAACCAAATGAAATTCTAATTGGACAATCAAAGGAGTCACATACCAAGGAGTAAATGTGCCAAATTTCAAACAGAAATCTGGGCTGAGCAAGGAGATCGAAAAATCGCGAGTTCTTGAGCAGAAACACGAGTGAGAGAAACTTGGTACGAGCTTTTTCGGGAGAGAGAAGGTGCTGGGAGGAAGAGATGATGTAGTGGGGCAAGGGGTGGCCCACACCACAAGGTGGCGCGGCCCCCTTGCTGGCCGCGCCGGCCTATGGTGTGGCACCCCCTGGTGCCCCACAGGTCATCCTCTGGTGCTCCCAGGTGCCTCGTCGAAAAATAGGACCAACGGTGTAATTTTTGTAATTTTTAGAGAACTTCGAAAAATGCACATTTCTGGGTATTAAATTAATGATTACTGCGCAGGAAAATGATTTCCAAAATCTTAAATGACTAAAGCATATTGCAAAACAAAAGTGCTACAGCAAGTAAAATAGGTGGAAGGAGAAAGAAAGAAAGAAGTGTTGTTTAGCTCTTTTATGCAATAAAATATACTTGTTAACAAGGTTGATCAAGTCTTGCTACCAAATAAATTTTATATGACATAAGAAGAAATAAACCTCAAATCAATCATGTTACCTTATATTGAATTGATATGGATCCAATCACAAGAGTTTGATATTCTTCTTTAGGCTCATATATAGGACAATCAATGGATCCCACTTTGATAGTTTTCACATTAAAAATTGTATTGACTCCACATACTTTATCAATCCTCTTGGGAAAATAGACAGTGTGTTCCTTATCATCAACATTGAAAGTAACCATGCCTTTATTGCAATCAATAACAGCCCCTGCAGTATTAAGAAAGGGTCTTCCAAGAATAATGGACATATTATCATCTTCAGGCATTTCCAACACAACAAAATCAGTTAATATCAAGCAATGTTGAGTAACTTGAACAGGAACATTTTCACATAAACCAACAGGAATAGCAGTAGATTTATCAGCCATTTGCAAAGATATATCAGTTGGTATCAATTTATCTAAATCAAGTCTCTTATAAAGAGAAAAAGGCATTACACTCACACCTGCTCCCAAATCACATAGAGCAGTTCTAACATAATTATTCTTGATGGAACAAGGAATAGTCGGTATACCTGGGTCTCCAAGCTTCTTTGGAATCTTACCATTGAAGGAGTAATTAGCGAGCATAGTGGAAATTTCCTCATTGGGGATTTTCCTTTTGTTAGTAACAATATCTTTCATATACTTTGAATAAGGAGGCAATTTAATAGCATCAGTCAAAGGAATTTGCAGAAATAAAGGTTTCATCCAATCACAAAATTTATTATAATGTTCCTCCTCCTTTGATTTAAGTTTCTTAGCAGGAAAAGGCATTTGCTTTTGAACCCAAGGTTCTCTTTCATTACCATGTTTCTCAGTAATAAAATCTTCTTTAGTGTACTTTTTATTTTTAGCATGCTTTTCAGGTTCTTTTTCAATTTCTTCTTTATCAGGAGTATCATCCTTATCATTATCTTTATCATGTTCATTACCACTTTCAGTTTCAGCATCAGAAATAGAAATACTATTAGGATCATTAACAGGTTCAGAGGATTCTACAACATTCTTATGTTTCTTTTTCTTTTTCTTTGATGGAGCACTAGTTTTAATTAGTTGAGAATCTTGTTCAACTCTTTTGGGATGCCCTTCAGGATATAGAGGATCCTGAGTAGAAACACCACCTCTAGTTGTTACTTCATAAGCATGTTTTTCTTTAGAATTATTTCCCAACAAGTCATTTTGCACTTTAGTAAGTTGATCAATTTGAGTTTGAACCATTTGAAAATGTTTAACAAGTATCTTAACATCATTGGAGGTTCTCTCCACAATACCATGCAATTCACTAATAGCTCGAGAATTTTCCATTAAATGATTCTCTATTCTCATATTAAAGTTTTCTTGCTTAACAATATAATTATCAAATTCATCTAAGCATTGAGCAGGAGATTTTGAATACGGAATATCTTCCCTAGTAAAGTGTTGAAGAGAGTGTACCTCAATCATGGATGAAGGGGGAATCGTCTCACATATATCTTCTATAGGAGGTAAATTCTTCACATCTTCAGGTTTAATACCCTTCTCTTTAAGAGACTTCTTGGCTTCCCTCATATCTTCATCATTCAATTTAATCATACCCCTCTTCTTCACTATCGGTGTCGGGGTTGGTTCAGGTGTAGACCAATCATCATGATTCCGTCCTATTTTAGCCAATAATTCTTCAGCGTCGTCTGGAGTTCTTTTCCTGAAAACACAACCAGCACAACTATCCAGGTATGCCCTAGACTCAATGGTTAGTCCACTATAAAATATATCAAGTAAATCATGCTTTTCCAAATCATGATCAGGCTGAGCTCTAATAAGAGAGCAAAATCTAGCCCAAGCCTCAGGCAATTTCTCTCCATCTTCCTGGTCAAAATTATAAATTCTCTGCAAAGCAGCATGTTGAGCACTAGCAGGAAAGTATTTTCGAAAGAAAACATCACGCAAGTCAATTGGACTTTTAATAGAACCAGGAGGCAAATTATTATACCAAGTTTTAGCATCATCCTTTAATGAGAAAGGAAAAATTTTAGCGACAAAATAAGTACGCATCTTGACATCATCAGAAAACACGCCACTAAGAGTAGATAACTCAGTCAAGTGTTCAACAGCACTTTCTTTTTCAGTACCACAAAAGGGTGTTTTCTCAACAATAGCTATATGAGATAGATCAAGAGAAAAATCATAATCTTTATCCCTAATGTTTATAGGAGATGTGGCAAATTTAGGATCAGGAGATGGTTTATATCTAACAGCATGTTCCGCAAGCAACTTTTTAATTTTTCTTGCATCAGTAGTAGCATTGCATTTTTCAATAAAATCATCATCAA
Source organism: Lolium multiflorum (assembly GCA_030979885.1). Lineage (NCBI taxonomy): Eukaryota > Viridiplantae > Streptophyta > Magnoliopsida > Poales > Poaceae > Lolium > Lolium multiflorum. Next base: position 142,048,246 of record CM061752.1, read on the forward strand.
GCTCTACATAATCTTCATCAGGATCATCACTAGAATAATCAAGTTCAGGTGATTTAACAGGTGTAGTAGCATTAGGAGTTTCAGTATTTTCAATTTGTCTAGACCTAGCAATTGTAGCATCTAGAAAAGATCCCAATGAACCACTATCATCAAGCACAGCAGAAACATTATCAATATTATGAGAATTTTCAGATTCAGCAGAAGTACCAGCATGTGAAGCATGTGGCGGTGAAACAAGTTTATCAATCACAGAGGGTGAATCAAGAGCAGCAGAGGTACTCAGAGTTGTACCTTTTCTTGTAGTGGATGGTAATATGGCGATCTTAGTATCGCGAGGTTTACCCATGATGGAGAATTTGCAGCGAACAATATCAATCCAAGTGAACTTCCAAATAAAGCTATGCTCCCCGGCAACGGCGCCAGAAAATAGTCTTGATGACCCACAAGTATAGGGGATCGCAACAGTCTTCGAGGGAAGTATTACCCAATTTATTGATTCGACACAAGGGGAGACAAAGAATACTTGTAAGCCTTAACAGCGGAGTTGTCAATTCAGCTGCACCTGGAAACAGACTTGCTCGCAAGAGTTTATCAGTAGTAACAGTTTTATGGCAGTGGAAATAGTGAAATAACAGGTGAAATAAAGACAGCAGTAGTGATTATAGTAAACAGCAGGATTAAAATACTGTAGGCACAGGGACGGATTTAACGGGCGTTGCATGGATGAGAGAAACTCATGTAACAATCAAAGCATGGGCATTTGCAGATAATAATAAAACGGTATCCAAGTACTAATCAATCAATAGGCATGTGTTCCATATTTAGTCGTACGTGCTCGCAATGAGAAACTTGCACAACATCTTTTGTCCTACCAGCCGGTGGCAGCCGGGCCTCTAGGGAAACTACTGGATATTAAGGTACTCCTTTTAATAAAGTACCGGAGCAAAGCATTAACACTCCGTGAACACATGTGATCCTCACATCACTACCATCCCCTCCGGTTGTCCCGATTCTTGTCACTTCGGGGCCATTGGTTCCGGACAGCGACATGTGTATACAACTTGCAGGTAAGATCATAAACAACGAATATCTTCATGAATCAATAACATGTTCAGATCTGAGATCATGGCACTCGGGCCCTAGTGACAAGCATTAAGCATAACAAGTTGCAACAATATCATAAAAGTAACATCTACGGATACTAGGCACTATGCCCTAACAATCTTATGACTATTACATGACCAATCTCATCCAATCCCTACCATCCCCTTCAGCCTACAGCGGGGGAATTACTCACACATGGATGGGGGAAACATGGCTGGTCGATGGAGAGGCGTTGGCGGTGATGGCGGCGAAAATTCCCGTCCCGGCGAAGTGCCAGAACGGAGACTTCTGGCTCCCGAGACGGAGTTTCGCGATATGGCGGCTCTCTGGAGGGTTTCTGGCGACTTCGACTTCCTCCGTGCGTTTCAGGTCGAAACCAATAAGTAGTCCGAAGGGGGGCGTCGGAGGCCGGCCGAGGGGGCCACACCACATGGCCGCGCGGGCCCCCCTGGGCCGCGCCGCCATGTGGTGTGGGGCCCTCGGGCCTCCACCTCCCTTGCCCTGGCTCCGTCAATATTTTGGTAAAATAGGGCCTTCTGCATAAATTCCGAGGATTTTCCCGAAAGTTGGATTTCTGCACAAAAACGAGACACCAGTTCTGCTGAAAACAGCGTTAGTCCGTGTTAGTTGTATCCAAAATACACAAATTAGAGGCAAAACAATAGCAAAAGTGTTCGGGAAAGTAGATACGTTTTGGACGTATCAACCGGCATGGAGGTACCCCTTTGTGACACTTGGTTGAAACATGGCATGCGAAGATCCGGTAGTCCAAGCTAAGTAGGACGAGGTGCGGGCACTATTAGTACACTATGCATGAGGCTTGCAACTTGTAAGATATAATTTACATAACTCATATGCTTTATTACTACCGTTGACAAAATTGTTTCATGTTTTCAAAATAAAAGCTCTAGCACAAATACAACAATCGATGCTTTCCTCTTGAAGGACCTTTCTTTTACTTTTATTGTTGAGTCAGTTTACCTATCTCCCTCCACCTTAAGAAGCAAACACTTGTGTGAACTGTGCATTGATTCCTACATACTTGCATATTGCACTTGTTATACTACTTTATGTTGACAATATCCATGAGATATACATGTTATAAGTTGAAAGCAACCGCTGAAACTTAATCTTCCTTTGTGTTGCTTCAACACCTTTACTTTGATTTATTGCTTTATGAGTTAACTCTTATGCAAGACTTATTGATGCTTGTCTTGAAGTACTATTCATGAAAAGTCTTTGTCATATGATTCACTTGTTTACTCATGTCATTACCTTTGTTTTGATCGCTGCATTCATTACATATGTTTACAAATAGTATGATCAAGATTATGATGGCATGTCACTTCAGAAATTATCTTTGTTATCGTTTTACCTGCTCGGGACGAGCAGAACTAAGCTTGGGGATGCTGATACGTCTCCAACGTATCGATAATTTCTTATGTTCCATGCTACTTTATTGATGATACCTACATGTTTTATGCACATTATATGTCATATTTATGCATTTTCTGTAACTAACCTATTAACAAGATGCCGAAGAGCCAGTTGCTGTTTTCTGCTGTTTTGGTTTCAGAAATCCTAGTAAGGAAATATTCTCGGAATTGGACGAAACTTTCGCCCAGGGTCCTATTTTTGCCGAAGCTTCCAGAAGACCGAAGAGATAACGAAGTGGGGCCACGAGGCAGCCAGGGACAGGCGGCGCGGCCAAGGCCCTGCCGCGGCCCTACCCCTGGGCACCTCGTGTGGCCCCCGCGTTGCCCTTCCGCCTTAAAGTCTCCGTCGCGAAACCCCCAGTACCGAGAGCCACGATACGGAAAACCTTCCGAGACGCCGCCGCCGCCTCCCATCTCGGGGATTCGGAGATCGCCTCCGGCACCATGGGAGAGGGATTCATCTCCCGGAGGACTCTACACCGCCATGGTCGCCTCCGGAGTGATGAGTGAGTAGTTCACCCCTGGACCATGGGTCCATAGCAGTAGCTAGATGGTCGTCTTCTCCTTGTTGTGCTTCATTGTTGGATCTTGTGAGCTGCCTAACATGATCAAGATCATCTATCTGTAATACTATATGTTGTGTTTGTCGGGATCCGATGGATAGAGAGTACTATGATTATGGTGATTATCAATCTATTGTTTATGTGTTGTTTATGATCTTGCATGCTCTCCGTTATTAGTAGAGGCTCTGGCCAAGTTTGTACTCTTAACTCCAAGAGGGAGTATTTATGCTCGATAGTGGGTTCATGCCTCCATTAAATCTGGGACAGTGACAGAAAGTTCTAAGGTTGTGGATGTGCTGTTGCCACTAGGGATAAAACATTGATTCTATGTCTAAGGATGTAGTTGTCGATTACATTACGCACCATACTTAATGCAATTGTCTGTTGCTTAGCAACTTAATACTGAATGGGGTTCGGATGATAACCTGAAGGTGGACTTTTTAGGCATAGATGCAGTTGGATGGCGGTCTATGTACTTTGTCGTAATGCCCAATTAAATCTCACTATATTTATCATATCATGTATATGCATTGTTATGCCTTTCTCTATTTGTCAATTGCCCGACTGTAATTTGTTCACCCAACATGCTTTTATCTTATGGGAGAGACACCTCTAGTGAACTGTGGACCCCGGTCCTATTCTTTACATAGCATACAATCTACTGCAATTGTGTTTACTATTTTCTTTGCAAACATCTTCCACTCGATACGTTTAATCCTTTGTTACAAGCCGGTGAGATTGACAACCTCACTGTTTCGTTGGGACAAAGTACTTTGGTTGTGTTGTGCCGGTTCCGCGTTGGCGCCGGAATCCCTGGTGTTGCGCCGCATCACATTTCGCGACCATCAACCTTCAACGTGCTTCTTGGCTCCTACTGGTTCGATTAAACCTTGGTTTCATACTGAGGGAAACTTGCTTCTATACGCATCATACCTTCCTCTTGGGGTTCCCAACGGACGTGTACATCTACGCGTTTCAGTTAGCCGCAATAAAAGCTTCCGGAGAACCGACCCGAGTTATGTAATTTCTTACTTCTTGGGTCGGAGGGTTAGTGGAGCTAAAAGGCCGGAGGCCCCATTCCCAGTCTTCCGGCATGGAGGTCTGGCAGATCTGCCTGGCCTTGAGGACGACGTCCTTCTTGCTGAGAGGGAGGCCGGTGATCTTGGTAGGATCGCCGGGACCGTACATCTCGCTCATCTTGTGGGCGCGGCGCTTAAGAGGAAGCACCCGGCGCGAAATGAAGGTGCGGATGATATCGTCGGAACAGAGGTTGGTGTCCTTCATGCGCTATTTTATGAAGCGTATGATCCGGTTTGTCTCGTTGTGAGACTCCTTCGGATTGTAGCTCCAGTTAGTTTTGGTGGGCGGCGCCGGATCAAAAGGAGGCAGATCTATGAGATCCGCGGCGCCGTTGTTCTTAACATAGAAGAAGGTCCCTTGCCATGACCGGCATGACTCGAGACCGGAGAATTTGAAGAAGGGGCTCGCTTGGCGAGAGCCAATGATGCAGGACCCGCATTGAACGGGGGGTTTGGGTTTCGGAATGTCTAAGCCCTGAACGGAATTAATCCGAAGGGCGAAGAATCGAGCAAACGTCTCGCGAGTGGGACGGATGCCGATGTATGCCTCCATGAAGGTGACATAGCAAGAAAGATAGAAGATGGCGTTGCCGGGAAGATGGTGAGGTTGGAGTTTGTAGAAATCGAGAAAATCTCGGAAAAAGGAAGAGACGGGAAGGCCGAAGCCGCGCTCAAAGTGAGCGAGAAAGACAACACGTTCGCCGGGTTCGAGCACCGGTTCGATCTCGTCGCCGGGAATCCGGCAGGAAACTCCTTCCGGAATCCTGGGACCGGTATAACCAGTCAATCTCGTACTGCCGGAGCCCATCCAGGCTCCGCGGGTAACCTCGGAAAGATCGGTGCCGGAAGCTTGGCTAGAGCTTCCGGCATCTTGTTCTTGGGAGCTGTCGGTTTCCACTGCGCAAGATCTGCGCTGAGCCGTCGATGCGGGATCTTCCGGGTTCTTTGGAGGAATAGGTGGAAGCGTATTGTTCGGAAGACATTCGGATTCGAGAAGTTTTCGGTATCTACTCGGAAAAAACAGATTCCCCAAGAACTACCCCCGCGAGAAGATCTACGAAGGACAGAAAAAGCAAAGAAAAGGAAAGAATAAATATGCTTTCAACTCAAGATCTGAACTGCAAGCAAAAGAGTTAAGCGTGGGTAAGGCCTAACCGAGCGGCGAGTCGCAGAAGGAGAGGTTCGCCGTTTGGGCGAGCTTGCCGTGGGCGTAGAGGTCCGTCGACGGTGAGGGCGGAGAAGAACTTGAAGAAACCTCAATGTCGCGGCAGAGAAGAGGGCGCCGCGGAAGTTTTTCCCGCGGAGAAGTCCGGCGGCGTCCGGCGGCGCGCTCGTAAGGGCTTGCTGGGTGGTGGAACTCGAGCGAGCAAAGGGGCGACGAAGGCGTACGAGCAAGGGGCGGTACTGCGCGAGCGAATGGGGAATGCGAAGAAGAGGAAGGAGAAGGGACGGTTTAACCTTATAAAGAAAAGAAGTGGGCTAAAAACCGCCGAGCCGTAGCGGTTCAGCGGGCGCGACGGTTCGCCTCGCGTGAAGCCACGTGGCGCGAAGATACACGCGCGGAAGAAAAGGGCCAGGGAGGCACACACGATCCGGAGAAGTGGTTGGGATCCGGTGCGGGTCAATTAATGCGCGCGCGGAAGCCGAACGGAAGTGACTACTGACACTGGCGCGACAGTCACAATGCGCATGTCTCTGTCAGGCGCGGGGCCCGATATATTCTCGACTTCGCCGAGGAAGTATTTAATGACCAAGATGCCGGAAGATAAGCTGCCGGAGAATGCCTTGCAAAGACGAAGGCATGAGTCCGGGCAAAGATGCGGAGCCAAGTTGAGCGTCGGATAGATTAAACCGGTATGCAAAACGTGAGAACCTGGCATGGTCTTTGGATAGAATCCGCCGGACTATACCAGCTTCGGGGACTAATGTTGGGGGGATGACCCCCGGTATGCCAAAGGCTTGCCAAACCGGATGGTCTTATCCATCGAGATACCGGTTTAATATTTGTACCGGAGCTCAAGTTAGAAATTTGGCTAAGTAAGCCAAGCCGGTATCCCCAAGAGGGGTATATCGGAACCAGGAAGGAAAGATACCGGCGCCGGAAGGAAGAGCATGTCGGCTGTGCTGGTCAAAGATTCCGTCGTTGGGAACCCCAAGAGGAAGGTATGATGCGCACAGTGGCAAGTTTTCCCTCAGAAAGAAACCAAGGTTGATCGAACCAGGAGGAGCCAAGAAGCACGTTGAAGGTTGATGGTCGCGAAATGTGATGCGGCGCAACACCAGGGATTCCGGCGCCAACGTGGAATCTGCACAACAAAACCAAAGTACTTTACCCCAACGAAACAGTGAGGTTGTCAATCTCACCGGCTTGCTGTAACAAAGGATTAAACGTATCGAGTGGAAGATGTTTGCAAAGAAAACAGTAAACAAGTATTGCAGTAGATTGTATGCTATGTAAAGAATAGGACCGGGGTCCACAGTTCACTAGAGGTGTCTCTCCCATAAGATAAAGCATGTTGGGTGAACAAATTACAGTCGGGCAATTGACAAATAGAGAAAGCATAACAATGCATATACATGATATGATAAATATAGTGAGATTTAATTGGGCATTACGACAAAGTACATAGACCGCCATCCAACTGCATCTATGCCTAAAAAGTCCACCTTCAGGTTATCATCCGAACCCCATTCAGTATTAAGTTGCTAAGCAACAGACAATTGCATTAAGTATGGTGCGTAATGTAATCAACAACTACATCCTTAGACATAGCATCAATGTTTTATCCCTAGTGGCAACAGCACATCACAACCTTAGAACCTACTGTCACGATCCCAGGTGTCAATGAAGGCATGAACCCACTATCGAGCATAAATACCCCCTCTTGGAGTTAAGAGCAAAAACTTGGCCAGAGCCTCTACTAATAACGGAGAGCATGCAAGATCATAAACAACACATAAACAATAGATTGATAATCACCATAATCATAGTACTCTCTATCCATCGGATCCCGACAAACACAACATATAGTATTACAGATAGATGATCTTGATCATGTTAGGCAGCTCACAAGATCCAACAATGAAGCACAACAAGGAGAAGACGACCATCTAGCTACTGCTATGGACCCATGGTCCAGGGGTGAACTACTCACTCATCACTCCGGAGGCGACCATGGCGGTGTAGAGTCCTCCGGAGATGAATCCCTCTCCGGCAGAGTGCGGAGGCGATCTCCAATCCCGAGATGGGATTCGCGGCGGCGCGTCTCTGGAAGGTTTTCCGTATCGTGGCTCCCGACTGGGGGTTTCGCGACGGAGGCTTTAAGTAGCGGAAGGTCAACGCGGGGGCGAGGGGGGTAGGTCGGCGCGGCCGGGGCTTGGGCCGCGCCGCCCTAGCCTCGGCTGCCTCGTGGCCCCACTTCGTTATCTCTTCGGTCTTCTGGAAGCTTCGTGCAAAAATAGGACCCTGGGCGAAAGTTTCGTCCAATTCCGAGAATATTTCCTTACTAGGATTTCTGAAACCAAAAACAGCAGAAAATGGCTCTTCGGCATCTTGTTAATAGGTTAGTTCAGAAAATGCATAAATATGACATATAATGTGCATAAAACATGTAGGTATCATCAATAAAGTAGCATGGAACATAAGAAATTATCGATACGTTGGAGACGTATCAGCATCCCCAAGCTTAGTTCTGCTCGTCCCGAGCAGGTAAAACGAAAATAATTTCTGAAGTGACATGCCATCATAATCTTGATCATACTATTTGTAAACATATGTAATGAATGCAGCGATCAAAGTAAAGGTAATGACATGAGTAAACAACTGAATCATAAAGCAAAGACTTTTCATGAATAGTACTTCAAGACAAGCATCAATAAGTCTTGCATAAGAGTTAACTCATAAAGCAATAAATCAAAGTAAAGGTGTTGAAGCAACACATAGGAAGATTAAGTTTCAGCGGTTGCTTTCAACTTATAACATGTATATCTCATGGATATTGTCAACATAAAGTAATATAACAAGTGCAATATGCAAGTATGTAGGAATCAATGCACAGTTCACACAAGTGTTTGCTTCTTAGGTGGAAGGAGATAGGTAAACTGACTCAACAATAAAAGTAAAAGAAAGGTCCTTCAAAGAGGAAAGCATCGATTGCTGTATTTGTGCTAGAGCTTTTATTTTGAAAACATGAAACAATTTTGTCAACGGTAGTAATAAAGCATATGAGTTATGTAAATTATATCTTACAAGTTGCAAGCCTCATGCATAGTATACTAATAGTGCCCGCACCTCGTCCTACTTAGCTTGGACTACCGGATCTTTGCATGCCATGTTTCAACCAAGTGTCACAAAGGGGTACCTCCATGCCGCCTGTACAAAGGTCTAAGGAGAAAGCTCGCATTTTGGATTTCTCGCTTTTGATTATTCTCAACTTAGACATCCATACCGAGACAACATGGACAACAGATAATGGACTCCTCTTAAATGCATAAGCATGTAGCAAAGTTATTATTCTCATATGAGATTGAGGATATATGTCCAAAACTGAAACTTCAACCATGATTCATGGCTTTAGTTAGCGGCCCAATGTTCTTCTCTAACAATTTTGCATGCTCCAACCACTAAAATGATAGATCCTTCAGACAAGACGGACATGCATAGCAACTCACATGATATTCAACAATAGTTGATGGCGTTCCCCAGAAGCATGGTTATCGCACAACAAGCAACTTAATAAAATATAAGGTGCATAAGTACATATTCAATACTACGATAGTTTTTAAGGCTATTTTGTCCCATGAGCTATATATTGCAAAGGTGAATGATGGAATTTTAAAGGTAGCACTCAAGCAATTTACTTTGGAATGGCGGAGAAATACCATGTAGTAGGTAGGTATGGTGGACACAAATGGCATAGTGGTTGGCTCAAGGATTTTGGATGCATGAGAAGTATTCCCTCTCGATACAAGGTTTAGGCTAGCAAGGTTATTTGAAGCAAACTCAAGGATGAACAAGTGCAGCAAAACTCACATAAAAGACATATTGTAAACATTATAAGACTCTACACCGTCTTCCTTGTTGTTCAAAACTCAATACTAGATATTATCTAGACCTTAGAGAGACCAAATATGCAAATCAAATTTTAGCAAGCTCTATGTATTTCTTCATTAATGGGTGCAAAGCATATGATGCAAGAGCTTAAACATGAGCACAACAATTGCCAAGTATCACATTATCCAAGACATTTTAGAATTACTACATGTAGCATTTTCCAATTCCAACCATATAACAATTTAACGAAGAAGAAACTTCGCCTTGAACATTATGAGTAAAGCCTAAGGACACATGTGTCCATATGCAACAGCGGAGCGTGTCTCTCTCCCACAAAGTGAATGCTAGGATCCATCTTATTCAAACAAAAACAAAAACAAAAACAAACCGCTCCAAGTAAAGAACACAAGATGTGACGAATAAAAATATAGTTTCAGGGGAGGAACCTGATGATGTTGTCGATGAAGAAGGGGATGCCTTGGGCATCCCCAAGCTTAGACGCTTGAGTCTTCTTAAAATATGCAGGGGTGAACCACGGGGGCATCCCCAAGCTTAGAGCTTTCACTCCTCTTGATCATAGTATATCATTCTCCTCTCTTGACCCTTGAAAACTTCCTTCACACCAAACTTCAAGCAAACTCATTAGAGGGTTAGTGCAAATTAATAATTCACACATTCAGAGGTGACACAATCATTCTTTACACTTCTGGACATTGCATAATGCTACTGGACATTAATGGATCAAAGAAATAAATCCAACATAGCAAAAGAGGCAATGCGAAATAAAAGGCAGAATCTGTCAAAAACAGAACAGTCCGTAAAGACGAATTTAAAGCTGGCACTAGACTTGCTCAAATGGAAAAACTCAAAACTAATGAAAGTTGCGTACATATCTGAGGATCACGCTCGTAAATTGGCAGATTTTTTCGAATTTTCTACAGAGACTGTGCCCAGATTCGTGACAGACAGCAATGCTGTTTCTGCGCAGCGATCCCAAATATAACATCAACTTTGACATAGAAACTTTACTTGGCACAAAAACATGATAAGGAGAGGTTGCTACAGTAGTAAACAACTTCCAAGACTCAACAAAACAAAAAATTGCTGTAGGTAAAAACATGGGTTGTCTCCCATAAGCGCTTTTCTTTAACGCCTTTCAGCTAGGCGCAGAAAGTGCAAATCAAGTAACATCGAGAGTAGAAGCATCAACATCATAACTTGTTCTAATAATAGAATCAAAAGGCAACTTCATTCTCTTTCTAGGGAAGTGTTCCATACCTTTCTTGAGAGGAAATTGATATTTAATATTACCTTCCCTCATATCAATAACAGCACCAACAGTTCGAAGAAAAGGTCTTCCCAACACAATTGGACAAGATGCATTGCATTCGATATCCAAGACAACAAAATCAACGGGGACAAGGTTATTGTTAACCGTAATATGCACATTATCAATCCTCCCCAAAGGTTTCTTTTTAACATTATCGGCAAGATTAACATCCAAATAACAATTCTTCAATGGTGGCAAGTCAAGCATATCATAAATCTTTTTAGGCATAACAGAAATACTTGCACCAAGATCACATAAGGCATTACATTCAAAGTCATTGAATTTCATTTTAATGATGGGCTCCCAACCATCCTCTAACTTTCTAGGAATAGAAGTTTCAAGTTTTAGTTTCTCTTCTCTAGCTTTTATGAGAGCATTTGTAATATGTTTGGTAAAGGCTAAATTTATAGCACTAGCATTAGGACTTTTAGCAAGTTTTTGTAAGAACTTTATAACTTCAGAGATGTGGCAATCATCAAAATCTAAATCATTATGAGCTACAGCAATGGGATCATTGTTCCCAAGGTTGGAAAAAATTTCAGCAGTTTTATCACAAGCAGTTTCAGCAGTTTTAGCAATTTCAGGCAGTTTTGTACGCTTTGCACTAGGAGTAGAAACATTGCCAACACCAATTATTTTACCATTGATAGTAGGAGGTGCAGCAACATGTGAAGAATTAGCATTACTAGTGGTGGTAATAGTCCAAACTTTAGCTACATTATTCTCTTTAGCTAGTTTTTCATTTTCTTCTCTATCCCACCTAGCACGCAGTTCAGCCATTAATCTTATATTCTCATTAATTCTAACTTGGATGGCATTTGCTGTAGTAGTAATCTTATTATCAATATCATCAGGTTTAGCAGCCATTTTATTAATTAAAGAAGATTGTGATGCAGACATGTATGAGATTCGGGTTTCAGCATTTGAAATTTTAGTTTGCAGACCAGAAATCTCCCTATTCAAGTTTTCAAGTTGATTTCCTATATTTTTCAACAAGGTAGATTGTTCATTCATAGTTTTAGTAAACAATTGATTTTGCTCATATTGCGATTGCATAAAGTTTTTAGTGGATCTTTCAATTTCTAGCATCCTTTCCTCATATCTACCATAAGTATTACCATAGTTGTTCCTATAAGCATTGTTGTTGAAATTATTATTTTTAATGAAATTCACATCAACATTTTCTTCTTGAGCAACCAATGAAGCTAAAGGAACATTATTTGGATCAACATTAGATCTACCATTCACAAGCATAGACATAATCACATCAATCTTATCACTCAAGGAAGAGGTTTCTTCAACAGAATTTACCTTCTTACCTTGTGGAGCTCTTTCCGTGTGCCATTCAGAGTAATTTATCATCATATCATCAAGAAGTTTTGTAGCCGCCCCCAATGTGATGGACATAAAGGTACCTCCAGCAGCTGAATCCAATAAATTCCGCGAAGAAAAATTTAGTCCTGCATAGAAGGTTTGGATGATCATCCAAGTAGTCAGTCCATGGGTTGGGCAATTCTTTACCAAAGTTTTCATTCTCTCCCATGCTTGAGCAACATGTTCAGTATCTAATTGCTTAAAATTCATTATGCTACTTCTCAAAGATATAATTTTAGCGGGAGGATAATATCTACCAATAAAAGCATCCTTGCATTTAGTCCATGAATCAATACTATTCTTAGGCAAAGATAGCAACCAATCTTTAGCTCTTCCTCTTAATGAGAAAGGAAACACTTTCAATTTAATAATATCACCATCTACATCCTTATACTTTTGCATTTCACAAAGTTCAACAAAATTATTGAGATGGGCAGCAGCATCATCAGAACTAGCACCAGAAAATTGATCTCTCATGACAAGATTTAGTAAAGCAGGTTTAATTTCAAAGAATTCTGCTGTAGTAGCAGGTGGAGCAATAGGTGTGCATAGGAAATCATTATTATTTGCATTTGTGAAGTCACACAACTTAGTATTTTCAGGAGTATTCATTTTAGCAACATAAAACAAACTAGATAAAGTAAATGCAAGTAACTAATTTTTTTGTGTTTTTGATATAGAGAGCAAGACAGTAAATAAAGTAAAACTAGCAACTAATTTTTTTTGTATTTTGATTTAGTGCAGCAAACAAAGTAGTAAATAAAATAAAGCAAGACAAAAACAAAGTAAAGAGATTGAGAAGTGGAGACTCCCCTTGCAGCGTGTCTTGATCTCCCCGGCAACGGCGCCAGAAAACAGTGCTTGATGCGCGTAAATGTACACGTCCGTTGGGAACCCCAAGAGGAAGGTATGATGCGCACAGTGGCAAGTTTTCCCTCAGAAAGAAACCAAGGTTGATCGAACCAGGAGGAGCCAAGAAGCACGTTGAAGGTTGATGGTCGCGAAATGTGATGCGGCGCAACACCAGGGATTCCTGGCCGTGGAATCTGCACAACAAAACCAAAGTACTTTGCCCCAACAGTGAGGTTGTCAATCTCACCGGCTTGCTGTAACAAAGGATTAAACGTATCGAGTGGAAGATGTTTGCAAAGAAAACAGTAAACAAGTATTGCAGTAGATTGTATGCTATGTAAAGAATAGGACCGGGGTCCACAGTTCACTAGAGGTGTCTCTCCCATAAGATAAAGCATGTTGGGTGAACAAATTACAGTCGGGCAATTGACAAATAGAGAAAGGCATAACAATGCATATACATGATATGATAAATATAGTGAGATTTAATTGGGCATTACGACAAAGTACATAGACCGCCATCCAACTGCATCTATGCCTAAAAAGTCCACCTTCAGGTTATCATCCGAACCCCATTCAGTATTAAGTTGCTAAGCAACAGACAATTGCATTAAGTATGGTGCGTAATGTAATCAACAACTACATCCTTAGACATAGCATCAATGTTTTATCCCTAGTGGCAACAGCACATCACAACCTTAGAACCTTCTGTCACGATCCCAGGTGTCAATGAAGGCATGAACCCACTATCGAGCATAAATACCCCCTCTTGGAGTTAAGAGCAAAAACTTGGCCAGAGCCTCTACTAATAACGGAGAGCATGCAAGATCATAAACAACACATAAACAATAGATTGATAATCACCATAATCATAGTACTCTCTATCCATCGGATCCCGACAAACACAACATATAGTATTACAGATAGATGATCTTGATCATGTTAGGCAGCTCACAAGATCCAACAATGAAGCACAACAAGGAGAAGACGACCATCTAGCTACGCTATGGACCCATGGTCCAGGGGTGAACTACTCACTCATCACTCCGGAGGCGACCATGGCGGTGTAGAGTCCTCCGGGAGATGAATCCCCTCTCCGGCAGGGTGCGGGAGGCGATCTCCTGAATCCCCGAGATGGGATTCGCGGCGGCGCGTCTCTGAAGGTTTTCCGTATCGTGGCTCCCGGTCTGGGGTTTCGTGACGGAGGCTTTAAGTAGGCGGAAGGTCAACGCGGGGGCCACACGAAGGGCCCGGGGGTAGGTCGGCGCGGCCGGGGCTTGGGCCGCCGCCCTAGCCTCTGGCTGCCTCGTGGCCCCACTTCGTTATCTCTTCGGTCTTCGGAAGCTTCGTGCAAAAATAGGACCCTGGGCGAAAGTTTCGTCCAATTCCGAGAATATTTCCTTACTAGGATTTATGAAACCAAAAACAGAAAACAGCAACTGGCTCTTCGGCATCTTGTTAATAGGTTAGTTCCAGAAAATGCATAAATATGACATATAATGTGCATAAAACATGTAGGTATCATCAATAAAGTAGCATGGAACATAAGAAATTATCGATACGTTGGAGACGTATCAGGCCTGGTCAAAGATTCCGTCAGGAGCTAAAGGACAAGGATGAGCTAAGCAAAGTAGCTTTAAACGAAGGCCTGAAGACAAAGAAGAGGATGACGGCCAAAGAAGCCGGAGGACGTCAGCCTCCCTGTTTAAAGAAGACCCCGGCGTCATCTATGATTAAAGTAGCTTTATAAAGTATCTTTGTAAAGTAGTTTGTCTAGTCAAAGATCCCATTAGGGTTTCTTGTCCTGTAAGCCACCCTCTCCCCTATATAAGGAGAGGGGGCAGCCTCTTTCATACGCGCGTGACATTGGAGACAGAACCCTGTAAGCTCAAACTTGTATCATGTGGAGATCAATGAAGATAGCGATCTAGAGCGAGTTCTTCCTTGTGTCTTTCTTCTTCAACCTCTGGCCTTGGCCAAGTTCTTGAGGAAACCATCCGGAAGTTCGTCCCATCTAGTCACAAACCCTCCCCCGAATCCTCTAGCGTCCATTCGGCCCCAAGATAAGCCATCCTATGGCATCTGTTTGTTCCCCACGACGACATATGGGATCCACTCCACATAAAATGATAAGTCCTAACTTGTGTAGCATAGATCACAAGTATAAACCAAGCTAGTTATACCTAAACTCAAATGCTATTTAAGTGAGTAGAGTGAAACCAATATCCAATTATGTTTTGCCTTCCAAGTAAGTTGTTTAGTGAACCAAAGGAAATAGTATTTTATAAAGTAGAAGCACCATTTAAACTAGTAAGTTAACCATGATGAGCATAGGATTTAGTTTAAATAATTAAAGCTAAAAGTTGCTAAGCAAGATTATTAAATATAGAGTTTATCCAAACCATCTTCTGAAACCCTAAGAAATCATCATCCACATAAAATCATAAACCAATTCCATTCTCTTTACTATTTGTTAACACCTAGCCATAATTAAATTATATGTGAGTAATCACTATGGTTAAGCACTAGAAAAATATAATATGTTCACCATGCACATGTTCTAAATTTTAAAGCATTTAAACAAATATGATTTCTAAATTTAAAGGCATTTGAGTTGAACCCTAGAATTACATTTATTTGAATCTTAACTTATGCCTCATAAGAACCAAAAGTAATCAATTATAAATGGTTGTTTAAAAACAAAACAATACAGTGAGTATCATTATCAAATTGTTTTGATATTTAAATAATTTAGAACCTACAAAATAGGACAGAATAAAATTTGGATTCAAATAACAAAATAAAAAACAGAAATTTGAAAAAGGAAAAGAGAGGGAAACTTACCCGTCTTACCTGGACCGCAGCAGCCCGAAGCCAACCCAACAGCAGCCCACGTCGAAGCCCAGGAGCAGTCCCCACGTCCAAATACCGCCGCTGGCTTTAAAAATCGTGCGAGAGGAAAAGCACTTCGTCGTCGTCGTCTCCGAGCACGACAACGCGGAGGAGCCAGTAGGCCACGATCTCGTCGTCGATAAGCATGCCCCGGACGTCGCCAGACACTCAGAACCACGCCCAACCTCTCTCGCGTCCGAGCTTATCCGCGGGCGAGCAAATCCTTGCCAGATAGAAGCTTCCAGAGACCGCCACCTCTCAACCATGGCCGTCACCGTGTCGAGGCCACAGGGCTTCCCTTGGCCTATAAATAGGTGGAGGACATCGCCGTGCACTCCTTGTTCACCTCCACCACTCCATTGCTGCTCAGACACTCTCTATCTCTCACGCTCATCCGGTCTGTCGCCGGAGTCGAAGACGAAGCCGACGGAGGAGGCCACCCGGCCTCCGGCGTGTGGTCCAGAGGAGCGCCTGGATCAAGGAGCACTGGAGGAGCGAGCATCAAGGGGAGCAAGGAAGCGGCTCAATTTCGGCGTTCCTGCAACACATCGCCGGGCTCCAATCGTCGTCGTCTCCGTCGACCATCGCCGGAGCCGACCACACCTTGAGCTTCAGGGTGAGCATACGCGTCTATCGCACCTACTCTCGCTTCCTGGCATCGCCTGTAGCCTAATTCATGTTGGCCGGAGTAGCACCGCCGCAGTACCCATCGCCGACGAAGCTCCGGTGATTCCCTTGCCAAACCAACACCACCATTCGCTTCGTCTCGTTGTACTCGTTCGATAGAGCCTAGCTGCGCATCCCGGGAGGCTGTAAATCGGCGGCGCCACCATCTGCTGACCGCGGCGTTTAACCGCCGGTGAGGTCAAAGGTCCTGGTCAACTTTGACCGGTCCTTGCTTGCGTGGCAGCCGACGTGGACACGTACCCCACCAGTCAGCGAGTAGAGCTAGATCTGTCTCGGTACATTTACTATTTTAGTTGAGTTTTAAAAACCAGTAAATATCTGAAACTTTGTAAAATCATATAAAATTCATTTCAACTCAGAAAAATATGAATAATATATCAAAATGCTCACAAAAATAAACTCTATTCAAATAAAATATAAAATAAAAATGTGTGTCAAAATAAAAATTCACTTATTTTTATCTTTATTAATTATGTCTTTCTAATTGTTTTAAATACAATTTTAATTCAATAAAAAGTTAAGTTTCAAAATTAAATTTTAACTATTCAGTAACTAAGTAAAATGTTAAGATTAATTTTCTTTAATTATCTTTGCATTAACTTAAATATTAGTGGTAATTCATAAACCCTAATTTGCAAATTACCATTTACCATTTTCTTTAAATAAAATAAAGCAAGATAAAAACTAAAGATTAATATTATTTATGGTAATTCAAAACTTGTTTACTTAAACATCTTTAGTTAACAAGTTAAGTATTTTAAAACTTAATAACAATTGTTAAACCCTAATTTTTTAATTAAACCTAATTAGGAGTTACTCTAATTATTAATTCATGTGAAAATTAATAAAATGTCTAAGCATTATTAATTTTGTTTCAAAGTAATTAGTCACCACACCTATATTACCAATTATCATTTTTAGAGTTGTACCATAATTTAGAAACCCTAATTGTAATATAAGTAAGACCTTGATCTCATTATTTTATGTGCTCATCCTAAGTTAGTTGCAATCCTAAAACCCTAGGGGTTTAGCCCATATGATTATTTAAGCTTCATCTATACCTATAGAACACTAGTTAGAAACAAATGCATGCTCATGCTCCACTAGGATAAAAAAACCAATTCACATAAGATTATCATTTCATGTCTTTGTATTTTGGTTAACACCTATATGATCCAATTAGTGCCACCTAGGTATAAACCCTAGTTTATTAATATTGGGGGGAGTTGATACGTCCAATTTGCATCACTATTTTGTATCATAATTTGCTGTTATTCATTGATATATTTCATATTGGGACACAATACTTATGTTATTTCATCTATTTTGCATGTTTCATCATCATTGGAGGATTAAGCACCGGAGCCAGGATTCTGCTGGAAAAAGCACCGTCAGAACGCAATATTTCGGAAGATCAACTGTGGAAGGGAATTTCACGAAAATTCCTATTTTTCCAGATGACGGAGGGAGCCAGAAGGGGAAGAAGAGAGGGGCCACTGTGGGCCCAGACCATAGGGCGGCGCGGCCCAGGCCCTGGCCGCGCCACCCTATGCTCTGGGGGGCCCACGACCCTTTTCGCCTCCTTTTCTTCGCGTACTCCTTCGTCCCGAAAACCTAAGCCACAGAGGGATCCTCACGAAGGGTTACAGCCGCCTCTGCGGGGCGGAGAACACCAGAGAGAAAAGAGCTCTCCGGCGGGCAGGAATCCGCCGGGGAAATTCCCTCCCGGAGGGGGAAATCGACGCCATCGCCATCGTCATCGAGCGGGACATCATCTCCATCATCATCATCATCATCTCCACCATCTACACCGTCATCACCACCGCTGCACCTCGTCATCGCTGTAGCAATTCGGGTTAAATCTTGATTGTTTGATAGGGGAAACTCTCCCGGTGTTATTCTATACTTGTTGTAGATGCTATTGAGTGAAACCATTGAACCAAGGTTTATGTTCAGATTGTTATTCATCATCATATCACCTCTGATTGTATTCCATATGATGTCTCGTGAGTAGTTCGTTTAGTTCTTGAGGACATGGGTGAAGTCTAAATGCTAGTAGTGAATTATGGTTGAGTAATATTCAATGTTATGATATTTAAGTTGTGGTGTCATTCTTCTAGTGGTGTCGTGTGAACGTCGACTACACGACACTTCACCATTTATGGGCCTAGGGGAGTGCATCTTGTATTCGGTTGCTAATTGCGGGGTTGCCGGAGTGACAGAAACCTAAGCCCCCGTTAGTATATCGATGCAGGAGGGATCGCAGGATCTCAGAGTTTAAGGCTGTGGTTAGATTTATCTTAATTACTTTCTTGTAGTTGCGGATGCTTGCAAGGGGTATAATCACAAGTATGTATTAGTCCTAGGAAGGGCGGTGCATTAGCATAGGTTCACCCACACAACACTTATCAAAACAATGAAGATTAATCAGCTGTATGTAGCGAAAGCACTAGACTAAAATTCCCATGTGTCCTCAGGAACGTTTGGTCATTATAAGTAAACAAACCGGCTTGTCCTTTGTGCTAAAAAGGATTGGGCCACTCGCTGCAATTATTTCTCTCGTATTTTATTTACTTGTACTTCATTTATCTGCAATATCAAAACCCCCTGAATACTTGTCTGTGAGCATTTACAGTGAATCCTTCATCGAAACTGCTTGTCAACACCTTCTGCTCCTCGTTGGGTTCGACACTCTTATTTATCGAAAGTACTACGATACACCCCCTATACTTGTGGGTCATCAAGACTATTTTCTGGCGCCGTTGCCGGGGAGTGAAGCGCTATTGGTAAGTGGAATTGGTAAGGAAAACCTTTACTGTTTGTGCTGATTTTATTTCTGCCTGCTGCTATAAATCATTATGGAGAGATCTTCTCTTCAATTTCTATTTGGGAAATCTACTACTACTGCAACGGTAGTGGATGAAGCGCCAGGTGAGGAAGTAGTACCATATAAAATACCTATGAAAATTATTGAACGTGTTATGGATAACCGCTATGAAGGGGATGGAACTGTCCATCCTGGTGATCATTTACTGTTTTTGCATGAATTATGCGGGTTATTCAAATGTGCAGGTATTTCTATGAATGAAGTTAGAAAGAAACTATTCACTATATCGCTGTCTGGTAAAGCGGCGCACTGGTATAAATTGCTGAAGAATGGTGATTCTATTGATTGGGAGGACATTGTGCCTTTATTTTATTCCAAATTTTATCCTCCAAGTGAAATTCACAAAGATCGGAACCGCATATATAATTTTTGGCCTCATGATGGAGAGAGTATCGCCCAAGCTTGGGGGAGATTGAAGTCTTTAATGCTCAAATGCCCCATTCATGAGCTTCCTGGTAATGTTATTATTGATAATTTCTATGCAAGACTTTCTTTTCAAGACAAGACCTTGCTGGATACTTCTTGTTCTGGATCATTTACACGCAACAAGGAAGAGTTTAAAAGGGACCTTCTTGATCGGATCCAAGAAAATACTGAAGGATGGGAGAATGATAAAGATAGAGAATCAGGTATAATCTATGATTATAAATGCATTGAAGCTTTTATGGATACTGATAAATTTCGTAATATGAGTGCTACATATGGTCTTGATTCCCAAGTTGTTGCAAATCTTTATAGAGCTTTTGCCTCTCATTATGAACTGCCTAAGAAGAATTTTGATAAGTATCATGAACCGTATAAAGATAAAATTGATTCATCTGTAAACAAATGTGTAGTGGTTGAAACTGTTGATAATGTTATTCCTGAAGCTTATATTGAAAAAACTCCTTTCCCTGCTAAAATGAAGGAGTACTCTGTCATATCTAGTGCGGTTAATAAAAGTGAAAAGAAACCTAAAGAACCTGAAGAACAAATTAAAATTGAACCTGCTGTTGCTATAGTTAAAGATCTTGTGACTGAAAATGTGGAGGATGGTCATATTATTTTCTGTGAAGATGCTTCTAATATTGTTTCACATCCTAATAAATCCAAACAAGTTAGTGTTCCTATGCTATCTGTTAGAATTGGTGATCATTGCTATTATGGTTTATGTGATATTGGTGCAAGTGTTAGTGCTATTCCTTATGAACTTTACACGGAGATTATGCACGAAATTGGTTCTTGTGAACTTGAAGATATTGATGTGGTTATTCATTTGGCTAATAGAGAAACTATTTCTCCGATTGGTATTGTTCGAGATGTGGAAGTTCTATGTGGTAAGATTAAATATCCTGCTGACTTTTTGGTACTTGGTTCTGCTGCTAGTGATCATTGTCCTATCATTTTTGGTAGACCTTTTCTAAATACTTGTGGAGCTATTATAGATTGTAAGAAAGAGAAAATTTTGACTAGATTTGCTGGTGAACCTTATGAATTTAACTTTTCTAAATTTACCAAAACTCCTTATAAAACTGACTTGCCTAGTAATGATTTTAAAATGGAGCAGTGTGCATCTATTGTTCTTGTTCCTAATAATCCTTTGCAGCAACATTTGGAGAATAGTGAAAGTGAAGCTTTTAGGAAAGAAAGAGATGAGCTTGAGGAAATTTTTCGTCGCCAACCTATTCTCAAGCATGATTTACCGGTGGAAGATTTGGGTACAACACCGCCACCAAAGGAAGATCCTGTTTTTGATCTAAAGCCTTTACCTGATAATCTTAAATATGCTCATATTGATGATAAGAAAATATATCCTGTTATTATTAGTTCTAAGCTTTCAGAAATTGAGGAAGAAAGGTTATTGGAAATATTGAAGAAACACCGAGGAGCTATTGGCTATACTCTTGATGATTTGAAAGGGATTTCTCCTTCTATTTGCCAACATGCTATTAATATGGAAGAAGATGCAAAGCCTGTTGTTGAACATCAACGTCGTCTAATTCCGAAGATGAAGGAAGTGGTAAGGAACGAGGTATTAAAACTCCTTGAAGCTGGTATTATATATCCTATTGCTGATAGTAGATGGGTTAGTCCTGTTCATTGTGTTCCTAAGAAAGGAGGAATGACTGTTGTGCCTAATGATAATGATGAGCTTATTCCTCAAAGAATAGTTGTAGGTTATAGAATGTGCATTGATTTTCGAAAAGTTAATAAAGTTACTAAGAAAGATCATTACCCTTTACCCTTTATTGATCAAATGTTAGAGAGGTTGTCTAAAAATACTCATTTTTGCTTTCTTGATGGTTATTCTGGGTTTTCACAAATTGCTGTTAAAGCTAAAGATCAAGAGAAAACCACTTTTACTTGTCCTTATGGAACTTATGCTTATAGGCGTATGCCTTTTGGTTTATGTAATGCTCCTGCTACTTTTCAAAGATGCATGTCTGCTATTTTTCATGGTTTTTGCGAAAGTATTGTAGAGGTGTTCATGGATGATTTTTCTGTCTATGGGAATTCTTTTGATAATTGCCTGCGAAACCTCGATAAAGTTTTGCAGAGATGTGAAGAAACTAACCTTGTTCTTAATTGGGAGAAATGCCATTTTATGGTTAATGAAGGAATTGTATTGGGACATAAAATTTCTGAGAAAGGTATTGAAGTTGATAGAGCTAAAGTTGAAGCGATTGAGAAGATGCCCTATCCGAGGGATGTTAAAGGTATTCGTAGTGTTCTTGGTCATGCTGGGTTTTATAGGAGATTTATTAAAGATTTCTCTAAAATTTCAAAACCTCTTACTAATCTTCTTCAAAAAGATGTACCTTTTGTTTTTGATGATGATTGTAAAGAAGCTTTTGAAACTCTAAAGAAAGCCTTAACAACTGCTCCTGTAGTCGAACCTCCTGATTGGAATTTACCTTTTGAAATTATGTGTGATGCTAGTGATTTTGCTGTAGGCGCTGTTCTTGGACAGCGGGTAGATAAAAAATTAAATGTTATTCATTATGCTAGTAAGACTCTTGATGCTGCTCAAAGAAATTATGCTACAACTGAAAAAGAATTGTTAGCTGTAGTCTTTGCTTGTGATAAGTTTAGACCCTATATTGTTGATTCAAAAGTTACAATTCATACTGATCATGCTGCAATTAGATACCTTATGACAAAGAAAGATGCTAAGCCAAGGCTTATTAGATGGGTACTTCTTTTGCAAGAATTTGATTTACATATTATAGATAGGAAAGGTGCTGATAATCCTGTTGCTGATAATTTGTCTAGATTGGAAAATATTGCTTATGATCCTGTTCCTGTTAATGATAGTTTTCCAAATGAACAATTGGTTGTAATAAAGGTGAGCTCGCGAGAGAGCCCTTGGTATGCAGATTATGCTAACTTTATTGTTTCGAAGTATTTGCCTCCAACCTTTTCAGCTCAGCAAGGAGGAAATTCTTTTATGACTTGAGGCATTATTTTTGGGATGACCCACACTTATATAAAGAAGGAGTGGATGGTATTATGCGAAGATGTGTTCCTGAATATGAACAACAGGAGATATTGAATAAATGTCATGGAAGTGTTTATGGAGGACATCACGCTGGAGATAGAACCGCGCAAAAGGTTCTACAATCAGGTTTTTATTGGCCAACACTCTTCAAAGATGCAAGGAAATTTATTTTATCTTGTGATGAATGTCAAAGAGTTGGTAATATCTCTAGACGCAATGAGATGCCTATGAATTATACTCTTGTTATTGAACCATTCGATTGTTGGGGATTCGACTTCATGGGTCCTTTCCCTTCTTCAGACGGTAACACTCATATACTTGTCGCTGTTGATTATGTTACTAAATGGGTAGAAGCTATACCTACAAAAAGTGCTGATGGTGAGACCTCTATAAAAATGCTTGTAGATATTATATTTCCTAGATTTGGAGTACCTAGATATATTATGACTGATGGAGGTTCTCATTTCATTCATGGAGGTTTTAGAAAAACTCTTGCTAAGTATGGTATTAATCATAGAATTGCTTCTGCTTATCACCCTCAAACTAGCGGTCAAGTAGAATTATCAAATAGAGAGATTAAAGCTATCTTAGGTAAGACCGTTAATAAATCTAGAAAGAATTGGCCTAGCAAATTGAAAGAAGCGTTATGGGCTTATAGAACTGCTTATAAAAATCCTATGGGAATGTCACCTTATAAAATGGTTTATGGAAAAGCTTGTCATTTACCTCTAGAACTAGAGCACAAAGCTTATTGGGCTGTTAGAGAATTAAATAAAGATCCTAAATTAGCCGGTAATAAGAGATTGTTGCAATTAAGTTCTCTAGATGAATGGAGAAGTGAAGCTTATGAAAATGCTAAACTCTTTAAAGAAAAAGTTAAGAAATGGCATGATAGAAGGATCATTAAAAGAGAATTTAATGTTGGAGATCAAGTTCTATTGTATCGGTCTCGTCTCAGATTCTTTGCAGGGAAATTACTCTCGAAGTGGGAAGGACCATATGTTGTTGAGGAGGTGTATCGTTCAGGAGCAATTAAAATTAGCTCTCTCCAAGGCAATGCCACACAAGTGGTGAATGGACAAAGACTCAAGCATTATATCTCGGGTGATTCTTATAATGTTGATGTTGATATTATTCAAGTGGAAACACCGGAGGCCTTCATCAAAGGACAAATTGACAGTCCGCCAGAACTGGACTTTGAATAGGTAACAGTATAGGTAATAAAAAGTCCGCGTTTACCTTTCCGAACATTATTTTTGCTGTTTTTGGAAAATATGAAAAATTACGGAATCGAAACGGAGTGGAAAAGACGCGCGAGGGCGGGGCCACCCTGGCCGCGCCGACCTATGGTCTGGCCGCCTCGTTGCCCCTTTCCGACTCGTTTTCGACCTGGAACCTTCCTTTTGTCGTAAAAATATTTGCTATATAATCCCCCGGACCCCTGGAGGTCCGTAATATCGTTTTCTCGTCGTGTTTTGTTTCGAGCTGTTTTCTGCCAGGATCTGCTTCGGATCTAGATCCATCATGTCTTCGTCGGGAACTCAGAAGGACAGCTTCTTTGAGGACGTCGTCAACCCGTACATGAACGAGCTGAAGATGCACCCCAAAGAGTTGCAGCTCGTGGATGGAGAGTTGCAGATCAAAGATGTCCAGGGTCCTAAGGGAGAAGGGAGCTTGGAAGACAGGATGGAGAAGCTGGAACAAGAGGTTTTCAACTACAAGAAGATGGCTGAGCGTGAAGTGGATATCTTCCACAAGATTGTGTCTGAACTCATTGATGGACACAAGAAGGAGACTGCAAAGCTGTGGGACGATATCTTCTCACTTCACGACACCACCAACAAACTCCAAGCTCAACTCTATGATGTTCATAATCAAAACTGTGAGTATGAAAACAGGTTTAAGCGCATAAGTCATGCTGCTAGTTTCAGGTTTCCGGAAACCAAGATGTCTTTTGTTGATGGAGGGCCTCTTCCATGGAAGTCTGATGACGACAAAGATTCACCATCATCACCGAAGGAGTAATTCATCATCGGTATTGGCATCCCCTTGGTTTGTTCCAAGCTTGGGGGAGTGCCGCGGTATCACATCACCACCACCTTTATCTTTTACTATCAAGTAGTGTCATATCATGAGTAGGGAAGTTATTATATGGAATAGTATGCAATGTGGAAGTATCTCTCTTAGTTAGTTATCTATGTATCCGTTGGTGTGAGTTATCGTTATGGAATATTAATGAGAAGTCTTATCATTTACTTTTTGCACACCTTATTTTAGTTTGCAATCTCCATTATATGATTACTCTTGACATGAGTATTGATATCACTTTAGGAGCATCGAGTAAATCTATTTGGTTTTGGCAAACTTAGCATTGGTCAATAGCAACAACATCTTGATGTTTAATAGAAGAGAGAAATACACTTAGATACATTACTCTATTATCTCTATGCTTAGTATTCTAGAGTTAAAATTGCTTGTGCTTATGAGAAAGATGCATGATTGTTTCTATCATATGTATATTTGTTTGTTTCCCTCAACCTTTATGCTTGCTATCAAACCTTGCTAGCCAAAGACCTGTATCGAGAGGAATGCTTCTCATACATCCATAACCTTAGACCAAACCTATGCCATTTGTGTCCACCATACCTACCTACTACATGGTATTTTCTGCCATTCCAAGTAAATACTTCATGTGCTACCTTTAAATTATTCAAACTATACTACTCCTTATTTGTGTCAATGTTTTATAGCTCATGAGGAAGTATGTGGTGTTTTATCTTTCAATCTTGTTGGGCGGACTTTCACCAATGGACTAGCGGCACATCCGCTTATCCAATAATTTTGCAATAAGAGCTGGCAACGGGGTTCCCAGCCCCAATTAATAACTTTCACTAATAATTCTCTTCACATATTTTGCTCTGATTCATCAGTAAGCAACTTAATTTTGCAATAGACACTCCTCCATGGTATGTGAATGTTGGAAGGCACCCGAGGATTCGGTTAGCCATGGATTGAGAAAGCCAAGGTTGGGGGAGTGTCATCCTTAATAAAACTAAAACACATGTGTAAACAAAAGAGAAGGGGGATGATCTACCTTGCTGGTAGAGATGCCGTCCCTCATGGGAGCCGCTCTTTGAAGGTTCGTTTGGCAAGGGGGTTAGAGTACCCGCTACCATTCGTTGACAACAACAAACACCTCTAAAAATCTTACTTTTATGCTCTTTATATGATTTCAAAACTTGAAAAGCTCTAGCACATGATTTAATCCCTGCTTCCCTCTGCGAAGGGCCTATCTTTTACTTTTATGTTGAGTCAGTAAACCTATTTCCCTCTATCTCAAGCAAGCAATTGAGTTGTTGTGAACCAATCATTTATGCTATGATTCAGTTGATCATGTCTTTTATACTTTCTTGTTTAGTACCAATTTTATCTGAATGAATATGACTTTGAAGTTATCAATGATTATGAAGAGATTGTTATGCTTAAATATGAAGGCTCAGCTATAAATTCTAATATGAAAGCTTTGCTTAGAAGTACAATCCGTTAGCAGTTGACCAAGAACAAAGTTTGCCATCACCAATTATGATTTCTTATGCACCTTTACTTGTGATCTTTACTTATGAGATTATATGAGGAAGTTGTTTACTAGAATGTCTTGTGTGAATGAATATGATGCTTCTTGTCCGTATTTTATTTATCGACTCTTCACTCCATAAACATGAGGTCTTGTTTATCGAGCTCAGTTTCGCTTGGGGACAAGCGAGGTCTAAGCTTGGGGGGAGTTGATACGTCCAATTTGCATCACTATTTTGTATCATAATTTGCTGTTATTCATTGATATATTTCATATTGGGACACAATACTTATGTTATTTCATCTATTTTGCATGTTTCATCATCATTGGAGGATTAAGCACCGGAGCCAGGATTCTGCTGGAAAAAGCACCGTCAGAACGCAATATTTCGGAAGATCAACTGTGGAAGGGAATTTCACGAAAATTCCTATTTTTCCAGATGACGGAGGGAGCCAAAAGGGGAAGAAGAGAGGGGCCACTGTGGGCCCAGACCATAGGGCGGCGCGGCCCAGGCCGCGCCACCCTATGCTCTGGGGGGCCCACGACCTTTTCGCCTCCTTTTCTTCGCGTACTCCTTCGTCCCGAAAACCTAAGCCACAGAGGGATCCTCACGAAGGGTTACAGCCGCCTCTGCGGGGCGGAGAACACCAGAGAGAAAAGAGCTCTCCGGCGGGCAGGAATCCGCCGGGGAAATTCCCTCCCGGAGGGGGAAATCGACGCCATCGCCATCGTCATCGAGCGGGACATCATCTCCATCATCATCATCATCATCTCCACCATCTACACCGCCATCACCACCGCTGCACCTCGTCATCGCTGTAGCAATTCGGGTTAAATCTTGATTGTTTGATAGGGGAAACTCTCCCGGTGTTATTCTATACTTGTTGTAGATGCTATTGAGTGAAACCATTGAACCAAGGTTTATGTTCAGATTGTTATTCATCATCATATCACCTCTGATTGTATTCCATATGATGTCTCGTGAGTAGTTCGTTTAGTTCTTGAGGACATGGGTGAAGTCTAAATGCTAGTAGTGAATTATGGTTGAGTAATATTCAATGTTATGATATTTAAGTTGTGGTGTCATTCTTCTAGTGGTGTCGTGTGAACGTCGACTACACGACACTTCACCATTTATGGGCCTAGGGGAGTGCATCTTGTATTCGGTTGCTAATTGCGGGGTTGCCGGAGTGACAGAAACCTAAGCCCCCGTTAGTATATCGATGCAGGAGGGATCGCAGGATCTCAGAGTTTAAGGCTGTGGTTAGATTTATCTTAATTACTTTCTTGTAGTTGCGGATGCTTGCAAGGGGTATAATCACAAGTATGTATTAGTCCTAGGAAGGGCGGTGCATTAGCATAGGTTCACCCACACAACACTTATCAAAACAATGAAGATTAATCAGCTGTATGTAGCGAAAGCACTAGACTAAAATTCCCATGTGTCCTCAGGAACGTTTGGTCATTATAAGTAAACAAACCGGCTTGTCCTTTGTGCTAAAAAGGATTGGGCCACTCGCTGCAATTATTTCTCTCGTATTTTATTTACTTGTACTTCATTTATCTGCAATATCAAAACCCCCTGAATACTTGTCTGTGAGCATTTACAGTGAATCCTTCATCGAAACTGCTTGTCAACACCTTCTGCTCCTCGTTGGGTTCGACACTCTTATTTATCGAAAGTACTACGATACACCCCCTATACTTGTGGGTCATCACACACCATTGAAATCAACCCCAACCATCAAACCCTAGTAGAACCATAATGATGAACCCTAATACCAATCTTGTGTAGTAATGCACATCACATGCTCCTATTCCACTAAACCCTATTTAGGAAATAATAAACCACATAGTATAGAACCTATTATTGAGTACTTAGTAAAGCAAATATGAAGCCATAGTAAACCTTAATACCTAACTCATAGCATCACCTTGACCATCACTCTTTGATATAATACCTATGATCAGTAACAAATCTACCCATACTTGTTGTATATAGATCCATCCAACTTAAAGAACCTAACTAGTCCCTAATAATGAACTAAATGAAACCAATAGTAAACCCTAGAAGCACATAGCTCCTATAAATAGTAGTTCTTGTTCTTGTATAACCTGTTCTTCAAAAGTTATTCTTTTGAAGTACAAATGTCAATCAAACCATAGAAGCCCATAGTTCTTATGTGAAATACTTACTATTTCTTAATTAACGTGTTCTTCAAAAGTTATTCTTTTGAAGTATAATATAAGTAATCATCAACCATGTCTGTAGAACTTAAAATTGACAACTGTTCTTCACATATTATTCCACTACTATTCTTTGTGTGTATGATTGTTATGATGCATTATATCATTTGTTTATACTATAATGTCATCAACCCTAATAAGAACCTTGTTTGAGAACCATCCTAAAAGTGCAACACACCCTAAAGAAATCTTTTATTCAACAGTGTTGGGCCTCCAAGAGCAGAGGTTTGTAGAACAACAGCAAGTTTCCCTTAAGTGGATTACCCAAGGTTTATCGAACTCGGGAGGAAGAGGTCAAAGATATCCCTCTCAAGCAACCCTGCAACCACAAAGCAAGAAGTCTCTTGTGTCCCCAACACACCTAATAGGTGTACTAGTTCAACGAAGAGATAGTGAAATACAAGTAATATGGATGTATATGAGTGGTAATAGCAATCTGAATAAAATATGGCAGCGAGTAAACATGCAACAAAACAGTAAACAAACGGAGATTCGATGCTTGGAAGCAAGGCCTAGGGATCCTGCTTTCACTAGTGGACACTCTCAACAATGATCACATAATAGGACTACTCTACACCCTTTTGTTGGATGATGAACACATTGCGTAGGATTACACGAACCCTCAATGCCGGAGTTAACAAGCTCCACAATTCAATGTTCATATTTAAATAACCTTAGAGTGCAAGATAGATCAACATAATTACACCAAGAACTAACATAGCATGCACACTATCACCATCACGCCATGAAGGAGGCATAGATCACGTCAACACTATCATAGTAATAATTAACTCCATAACCTACAAGAGATTATGATCATAATCTACGCCAAGTACTAACACGGATGCACACACTGTCACCATTACACCGTGAAGGAGGAATAGAGTACTTTAATAACATCACTAGAGTAGCACATAGATAATATTCAACTAGATCACATAAAGAGAGAGATGAACCACATAGCTACAGCGGAGCCCTCAGCCCCGGGGGTGAATTACTCCCTCCTCATCATGGAGACAGCGATGGCGGTGAAGATGGCGGTGGACGGCGGTGGAGATGACTCCGGGGGCAATTCCCCGTCCCAGCGGCGTGCCGGAACAGAGACTTCTGTCCCCCGAATCTTGATTTCGCGATGGCGGCGGCTCGAAGGTTTTCTCGGGTCTCGTCTTCTCGTCGGTGTTTTTAGGTCAGGGACGACTAAATAGGCGAAGAGACGGAGTCGGAGGGCCACGGGGTGCCCACACCACGGGGGCGCCCTGGCCGCGTCGGGTGTGGTGTGGGGCCCCCTGGCTCCCTCTCGTCTTTCTCCGCTCGGAAGCTTCCGGAATTATAAGGTCCTCGGTCTTGATTTCGTCCGATTCCGAAAATATTTCTTTACTAGGATTTCTGAAACCAAAAACAGCAGAAAACTGGCCTTCGGCATCTCGTCAATAGGTTAGTTCCGGAAACGCACGAATATGACATATAATGTGTATAAAACATGTAGATATCATCAATAAAGTAGCATGGAACATAAGAAATTATCGATACGTGGAGACGTATCAGCATCCCCAAGCTTAGTTCTGCTCGTCCCGAGCAGGTAAAACGATAACAAAGATAATTTCTGAAGTGACATGCCATCATAACCTTGATCATACTATTGTAAAGCATATGAGATAAATGCAGAGATTCGAAGCAATGATGAAGATAATGAGTAAACAAATGAATCATATAACAAAGACTTTTCATGAATAATACTTTCAAGACAAGCATCAATGAGTCTTGCATAAGAGTTAACTCATAAGCAATAAATTCTTAGTAGAAAGCTTTGAAACAACACAAAGGAAGATATAAGTTTCAGCGGTTGCTTTCAACTTTAACATGTATATCTCATGGATAATTGTCAACACAAAGTAATATAACAAGTGCAATAGGTAAACATGTAAGAATCAATGCACACAATTTACACAAGTGTTTGCTTCTAAGATAGAAAGAATAGGTAAACTGACTCAACAATAAAGTAAAAGAATGGCCCTTCAAAAGAGGAAAGCATCGATTGCTATATTTGTGCTAGAGCTTTGATGTTGAAAACATATAGAGAGCATAAAAGTAAAGTTTTGAGAAGTGTTTGTTGTTGTCAACGAATGGTAGTGGGCACTCTAACTACCTCATCAACCAGACTTTCAAGAGCGGCTCCCATGAAGGACGTTATCTCTACCAGCAAGGTAGATCATCCCTCTTCTCTTTTGTTTACACATGTACTTTAGTTTAGTTTTTCTTTATTTATGGATGACACTCCTCCCAACCTTTTGCTTACACAAGCCATGGCTAACCGAATCCTCGGGTGCCTTCCAACATTCACATACCATGGAGGAGTGTCTATTTGCAAAATTAAGTTGCTTACTGATGAATCAGAGCAAAACATGTGAAGAGAATTATTAATGCAAGTTAATTAATTGAGGCTGGGAACCTCATTGCCAGCTCTTTTTGCAAAATTATTGGATAAGCGGATGAAGCCACTAGTCCATTGTGAAAGTCTGTCAAAAGTAAATGACAAGATCGAAAGATAAAACACCACATACTTCCTCATGAGCTATAAAACATTGACACAAATAAGAGGTAATAACTTTTGAATTGTTTAAAGGTAGCACTCAAGCAATTTGCTTTGGAATGGCGGAGAAATACCATGTAGTAGGTAGGTATGGTGGACACAAATGGCATAGTGGTTGGCTCAAGGATTTTGGATGCATGAGAAGTATTCCTTCTCGATACAAGGCTTAGGCTAGCAAGGTTTATTTGAAACAAACACAAGGATGAACCGGTGCAGCAAAACTCACATAAAAGACATATTGTAAACATTATAAGACTTTACACCGTCTTCCTTGTTGTTCAAAACTCAATACTAGAAATTATCTAGACCTTAGAGAGACCAATTATGCAAACCAAATTTTAGCAAGCTCTATGTATTTCTTCATTAATAGGTGCAAAGTATATGATGCAAGAGCTTAAACATGAGCACAACAATTGCCAAGTATCACATTATCCAAGATATTTTAGAATTACTACATGTAGCATTTCCCAATTCCAACCATATAACAATATAACGAAGAGGAAACTTCGCCATGAATATTATGAGCTAAGAACACATGTGTTCATACGAACAGCGTGTCTCTCTCCCACACAAGGATGAACTTATTCAGAGAACTAAGATAACAAAACAAAAATAAAAGCACACACAGACGCTCCAAGTAAAGTACATAAGATGTGACCGAATAAAAATATAGTTTCAAGAGAAGGAACTGATACTTTGTCGATGAAGAAGGGGATGCCTTGGGCATCCCCAAGCTTAGATGCTTGAGTCTTCTTGAAATATGCAGGGATGAACCACGGGGCATCCCCAAGCTTAGAGCTTTCACTCCTCTTGATCATAGTATATCATACTCCTCTCTTGACCCTTGAAAACTTCACACCAAACTTCAAGCAAACTCATTAGAGGGTTAGTGCACAATTAATAATTCACACATTCAGAGGTGACACAATCATTCTTTACACTTCTGGACATTGCACAAAGCTACTGGACATTAATGGATCAAAGAAATTCATCCAACATAGCAAATACGGCAATGCGAAATAAAAGGCAGAATCTGTCAAAAACAGAACAGTCCGTAAAGACGAATTTTAAAATGGCACCAGACTTGCTCAAATGGAAAAACTCAAAACTAATGAAAGTTGCGTACATATCTGAGGATCACGCTCGTAAATTGGCAGATTTTTTAGAATTTTCTACAGAGACTTGTGCCCAGATTCGTGACAGACAGCAATGCTGTTTCTGCGCGATCCCAAATATAACATCAACTTTAACATAGAAACTTTACTTGGCACAAAAACATGATAAGGAGATGTTGCTACAGTAGTAAACAACTTCCAAGACACAAATATAAAACAAAGTACTGTAGTAAAAAAAACACATGGGTTATCTCCCAAGAAGTTCTTTCTTTATAGCCATTAAGATGGGCTTAGCAGTTTTAATGATGCTCTCATGAAAATAGACAATGAAGCAAAAGAGAGCATCAAGAAGCAATTTCAAAACACATTTAAGCCTAACATGCTTCCTATGCATAGGAATCTTGTAAATAAACAAGTTCATGAAGAGCAAAGTAACAAGCATAGGAAGATAAAACAAGTGTAGCTTCAAAAATTTCAGCACATAGAGAGGTGTTTTAGTAACATGAAAATTTTTACAACCATATTTTCCTCTCTCATAATAACTTTCAGTAGCAACATGAGCAAACTCAACAATATAACTATCACATAAAGCATTCTTATCATGAGTCTCATGCATAAAATTATTACTACTCCCAACATAAGCATAGTCATTCTTATTAATTGTAGTGGGAGCAAATTCAACAAAGTAGCTATCAAATATAGGAGGTATATTGTAATCATAATCAAATTTATCCTCCATAACAGGTGGTAACAAAAGACTACTATCATTATAATCATCATAAATGGGAGGCAAAGTATCATCAAAGTAAATTTTCTCCTCAATGCTTGGGGGACTAAAAATATCATGCTCATCAAAGCCAGCTTCCCCAAGCTTAGAATTTTCCATAGCATTAGCAACAATAGTGTTCAAAGCATTCATATTAATATGTTCCATGGGTTTTTTAATTTTCGCATCAAACCATCCATGTCTTAAATCAGGAAATAGAATAAAAAGGTCATTGTTGTCCATTATGCCTAACTAGTGTAAACAAGAAACCAAATGTCGCAATTGCAGAGTCTAAAGGAAATAACTTCGAGCACACACACAATGGCGCCAGAAAAGTACTGTTACCTGGAACCGGAGTATGAGTGCCTTTTACCTTTCCTCCCCGGCAACGGCGCGAAAAGTGCTTGATGTCTACGGGTGCTTCTATTCTTGTAGACAGTGTTGGGCCTCCAAGAGCAGAGGTTTGTAGAACAGCAAGAAGTTTCCCTTAAGTGGATTACCCAAGGTTTATCGAACTCAAGGAGGAAGAGGTCAAAGATATCCCTCTCAAGCAACCCTGCAACCACAAAGCAAGAAGTCTCTTGTGTCCCCAACACACCTAATAGGTGTACTAGTTCGGCGAAGAGATAGTGAAATACAAGTAATATGTATGTATATGAGTGGTAATAGCAATCTGAATAAAATATGGCAGCGAGTAAACATGCAACAAAACAGTAAACAAACGGAGATTCGATGCTTGGAAGCAAGGCCTAGGGATCCTGCTTTCACTAGTGGACACTCTCAACAATGATCACATAATAGGACTACTCTACACCCTTTTGTTGGATGATGAACACATTGCGTAGGATTACACGAACCCTCAATGCCGGAGTTAACAAGCTCCACAATTCAATGTTCATATTTAAATAACCTTAGAGTGCAAGATAGATCAACATAATTACACCAAGAACTAACATAGCATGCACACTATCACCATCACGCCATGAAGGAGGCATAGATCACGTCAACACTATCATAGTAATAATTAACTCCATAACCTACAAGAGATTATGATCATAATCTACGCCAAGTACTACACGGATGCACACACTGTCACCATTACACCGTGAAGGAGGAATAGAGTACTTTAATAACATCACTAGAGTAGCACATAGATAATATTCAACTAGATCACATAAAGAGAGAGATGAACCACATAGCTACAGCGGAGCCCTCAGCCCCGGGGGTGAATTACTCCTCCTCATCATGGAGAGCGATGGCGGTGAAGATGGCGGTGGAGACGGCGGTGGAGATGACTCGGGGCAATTCCCCGTCCGGCAGGTGCCGGAACAGAGACTTCTGTCCCCGAATCTTGATTTCGCGATGGCGGCGGCTCTGGAAGGTTTTCTCTCGTTTCTCTCGTCGGTGTTTTTAGGTCGGGACGACTAAATAGGCGAAGAGACGGAGTCGTAGGGGCCACGGGGTGCCCACACCACAGGGGCGCCCCGGCCGCGCCGGGGTGTGGGGCCCCCGGCTCCCTCTCGTATTTCTCCGTGCTCGGAAGCTTCCGGAATTATAAGGTCCTCGGTCTTGATTTCGTCCGATTCCGAAAATATTTCTTTACTAGGATTTCTGAAACCAAAAACAGAAAACACAACTGGCCTTTCGGCATCTCGTCAATAGGTTAGTTCCGGAAAATGCACGAATATGACATATAATGTGTATAAAACATGTAGATATCATCAATAAAGTAGCATGGAACATAAGAAATTATCGATACGTCGGAGACATATCACACACCCTAAAGAAATCTTTACAACTCATACATCCTAAATCATCAAGGTTAGATTACGCTCGGGACGATTGCATCTCATACTATGCATTATAACATCTTTGCCAGTTCTTTAAACATTGTCCTTACTGATGGTATTTCAGAATTTGGAGTTCTCACGTATCGAAGCTTTTGCCTGCATAATCTTGCAGTCAAGAAAGGCAAGTTCATCGCTTGCTCATGTCATTTGATTATTTTTATCAAATTATATGCAAAGTACTATACTTATCACTCTTGCATGGAAAAGCAAATATTATTTTACAATTATGAATATGACTATGTGGTGGGCAATGGAACCATGGTATGTGATGATTGGTGGAGGTTCCATTGCACGGGTACTATTCATCTAGGACTAAGTACCGTCGGCCATTCTAGCGCCGTACATACGCGTTGACCATAAGATCTATAATGGCTCAGAACCTTCCGCACGCCAACGGACTTGATAGAGCCCGGCAGCGTGCAGGAGGGAAAAGATACAGCTGACTTCCCCATAGCCATTATAGATCTTATGGTCAACGCGGTATGTACGGCGCTAGAATCACTGGACGGCATTGGTACTTAGTCCTAGATGAATAGTACGCTGGAGGCACTGCCGTAGGTTGGGATGGCCTTTAAAATCCCCATCCGGACGTTTGGATGAGAGGCTCTACCGTCTATGAGGGATTGTCCATAGTACACCGGGGTAAAGCCGTATGATCGGGAGATGTCTACCGGGGGTGTACGGATGGACAAAAGGGTGGGTTTGCAGGGTCGCGGAGAAGGCAGTGATTGGCTTGGATCTTACACCTGGCCCCACACCAAGGAAGTGTGGACGAGAACGCGTCTCGGTAAGGTATCAAGGATAAGTTCTCTTATGGGAAAAGTAACGCACCTCTGCAGAGGATACTGAATTGTGACTGTCACTCCCTTCCGGGAAGGGAACTGCGAACGCGGCAGAAAGGAACTCCATGAAGTTCTAGTCAACCTGTGAAGACTGACGGGCATAGTTTTCAGAATAAAATAAACCTTTTGAAGAAATGTTTATGAAAACTTGCATTTGCCTATGACTTTCTGGTCTGTGGCTGTAGCTAGTGCATGGTACACCTATTTCCTAATATGAACTTGTTGAGTACGCTCGTACTCATCCCACTCTTAAATCCCCTGCTTAACTATGGAGGCACCGAAGGAGAATCTACCGTGGAACTCGAAGACAAAGGAGACAACTGCAACAAGTTGAAGAATCCAAACAAAGAAGTCAATGAAGTCAACTTTTGCAGCAACTATAGTGGAAACTTAGACTAGTAATAGAAGGGAGTCTTTCCCTGATCTTAGCACCTAAGTAGCTAGAATTCTATAGCAAGCCTAGTATCTCTGGAGATAGTGATAGCAATAAGTTAGATTACGAGTCGTTCTTCTGGAGCTTTATTTGAAGTTTTACCTCACTGTAAAGTAGGAGGCTGTGTTGATCTTCTGTAAACAGCTTGTGTATCCTTCTATAGACATACCTTGGACTCGCATATGTTTCTGTTGTACCACTCTGAGGGATGTAATATGGGTGGAACGGTGTTTCACTTGTGTTATGTCAACGACTTGTGTACTACACCATGCAGTGGTACACTGGGTCACCGCAGTGGTGATCATGGTGGCCGGCATGGCATGGCATTGGATTTCCTGTGCATAATTCTTGGTCTCCTTGGCAAGCTTGTGTGAGGTGAGGCTGGTGGGTTTGACAAGGTGAGCAAGGTTGGGGAGGGGTAGAGTTAGCATCTTGGATCAATGCCAATATGAGTGACATAAGCCATGTCCTTGGTAGGTCTTGGGTCATGGTGATCATGGCTAGGCTTGATTATGTCAAATGGAAGTTGTTAGGGGTACAATGCACTATAGATGAGCACAAGAGGTGGTACATGGTGGTTGGAAAGTGGTTGTACTTCTAATTTACTCTATGTGATCAACATATGTTACATGCAATGGTCTCATTTGTGTTTGAATTTGGCCAAATTTCTTCATAGATGTGTTCTAAATAATGTTTGGCATCAATTGGTGACATTGGTTTGGATTTTGGAATTGATTTGTGAAAATTCTAAAATTTGGGGTAATCTAGTATCTGTTTCAAAGTTGCCACTTTGCATGCTTCTATTTGAAGTTTGACTTTGAACCAACAAGGTTGACTTTGACTAAGTTGTTCACTTTCATGAGTACAATAGATCTGAGCAAAAAGATTAGAAAGTTTAGTTTAGAAAAAATTAACTAAAGGGGCTCAAAGTGGGTAAGATGTTAAAAATGGCTCATGTGACCATTATCACATGTTGCATAGTTTTGAATTTTCTTTTGATTTGATTTGGGTTTCTTTGATTCAAAAGGTATTCTTTTGAGTTTAGTTATGTTTCCCAACCATTGGCACAAGTTAATATGGCATAGGTTAAAGATTTGCAAAAATAGCCATAACCTTATATGTGAATTTCATGTTTTTATTTTATTTTATTTTTCTTTGACCAAATGTCCTTTTTTTGGGTTCATGGAGTGTTAGATTAAGTTTACTAATGGTTTCCAACCATTTTGGTAAAGTAAATATGGCATAGGCCAAGATTTGCAATTATGGCTATATGTGCCCACATATGCTTTTTCTTTTCTTTTCTTTTCTTTTCTTTTTGTTTTCTTTTTATTTGTTCCTCTTTCATGTTGAAAAGGGTAGGGTTTATGGTTTAGAAACATGTTCCATACATCAAACAAACTATCATGGCACACATCCTACATACTTGAATACTATGCATGTCAAGTGAGGCAATTAAAGTTTTTGTTGGCTCCAATTTTTGGAAAAAGGAAATTCATTTTCTTCTTTGTTTTGAAATTTTGGGATGTTACAGGCGGAACGGGAGAAAGAGAGAGAGAGGGCTCGTCATGCAAGGGAGGATGCGGAAGCGCAAGAAGATGCAACTAAACGGAAGGGAAAATACCTCCGTTGGACTCAGTAGATTCATGTGTTGAACTATAAATCTTTAGAATTTGTTGTTGTGAACTTGTAGGCTCAATGCCACCTATTTGATGAACTTTTGTTTGTATCGTGCACTTTAATCTTGTAAACCTTGAAGTCAGGATTTTATTATTATATGATTTTAAGATCGGAGAATTTATTATTGTGAACATTATTGATTTTTAGATGTTACATGTGTTTTTGAATTGTTAAATTGTTAAAGTTTGAGGTGTAAGATTTTTGCGTGGACAGAAACAGAGAATATGGTAGCGCCTCACATACTGGAACTGCAGTTCGCGCAGCATAGCGCCGTGCGCAGTGGAGCTACTCTATTCTCAGACTAAACCGCGCCAGCCGCTCCCCACGGAAAAACACGTTCGAAACCTAAACACACGAAGCCTGTGGGCTGCTCCCCACAGCCGCCGCCCGCGCCGCCGCTCGCCTCGACCACGCCCGCGCCGCCGCTCGCCTCGCCCACGCCGCCGCTCGCCTCACCCAAGTCCGCGCTGCCAGTCGCCTCGCCCAGGCCACACCGCCGGCTTCTCTCTGCGCGCGCCGCGGCTCCTCCCACGCCCGTGCCGCCCCGCCTCCTCAAGCCGCGCCGTCCCCTCTCGCTTTGCCCGCTCCTCCGTATCTGCTCCAGTGAGGATGATCCATTTGCTTCTTTTAAGTGTTTGGATGTTCCACTATATGATTTGCTAGATGTGAAATAATTTGTGTTTAAATGTTTAGATGGAACTTCTCCACCAACATTATGATCAAGAACACCGTGGGCGGTATATGGAAGATTAAGATGCTTGGCCTTGGTCCGAGCACAAAGGTCTCACCACCGTCTACCATGGCTTTATTTGCAAGACTAAGATCACGGAACAATGGTATCCGGTGATCCCGACCAAATACCTTCTTGAAAATTTCGGCTTCTTTAGCCGTGAACCCCTCTTCATCAAGCTCCTCCTCGGGACCTTCATCCTCCGATTCCGATGCGTAGCATCGGTTATAAGGTATGTCATGGTCCATGTCCTCTTGCGCACAATAAACATCCAAATCACCAACCTCATTGTCATTGGGATCACCCTCGGACCCGTCGCCCTCGTAGTCATCATTATCTTCTTCCATTGCTTCATAATTGCCATTGCGATTCGGGCTTGGTGGTTGGCTGATTTCTTGTTGGGTCATGACATCTTGGGTCAATAGAGGAGGACTACTTGTTGAGATGTCAACATCGGGTTCAACAAACGGGCTCCTACCATGAACTGGGGAGGCATGCCGGTTCAAGTCCAAGTGTGGCCGCGACGATACCTTCTTTGTGGCAAATAACTCAAGAGCCTTGTCTTGCGATTCGGCCACCACCTCCTTGTATGCACTCCACCTTTCATCTGAGTTGAGCTTCATTGTCTTCCAAGGATTGTGCATACCAAAGGAAACATTATACCTTCCCTCCAATTCTATGTCATTGGTTGGGCTCATCCATTTCAACTCAATCCTCACTTTCTCCACAACCTCGGCATAGTTGGGACTTCTTTCAAACACCATCACAACCTCATCGGGGTCTAACTCGACATTGCCTTTCATGAACTCGTCCTTGTCCACATAGTGGACACTCACAATTCTCGCCATCTATAACCAAATTACAACAACCCAAATGCATCAACTATACGTATATTACATTATAACATATGCATTTCAACAATAAAATAAGAAGAT
The DNA here is from genome assembly GCA_030979885.1 of Lolium multiflorum. NCBI lineage: Eukaryota > Viridiplantae > Streptophyta > Magnoliopsida > Poales > Poaceae > Lolium > Lolium multiflorum. Next base: position 142,087,740 of record CM061752.1, read on the forward strand.
AGAATGGTAGCCAAATAGATCTAGGGCTAACCCTAACTACATCTATGTCACCAAATAGATCTAGGGCTAACCATAAACTACAAATCTTACATAGACATCATACAAACCACCAATGGACTATACAACAACAATAGAACATAGAACATGACATCAATTTTTCTAGGGTTACCAAGATTTACCAAAATAGAACCAAAAACATGACATCAATTGGACAAAATGAAGTGGATGAGAGAGAACACCTCTTTGCATCAAGGGGGACCAAAATCCACCAAAGAAATCTTCAGATCTAGGGGATTTTGGGGAATGATTTGAGAGGGGAGAGAGGGGGACGCGCCCTGGCTTCTTTCTGATCGGGGTGTGAGGGGTAAGTGGTAGGTGGAACGGATGGAGGTGGCCCACGCGAGTTAACATATTCCAAATGGTAGCGTCATTGCGAGGGGAGTTGAACTTTAAAAGGGTGGCTCCACTTAGAAGGGAGTTGAACTTCAAAAGGGTAGCGCCCCTAGGAGTGGAGTTGATCTCGCGAATTGTGGACCCAGCCTCGCCACGCTGGCACAAGTTCAGCGCCAGTGGCGCTGGCGCTACGATGAAGAGGGTAGCTCCTCAGGGAAAGGCGCTACTGAAAAGGGTCAGATTTTGAATATTTTACAAAAAGAGGTCGAATCGTGCTAAACTTTCGAAAAAAGGGTCTAATTTGTCGAAATCAACTTTACAACCAGATTCGGTACACGGCTTGGCTGTCGAATGTCGAAACCACCATTTCAAAGAAAGAAAAAAAGTCGAAACCACTAGGCGGCCGGTCGTTTGATCATCTTGCGCAAGAAGTAAAGCCAGGCTCCTCGGATCCGACCGACCGGTCGTCTCACCTTCTTGGACGAGAAGCCAGCCAGCTGGGTGCGGCCATTCCCCACCGCATCTTTTCCGTCTCGTGATTATCGGAACCCAAAAAAATCCAGCAGCGGTCCAGGCTTTCCAACGTTCGCCTCGTCACGCCACACCCACCAGGAACCTTCTCGAACCCATCGCCGCTCCGGTCCCCGGCCCCACCTGTCATCCAGCGCGCCCACCCATTCCGCGGTACCGAAAAACCGAGGGCGGCCCGCACCCCGCGCCGCCTGGCCGGGCCCCACCACCACCGCAAGAACCCCGCTATATAAACCCTGCCCCGCCGATCGCATCGCCATCTCCAGCAGCCGTCCCCATCCCCGATCTGCTTCTCATCTCATCAAATCCTCCGTCCGTCCCAGCTTCCCCCATGGGTAACCACGCCATTCCCTGCTCCTAGATGATCTAATTTTCCCGTTTCCGGTCTCGATTTGTTGCTGATTTGCTGCTGTTTTTCCCTTTTGCTGGATCGATGGATCTCCGTGCTCCGCGCAGCTCCCATCAAGATCGGCATCAACGGTGAGTTCCGATCTGACCCGATCTGGTTTGCTGGCTGTTATTTTGGGGTGATTTCTGATGGAATTTTTGCTTGGTGATGCAGGTTTCGGCCGTATCGGCAGGCTCGTGGCCAGGGTTGCGCTCCAGTGCCCCGATGTCGAGCTCGTCGCCGTCAACGACCCCTTCATCACCACCGACTACATGGTATAGTGTTCGATTCCCCTGATCTGTTTACCCACGGGATTGTTATATATGTTCTCGTGACGGGATCTCTGGATTTATGTCATATCGGTCCTTGTGGAGATTTGGGCGTGGACGGGGATGGTGTTTTTAGATCTGTTATTAGATTGCTTAGATTTGCTATCTATGGAAAATTTCTCGTTTGACTCGTGCGCTAAGCTACTTTATTAGCCACAATTGAACTTGCGATTTACGGAAATCTAGGTTGTAAATAGTGTTGTCGATCGCCAGTTTGTCGATTGGGAATGGTAACTTTAGATCTGTTCCGAAATTGCTTAGATTTGTTCACTCTGGATGTCCTTCTCGTTATGCACTTATTATTCTGCTGTATGGACGATTCCGAGTGCCTTTCGTTGGCGGTATCTGTCTGGTTTACTGTTGAGAATAGTATTGTAATCCCTGGTTCGAGGGACCTAGGAGTCCACTATGTTGTTTCCTTTGTGAAATGTCCCAATTTATGTTATGTTCGTGGTTGCTTTCTGAGCAGTGACCTCCAGTGGTTCAGACATCATCTGTGTAGTCTTTGTGGCAGTTCCCATGCAACATTAGTTGACATTGGTGGTTATATTATGGTGCTGAGCTACACCCCTGTAACTTGCAGACCTACATGTTCAAGTACGACACCGTTCACGGACAGTGGAAGCACCACGAGGTTAAGGTCAAGGACGCCAAGACCCTCCTCTTCGGCGAGAAGGAGGTTGCTGTCTTTGGCTGCAGGTTTGTTACCGTTCAATATGTGGCTATCCAGTTGATTTCCATGTAAGAGCATTACAGGCTCATCATTCAGTTTTATGATTTATGCAGGAACCCTGAGGAGATCCCATGGGCCAGCGCTGGTGCTGACTACGTTGTTGAGTCCACTGGTGTTTTCACCGACAAGGAAAAGGCTGCAGCTCACATCAAGGTACTATATCAGATAGTATCCATTTCTGTGTGGCCTCCTTAACAAATCATGTCTATGTATGTACTAATTGTTGCCCATGATACCATTTACAGGGTGGTGCCAAGAAGGTCATCATTTCTGCTCCCAGCAAGGACGCTCCCATGTTTGTCATGGGTGTCAACGAGAAGGAGTACACCTCTGACATCACCATTGTCTCCAACGCTAGCTGCACCACTAACTGCCTTGCTCCTCTCGCTAAGGTGCTTTAGTTACACTCTGGGCTACTCAATTTAACCACCCATTTTATGGAAACTTGGACTGATAATTTGTTTCTTCCAGGTTATCAATGACAAGTTCGGCATCGTTGAGGGTTTGATGACCACTGTTCACGCCATGACCGGTAAGCATTTACTGGGTTTTAGATTGAGCAAGCACTAAGTTTGTTTCTCTTTCTATGAATATGGTCTGATGTATATAAATTTTGATTTCTATAGCTACCCAGAAGACTGTTGATGGTCCCTCAAGCAAGGACTGGAGAGGTGGAAGGGCTGCTAGCTTCAACATCATTCCCAGCAGCACTGGAGCTGCCAAGGTTAGTATAATTCAGCAGCACAGAAGTGTGTACAGTGTAAATGTGGCATCTGTGTTTATCTGACAGAATTGTATGCTTATGCATTGTGGTTCTCACTGATGTGTTATCCTTTATTTTGATCTTGTTTTGACTTGTTAATCTTTCACAGGCTGTTGGCAAGGTGCTCCCAGTCCTTAACGGAAAGTTGACAGGAATGGCCTTCCGTGTCCCAACAGTTGACGTTTCTGTTGTTGATCTGACTGTTAGACTTGAGAAGGCTGCCACCTATGACCAGATCAAGGCTGCGATCAAGTAAGTAATGCTACCATATAGGTGGTTTGTATATGTTTCTGTATATTGTTGCAGGCTTTAGTGTGTTAGCATAACATATATGTTTTGCTTTGGATGGTTACTGATCTGCTTACATCCTTTCAGGGAGGAGTCTGAGGGTAAGCTCAAGGGCATTTTGGGTTACGTCGATGAGGACCTTGTTTCCACCGACTTCCAGGGTGACAGCAGGTATTTGTCATTGCTGCTTTCACTGTGCAACTTAATGATTATCTGAATCTTCTTAGTTAGCACATACAGACCTACTTACAAGACATCTTACTTCTCTGCTAATGTTTTCACTTTACCAATCACAGGTCCAGCATCTTCGATGCCAAGGCTGGGATTGCTCTGAACGACAACTTCGTCAAGCTTGTGTCCTGGTACGACAACGAGTGGGGATACAGGTTAGTGACCGCTTCTATGGACCCTATGGTACAATGTAATTTTGAATATATACTTCCTTGTGAGAAACCACTTGCTGAATCCTTGTTTCCTCCCTCTGCAGCACCCGTGTGGTCGACCTGATCCGTCACATCCACAGCACCGCCTAAGTGAGCTAAGGAGCTAAGGCCTGAAGATACAGGGGAGTTGTGGTTTGCCCCAGAGAAGAGTGTAGAACTCTTTGCGAATAAATTTTTGTAAGGAATTATGTCAGTTAAAAACATTTGGTTGGATGTAACCCTGATGGTTGGTTGGGTCAGTTATGGCCCGCATTTTGGCAGTATTATGTACTTGCTTAACCTAATGTGTCTTTCACTCTCGGTTTTCTATTGCTCTCTTGATGCACTGCTTTTGTGGGCTTTCTTTTGAAAATTATGTGCCACCTACCGAATTGGTCATACCAAAGAGAATATACCTTCTAAAGTGGCGAGTCATACATGACGATTGTGAGAGTGACAAGCCACTACTTTCATATTTGTCCGTCCAATCAGTCCTTTAAATCAATCCTTAAACCAATCGACAATAAATAGTCACAACGTAGTCCGATTCATGTGCTACGTCAGTAGCTCACCGTTCAAATTTTGTACGGTGTCTGTACATTCTGATTTTGTGCATTTTTATAGTTTTTTTATCTCTATAAATTTGTACAAGTTGCAGTTTCTATGATTACTCATTCCTAAGGAAAATCTGTCTATAAAATTCTACTCCATGATTTCAATTTGTATTAAGACGAAACGTCTGTTGCATGAGTGTGCGGTCCTGCTAGAAAATGTTTAGTAAAGCAATCATTCAAATCAAGCTAGGTGCACGATGCTGCAGAAATATTATTTTTGGCTTGGCACTATACAAAGCATGGCCGGTATGATATTCGGTCCGGTTACCATCGCCAATGGGGACATCAGCTTTTTTGAAGATGTATACGCATTTCATTAGATCAAAGACAAATACACAACACGTACACACCGAACGGTCCAGAAGGACACGCAGACCCGTACACTTTGCAGAAAGCACCCCGAAAAATTGAGAAATTACAAAGAAGAGCTTGGGGCAGCCTGCACCAGATCCCATCCGCCGCTCAACTCCGGCGACGCCATGGCGAACACCGAGAGGAAGAGAGACATAGGCCATCACACCTGAGGTCGACGCAGCTCCATTGCCGCTCAACGGCTTTGTGAACCTCAATTGCGGAGCACAGAACGTGCTCACCTTGTCGCTGATACGGCGCACCCTGTCGACCACGCCGAGGGTCAACGCCGGATCTGCCTGCCTCGAGCCACAAACTCCGCACGGACCATACTCCGCCGGCAAACCCTAACCTACACCTATCTACACGCCGGCCGAAGATCAACGAGTCTTCCCCCCATCCCACGGTCGCCGTGGCGACGCGAGGAGGGGGAGGAAGACCCCGCCTTCAGCGGCGGCGGATGGAAGGAAGCGAGTCGCCCTCCTTTTCGCCTCTCTCAGTACTGTAGAGGAAAGGATAAGGGAGGGGAAGAGTCCTGGGGACATCAGCTTGGACCTCTTCATGCGCGCAGTCGCGCTCGGTCACGACGCAATATGGACCAAAGGGCTTACCAGGACCGAGCGCGACTGCGCGAAGGTCACGCGACGCAATTTCCCGCCGCCGCCGTCCCTCTCTCGCTTGTCCCTTGACCCTGTCCGTCATCGCTGCCCTGGCTGCCTCCCCTTTACCGGCCTCCCTCTGCGGCTCTGCACTTCTGCGGGCTTGGGGGTGACGGTCGCTCGGCGCTCAAGCGGGTGGGCTCGATCGCCGATCGGCGATGTTTTTGGGCTCACACCGACGCGTTTCAAAAATAGCCGACGTGTTTCTTAGCCCAATAAAATCGCCGGCAACTCCCTTGCCAGCCTCTACGCGGAAGATTCGAGTTGGAGGCGTCAGCAATCCTGTTCACTTAGGATTTCGAGTTGGGGGCCTCGGTGATGTTTTTAGGCTCACACCAGCGCGCTTCAAAAATAGTAGGCATATTTTTTAGCCCAATAAAATCGCTTGCAACCCCCTTGCCAGCCTCTATGCAGAAGATTCGAGTTGGGGGCGTCAACAACCCTCTTGGCAGACAAAATCGCCCATTATCCACCCGCTCCGCCCCCTCCTGATCGGCCTCCCACCTCTTTGAATCGCCACCGTCGCCGTGTCCTCCCATTTCGCAAGATCATCGCAACACATTTTCCCGCGATGTTTGATTTTCTGTTTTTTTAGTTCACGAGTTCAGTTTGTAATCTGCGCGGTGACTAAAACCATCTAAACTGAATAGTGGGAGACAAATTCCGGCCTTTTCGGTTCGGAGAAATACGGGCTATGCTAGAGATGCTCTAAGCCACTCTATTCTCTTTCTATTGTAAGGGACGGAGCCGCCATTTACCTCCACACATTGAGGCCTCGTTCGTTTCATCCCAAGCCAGCCGGGATCGGGTCGAACCCGCGTGGATTAGTAGGGATCAGACTCACGGTGGTTTAATCCCGACACTCTTGTAAGATGTGGTCGGTTAACCCCGTCCAGAATTCGACCCCGCCTTGTAAGATGTGGTCTTCCTCCGGACTTGATCCGTGAGGCTCTTTGTAATGACTTTTTGATTATGGATCAATAAATAGTACGTGTTAAATTCAAAAAATTCGACCCCGCCTTATTTCTCCCCAATCCCCTTTGTTTAGCCGGGAAATGCACACACAACCCTTAGCCCGTGGAACACATCCCCGAACCGGTACGACTGTCTCGTCTCCCTCTCGCCCCGATCTATTTCTCTCTGGCGATCTGGAAAGGTCGGCGGCGCGGTAGCGCGGCGGTGGGGGCTGACGAACGCCAGCGTGTAGCCAGTTTAGCAGATCAAGGACGCGTGCTTCTCACTCCCTCCTCCCTCTCCAACCGACGGCAGAGCGACCAACCGAGCAGCGCGAGGTAAATCCAGCGGGAGAGGAGTTAGAGCATCCCCACTCGTTGGCGCTCCCCACGCCCAAATCCGGCGAAATATTCGTCCGGATTGGAGGAAGATTTGGCGTGGAAGTTCCAGTCCCCCAGAAACCCCCAACCTCGACCATTTGACATATTTCAAACAAATTTAACATAAAATTTAACAAGTTCGGCGACCAAGAGTACGAAAATTGAAACAAATTCGGCGATAGTCATCGCGTATCACCGGAGCTCCATACGCCATCCTCATAGCCACCGTGTACTTCGGACGAAAATCCAACCAAACCAGTGCAATCCGCCTTGCATCAAGTAGGGATCAAAGTCTCGGATGGCATACACAATTTGCGAAATAGCTTTCTGCTCATCCTGAAACGACGGAAAACACTCTCACCGTGCAATGGATTGTCGGCGAAGTAGTCGGCGTACAACATGCAGCCCTCCATTCGTTGTCTCGGCTTGCACTTCCGGCGACCTGGTGCCGACCCACCACGTCGACCAGTTGCCAGCCCGGCGTACATGCTTGCCAAGCAACCGAGGATCATCATGTGCTCGTCGTCTTGGCGGCGCTGCCATCTCTTCTTGCATAAGCTCGACGAACATCTGCTCCTCCTCTTCGTCCGAGTCCATGCGGCGAGGCAAATGGACGAACACCGACGGGCGTGGTCGAGGCAACCCGAGCCGCGAGCGACGAGGAGCAGGCCAAAGTCGGAAAACAGGCCGGCGGAAGAGCGGCGGATAGGCCGTCGTCGAAAGACGGCGGAATATAGGCAGTGGGAAGGAGGGCGGAATCGGGCAACAAGACGGCGGGGTGGCCGGCGGCGAGAGAGATACGAGGGTGGCGGTGGGGTTCGTGTGTCGACTCACCGACGATCGGACCCTTCCCGCTTTTTACTCGTCCGAGTCCGATAGGTCCCCGGGGGGCCGGGGATGGCCTGGGATCGCCGGATGAATTTAGGCCCAAATCCGGACGAAAACGAGGAACCGGGAGCGCGACTGGACCGAATTTCGTCGTCCGGATGGGAAAAACGTCGCTCGGGAACCTCGTCGGGTGGACGAGTGGAGATGCTCTGACGGGGGATTCGGGAGATCTGTTGGGGTTCCCAATCTCTCCCGTGGTTCTGAACCCGCGCAACCGGACGAGGCCTGAGAGTTCGGCCGGGTGTGTTAAATTCCAGCGGGCCTAGTTCACATATCCCTCTGGGCTTCTGAAGCACTCAGCCTCAGTCCACAGTTAGCCCATTAATCTACAGCCCATAGAGGAGAGATCAGGACTGAGGATGGATCGTTCCAGCGACGAGCGAACCGCTTCGCCGCCGCTTGCCTCCGCCTCCGCCGCCGCCGCCGCACTGCCCTATGTCTCCCCCGGCCTCTGCTGAATTGCTTCGTCGCCGCGTTCCACTCCTGCTCGTCGCGCCGCTGTTATCCACAACAGGTGATGATTTTTCCCAACACCCAGACCCCAATCCCCATCAATCATAGTAGTCTCTATGACCTCCACCTCCATTTCCATCCTGTCTTCGCGATTGCTGACTGGTAATGTTTACCGAATCAAACGCATTGATATTTCACTAGAACTAATGTTTTTCCTCTTATGTCATTGTGGTCTATTCTAGGGATTAGGAACCAGATCCAGTAGCACTGAACAAAAGAGACCCTCTATTGAGTTGATTCCCACGATGGTATGGGTCCATATTGCTTGATCCTGAACTCTTGAAACTAATTGAGGACTCGGTGAAGAAAAATACAGTTGATACTAGAAGGAAGTATCTGCGATTGGCTATAGCTTCATCTTGCTACCGTCAGCTATTATTGTAGACTCTGATATTCAGCACTTGGTTTTGCTATTTTCTGCTCCCACCACCTGATGCATTCACTGAGTCTCTGGCGCTGCCATGGTGCTGTGAGAGCCTTGCAATTACTCCCTTCTTGTAGGTTGTCATTATCATCGCTTACCCACGCAAGCCAAGATCTTAACAGCATCGAGCTCACCGTGGAGGAAGAAGCATCAGCATCACAGATCAAGAGTTCCCTCTTGAAGGCACGCAATGGGACTGTGCAGAATTTGGTTCAGTCCCTTGGGGTTGACTGTCCGGCAGTTCAGCTTACAAGTAACATTGTGGATAGCTTGCTATTTAAGTTTGGAGATGACTGGAAGTCTGCATTGGGTCTCTTTCAGTGGGCACAGTCGAGGGACAACTACAAGCACACTGCATATGCTTGTAGTAGGATAATTGATTTGCTTGGGAAGATGAGGCAGCTCGACCAGATGTGGGATCTATTGCCTGACATGCACTGCAGAGGGCTTTTGACTGTTGAGATATTTGCGAAGAGCATCAGGAGGTTGGCAGGTGCAAGGAGATGGAAGGATGCTATTATGTTGTTTGATAAGCTGGATGACATGGGTCTGGAGAGGAATACAGAGACGATGAATGTTCTGCTTGATGCACTTTGCAAAGAAAAGAAGATTGAAGTAGCACGCCAGGTCTTTCTTGTGCTCAGTCCGCCCATCCAGCCTGATGCATACACCTTCAACATTTTCGTCCATGGGTGGTGCAGTGCACGTAAGATCGATGAGGCAAAGTGGACAATTGATGAGATGAAATCTCGCGGATTTCCGCCTTCAGTTATCACATACACCGCTCTTCTTGAAGCTTACTGTAAGCAAGAAAAATTTAGGATGGCCTATGAAGTTCTTGATTCAATGTGTTCCGAGGGATGTCATCCCAACGTCATCACTTACACTATGATGATGACCTCATTGGCAAAATGTAATATGTTTGAAGATGCTCTGAGTATATCTCACAGAATGAAGTCATCTGGCTGTAAGCCCGATACACTATTCTACAATTCCTTGATTAACTTGCTGGGTAAAGCTGGTCATTTGTGTGAAGCTTCCCAAGTATTTAAGGTGGAGATGCCAATGAATGGTGTGCCGCACAGTTTGGCTACCTATAACACCATGATATCAATCTTCTGCCAGAAAAACCGAGATGAAGATGCTCTGAATGTGCTGAAAGAAATGGAGGCACAGTCTTGTAAGCCTGATATTCAGACATACCGACCACTTCTCAGACTGTTTTTAAACAGAAGAGGCCAACATGGCACCATTCGGAACTTGTTGGATGAATTTGTCAATAAACATAGTCTAGGTTTAGATGTTGATACATACAGCCTTCTGATCCATGGTCTTTGTAGAGTTGGTGAGACTGACTGGGCATATCAACTGTTTGAGGAGATGGTTGGTAGTGAAATAGGACCTAGGTATAAAACATGGGATTTGCTTTTGAGTGACGCACAAAGCAAAAACATGGAGCGGCGTGTTGAAAAGATCCGGCACTACATGAATTGCTTTGGCATTTAAGCTTAGATAAATGAGATGAAATATATTCTCCTATATTGTGAAAACATGCAGCCTGTTTGTTGAAGTTTGCAGTCTTCTGCTCTTTGAAAGTTTGCTTTTATCTACTCTATGACTTGCTTTGGCATTTAAGCTTCAATAAATGAGATGGAGTATATTCTCCTATATTGTGAACACATGCAGTCACTTTGTTGAAGTTTGCACTCTTATGCTCTTAAAGAGATTACTTTTTTTTTGAGCTGAAAACTGTAGGGGAGGCCCCGACAGTAAAATTTTATTAAAAGAGATAAAATATGTACAAGAGGAGAAGAAAGGAGGGAATGTACAAAAGGGCCTAGCCCTGGGCATAACCCAAAGAGAACTACAAAGCGTCTAGCCAAGCTAAGAGAGGGGTTTTTTGGTCATCCTTCATTCTGTAAGAGAGAAGGAAGAGGTCCCTCTTAAAAGAAAAGGACCAAGCTCTAATAGAAGGTGTTACATTGTCAAAAATAAAAGCATTCCGTTGCTTCCATAAATTCCAGGTGGCAGAGGCAAACACTTCAAAGAAGAAAGGCTTCCTAAAAATTCCTCGTGCAGTAGCAAACATCTGAGAGAGTTCCATGTTGTCTTTAAAGAGATTACTTTTATCTATTCTATGACTTGCTTTGGCATTTAAGTTTAAATAAATGAGATGGAATATATTCTCCTATATTAGGAAAGCACACAGCCTGTTTGTTGAAGTTTGCAGTCTTATGCTCTTAGAAAGTTTGCTTTTATCTACTCTATGACATCCTTTGGCATTTAAGTTCAAATATCTGTGCTGGAACATATTCTCCTATATTGTGGAAACATGCAGCCAGTTTGTTGAACTTTGCAGTCTTATGCTCCTCGAAAGTATGCTTTTATCTACTCTGCTGTGGCAACTATTGCCCCAAGTGCAGGTCCCTCCAGCTGAGTCATCTTGCAAGCTAAATTAAGCCTCACCAACCGATCACCACTTACCAATTATTAGGAAACTATTAAAATTAAAACTAGGACAAAGTCACCGTCGCATTCACAGGTGACTGCAGAAAGGGAGGCACCAAAGAAGAAATTGAGGAAGATGAGCAAGGATGCTAGCACGGCCCCCCTCCTCACTCCTTACAAGATGGGAACGTTTGATCTCTCCCACAGGTCTGCATTTTCCTTTCTCCATCTCTCTCCTTCTCTTTGTGAACTGAGAAAGTTTGATTGAATGGTTGAATTTTGTTTCCTAAAAAAAGGAAAGATGATGCATTGTTGTTACCTTTGGATGTTTTTTACCTCACAATGTGTGGGAGCTTTCAGCACTGGGTACACCCTTTATTTGGATATCATTGCACGACTTGAAAAAGAAAACCTGGCAAGAGCACTGAGCGTCGGGGCACCGGTCTCTCCATTCCATGTGGGGATCTTGTCCCAGACTGCATGGCAAATGGAAGCATAAGTGCCTAGTCTGCAAAGTCGCCGTCTCGTAATTTTCTTAGGTTATGAAATAATTATTCATGTGAGCGAGCAAATCCATGTTGGGGTCTAGTTCCCATGTGCCAATCCAGTCAGCATGTTCCTGACGGTGATAGCAATTTGCAAGTAGGTGCATTACACCACGGGTGCAATTTACTTACTCTTGGAGGCTTGTAATTTGTAGTACAGAAGAGGAAAATAAGTTCCGGGATTTTGAATCACACAAATAATGCCTGTGCCTGCACTGCATCATATGCTTGCTGAGTGTGGCGTTGCTGCATTCAGAAATAGCTAGATAATGAACAATTAACAAACTAGAGAGAGGGAGAGATACATGGTGAAGTGTTTTGCAAGCTAACAAAGCTCGAAGGGGTATGGTAGGCACTAGGCACTAGGCACTAGGGCTGACCTGAACGATTTCCATTTAACATTACAGTGCCAAAAAATTGAACTGAAGTGCTTAAAGGGGAAATTTACACCATAACTGTGAAACAATGTGCTCTAATCTCTAAAAGAGATTTACGGCACAAGTTTGAGTGGCGGCATCTTGAAACAACTAACTTGGAAGGCCTTATTGTTGTGCCTCTTCTCGATATTCTAAACTACTACCGTAATAATTGTGCCTCGTGGTTTGCCATTGGCTTGGAGAAGAGAGCTTTGTCCAATGATCCACGGCGGCAGAGTGATCCTGAGTATGTTCCTCAACACAGAAAGCACACGAGGCATTGACTGGAATATGTCGACACATCAGGATCAAGTCTAGTGATTTTTCTTTCCTGAAGTCTATGTCAATGGCTACGACCTAGAAGTAGCATAATATTCCACCACTTCTTATACACGATGATCTATTTTGTTCCTGAGAGCTTTCGTTTCCTGTTCAGGGTAATTTTTTCACCACTGACAAGGACGCGATCCTTCGGTAATGTTCCTCAGCCTCATGCCATACTATATTATCGACAGAGAACAAGCAAAGGAGGCCTTTTGATTGCTGAGGCCACTGGACTCTCAGACACTGCTCAAGGGTGTGCATGCTAGATCCCTGGACTGTGGCTTCTTGAGATCTCAGTTGTCATGTTCAATTTCTTCTTCTTCGCAATTGTATCATTTCTGAAGATGGAATGTGTCATGTATGCATGCAAGGTACAAAGATACTCCTGGTATTTGGACAAAGGAGTAGGGGGGCGTGGAAGCCAACTGTAAATGGTCTTCATGCGAAGGGCAGGATAATTTTCTGTCAGATTTGGCATGTTGGAAGAGTCTCTGTAGTAAGTTCACTAACTCCTATATAATCTTGTTCTCAGGCTAAATTTAACTGTAATTCGGTTAATCCACAAGCAGAAAGATTTCATATTGGAATCTTAGCTTACTTGTTTTTCTCTCTCCATGTTTTGGTTTCCTTATGTTTCCGTTGGGTTTCATATCTAGCCTACCCAACTTGCTTGGGCAAAAGGTTTTGATGTTGTTGTCGTAGTATTTGGGCTATACATTCTGTAGAATCTACCACAATTTAATGGTATCTGTTATAAATGGAAATGCTTCTGCAATATAGTCCTTTTTATTTCTTGTACCATACCAACACTTGTCTGATGTGTCTATGCAGCTTATCAACAACAAACAACATCAAAAGGACTGCAAGTCACTAAAGCCCCGATTTCAAGCACCAGTAAGTCACTAAAGCCTGTGGTGATAGGCGATCACACAATGGTTACTTTCTCAACTCCTAGGCCAATAGAGACTGATGAGATCCCTTTGGTCATAAATGACTTCAGGGTAGCTGCTAGAAATGCAATTGAAGCTGATAACTATGTCTTCCCTCTTTCATCATAGAAATGATACACTTGCCTATCACACAAACTAGTATCGGAAGAAACTTAGCAGGAAAAAGGTTCTTATGTGTTCAAGATCATCCTAGCTCCCAAGGAAAATGAAAACCTAACCTCATTGTTTTGTGTGGTGTATAGGATTTGATGATGTTGTGGTACATGGGGCTCATGGTTATTTGATTGATCAGTTCTTCAAGGACCAAGTCAACGACCACACCGACAAATACGGCGGGAGCTTACAGAATCGCTGCAGGTTTGCACTAGAAGTAGTCCAAGCCGTGGTCTATGAAATTGGAGCTGAAAAGATTGGGATGAGGCTCTCTCCCTTCGCAAGCTATGCGGAATCATCAGACTAACCCAGAAGCTCTTGGCCTGTACATGTCACACACACTGAACAAGTTTGGGATCCTGTACTGCCACGTGGTGGAGCCACAGACGGTAACGTTCCGTGACAAGACTGAAAATCTCCACAGCCTCCTCCCCATGAGGGATGCTTTCAAGGGAACGTTTATAGTAGCCGGTGGCTATGGCAGGGAGGATGGGAACACAGCAGTCTCCAATGGCTATGCCGAATCTGGTTGCGTGTGGGTGGCCGGGCGCTTGTTCTTGTCCAATCCTGACCTGCCTCGGAGGTTTGAGATCGATGCTCCTCTGAACAAGTACAATAGAGATACTTTCTACATCTCTGATCCAGTTGTTGGATACACTGACTACCCATTTCTTCCGTCCGATGTCTAAATGACCCGTCCTGGGATGAGCTTGATTACTTATTCTGAACAGCTGCTTGTTGTATCGATCGTATTGGAGAAATAAAGTCATTGTTTGAGTGCTTAGTCCTTATGCGTACTGAAAAAATGTATGATCATGGCGGTTCAAGAATAGCATCTGAGAAGTACAGAAGCAGTCACTTATTTACTTATTTCTGAAGCATAGCTTTTGGTCTGAAGCAGCATGTTTACCCTCTTGCTCGCACATCCACATGTGTTCCCTAATGAGTAAGGTTCTGATTTGCTGAAAATATCTTACTGCATTCAAAATTAAATTGGAGCAACAGAAAACTATACTCGGAGCCAATGACATTGATGTGGTTACTTTTTCAATCGTCATGCTAGCAGCTCCTATCTGATTGAATGAATGGATACCGAGAAACGTTCATAATTCAGGGTCACTGCTAGGAAACGCTTAGCAAAACAGATATATACCATCGTTAAATTCTACAGTCTGAACTGTAAAACCTAGTCCTAGAGAACGAGTTGGTGTTAAAATAAGTACTCCGTACATCAATCCCTGTAGTTGACCCAATCTGCATTTCACTTGTCATTGGAATATGCTACTGGTATACTCAGGTAAAAAAAAAATGGTTCACAACCCCAGCTTATCATAAAAGCAGTTGTGTTCATGATTTGACATGAATAATCTGTGGCAATGGAATCTCTCGAGTTACTGAAGAAACTTGTTGCGACTTGTCCAGCAAGGAAAATTTTAAAACTGGAAAAGACGAGGCCTGAAAAAAAAAGCGACATGATTTGACATGAATAATCCGTGGCAATGCAATCTCTTGAGTTACTGAAGAAACTTGTTGCGACTTGTCCAGCATTTCGTCTTGTAAGCAAGGAAAATTTTAAAACTGGAAAAGACGAGGCCTGAAAACAAAACAAAAAAAGCGACCACGCTGGGACTCGAACCCAGAATCTCCCGCTCCGGAGGCGAGCGCCTTATCCATTAGGCCACGCGGTCATCTTGTTGCTTTCACTGAGCAATATTACTACATACCTATAAGGCTGTAAAATTGGAAACGCACATGGGTTGATTCATCCAGTATATATAATGGAAAGAGATTCTTACTACCAGAGCTGAATACTAAGAGGTAGATATAGATAGCTCATAGTTAATTGATCCAGTATATAACAAGCGCTGATTCTTAATTTCTTACTATCAGAGTTGATTGCGGTTAGTAAATCGATTAGTATTGCTTTGGAACCCAATTCATTACCAGTGCATATTTTATACCAAAAGAAAAGCATGAAAGAAGATTACCCTACTTATTAGTATATTCAATACTATCGGTTCCAACAAAAATTACAAAGCTACGACATTTTCTGTTCTGAAAGCAACTGCAAATTCGATACAAGAATTTACAGTACAATTTTGCCAGTTTATATCCTAAAATTCCAATTGCAAGCTTGTCATTTATATGCCCTAAAATCAAAGTTACGGGATACAACTCAAGGAAGATCAGGTACATCAAACTATCAGGAGCGATGTTCTAACAACGCAACACATCATCTGACGACAAAGAGAGAAGAAAGAAACTAGTATATAGCCACATAGTTATTCCTTTTTGGCAGCAACCTTGCTCCCAGACTTCGCCGACACCGAGAAGAGCTGGGTGTACTTGTGGTGCCTGATCACCATGATCATGACGAAGGTGTTTGCAGCCAGGAAAACGAGGCCTGCGACCCAGAGCTGCACGAAGACGTTTCGGCCCTTGAATTCGAGCAGGTAAGCCCACATGAGCCAGTGCAGCTGGGACCCCATCCACACCAGCATGCAGACCAGGCCCTTCCACCTCAGCTTCATCCTTGTCCAGGGGAGAATGAGGGGCAGAAGGCAGAAGAACCACACAAAGTACTGCGCTGTCATCACCTGCTCATCAACAAAGTATCGATCAATATTTCAATGAAGTGGAGTTTCCCTAACAGGAAATGTACGAGACATCTTACCTTGTTGAAAGCAACAAATGCAACTGTTTGGAGAAACAGGCAGAATGGAAGATCCCTAGAAAACCGCAAGATGAGTGCCAATTGCACGATCAGCTGCGGCAGAAATGAAGCAAGCTTCTGTATGCTCGAGAACCCTTGCTGATGGTGCAGATATATGTGATAGAAATATATCGAGAAATTATGTCTTGGATCAGTCCGAGTAAGATGGTAAAGTAATGCTTCATTTAGAAAGTCCCAGCCATAGAGGTAGAAGAAAACACCGGTCCAAGCAAAGAACATAGATCCTGAGAATAACCCAAACAGTATAGTGTTTCTTGTTATGAGGCTACTAAGAAAAATCCATAGACTGGCCAAGAGTGATGTTGGTTCTTCCACATTTTCACTGGTTTTGTCACTTTGTAACTGTTGTTTGGAACTCCACTGTGTTAGGATAGGCCTTCCAGCAGGACCGGCATAATTCTTGCCAAGAACTATAACGAAGGGTACAGCATATATAATTGGGTATATTCTGAAATGCACAATCAGCCCATACCAGAATGCTGCTTGCAGGACTCGACCTACAATACATAATCAAACTATAAGATAGCCATGCAAATTTTTTACAAACAAGAATACTTTATTTTCGAATATTCTTACTGCATTTGACTATAATACTGGTATATTATTCATCATATCATACAAATAAGCTAAGGAGTAAATGGTACGTAAATTATTTGGGAACTTGCAGGAAGCGAATCATTTGCCTCACAAGTGCCACTTCTCTAGCTAGATTACGAAGCTGAATGTCTGCCTAAAGGCACAGACTCAAACAAATGAAGAAACAGATAAGAAGACACTGAGATGACAACATTAATATTAACAATGGAACACCTGAATGCTGAAGCAAAGGGTACTCGAGCTGTTGCTCACCAAATACTAATGACTTCTAAGGAGAAATATACAACAGGTAAGGAGACTACAACTATGTATACAAAGTAAATTATTTGGGTTTCTCTAGCGCTCAGTCTACTGAGCCCTAGCTTAGAGCTCAGTAGGGCGATGCTTCCGCGCTGCCGCGACGCCTCGCCGCCCCGTCAAAGCTCCTCCTGCGCTGGTCCACCGCCGCCCAGGCCATCCCTCTAAGCCCCGCCCCCTTCTTCTCCGGCGCCGGCACCCTGCACCCCCACCCTAACCCTAAGATCTATCCTCGCCGTCGCCATCTCTGCCGCGGCCAGCCGCGCCGTCACCGGCTCCGGCTCGGCGGGCATTCCCCTGCCCCTCTCTCCTCCCGGTCGGTGGTTGCAAGGTAGAAGACGACCACAGGCGCACGAATCTTAGCGCGATTTCAACGGATGTAAATTCTACTGAGCTCTAACGTAAATCTCACTTTACTGAGAATTAGCAAAACCGAAATTATTTCGTATATTTAGTTTTATAGGAGTGAACTTGATCTAACAGACAGACTACTAGTTGCTAAATATAGCTTTACAGAAAATATAAACATAAGTAAATGCCATCATGGGATAAACTAAGTATGTATAAATTCAATCGAGTTGTCTTTCACAACTACCATATCCCTACCTTTTGCATTCACAAAAGAAAACCATACATTTTGAATATGCACAAACCAACACAGCTGTAAACTATGCACTGGTCCATCACAGCACAGGTTGACACACCCCAAACAAACCTTCATATCTAATGGCAACTAGCGAGTTCATAAATGTAGCAGTTACTGAACATACATCGGAATTGAAAAGGGATTCAGAGCTTACACCCTTCATCAAGCATATGAGGACCCAGAGCACGGCGGCGCAGACTATGGGCTCGCAGTTCCCCCTGGTGCCAATGGTGAACGTGAAGGGGTTGAACAGCCAGGCCACCACGGACCAGATCCGCGTCTTCTCCGGGACCCCCCGTAATCTCAGAATGGTGTCGATGAACAACCCAACGAGCAAATCTGCACAACAACTTCATTGATTCATTGCTTGACCTTCACGAAGATTCCATCGAGGGTAGTGACAGGAGGGCTACTAACCTGCGGCGGAGAAGATTAGCTTGCCCCAGGCGGGGTGGAGGAGCGAGTTGGGGAGTAGGAGGAAGGCGAGGAGCGGGGAGTAGCGGTAGGTGGCGCGCGCGAACGGGGAACCCCCGGCGGCGACGGAGGCCGCCGCGTCGGAGAAGACGAGGTAGTCCACGTCCGTGTACCGCACCTCCAGGTGGGCATCCTGCCACTCCCCGTACGCCACCAGCGCCACCCGCAGCGCCGCCGACGCCGCCATCACCCGCCACCGGAGAGTTGCCGTCGTCGCGGCCATCGCGGGAGCAAGCCAGATCTCGCGGGGCAGTTCGATATTTTTGGAACCGCTCACAGGCGCGCCTGGAGAAATTCAGCCGTTGGATCAAAACGAACGGCCAAGATCGTGCTCAGTCTGCGGGCTGTTGGCCCCACGTGTCAGACTAGCGCCTTCGTCGCGTCACCCCCAGCGAGGAGGAGGATTCGATCCACTT
Source organism: Lolium multiflorum (assembly GCA_030979885.1). Taxonomy (NCBI): domain Eukaryota; kingdom Viridiplantae; phylum Streptophyta; class Magnoliopsida; order Poales; family Poaceae; genus Lolium; species Lolium multiflorum. The sequence goes on from CM061752.1 coordinate 142,106,370, forward strand.
CGCTTTCCTCCGCCACCCACCGCCGAGCGCAACCATGGCGACGCCGCCGTCCGTCGCCCCTGCCGCGCTCCGGTGCCCGGGGGTCCACGTGGGACGCGGCCTCCTCCCGCGCTCCGCCGGCGACCCCTGCCCGCGCGCCGCCCTCCCTTTAAGGTAAAATCAGAGCCTAGATTTTCCTCTTCCTGGTCGCGCCGTCTAGGTCTCGGAAGCCTCTCTTCCGTTGCCATCCTTTGCGTATGGTCCAATCGCGATGGAGGAGGATCGCCGATCACGACCCGTTCGGATGGCCTGCTGATTTCCTCGCGCTCCGAAAGATTCGTTGCTTGTTATCAATGACAATTAATCAGGTTAATTGTGCATTGGCTAATAAAAACGGAAACGATCGTTAAATACAATCAGGTTAAAATATGCGCCGGAGTGAGTTGATAGGTTTCAACCTGAAGTTGTGTATTCGGTGGAATCGAGTTGGTCTTACCAAATGAGCTATACTGTGGTAGTAATATCTTGCACCTGTTCTTGCTTAGGCAGGTTAGATGGGCTGTCATTGAGGAAGTGCCGACGTGCAGGCGCTGGCGCCGTGTTGGCCACGAGGAGCCCTGGTTTGGGCAATGCAGAGAATCTGCGGGAGGTGCGATCTTGCAAGGACAATGTGACCCTGATGTAGATTAGTTAAACTCGCCATGCCATGGAGCTTGCATTGATGATTTGTTTTGGTCACGCTGCAGAGTTCTAGCTTGTCTAGGAACTGGGATTTAAGAAGACAGATCGGTGATGAGCACGGTGTTCTCATAGAATGCAGGGATGTGCATAAGTCCTTTGGGGACAAGCATGTACTGCAAGGCGTCAGCTTCAAGGTGAGTTCTCCTAGGAACCTTTACACCTTTACATTTTACACCACTTACTGACTGTATTGGTTCAGTACCTGTCGGGCTATGTTTGAAACGGATTATTGGACTAGGTCTTAGATGGTGTGTTCAGTTGCATCTTCGGATGAAGTGCATGGTTACTAACTGGTCAAATAATGTTGTGAATATGTATATATAGATTTTGTGATTCATGCTATATTTCTGTTACATTGCACATAGTTCCCACACTCCAGTCACTTGTTCTTTACCTTTTCCATACTCTCCACAGAGTAGTACTGTGGGTCCTAGTTACTAGCTTAATTTCTGCTTTGATACTTTTTGGGTTATATTAGCTTTTACTCTGCAGTTTCAGTTATGATCCAAAATCATACTTGTATTATTTTGTAGATTAGACACGGTGAAGCTGTTGGAATAATCGGTCCTTCGGGAACTGGTAAATCAACTATTTTGAAGGTTATGGCCGGCCTTTTAGCTCCCGACAAGGTTGTCCTACTTTCTTAATTTATCTCTATTGCTACGATACTTTCGAGGAGGTCCAAATTCGATCTGATACTGGTGGTCATTGTTATGGTTATTTCTGCAAACAATGAGCAGGGCGAGGTCTTCATCTGCGGAAAGAGAAGACATGGCTTAGTTAGTGATGAAGATATATCAGGTCTCCGGATTGGCTTGGTATACTTCCTAATTATATCCATGCAATTCGTGGAATGGAATGGCTTGATTATCTTCTCATCCAGATATTCATGAAAATTTAAACAAAGTTCCTTATGCAGGTGTTTCAAAGTGCGGCCTTGTTTGATTCTCTCAATGTTCGTGAAAATGTTGGATTTCTTTTGTAAGGAACTGCCATTCCAGATTCTTTGAGAGCACTTAGTTTGCAAGATTGATCTGATGTCTGTTTTCTCTTTTCTTTGCTTTTAGGTATGAAAACTCCAACTTGCCTGAGGAGCGAATAGGTGAACTAGTGACAGACACATTGGGTGCAGTAGGCCTAAAAGTAAGTTAAGCTTTTGTCTTCTTAAAATTAACCCTTTCCTCCAGTGGCAGGCGTTGCAGTCAGAAACATCCTTACTTGGGATATTGCTTAGTACTTGTGTATCTGATATCTCTATTTTATTTATATTGTGAAGAAAACATAGTCTAAATTGTTATTACTTTTTCGAGAATACGCAAAAGGCTTGCGTAGTTGCTTCTCGATGTATTGAATAGGAAAAAAATAGGTTCAAGCCAGGAGTAGAGTGCTAAATTGCTTTTATTAGATTTGATAAGACCATAAGAGTATTAGTTTCTTGCAAGTACTTGATTGTAGTACCGATACTCAAATTATCTGTGCAGGGTGTCGAAGAACGAATGCCATCTGAATTGTCAGGTGGCATGAAAAAGCGTGTAGCACTTGCTCGTTCAATAATATATGATGATACAAAAGAAACAATAGAGCCAGAGGTATGCCCTTATTGATCGTAAGCTAATCTTAACCTTTCACTCATCATATCATTACTGCATTACCAGAGCATTTCTGAAAGAATGTCGGGAGGTTGAACAGCTTAGCTTGCTATTTCATCGTCTTTGCGAACTTATAGTCAATGTTCTTTCTTCTGCCAGGCTCTTCTATATGACGAACCTACAGCTGGGCTTGACCCTATTGCATCCACTGTTGTTGAAGACCTTATACGTTCGATGCATGTGACAGGGGAAGATGCTCTCGGTAAGCCGGGAAAGATAGCATCATATGTGGTTGTCACTCATCAGCATAGCACAATAAGAAGAGCTGTTGATAGGTAATAGCAGAAACTGTTTCAGAACTTTCTGTTCGCCAATTGTTAAGCTGAGGCTCTTGTATTTCTTCTCCAGGTTGTTGTTTCTCCATGAGGGGAAGATAGTCTGGGAAGGAATGACGGAGGAATTCACGACAACAACAAATCCTATTGTACAGCAGGTAACAACAATTCTATCAATGTGTCTCTCATTCCTCATTTTGCTGGAACTTTGTTCCTGGGCTATTCAATCTCATACTAGGTTTGTCATTTTTGGCATTTGCAGTTTGCCTCTGGTAGCCTAGATGGACCGATAAGATACTAGTGAAGGTCAAGTATTCGGCGCATTTCTACGCCACCCTCCACAATGCCTCGTCTTAGAGAGGCATCTATCTACAACCAAGAAATACCTCCGTGGTGCCTTTGGGCTGATCTGGAGATATATGGTGCTATTCGGCGACTAATAGGTGTGTCTCACACCCAAGAATGCAATTCTTAGAAATTTATTGGACCTATAGTGGAATAAACAGCAGGATCAATTCGCCTGTTGGTGAGTTTGGAGCTGATGTAAATGCATTCTTACCCAGGGCGGCTCCTTGGATCTCTTTTTGTTTGTATTGTTTTATGTCCAATGACATGTGGTGCAGTGTTGATTTTTAATGTGTTCAAATATTGCCAAAAAAATTATTCAATGGCACGAAGTGAACGCCTGGCACTAAGAAAATGTAATTGTGTATAGCAGCCAGAGAACTGCTGATCCTTCTGGGTTTGTTCTGTTATGCCATTGCCGTGCAACTCTGCTGGTTGATCAGTGTGTTGATGAACATGACATGCTCACAAGGAAGCAGTACTGGCCTACTGGGTTATGGTATAGTGCACGGAGCTACCATGGGATCCACCGATCCAGGCAGTTGTACATGGTCTCGGTGGTTCTCCACATGCGACTACCAAGCGCCATTTCAAGGAGAGGAGGCGTATGCTAGCTCTGGGTGTTGGTCCTCACAAGGAGCTCCGATTGCCATGGGACAACAATACCATTCCAGAAACCAGAATCTGCCCACATGGCCGAACGTTTAGTTGTTCAGTTTACACGATCCTGGCGTGGAGCTCACACAAGATCAAGGTAGCCAGAACAGAAATACGTGTCACATCTCAACATGTTGCATTGTTGCTCCAACAGTCACAATGCGACGAGGTAAACTTAAACTCAGGAAATGGTTCTGAATGTGTTAACTTTGCAAGTCAGGTATGGCTTTTGAAAGGACATTAACAAGCGGAAACTGCTCGCTACCAGTCAAGGCAGTAAAACTGGGAATAATAGCATACACAAATTCATGCCGACTCAAATCGACATATGAGGTGTTTAAGACACAACTAGTTCTACTGGGGTTATAGCATTGATCTTGGAGAAGAACAGTTCAAGTGAGTTAGACCAGCATTTGAAGCTTTATTGGCCAGAAAGCCAGAAATGAAACATACGGTTTCTGGATCGTTGCCATTACAGTACGAGCTGAGTTTCTACGTGCATGCCTGGTCACAGCAATTGCTTTCTGGTTCTCAACTGGCTACTCCTATAACCAAACAAATAAAATGGTAAAAGAATCAGCTCGTATCCAGTGTGACAACGGCATCGAAGACGCTCCTTGCACTTACAATCCTCGAGCCTACTCAAGCAAAAAAGCATGAATTAGTTTGCAGAACAGTATAGGTGACATTATAAATTCAGATCAAACTACTAGTACAACATTGTGGTATTCCGGCAACTAAAACACTTAGGGTCTCTTTGTAGCAGATGATTCGAGTCAATCAACAGTTGTCATCAACTATTTCTGTACCTATGTATCTGTGAATAAGGCTATGTTTGACATATCAAAAGTTCAATCTGCAGGTAGCCCACATATTCAAACATTAACGGTTCTTCTGCCAAAACGGTATGAATTTTATTTCAATGATTTAACATATGAACACCAATCTCACTGATACAAACATGGCTAACTTTATTGGTTATAAATATAAGAACAGCAAACGCACTGAATCCACTGATAGAGACTACCATGTGTTTTACATGGTTTCAACTTGCAATAGTATGGACCAAAGTCAAGGTACTGGACCATCACTTAAATGAAAAAATGTGAATATTTTTTCAGTGCGCGTCCAATAGTATCTATTTACATATCTGCTATGGTACTTCCACAGCATACTGAAAACACCAACAAGCAGAGACCTATCAACATAGAATTCACACAGACCAAGAAGACCTAAAATATAGGAAGTGTGCAGCATCTCCATATATTGATCATTTCTTAACAACAGTACACAGGATAAGTAACACTTCCGGTATCTCATGGAGGCAAACCCGCGTCGAATCCAATCAAATATCATTTAAACATGTGAAATGAGCTGCAAACAGTGATCAAATGACCAGCTATTACACAGAGCTCTCTATCTCTCCCCCGAACTTCAATTTATTAGTTTCCCCTAGTCCACTTTATGGATCATGAAATCGAATAAAATTTAAAATGCTGAAGCTGATCTGATCTCTATGTAGAGAGCTGCATCTTTGGAACATATTTTTGGGTTGATTTCTGCATACAACTATCAGTTGCAGTACATATCTATCTCTACATCGGCTGCTATACTACTACCAGAAAACAATGAGCTGAACAAAACAGTCTTCTAGGCCAAGACCTCAATATAGGGAAGGGTACAACATTTCCATCCCACTGGATAAGTAAAAAATTGTTTATCTTGCGGAAGTTCAAACTCATCTAAACATGTCAAATGAGCTACAAAACAGTGACTAATTGATCATTCATCACTCAGAGCTCTCAATCTCTCCCCCGAATCCCACTTCATTTCTAGCCCACTTTATGGATCATCTATAGAAATTAAAAAGCTGAAGCTAGCAAATGCGGCGTTGGTGTTCACCGGGATGCAGTGCAGCGCTCATGTCTGGCGGCGGAGGCGCTTCCGGAGCTTGCGGAGCTTGTGCTTGTTCATCTTGCGCTTCCGCTTCTTCTTGACGCTGTCCGCCCACACCTCCGCCCCGCCTCCGCCCTCACACACGTCGTCCCCTCCTATGGGGTCGACGAGGGACGGGTATATGTGGACGGCGGGGTGGAAGGCGAAGAGGAGGTCCCGGAGCTTCGGGTCCGGGCTTGGCGCCGGAGAGCCGGGGAGTGGAGCCGCCGGGGCTGGCGGCGGGGGCTGATGCGGGAGGAGCTGCGGCGCGATGTGGGAGAGGAGCGGGACGGGGAGCGGCGGCGGGTTGCCGAGGCGCAGGCTCAGCAGGAGCCTGCGGGCCGGGGCGGCGGCGGCCATGGGAGATCCGCGGGGAGGAGGAGCGGCTGGAATGCGATTCGAGGGTTTGTTTCTGCGATCGGTCGGTCGGTCGAGCGAGCGAGCCACCTTGGAGCCTGGCCGGTAGTTTGGGCCGGACCTGACGAGCAGCCTAAAACAAATACTCTGGGTTTTTTTTTAAAAAAACTAAAGCTCCGGTAAATTTGAACTAAATCTCAAACACTTGATTATAGATCAGAGAGATTTTATCCAACCAATTACAAATTGCTTCTTCTTCGGAAACATTTGATACCATATGGACCAATGGTTTGGGAGATCATGTATTCAGTATTCTTTTAACCAAGCTTTCGGTTGAAACATCAAAGATTTTTTTGCGGAAAGGTTGAGGAGATCAATGTTTCTAAAAAATGAAGTAAATCATAAATATACCCAACAGTAAAATGGAAAATTTTAGATTATTTTGACAAGGATGATTATAGGTCTTTTGGACCATTTTTCACCTACCCATTCAAATAGGAACTCTCAAATCCTACCTACTTTCTTCTTACAAAGAACCAACGACCAACCCCCCCCCCCACACACACACACAATTCCCATCCTCTCCCACCTCCATCATCGCAGTCGTCAACCTACGCCACTAAGCCTAGGGCCGGATATACTCTAGGGCCGACCTGGCCGACGAGCCGATGATTTGGTTAGTTCTTCGCTTTTCATTTTTTTCATTGGGATGGCCTGCTAAGGAACCATTTCTGAAGAACAATTGTACTCTGCAGCAGGCCGGCCCACCTAGGTTTTTGTTGTAGCTTAGCCAGTGACTATAGCCTCGTCGTTACCTTAGCCTCCCGGGCCCTTGATGGTCCATCCTAGTCGGATTTTATCTGAAAGGAGCTCTGGAGCCGCAAACGAGCTGGTGTTGCCATATCAGTGATCGCAGAGGTCTTAAGCCTTCCCAACCCACGTATAAATTTTGTTAAAAGCCAATCGTGTAAAGTTCGACCATACTCTTAGACAAAGCCATCAATCTTGAAACAGGCTTTCGCCTCATTTTATAAATAAAACAACCACAATCATACATCGCACGAGATCAAGTCTCAAAGGAAAAGAAAAAATGTCCGTTGAGGCCACAACACAAACATGCCCAAGGTAAACCAAAAAAACCCAAGCTCAAGCTCAACGACCCAAGACTGGTGGGCGCCGGCCAGCGTGTGGATTGTGTGGGAAGACGGTGTGCTGCCTCCAGTAGGTGTCGAAGCATCGCGTTAAGTCGCTCTACACAACAGTTACCACTTCTAAATGTTAGGAATGAGAAGATAGTGTATGTCACATGTTGAAGGAATACTTTTCCAATTACCATCTTATTGCAAATAATTTACATGGTTCACGAAACATCAGCCGGAACTCGCGTGTCTCCCTGATAGGCGAGACCGTTCGATGGATGGACACTTTCCGGCTGGCAACGTGCGGTAAGGGGCATGGGCACGAGGCTCCCCACCGAGCCATGCTGTTGTTGCTTAGTAGACGGTACCTCGGAGGAGGATCCTCATGAGGGGAAAAGAAGTAGGGGCCATAGGGCGGAGTGTCCTCGGGACCGTAGTACGCGAGTTACCCACCGGAAGACCGCACGGTGACGGGGCCTCCGCCGCTTGTCCGGAATTATCTGGGCGCTGCGCGTTGTTACAATGGTTGTGGTTGTGCCTCTAGGGCTCCTGGGATCCGGCTTATATAGGTGCATGGATCTAGGGTTTACATGGAGAGTCCTAGCCGGATTACAGATTGCCTAACAACGGTACAATGTCTTGCCGTGTACGTCAAGGATCCGCCTTCCATCTACGCCGTACTGGATCCGGGTTCCTCATGGGCCTCCCTGGATCCGGCTTCCTCCGAAAGTCGCTTAGGATCCGGCCTACTGATTCTGGGCTGGACTTCATCCTTCATGATCAACAGCAACTGGGCCGCTCGATGGGCCGCATGCCACATCACCGTCTATGGGCCACCCGGGCTTGCCGGATCTAGGCACTGTCGATGGTACACCCATGAAGTATACCCACAACAGTAGCCCCTAGAGTTATCCGAGATTCACCTATTGTTTCCGCCTTGCTAAAACTTTATAGCTTCCGTCAATCTTGGTAACATGGGAAACTTGAAGAACTCCAACTTCATATTTTTTCCTTTCCAACTCGTAGTCGGAAAATACCTTCATCCAGCGGGACTTCATCCATCGACGTCATTTTACAACGAATCTCCGGACTACTTCCCAGCAGAGACATCGGTCAACAATTTCAAATTCTTACCCCGGAACCTCGAAAAGTTCTAACGGTTCCGTCAATCTTGGCGCCATTTTCGGGCGATCTGAGCGGTAACTTATCCTTAGCCATTTTTACCGTTAGGGTTTGTGACACGTGTCGATCATCCAACGGCGTGACGCTTGCGTTCCGACCACAGGATGCGGAGCACGAATCTCTTCCCTGCGGCCTATAAATATCCGCCGTTCACCCCATTCACCCCATTCGCCCCCTTTTCACCTCTCGCACAGCGCCGCCTCCGAGCTCTTCCTCCGCCGCACCGGAGTCCACCGGAGTTTCGCCGGAGTCGTCTCGCCGCCGCGAACTGTTCTTCGTGTTCTTAAGTCCGGCGAGCCACCGTAGAAAAAACTCGCCGCCGGCGACCCCAACCACCGCGGAAGCCATTCCGTAAGCACTCAAGCTTTTCCTTCTCGCCGTAGTTGGTAGGGATGAACTGGGTATTTGTCACATTGGATCCGGCTAAGTATCAGTCTCCTTTGCTCATTGATTTTGTAGATGTCTTTGTCGACTCCGCCTCCCTCCACCGAGCCGATCGCGGCAATACCAATTTCCTCCGCCCCTCCTCCATTCATCCCAGTGTAGTTGGAGCCCTCAAAGGATTCCGGCAAAAGCATTGAAGGGACGTCTGCCAACCCGGAAGACACCGTGGGGGCAGAGCAAATGGAAAAGAAAACGGAGGAGGCTGGTGCCAAGAAATCAAAAGCTCGGAAACGAGATGACAAAGCCAAAGGAAAGTGGTGGCCCTGCTCCACCATGGAGATCGAGCTCCGCAACCTCGAAGCGGAGGGTTTCCGACGAACTGAATCCCGCTCCCGAAGCCGGAGAATGGGTGGTGACCAAGGCACTTATCGAGCGCGGATTCTCATTCCCGCCCAGCGATTTCTTCTCCGAAATCCTGAAGACGTACGAGCTCCAGCCTCATCATATAGCTCCGAACAGCATCTTGGCCATCAGCAACCACGTAGCGTTGTGTGAAGGCCACCTCCGGATAACTCCGGATCTTCCCCTCTTCCAGTATTACTTCTCCGTGAAAAAGGAGAAAGTTTCTCAGACTTCTACGCTGGCCACCTGCGGCGGCGTCACCTTCAAGCTCTGCCCCGGACGCACGTACCCGCATACAGATCGACATGAATCGTGCGGTACGGTCCGGTAACTTCTTCTACCTAAAGGACGTGTCGGATCCAGCATCTTCAAAGGTGCTGCCTGACTTCAAGGATGCCGCCCCCACCGAGACTCCGGCCTGGACTCAATGTCCCCATCTCTCTGATACGTCTCAAACGTATCTATAATTTCTTATGTTCCATGCTACTTTTATGACAATACTTGAATGTTTTATACATACTTTACATCATTATTATACATTTTCCGGCACTAACCTATTAACATGATGCCGAAGCGCTAGTTGATGTTTTCTGCTGTTTTTGGTTTCAGAAATCCTACAAAGGAAATATTCTAATTGACGAAATCAACGCCCGGGTCTTATTTTTCCGCGGAGCTTCCAGAAGACCGGAGGGTTACGAAGAGGGCCACGAGGGCCCGTACCATAGGCGCCGGAGGGCCCGAGACCACAGGCCGGGCGGCCGAGGGGGCCCGGTACCATAGGCCGCGCGGCGAGGGGGCCCGCGCCGCCCTATGGTGTGGGCCCCTCGCGCCGCCTCTTGACCTACCCTTCCGCCTACTTAAAGCCTTCGTCGCGAAACCCCCTGTACCGAGAGCCACGATATGGAAATACTTCCAGAGACGCCGCCGCCGCCAATCCCATCTCGGGGGATTTAGGAGATCGCCTCCGGCACAGAGGGGAATCATCACCGAGGGCTCTACATCATCATGCCCGCCTCCGGATTGATGCGTGAGTAGTTCATCCTTGGACTATGGGTCCATAGCAGTAGCTAGTTGGTTGTCTTCTCCTCTTGTGCTATCATGTTTAGATCTTGTGAGCTGCCTAACATGATCAAGATCATCTATTTGTAATGCTACATGTTGTGTTTGGCGGATCCGATGAATCTAGAATATTATGTCAAGTTGATTATCAATCTATTATATATGTGTTGTTTATGTTCTTGCATGCTCTCCGTTGCTAGTAGAGGTCGCCAAGTTGATACTTGTAACTCGATGACCCACAAGTATAGGGGTGTATCGTAGTATCTTCGATAAGTAAGAATGTCGATCCCAACGAGGAGCGAAGGTGTTGGCAGCGTTTCGATGAAGGATTCACTGTAAATGCTCACAGACAAGTATTCAGGGGGTTTTGATATTGCAGATAAATAAAGTACAAGTAAATAAAATGCGAGAGAAATAATTGCAGCGAGTGGCCCAATCCTTTTTAGCACAAAGGACAAGCCGGTTTGATTACTTATAATGACCAAACGTTCTGAGGACACACGGGATTTTAGTCTAGTGCTTTCGCTACATACAGCTGATTAATCTTCATTGTTTTGATAAGTGTTGTGTGGGTGAACCTATGCTAATGCACCGCCCTTCCTAGGACTAATACATACTTGTGATTATACCCCTTGCAAGCATCCGCAACTACAAGAAAGTAATTAAGATAAATCTAACCACAGCCTTAAACTCTGAGATCCTGCGATCCCTCCTGCATCGATATACTAACGGGGGCTTAGGTTTCTGTCACTCCGGCAACCCCGCAATTAGCAACCGAATACAAGATGCACTCCCCTAGGCCCATAAATGGTGAAGTGTCGTGTAGTCGACGTTCACATGACACCACTAGAAGAATGACACCACAACTTAAATATCATAACATTGAATATTACTCAACCATAATTCACTACTAGCATTTAGACTTCACCCATGTCCTCAAGAACTAAACGAACTACTCACGAGACATCATACGGAATACAATCAGAGGTGATATGATGATGAATAACAATCTGAACATAAACCTTGGTTCAATGGTTTCACTCAATAGCATCTACAACAAGTATAGAATAACACCGGGAGAGTTTCCCCTATCAAACAATCAAGATTTAACCCGAATTGCTACAGCGATGACGAGGTGCAGCGGTGGTGATGGCGGTGTAGATGGTGGAGATGATGATGATGATGATGGAGATGATGTCCCGCTCGATGACGATGGCGATGGCGTCGATTTCCCCCTCCGGGGGGAATTTCCCCGGCGGATTCCTGCCCGCCGGAGAGCTCTTTCTCTCTCTGTGTTCTCCGCCCCGCAGGCGGCTGTAACCCTTCGTGAGGATCCCTCTGTGGCTTAGGTTTTCGGGACGAAGGAGTACGCGAAGAAAAGGAGGCGAAAGGGTCGTGGGCCCCCGAGCATAGGGTGGCGCGGCCAGGCCCTGGGCCGCGCCGCCCTATGGTCTGGGCCCACAGGGCTCTCTCTTCCCCTTCTGGCTCCCTCCGTCATCTGGAAAAATAGGAATTTTCGTGAAATTCCCTTCCACAGTTGATCTTCCGAAATATTGCGTTCGACGGTGCTTTTTCCAGAATCCTGGCTCCGGTGTTTGATCCTCCAATGATGATGAAACATGCAAAATAGATGAAATAACATAAGTATTGTGTCCCAATATGAAATATATCAATGAATAACAGCAAATTATGATACAAAATAGTGATGCAAATTGGACGTATCAACTCCCCCAAGCTTAGACCTCGCTTGTCCCCAAGCGAAACTGAGCTCGATAAACAAGACCACATGTTTATGGAGTGAAGAGTCGATAAATAAAATACGGACAAGAAGCATCATATTCATTCACACAAGACATTCTAGTAAACAACTTCCTCATATAACTCATCTCGAAATAAGTAAAGAGAGATCACATGTAAAGGTGCATAAGAAATCATAATTGGTGATGGCAAACTTTGTTCTTGGTCAGAGAACTACTAACGGATTGTACTTCTAAGCAAAGCTTTCATATTAGAATTTATAGCTGAGCCTTCATATTTAAGCATAACAATCTCTTCATAATCATTGATAACTTCAAAGTCATATTCATTCGGATAAAATTGGTACTAAACAAGAAAGTATAAAAGACATGATCAACTGAATCATAGCATAAATGATTGGTTCACAACAACTCAATTGCTTGCTTGAGATAGAGGGAAATAGGTTTACTGACTCAACATAAAAGTAAAAGACAGGCCCTTCGCAGAGGGAAGCAGGGATTAAATCATGTGCTAGAGCTTTTCAAGTTTTGAAATCATATAAAGAGCATAAAAGTAAGATTTTGAGCGGTGTTTGTTGTTGTCAACGAATGGTAGCGGGCACTCTAACCCCCTTGCCAAACGAACCTTCAAAGAGCGGCTCCCATGAGGGACGGCATTTCTACCAGCAAGGTAGATCATCCCCTTCTCTTTTGTTTACACATGTATTTTAGTTTTATTTTAGTTGACACTCCCCCAACCTTGGCTTTCTCAATCCATGGCTAACCGAATCCTCGGGTGCCTTCCAACATTCACATACCATGGAGGAGTGTCTATTGCAAAATTAAGTTGCTTACTGATAACTCAGAGCAAAACATGTGAAGAGAATTATTAATGAAAGTTATTAATTGGGGCTGGGAACCCCGTTGCCAGCTCTTATTGCAAAATTATTGGATAAGCGGATGTGCCGCTAATCCATTGGTGAAAGTCCGCCCAACAAGATTGAAAGATGAAACACCACATACTTCCTCATGAGCTATAAAACATTGACACAAATAAGGAGTAATATAGTTTGAATAATTTAAAGGTAGCACATGAAGTATTTACTTGGAATGGCAGAAAATACCATGTAGTAGGTAGGTATGGTGGACGCAAATGGCATAGGTTTGGTCTAAGGTTATGGATGTATGAGAAGCATTCCCTCTCGATACAGATCTTTGGCTAGCAAGGTTTGATAGCAAGCATAAAGGTTGAGGGAAACAAACAAATATGCATATGATAGAAACAATCATGCATCTTTCTCATAAGTACAAGCAATTTTAACTCTAGAATACTAAGCATAGAGATAATAGAGTAATGTATCTAAGTGTATTTCTCTCTTCTATTAAACATCAAGATGTTGTTGCTATTGACCAATGCTAAGTTTGCCAAAACCAAATAGATTTACTTGATGCTCCTAAAGTGATATCAATACTCATGTCAAGAGTAATCATATATTGGAGATTGCAAACTAGAATAAGGTGTGCAAAAAGTGAATGATAAGACTTCTCATTAATATTCCATAACGATAACTCACACCAACGGATACATAGATAACTAACTAAGAGAGATACTTCCACATTGCATACTATTCCATATAATAACTTCCCTACTCATGATATGACACTACTTGATAGTAAAAGATAAAGGTGGTGGTGATGTGATACCGCGGCACTCCCCCAAGCTTGGAACAAACCAAGGGGATGCCAATACCGATGATGAATTACTCCTTCGGTGATGGTGGTGATGAATTCCTGACAAGCTTCTCAATAAGCTCCTGGAGCTCGTCAATCCTGTATATGAGATTGCGAATCATCTCTGAATTGTGCTCGACGCGGTTAAGGAGTCTGTCCGACGGTGAGTCCCAACTCTTGGAGTTATTTCCCCACTCTTCAGCCTCAGGCTCCTTCTCTCCTGCAGTGTCAGAACGATTTATATCCCAATTACTTGGCAACACTACCTTGGGGGTCCTTTCAGTTTGACGATCGTAGATTAGATTGCGGTAAGGGTTGTAATGGCTCGGATAAGATGTCCTTGGAGCCAAGTAGTGACGTGGAACCGCTCCTCCGGTGGCGATTCGTGCACTCCTCTTGATGTTGGATGGACTTGATATCACGCCAATACTTGCGACGGTGGCTTGTTGGCGTTCCTGCGGAGCTTCCTCCACTTCTTCATCCTCTCTTGCATCTTCTTTCTTCAGCTCCGGGTCTTGAATATTTTCCTTCAAAGGTTCCTTGTCCTTGTTGTTGGAGACCATGGTGCTTCTAGATCAAAACAAATCTGGCAGAAAACAGCTCGAAACAAAACACGACGAGAAAACGATATTACGGACCTCCAGGGGTCCGGGGGATTATATAGCAAATATTTTTACGACAAAAGGAAGGTTCCAGGCCGAAAACGAGTGGAAACGGGACACCGAGGCGGCCAGACCATAGGTCGGCGCGGCCAGGGTGGGGCCCGCGCCGGCCTATGGTGGCACGCCCTCGCGCGTCTTTTCCACTCCGTTTCGATTCCGTAATTTTTCATATTTTCCAAAAACAGCAAAAATAATGTTCGGAAAGGTAAACGCGGACTTTTTATTACCTATACTGTTACCTATTCAAAGTCCTGGCGGACTGTCAATTTGTCCTTTGATGAAAGCCTCCGGTGTTTCCACTTGAATAATATCAACATCAACATTATAAGAATCACCCGAGATATAATGCTTGAGTCTTTGTCCATTCACCACTTGTGTGGCATTGCCTTGGAGAGAGCTAATTTTAATTGCTCCTGAACGATACACCTCCTCAACAACATATGGTCCTTCCCACTTCGAGAGTAATTTCCCTGCAAAGAATCTGAGACGAGACCGATACAATAGAACTTGATCTCCAACATTAAATTCTCTTTTAATGATCCTTCTATCATGCCATTTCTTAACTTTTTCTTTAAAGAGTTTAGCATTTTCATAAGCTTCACTTCTCCATTCATCTAGAGAACTTAATTGCAACAACCTCTTATTACCGGCCAATTTAGGATCTTTATTTAGTTCTCTAACAGCCCAATAAGCTTTGTGCTCTAGTTCTAAAGGTAAATGACAAGCTTTTCCATAAACCATTTTATAAGGTGACATTCCCATAGGATTTTTATAAGCAGTTCTATAAGCCCATAGCGCTTCTTTCAATTTGCTAGCCCAATTCTTTCTAGATTTATTAACAGTTTTACCTAAGATAGCTTTAATCTCTCTATTTGATAATTCTACTTGACCGCTAGTTTGAGGGTGATAAGCAGAAGCAATTCTATGATTAATACCATACTTAGCAAGAGTTTTTCTAAAACCTCCATGAATGAAATGAGAACCTCCATCAGTCATAATATATCTAGGTACTCCAAATCTAGGAAATATAATATCTACAAGCATTTTTATAGAGGTCTCACCATCAGCACTTTTTGTAGGTATAGCTTCTACCCATTTAGTAACATAATCAACAACGACAAGTATATGAGTGTTACCGTCTGAAGAAGGGAAAGGTCCCATGAAGTCGAATCCCCAACAATCGAATGGTTCAATAACAAGAGTATAATTCATAGGCATCTCATTGCGTCTAGAGATATTACCAACTCTTTGACATTCATCACAAGATAAAATAAATTTCCTTGCATCTTTGAAGAGTGTTGGCCAATAAAAACCTGATTGTAGAACCTTCTGCGCGGTTCTATCTCCAGCGTGATGTCCTCCATAAACACTTCCATGACATTTATTCAATATCTCCTGTTGTTCATATTCAGGAACACATCTTCGCATAATACCATCCACTCCTTCTTTATATAAGTGTGGGTCATCCCAAAAATAATGCCTCAAGTCATAAAAGAATTTCCTCCTTTGCTGAGCTGAAAAGGTTGGAGGCAAGTACTTCGAAACAATAAAGTTAGCATAATCAGCATACCAAGGGCTCTCTCGCGAGCTCACCTTTATTACAGCCAATTGTTCATTTGGAAAACTATCATTAACAGGAACAGGATCATAAGCAATATTTTCCAATCTAGACAAATTATCAGCAACAGGATTATCAGCACCTTTCCTATCTATAATATGTAAATCAAATTCTTGCAACAGAAGTACCCATCTAATAAGCCTTGGCTTAGCATCTTTCTTTGTCATAAGGTATCTAATTGCAGCATGATCAGTATGAATTGTAACTTTCGAATCAACAATATAAGGTCTAAACTTATCACAAGCAAAGACTACAGCTAACAATTCCTTTTCAGTTGTAGCATAATTTCTTTGAGCAGCATCAAGAGTCTTACTAGCATAATGAATAACATTTAATTTCTTATCTACTCGCTGTCCAAGAACAGCGCCTACAGCAAAATCACTAGCATCACACATAATTTCAAAAGGCAAATTCCAATCAGGAGGTTCGACTACAGGAGCAGTTGTTAAGGCTTTCTTTAGAGTTTCAAAAGCTTCCTTACAATCATCATCAAAAACAAAAGGTACATCTTTTTGAAGAAGATTAGTAAGAGGCTTTGAAATTTTAGAGAAATCTTTAATAAATCTCCTATAAAACCCAGCATGACCAAGAACACTACGAATACCTTTAACATCCCTCGGGTAGGGCATCTTCTCAATTGCTTCAACTTTAGCTCTATCAACTTCAATACCTCTCTCGGAAATTTTATGTCCCAATACAATTCCTTCATTAACCATAAAATGGCATTTCTCCCAATTAAGAACAAGGTTAGTTTCTTCACATCTCTGCAAAACTTTATCGAGGTTTCGCAGCAATTATCAAAAGAATTCCCATAGACAGAAAAATCATCCATGAACACCTCTACAATACTTTCGCAAAAACCATGAAAAATAGCAGACATGCATCTTTGAAAAGTAGCAGGAGCATTACATAAACCAAAAGGCATACGCCTATAAGCATAAGTTCCATAAGGACAAGTAAAAGTGGTTTTCTCTTGATCTTTAGCTTTAACAGCAATTTGTGAAAACCCAGAATAACCATCAAGAAAGCAAAAATGAGTATTTTTAGACAACCTCTCTAACATTTGATCAATAAAGGGTAAAGGGTAATGATCTTTCTTAGTAACTTTATTAACTTTTCGAAAATCAACACATTCTATAACCTACAACTATTCTTTGAGGAATAAGCTCATCATTATCATTAGGCACAACAGTCATTCCTCCTTTCTTAGGAACACAATGAACAGGACTAACCCATCTACTATCAGCAATAGGATATATAATACCAGCTTCAAGGAGTTTTAATACCTCGTTCCTTACCACTTCCTTCATCTTCGGAATTAGACGACGTTGATGTTCAACAACAGGCTTTGCATCTTCTTCCATATTAATAGCATGTTGGCAAATAGAAGGAGAAATCCCTTTCAAATCATCAAGAGTATAGCCAATAGCTCCTCGGTGTTTCTTCAATATTTCCAATAACCTTTCTTCCTCAATCTCTGAAAGCTTAGAACTAATAATAACAGGATATATTTTCTTATCATCAATATGAGCATATTTAAGATTATCAGGTAAAGGCTTTAAATCAAAAACAGGATCTTCCTTTGGTGGCGGTGTTGTACCCAAATCTTCCACCGGTAAATCATGCTTGAGAATAGGTTGGCGACGAAAAATTTCCTCAAGCTCATCTCTTTCTTTCCTAAAAGCTTCACTTTCACTATTCTCCAAATGTTGCTGCAAAGGGTTATTAGGAACAAGAACAATAGATGCACACTGCTCCATTTTAAAATCATTACTAGGCAAGTCAGCTTTATAAGGAGTTTTGGTAAATTTAGAAAAGTTAAATTCATAAGGTTCACCAGCAAATCTAGTCAAAATTTTCTCTTTCTTACAATCTATAATAGCTCCACAAGTATTTAGAAAAGGTCTACCAAAAATGATAGGACAATGATTACTAGCAGCAGAACCAAGTACCAAAAAGTCAGCAGGATATTTAATCTTACCACATAGAACTTCCACATCACAATACCAATTGGAGAAATAGTTTCTCTATTAGCCAAATGAATAACCACATCAATATCTTCAAGTTCACAAGAACCAATTTCGTGCATAATCTCCGTGTAAAGTTCATAAGGAATAGCACTAACACTTGCACCAATATCACATAAACCATAATAGCAATGATCACCAATTCTAACAGATAGCATAGGAACACTAACTTGTTTGGATTTATTAGGATGTGAAACAATATTAGAAGCATCTTCACAGAAAATAATATGACCATCCTCTACATTTTCAGTCACAAGATCTTTAACTATTGCAACAGCAGGTTCAATTTTAATTTGTTCTTCAGGTTCTTTAGGTTTCTTTTCACTTTTATTAACCGCACTAGATATGACAGAGTACTCCTTCATTTTAGCAGGGAAAGGAGTTTTTTCAATATAAGCTTCAGGAATAACATTATCAACAGTTTCAACCACTACACATTTGTTTACAGATGAATCAATTTTATCTTTATACGGTTCATGATACTTATCAAAATTCTTCTTAGGCAGTTCATAATGAGAGGCAAAAGCTCTATAAAGATTTGCAACAACTTGGGAATCAAGACCATATGTAGCACTCATATTACGAAATTTATCAGTATCCATAAAAGCTTCAATGCATTTATAATCATAAATTATACCTGATTCTCTATCTTTATCATTCTCCCATCCTTCAGTATTTTCTTGGATCCGATCAAGAAGGTCCCTTTTAAACTCTTCTTTGTTGCGTGTAAATGATCCAGAACAAGAAGTATCCAACAAGGTCTTGTCTTGAAAAGAAAGTCTTGCATAGAAATTATCAATAATAACATTACCAGGAAGCTCATGAATGGGGCATTTGAGCATTAAAGACTTCAATCTCCCCCAAGCTTGGGCAATACTTTCTCCATCATGAGGCCAAAAATTATATATGCGGTTCCGATCTTTGTGAATTTCACTTGGAGGATAAAATTTGGAATAAAATAAAGGCACAATGTCCTCCCAATCAATAGAATCACCATTCTTCAGCAATTTATACCAGTGCGCCGCTTTACCAGACAGCGATATAGTGAATAGTTTCTTTCTAACTTCATTCATAGAAATACCTGCACATTTGAATAACCCGCATAATTCATGCAAAAACAATAAATGATCACCAGGATGGACAGTTCCATCCCCTTCATAGCGGTTATCCATAACACGTTCAATAATTTTCATAGGTATTTTATATGGTACTACTTCCTCACCTGGCGCTTCATCCACTACCGTTGCAGTAGTAGTAGATTTCCCAAATAGAAATTGAAGAGAAGATCTCTCCATAATGATTTATAGCAGCAGGCAGAAATAAAATCAGCACAAACAGTAAATTTCCTTACCAATTCCACTTACCAATAGCGCTTCACTCCCCGGCAACGGCGCCAGAAAATAGTCTTGATGACCCACAAGTATATGGGGTGTATCGTAGTATCTTCGATAAGTAAGAATGTCGATCCCAACGAGGAGCAGAAGGTGTTGGCAGCAGTTTCGATGAAGGATTCACTGTAAATGCTCACAGACAAGTATTCAGGGGGTTTTGATATTGCAGATAAATAAAGTACAAGTAAATAAAATGCGAGAGAAATAATTGCAGCGAGTGGCCCAATCCTTTTTAGCACAAAGGACAAGCCGGTTTGATTACTTATAATGACCAAACGTTCCTGAGGACACACGGGGATTTTAGTCTAGTGCTTTCGCTACATACAGCTGATTAATCTTCATTGTTTTGATAAGTGTTGTGTGGGTGAACCTATGCTAATGCACCGCCCTTCCTAGGACTAATACATACTTGTGATTATACCCCTTGCAAGCATCCGCAACTACAAGAAAGTAATTAAGATAAATCTAACCACAGCCTTAAACTCTGAGATCCTGCGATCCCTCCTGCATCGATATACTAACGGGGGCTTAGGTTTCTGTCACTCCGGCAACCCCGCAATTAGCAACCGAATACAAGATGCACTCCCCTAGGCCCATAAATGGTGAAGTGTCGTGTAGTCGACGTTCACATGACACCACTAGAAGAATGACACCACAACTTAAATATCATAACATTGAATATTACTCAACCATAATTCACTACTAGCATTTAGACTTCACCCATGTCCTCAAGAACTAAACGAACTACTCACGAGACATCATATGGAATACAATCAGAGGTGATATGATGATGAATAACAATCTGAACATAAACCTTGGTTCAATGGTTTCACTCAATAGCATCTACAACAAGTATAGAATAACACCGGGAGAGTTTCCCCTATCAAACAATCAAGATTTAACCCGAATTGCTACAGCGATGACGAGGTGCAGCGGTGGTGATGGCGGTGTAGATGGTGGAGATGATGATGATGATGATGGAGATGATGTCCCGCTCGATGACGATGGCGATGGCGTCGATTTCCCCCTCCGGGAGGGAATTTCCCCGGCGGATTCCTGCCCGCCGGAGAGCTCTTTTCTCTCTGGTGTTCTCCGCCCCGCAGAGGCGGCTGTAACCCTTCGTGAGGATCCCTCTGTGGCTTAGGTTTTCGGGACGAAGGAGTACGCGAAGAAAAGGAGGCGAAAAGGGTCGTGGGCCCCCGAGCATAGGGTGGCGCGGCCGGCCATGGGCCGCGCCGCCCTATGGTCTGGCCCACAGTGGCCCCTCTCTTCTTCCCCTTCTGGCTCCCTCCGTCATCTGGAAAAATAGGAATTTTCGTGAAATTCCCTTCCACAGTTGATCTTCCGAAATATTGCGTTCTGACGGTGCTTTTTCCAGCAGAATCCTGGCTCCGGTGTTTGATCCTCCAATGATGATGAAACATGCAAAATAGATGAAATAACATAAGTATTGTGTCCCAATATGAAATATATCAATGAATAACAGCAAATTATGATACAAAATAGTGATGCAAATTGGACGTATCAAACTCCAAGAGGGAGTATTTATGCTCGATAGTGGGTTCATGCCTCCATTTAATCTGGGACAGTGACAGAAAGTTCTAAGGTTGTGGATGTGTTGTTGCTACTAGGGATAAAACATCGATGCTTTGTCTAAGGATATTTGTGTTGATTACATTACGCACCATACTTAATGCAATTATCTGTTGTTTACAACTTAATACTGGAGGGGTGCGGATGCTAACCCGAAGGTGGATTATTTAGGCATAGATGCATGCTGGATAGCGGTCTATGTACTTTGTCGTAATGCCCTGATTAAATCTCATAGTAATCATCATTGATATGTATTGAATCTTTATTTGTCAATTGCCCACCTGTAATTTGTTCACCCAGCATGTTAGTTATCTTATTGGAGAGACACCACTAGTGAACTGTGGACCCCGGTCCATTCTTTTACATCTGAATACAATCTACTGCAATCATTGTTCTTTACTGTTCTTTGCAAACAAACACCATCTTCCACTCGATACGTTTAATCATTTGTTTTCAGCAAGCCGGTGAGATTGACAACCTCACTGTTACGTTGGGGCAAAGTATCTTGATTGTGTTGTGTAGGTTCCACGTTGGCGCCGGTTTCACTGGTGTTGCGCCGCACTACACTCCTCCACCAACAACCTTCACGTGCTTCTTGGCTCCTACTGGTTCGATAACCTTGGTTTCATACTGAGGGAAACTTGCTTCTATACGCATCATACCTTCCACTTGGGGTTCCCAACGGACGTGTGCTTCGCGCGTATCAAGCTAAATTTCTGGCGCCGTTGCCGGGGAGATCAAGACACGCTACAAGGGGAGTCTCCACATCCAATGTCTTTACTTTGTTTTTGTCTTGCTTTACTTTATTCTATTTACTGTCTTGTTTGCTCTATATTAAAAACACAAAAAAATTAGTTACTTTACTTTCTGTCTTATTTACTAGCTATATATCAAAAACACACAAAAAAATTAGTTACTTGCATTTACTTCATCAAGTTTACTTTTGTTTATTTCATCATGCTTCATCCTAAATTTACTTTGAAAGATATATCGGTAGGTAGTGGGTCTATCATTGGAAAAGATAATATAGAAGAATTTTTCACTCATGTTAGTAAGACTGAAGATTTTGAAGATAGATCCTTGGTAGAACTTGCTCCTGATTATGAAATTGCTACTGCCTCTTTAGTGCACATGTTGGAAGCTAGATTTGTTAATCTTAATCCCATAATGCAACATATGTTTCTTACACTCGGTGATATGGAAGAAGGAGAAAAGAAAGATTTTATTCTAGAAACCCTTCTTAGAGAATTTGGTGATGTAGCTAGAGAAGCTAGGAAAGTCTTTATTCGATATAAGATGCTAGGCTTGTGTACCAATTTTGCAAATATCCTTGAAAAAAGGGAAAAAGATAGGCTAAGATACACTAATAAAGTCAATTGTGAGGGGGAGATTAAAATACCAATACCTCATAAACTCATAGGAATGCACGAGGCATTAGAAAAGAATTTTGATTGGATTGTCCCTGAAAATTTATTTGAGGAGGATAGTAAGCCTAAGGGTATTGAAAAGGGAGTTCCATACATAAATAAGATACAATGCATAGTTGAGAAAACTCCCAACTCCCGGGGTAATAATGTTGATGCTTCTTCTCTTGATGTTACTTGATTTGCACTTTCTGCGCCTAGCTGAAAGGCGCTAAAGAAAAGCACTTCTTGGGAGATAACCCATGTTTTATTTTTACTACTGTATTGTTGAGTCTTGAAGTTGTTACTACTGTAGCAACCTCTCCTTATCATGTTTTTGTGCCAAGTAAAGTCTCTATGGTAAAGTTGATGCTAGATTTGGATTGCTGCGCAGAAACAGAATTGCTGTCTGTCACGAATTTGCGTAGAACTCTCTGTAAAAAATCAAAAAAATCTGCCAATTTACGTGCGTGATCCTCAGATATGTACGCAACTTTCATTAGTTTTGAGTTTTTCCGTTTGAGCAAGTTAAGTGCCTCTGTAAAATTCGTCTTTACGGACTGTTCTGTTTTGACAGATTCTGCCTTTTATTTCGCATTGCCGCTTTTGCTATGTTGAATGGGTTTCTTTGTTCCATTAACTTTTTTGTGCAATGTCCAGAAGTGTTAAGAATGATTATGTCACCTCTGAATATGTGAATTTTTTATTATACACTAACCCTCTAATCAGTTTGCTTGAAGTTTGGTGTGGAGGAAGTTTTCAAGGGTCAAGAGAAGAGGATGATACAATATGATCAAGAAGAGTGAAAGGTCTAAGCTTGGGGATGCCCCGGTGGTTCATCCCTGCATATTTTAAGAAGACTCAAGCATCTAAGCTTGGGGATGCCCAAGGCATCCCCTTCTTCATCGACAACTTATCAGGTCACTTCTAGTGAAACTATATTTTTATTCCATCACATCTTATGTTCTTTACTTGGAGCGTATTTTTGCTTTTATTTTTGTTTTGGTTTGAATAAAGTTGGATCCCACCATCCTTATATTGGAGATATTATGCTCCGCTTTTTCATATGGAACACTTGTGTTCTTAGTTGTGCTTTAATGTTCATGGCGAAGGCTGAAATTGCTTCGTTGATTGCTATTTGGTTGGAATCAGAAAATGCTTCATATGGTTTGGAATAACTTGGCAATTGTTTTGAGCTCTCATTAGATCATGTTTAAGCTCTTGCATCATGTAGTTTAATCTATTAGTGGAGAACTACCGTAGAGCTTGTTAAAATTTGGTTTGCATGATTGGTCTCTCTAAGTCTAGATATTTTCTGGTAAAGTGTTTGAACAACAAGGAAGACAGTGTAGAGTCTTATAATGCTTGCAATATGTTCTTGTGTAAGTTTTGTTGTACCTGTTCATACTTGTGTTTGCTTCAAACAACCTTGCTAGCCCAAAGCCTTGTACTGAGAGGAAATGCTTCTCGTGCATCCAAACACCTTGAGCCAAAACCCATGCCATTTGTGTCCACCATATCTACCTACTATGTGGTATTTTTCTGCCATTCCAAAGTAAATTACTTGAGTGCTACCTTTAAAATTTCATTCCTTTATCTTTGCAATATATAGCTCATGGGACAAATAGCTTAAAAACTATTGTGGTGATGAATATGTAGTTATGTGTCTTAGTTCTTATAAGTTGCTTGTTGAGCGGTAACCATGTTTCTGGGGACGCCATCAACTTTTTACTTTGTTGGATATCATGTGAGATGCTATGCATGTTCGTCTTGTCTGAAGTAAGGGTGATTTTCATGATCAAATGGTTTGAGTATGCATATTGTTAGAGAAGAACATTGGGCCGCTAACCAAAGCCATGTATCATGGTGGAAGTTTTCAGTTTGGACATACAACCTCAATCTCTTATGAGAATATTATCTGTTGTTGAATGCTTATGCATTAAAAGAGGAGTCCATTATCTGTTGTCTATGTTGTCCCGGTATGGATGTCTTAAGTTGAGATCTATTAAAAACGAGAAATCAAATGCAATTGATCTCCTAGGACCTTTGTACAGGCGGCATAGAGGTACCCCTTTGTGACACTTGGTTGAAACATATGTCATGCAATGATAATCCGTGTTAATCCAAGCTAATTAGGACAAGGTACGAGCACTATTAGTACTCTATGCATGAGGCTTGCAACTTATAGGAAGTATTATGCATAGCACATA
Source organism: Lolium multiflorum (assembly GCA_030979885.1). Taxonomy (NCBI): domain Eukaryota; kingdom Viridiplantae; phylum Streptophyta; class Magnoliopsida; order Poales; family Poaceae; genus Lolium; species Lolium multiflorum. Next base: position 142,130,845 of record CM061752.1, read on the forward strand.
TAAATTATTACTACCGTTTACAAAATTGTTTCTATGTTTTCAAAATAAAAGCTCTAGCACAAAAATAGTAATCCATGCTTCCCTCTGCGAAGGGCCATTCTTTTACTTTATGTTGAGTCAGTTTACCTACTTCTTTCTATCTTAGAAGCAAACACTTGTGTTAACTGTGTGCATTGATTCTTACATGTTTACCTATTGCACTTGTTATATTACTCTATGTTGACAAATATCCATGAGATATACATGTTACAAGTTGAAAGCAATTGCTGAAACTTAATCATCCTTTGTGTTGCTTCAATGCATTCTACTTAGAATCTATTGCTTATGAGTTAGCTCTGATGCAAGTCTTGTTGATGCTTGTCTTGAAAGTACTATTCATGAAAAGTTTTGCTATATGATTCATTTGTTTAGTCATCATCTTTTGTTAGCAATCTTTTGCTTCAGATCACTCCATCCATCTCATATGCTTTACAATAATGTTGATCAAGGTTATGTTGGTAGCATGTCACTTCAGAAATTATTTGTTGTTATCGTTTACCTACTCGAGGGCGAGTAGGAACTAAGCTTGGGGATGCTTGATACGTCTCAAACGTATCTATAATTTCTTATGTTCCATGCTACTTTTATGACAATACTTGAATGTTTTATACATATTTTACATCATTATTATACATTTTCCGGCACTAACCTATTAACAAGATGCCAAAGCGCCAGTTGTTGTTTTCTGCTGTTTTTGGTTTCAGAAATCCTACAAAGGAAATATTCTCGGAATTGGACGAAATCAACGCCCAGGTCTTATTTTTCCGCGGTGCTTCCAGAAGACCGGAGGGGTTACGAAGAGGGGCCACGAGGGCCCGGCACCATAGGCCGGCGCGGCCAGAGGGGGGCCCGCGGAGCTTCTTGGTTTCTATCGCGGCCTTGAACGAAGTCTTCTGTTCGGAGATCTGCTTCTTGGTGGTCTGCATCTCAGTCGGATCCACCGCGGCTCTGTAGCCTTGCAGCTCCTCTCCAGATATGACGGATTCTGCAAAGGCGGCTTCGCCCTCCTCGCAGTCCTCTAGCTTTCTTGTAGTCTCCGGACACGGTGATCATGCCGTTAGGACCCGGAATCTTGAGCTTGTTGTAGATGTAGCATGCCCTGGCGTGGAACTTGTGGTAGGTGGGCCTGCCGAAGATTACATGGTAGGAGCTCTTGAAGGGCACTACTTCAAACGTGATCATCTCTTCGCGGTAATTGTTAACATCGCCGAAGGCCACGGGAAGTTTGATGCTGCCCAGGGAGTTTGCCTTCTTACCCGGAACCACACCATGAAATTCAGTGGTGCTGTGCTTGAGCTGTTCCTTGGTGAGGTTCATCCTCCAGAGTCTCCAGGTACATGATGTTCACGCTAGCTCCGCCATCCATAAGGCACTTGGAGAAGTCATACCCGTCTATGCGGGGACTTACAACCAGAGCGTAGCACTCTTTGGGGATGACGGCCGGGTGATCCGACCTGTCAAAAGTACAGGCTTTCTCCGACCACTTGACATACTGCGGCACAGCCGGAACTGTGGCGTTCAAGAGCCGGAGCGCCGATTTCTTAGCACGGACTGTTGGGGTTCCGAGGAAGGTGTGGTAAGCTCCAGCACTATTTTTCCGTCCATTGCCTCGGAACTGTCCTCTTCTTTGTCCTTGTTCTTGCCCTTGCCTCCTTTGCCGCGTGGGCGGTGCTTCCGGGCTCGCTTGTATCCTGCCTCCGGGTCGTTCTTCAGATCATTGACCCACTTGCAGTTGCGATTGGTGTGAGTGGATTTGCCCGTAGCCGGATCTAGATGAGCCAGGCACGGCATATCCCTGTATTCTTCGTACGTTTGGGGAGCGCGGGATCCGGCTGCGGTGACTTCGTCAGCGCGCTGCTGGCCCCTGCCTGCTCCGCCTCCACGTCCGCGGCCTCTTCCGCCTCCTGGACCTCCGCGTTGGAACGTCATGGCTACCATGTCGGATCCTCCGCCTTCTGGTCTTCAGGGGGGTTCTTCCGCTTGTTGTTGTTGCTGACGCCATTGTCACGGTTTTTCTTCTGTTGGTGCAGGGGTATGGCTGTGGCTGCGAGATCTCCGCCCGCATCATCATCGGCGGCAGTATGATCGCTGGCGATGTTAATCATCTCATCAAGCGTGAGCTTGTTCGCGTTCACCAGGCAGGTAGCTTGTGCCGCAGCAGCCCTCCACGCTGCAGGTCACCAATGAAGGCGTGCATAGCTGTGCGGTTATCGACATTCTCGCACTCGTTTCTGGTTGCCAACCATCGGGTGAGGAAACTTCTGGATGTTTCACCCTTCTTCTGGATGCAGGCCTGAAGGTCGCTTGTGGTGGCCGGTCTCTTGTAGGTGCCCCTGAAGTGGTTCTCAAAGGCCTTCTTCAAGTCAAACCAGCAAAATATGGTGTTCTCCTCGAGGTCGCTGAGCCAAACACGAGCTAGACCAATAAGGTACAACTGGAGCATGCGGCAGGCTATATTGGGGGTTCCTCCGGCGAAGGTTACTGCATTGTAGTAATCCTCAATCCAGGTATCCGGCCTTTCGCTACCATCACTACAAGAAAAGTTGCCATGGCCGACGAAGTTGAAGTCGCGCCGTGGTTGCTGGTGTACCATGGCCGACGATTTTTGGTCCCTCCGTGGTTCATGTCAAAACTTTTTTTTTCTTTTGAGGCCACCTAGCCCGACGAAAGCGGCCAAAACGTCGCGTATGGTGGCCCGGGACGTGGTGCATCGCGAATTCTCGGGTTCGCCGGCCGAGTCAACGCAAATCCGCACCGCCCAGGGATGTAGGGCCCACATGGCAGCCTCTCTAGCATTGTTTTTTTCTCGATCGCGCCATCTCGTTCAACGCTCTCCGATCGAGCCGTTTACGATGCAGGATCATGGGTCCCGCTTGTCATCCTCTATGAACCAAAATTCCTTCTTTTCTTGGATTTTTTGACCCCCTGATTGCTGACTACTTCCTTTTTCTTGTGATCCCTTGCCGCCTTGGAAACATTGAGACCGCTGCAGCTAAATGGGACCCGCATGTCATCCTCTATGAGCTATCAACTTTCTTTTCTTGGAGTTATTTTTGGCACCTCATATTTGGTCACTTGCCTTTTCTTTCGATCCCCTGCCGCCTCTCAAACGGTGATACCGCTGATGCTAAATGGGACCCGCATGTCATCCTCTATGTACTATAAAACTTTCTTTTCCTGGATTATTTTTGGCACCTCATATTTGGTCACTTGTCTTTTTCTTTCGATCCCCTGCCGCCTCTCAAACGGTGATACCGCTGATGCTAAATGGGACCCGCATGTCATCCTCTATGTACTATAAAACTTTCTTTTCTTGGATTTTTTTGGCACCTCATATTTGGTCACTTGACTTTTCTTTCGATCCCCTGTGCCTCTCAAACAGTGATACCGCTGCTGCTAAATGGGACCCGCATGTCATCCTCTATGTACTATAAAACTTTCTTTTCTTGGATTTTGTTGGCACCTCATATTTGGTAACTTGACTTTTTCTTTTGATCCCCTGCTGCCTCAAACAGTGATACCGCTCTGCTAAATGGGACCCGCATGTCATCCTCTATGTACTATAAAACTTTCTTTTTTTGGATTATTTTTGGCACCTCATATTTGGTCACTTGACTTTTTCTTTCGATCCCCTGCCGCCTCTCAAACGGTGACCGCTGCAGCTAAATGGGACCCGCATGTCATCCTCTATGAGCAATCAACTTTCTTTTCTTGGAGTTTTTTTGGCACCTCATATTTGGTCACTTGCCTTTTTCTTTCGATCTCATGCCACGTTTGAAACGTTGAGGTACCTGCTAGCTCATGGGACCCGCATGTCATCCTCTGTGTGCTATAAAAGTTTCCTTTGTTGGATTTTTTTTCACCCTCTGATTTTTGGCTTGCCTTTTTCTTTTGATCCCCTGCCCCCTTTGAAACGTTGAGTAAGCTGTTGGTTCAAGGGACCCGCATGTCATCCTCTATGTCCATCAACTTTCTTTTCTTGGATTTTTTTCACCCCCTAATTACTAGCTACTTTCTTTTTCTTTTGATCTCAAGCCGCATTACAAACATTGAGACCGCTGCTGCAAAATGGGACCCACATGTCATCCTCTATGTACAATAAATCTTGGATTATTTTTGGCTCCTGATATTTGGTCACTTGCCTTTTTCTTTCGATCTCATGCCGCCTTTGAAACGTTGAGTAAGCTGCTGGCTCATGGGTCCCGCATGTCATCCTCTACGAACAATAAAAGTTTCCTTTCTTGGAGTTATTTTTTACCCCTAATTTCTGGCTATTTGCCTTTTTCTTTTGATCCCCTGCCCCCGTTGAAACGATGAGGACGCTGTTGGCAGGTCGGTCCCACATGTCATCCTCTATGAACAATAAAAGTTTCCTTTGGTGGATTTATTTTTGACCCCTAATTAATTTCTGGCTATTTCCTTTATTTTTCTTTTGATCCCCTGCCGCCTTGGAATTGTTGAGAATGCTGCTGCCTCATTTTTCTTTTGGTCCTGTGCCGCCTTGGAAACGTTGAGACCGCTGCTACAAAATGGGACCCGCATGTCATCCTCTATGTACAATAAAGTTTCTTTTCTTGGATTATTTTTGGCTCCTGATATTATGTCACTTGCCTTTTTCTTTCGATCTCATGCCGACTTTGAAACGTTGAGGATGCTGCTGCCTCATGGGTCCCGCATGTCATCCTCTCAGAACGATAAATGTTTTCTTTTCTTGTATTTTTTTACCAACTGATTTTTGGCTTTTTTTATTTTCGATCCCCTGCCGCCTTTGAAACGTTGACTCCGCTGCTGGCTCATGGGTCCCCGATGTCAGCCTCCCCGTACAAGAAACATGTGATATTTTATTTTGCAGACAATAAACGTTGTATTTCGCTCTGAGCTATTGCAAACGGATAAATTAAATCTTTATATCTACATAAACAAACTTATATGTTGAATCTCCTTGTTTTTTGTTTTTGCGAAGCATAGGACTTTCCTGTTTTTTTTTGAGAAAAATCCGACCTTTCCTGTTTTGGAGTGGGCTGAAATTGTACGAGTCAAAAGGCCCAGCAGGATAGTTCGAAGGCCCAGATGTCCAGATACAGCCCAATTGAAATCTTTCTTTTCTTGGATTTTTTTCACACCCTGATTTCTGGCTACTTCATTTTTCTTTCGGTCCTGTGCCGCCTTGGAAGCGTTGAGACCGCTGCTACAAAATGGGACCCGCATGTCATCCTCTATGTACAATAAAGTTTCTTTTCTTGGATTATTTTTGGCTCCTGATATTATGTCACTTGACTTTTTCTTTCAATCTCATGCCGACTTTGAAACGTTGAGGAAGCTGCTGGCTCATGGGTCCCGCATGTCATCCTCTATGAACAATAAAAGTTTTCTTTGTTGGATTTATTTTTTCCCCTAATTTCTGGCTATTTGCCTTTTTCTTTTGATCCCCTGCCCCCTTTGAAACGATGACGACGCAGCTGGCAAGTCGGTCCCACATGTCATCCTCTATGAACAATAAAAGTTTCCTTTGATGGATTTATTTTTGACCCTAATTAATTTCTGGCTATTTCCTTTTTTATTTTGATCCCCTGCCGCCTTGAAATAGTTGAGGATGCTGCTGCCTCATGGGTCCCGCATGTCATCCTCTCAGAAAGGTAAATGTTTCTTTTCTTGAATTTGTTTACCAACTGATTTTTGGCTTATTTTTTCTTTCGATCTCCTGCCACCTTTAAAACGTTGACGACGCTGCTGGCTCATGGGTCCCCAATGTCAGCCTCCCCATACTGCAAATCCTCTTTCTGCAAAGGTTGTATTTCTAGATAGATAAGGTGGATTCGAATCTGCCATGGTTCAGGCAGCTCAGGTAAGCCTTCTTGCACTAATTAATGGAAGTAGTGTATCGCAAGGTCAAGACATGTGGCTCGGTGTAATGAATCTATATGAATCATGTTGTGGGTTCAATCTGATAGTTCTCTAACAGGTCAGCCAAAATAGAAATTAAGTTTTTTTCTAAAACGGAAATGCAAATTAAGATGAACACAAACATTAGTTATCATAATAGCTGATCATACATACATACTTGCTAAGAGCAAAAGCTTGCCAGAGTTTTACCACCCATACAATTAATTAGCAGTTCAGATAAGATAACCTTATATAAGTATAACTACAAATGCATTTGCTAAGGGCTCATGGGACAACAGAACTAGACAACCGCGAACTTTATGACCAGCATGTCACAGCGGCATCGAAAGATCTTGACCTTCAACTTTGATCCAATGCGAAGTTTGGCACCGTCAATGAACTTTTTCCACCTGGAAGTAACAGCCAAGCGGCCATCTGTGGGACTGACAGAGTACCGTCCCTCCACGGTGAGACCTTCACTCTCCATGACGAGGGATATCTTGCCCCTTCGGCCAGCATTGAGATCCTTGGAGATACTTTTAGGCAATTTCTGATTCAAAGCAAGAGATACCACCAAAAATTAGTCAATGGCACCAATGCACTGAACCATGTGAGACTTTGAGCAGAGAAGACATCAAGATAAGAGCAGTTATGCTGTCATATACTCACGAACATAGCCTTCAGATGCGTCCTGGTCACCACACGGGTGGCCACAGCAATGAGCTGAGACCTCGGTGATCTGGCTGGGGCAGGTGCATGAGCCTGGGCTGGTACACGAGCTGGTGCTGATGCAGGAGACTGCTGGGCAGGTGCAGTAAACGGTGCCTCTAGAGGAACCGGTGCTGATGCAGGAGACTGTTGGGCAGGTGCAGTAAACGGTGCAGCTAGAGGAACCAGTGCTGATGCAGGAGCCTGCTGGGCATGTGTAGTATATGGGGCCTCTACAGGAACCAATGCTGATGTAGGGGACTGCTGGGTAGATGCAGTAAACGGAGCTGGTACAGGAACCGGTGCTGATGCAGGAGAGTGGGAAGCCGGTGCCGGTGCTGGTGTGGTTGCCCTTTGTGACATCCGCTCCTGTTCCATCAGGGGATCTGCAGCTTTGATCATGTTAAACCCAGCAAGCTAGAACAGAGGGAATGGTTTAGAACAACTGCTCAGAATGCAGTTATCAAAAGATATGAGTAGAAAAAAGTTACATATTATATATTTGGAAGTGTCTCCAACTCTGTAAGCAGTTACGTATATCTGCCCGTTTGAGTTTCTGATCCTCAGCTCGTCGCCCTTCTTCAGACCGTAGTCAAAAGCAAACTTTCTCCAATCATGTCCATACAAATATGTGATGGCCTGCGTCTTGTAGACATACACCTCATAGACCGTGTAGGTGTTCATCAATTTGCCATTGCCATGCATAGTGAAAGATCCTTCATGCGGACACATCTGGTTAATCATTGGACGAAGTTCACAAGGTACAGTCTGCATGTGAAAATTGATACAAATGTAAGAAGCAGGAAGACTAAAAACAAGACTTTACTATATGCCAATTCATGCTAAACCACTGAGAATACATACCTGTAACTCTGTGAAGGAGCTACTAGAAAGGTAGATAGAGCCATAGGAGGTGTTATATGCGGGGTATGTACATGGGCCCGCCATATTCCCGCAAGCTCGGCATCGGGATGGTGAAGGAAACATGGGAGGTACTACTGGTGCGTAGCGCTGAACGTAAGTGGAAGAATTAGGTTGTGTAAAGTGCATAGTTCAGAGCAATGCAAATGTTGACAAGCAAGTGCATAACACTATGTTACAAACTGAACAGTGAAAAATTAGTGTATGATGAATATAAGCATGCTAATTTGGTGTTTCCGAATTCCAAAAAGCATTAGACAGAGCCGGTGATAATATCAGACATAAATCATGGCATGTATATGTGGCTTAAGAAAATATACCCGAACCCTTGGATGGTTACGGCCCGGCTGGTCCTTGGACTTGAGCTTATATAAGCATCCAGAAGGTGGGGCTGACAGTAACTTGGTGGCAGCCTCTGCAGATGCCTCATCAGCAGCAGTTGCAATCCTTTTGACCAATGAAGGCTTAGCAGTTTCAGTCTGCATATAAAAATTGAAGAGCAACAGACATCAGCAGTGATATATAAAATGAATCTATGAGACACTGATGCATATAGTGCTGGATGTAAGTGGAAGAATAGGTGTGTGTGTTTCTGAACTATTGGTAAGCATTAGACAAAGCCGGCAATAAACAGACAAAAATCAAATCATGTATGAGGATTAAGAAAATATACCTGCTTACTGAAAAGGGTACCACCCAGCTGGCCCGTGGCCTTGTGCTTGAGGAGGTTTTCAGAAGATGGTGGCAGCACCATCGTCTTCACAGCAGCCTCATCAGGATCATTTTTTATCCATTTGAGTAGAGGCACAGAAGTTTCATCCTGCATATGAATAGCAACAGAACTCATCATTGATATTTAATAAATCTATGAGATAGACTGATGCAAATAGTGCGGGGTGTAAGTGGAAGAATAGGGTTGTGCATAGAGAACAGTTGACAACAATGCAAATGATTACAAAAGAAGCCAATGGAAATCAACAGTTTATATACTGGATGAGACAGACTGAAAAGTGAAAAATTAGTGTATGATGATTGTAAGCAAACGCAGTGTTTCTGAACTTTTGGTAAGCATTAGACAAAGCCAACAGTAATTAAACAGATAATAATGAAATCATGTATGTGGATTAAGAAAATATACCAGATTCATTAAAAGGTCACCACCCAGCTGGCCCATGGCCTCGTGCTTGTAGAGGTTTTCGGAAGATGGTGCCGGCACCATCGTCCTCACAGCAGCCTCATTAGCCTCATTTTGCATCCACTTGAGTAAAGGCGCAGCAGTTTCAGCCTGCATAAGAATGGGAACAGATCTCAGCAGTGATATTGAATGACTCTGAGACAGACTGATGCATATAGTGCTAGATGTAAGTGGAAGGGTATGGCCGTGTATGGACAACAGTTCACAACAATGCAAGGGTGTGTTCGGTTCTGAAACAGCGTGGAATGGAATGGAATGGTTCCATTTCAGAGGAATGGAATGGTTACATTTTTGTTCGGTTGGGAAAAATGGAGAGCAGAAGAGATCGAGGTTAAACTAACCAATTGTCTCAAAATTGTAATTAACAATTGCAAATGACATTTTAATCTCAAAGTCGTAATTAACAGCGCCTAATGGTGCTCTTTTAATCTAAAAATCGTAATTAACATCATTTTATGTTGGGTTAGGGGAACTGGAGTAGATGAACATTACTGTATGATGATTGTAAGCAAACGAATTTGGTGTTTCTAAACTTTTGGCTTCGAGATCTTATGGGTTTCAACTCTAGCCTACCCCAACTTGTTTGGGACTGAAAGGCTTGGTTGTTGTTGTTGTTGTTGTTGTAAACTTTTGGCAAGCATAGAAAAAACCGACAATAAACAGAGAAAAATCAAGGCATGTTTTGTGGATTAAGAAAATATACCATATTCATTAAAAGATCACCACCCAGCTGGTGCGTGGCCTTGTGCTTGTAGAGGCATTTAGAAGATGGGGGCGGCATCAACATACTGGCAGCCTGATCAGCCGCAGTTTTGATCTTCCTTTTGAGTAAAGGCCCTAAAGTTTCAGTCTGCATATGAATAGCAAAACAAAAGGCAGACCTCAGCAGTGATATTGAATTACTGTATGAGATAGACTGATGCATATAGTGGATGCTCTTAGCCTTTTGCAGCGTGAACACTAGCTATGGACAGACAAAAAAACTAGTTAACTCAGCTTTGTCTAGATATGAATGTACTACCACCATCCAAAAGCTTAAGCCTTATTTATTTTTGAGAAATCAAAACAAGCAAAGTTTGACCAAAATTTTAGAACATTCTATCAACAAATATAATACTGTGTAGATACCGTAGGAAAATATATTTTATTATCTATTTAATGATATTAATTTTGTATTTTGCATGTTACTGATTTTTGGTAAAAGCTTAGTCAAACATGGTATAGTTTGACTTTCTAAAAATAATATAAGCCCAAAGCTTTGGGATGGAGGCAGTAGTATCTAGAGCTAAAACACATCTAGATACATCCGTATCTACAGATAGTTGAGTCAATTAATTTGGATCTGAGGGAGTATCAGATTCAGACTACATCATGGTAAGTTGGTTAAAAAAATTACCCCTGGGCGGTCCCTGCCCAGCTCGGCAGTGGCATTTCGCTTCTTGTGCTGCAGATCGGGCCATGCTCCTGCAGCAGGTGGGGCGCTATTCTCGTTCCCCATAGCCTCAGCACGGAACCTGGAGGTACCAACCTGATACAGAGAATATAGAGCATGGTGTCACAGAGGCTTTACGCACAAACAGCTGAAGACATGTGCTACTTTAAGCATATTCCAGAACAGGAACAGATTGAGGATGCAGAGAGACACTTAAAAGGTAAAGAGTGGATAAGCAAACGGAGTACCTGCTTCGCGGGGCTGGGGACGCAGCTCAGGCTCAGCCAACTGCCCACATGCGTGGTGGCCTTACGCTCCATTGCCCCCACCGCCGAGGTCTTACCTTTCCTGTACAAGCTGACAAAAGATACAGTGAGGATCAGCAGAAACTACAAAGGTTGCAAATGTCGACAAATAAAGGAAGAACACCCCAATCCAAGCAAAGGTAGCCCCCGCCCCCCACCCCCATCAATCACTCCCAGCTCGAGGGTGACCAGAAAGACACCCCTTCGCCCAGAATAGGAAAGAGATGCGCAAGATATCGAGGAGAGGAAAAAAGAACCGATCTCGAGAAAGGAGAGAACATTACTAGTCCTACCTAATCCGCTTGGGCTAGATGCAGCTTGCCCCTCCAAGCTGGATGCCTGGACGGTGGAGGCGAAAGGAGGGGATCGAGCTAGCGGCTTGCATCCGTCGGCAATCGGCACTCGATCGGGAGAGAAGGGGTGCTACATAAAGGGGAGGGGTAACATATTTTATTACACAGTGAACTTACTGATGTGACTAGTCATTACATGTCTCACTGAAACTAGGGCCCATAGTGTGGCACCCCAAATTCACTTGAAGCTGCCCGGCGGGACGCATTGGCGCGTCAAGAAACCCCCGAATTGTAGCGGGGAAATGAAACATTTCACAAAAATTCGAAATTCAAGCACACCGCCACGCGCCAAGCACGCGGCTGTTCCTTCCTCTTCCTCGGTTCCTCCTCCCCTATCCGAAAAAACCCCAAATCCCAAGCTCAAACCAAAAAAAAAAAAAAAAACAAATCCCCTGGCCGCCATGCATGTCCTCGTTAACCCGCTGGAGATCGTTCCCGGACGATGCGGACCACCCGCCCTGAGATCCAGAATTCCGTCCACCTCGAGGCACTGCGTGCTGTCTCGCAGCAGCGGCTTGAGGGCGCTGAAGAGGAAGTTCCGCCGGAAAGTGCTCATGGCAACCGTGCAAGCTCACCGGCGTGCTGTATCCCGAGAGGAACTGGTCAAAGCTTTGCTATTCGCCACACAAAAAAAATTGCGGGCCAAGATCTGGTCAAAGCTTCGTCGATGGCTTGCCGCGAGAGGCTTGGAGTCCAGAGTCAATAAACTAGCTGCTCGAGGACTTGGGCGGTTTACACGGATTCATATTAACTGACTCAAGTTTGTTAGTCTAGTTAACAAATGCATCTAGATACATCCATATCTAGACAGAATTGAGTCAATTAATATGAATCAGAGGGGAGTACCTGAAAGTGTTTCATGCTACCAACTAATGCGCTGGCAGGAATCGCTGTAGAAGTAATTGTGCTACTACTCATACGATGAACTGATTGTGTGGGTGTCGAATTTTGCAACGCGATCATCCACTGAATGCTTAATCTAGCGCCAAAGGCGTACAAATCATAACATACTACAGCACCAGAACATAAGAGTACGAATCATAAAGTAGCTCAACATTTTGCATCAGGGCTGGGTGGTCCTGAGACTACCGGGACGCCCCTGATGATCTCCGGGTGTGCATCCTCTTCAACGCAAAGTTGTGTACTCGGTCCACGGCCTCCTTCTGTAGGCTGGATAATCTCAGGTGCAGGACCTTCGTCTATGAGAGGCTCGTCATCAGTACCATCCACAGGTGCATCAGGGCTGGGTGGTCTTGAGACTACCCGGACGCCCGTGATGATCTCCGGGCGTGCATCCACTTCAACGCAAAGCTGTGTACTCGGTCCACGGCCTCCTTCTGTAGGCTGGATAATCTCAGGTGCAGGACCTTCGTCTATGAAAGGCTCGTCATCAGTACCATCCACAGGTGCATCAAACTGAGATTCATCTTCAAATCTCCCATCAAACTGAGAGACCTCTTCAACTCTATGCTTCTGCAATTAGTACATCAACCGATTAGACAAACATCTAAGGGATGCAACCTGAACAAATGCCGTTTTACATATTTACCTTCTCATCTGGCACAGCACATGTCCCAGAGCTGAAACCCGTTTCCTGAAGCAAGCGCTTTTTCTCTCCTTCCCGTCCATCCATCTGCAACAAGTTAAATTTGAGTACAGAACCTTGCACAGCAATGCAAACTATTGATTGAAACAGCGGCAGCATCAATATAAATAATTAACTACATATGCCAGCACACATACAGTGTGAGCAAGATCTGCTTCTCCTGCTAAAGGATCATTATATGGTTCACCATGCTAAACCCGCCTAACATATGTGCGGTCCATCCCAAAAATGTGTAAATGATCTGCCACTACAGGGTGAGGCCTCTTCTCACCATTCATACATGTGCAGCGCGGGCAATACACGTCCAGGTTGTGACCATCATGAGCTCTAATAAACCCCATAAAGGGTTGAACACCATTTATATATGAAGGGGAACATAAGTGTCCATGCAGTATCCAAGTTCTGTCCATCTGTTTAATTATGAGATACAATGGTTGGTGATTAATTTAAGGCGAAGTAGGAAATGTATATCCATCGAGTACAAAACTATACTACATGATTATGCATTTCAGCAATCATGTCGAGTACAAAACAAAAAATGCCCATCGACATTTTAGCAAACAGATCGTGTACAAAACTCTGCCATGGCATTTCAGCAAATTAACGGATCGAGTGCAGAACTGACTCTATATGCCCACGCAAATGAACAAATTGATCGATGACAAATCGAGCGGAAAACTATAAAGTGCCAATTAGTTCGAGCATACTGACGAATTTTTTTAGCAGCATCAAGAAAATATAAATCGTTAGGCTGTCTTGCCCGATACATGATTGAGCTAGAGATAGCAGCCCTACCGTGGATCAACTTGACCGCCGGTGCGTCTCGAGAAGAACGACGGGGAGGGGAAGCTTCTTCTTCGCACGGACGGGACGGGGAGGGGAAGCTCTTCGCACGGACGGGGATAAGTTGTGTACGGGTGGGTGGGGGGTCATGCGGCCGGGCCGCCGGGGTGATAATTAAGGTCGGTAGGTGGCGTTTAATGGAGTTGCGTGTGTAATTTGCCGTGCACAAGGTTGAGGAATAGGCGGTTCCCTTTGCCGCGCGCACAATTCAAACTATCCCGCCCATGTAGTTTAAATTCGCCATATTTTCGTTAAATCGACATAAAGTCATGTGAGTGGGGGAAAATTAGCAAAGTTGCTTGAAAAATAGTAAAACTCTGGAATTATCCTTTAAATATGCTCTACTTCGTGTGAAAATCGGGGTGTGGAAGCATGTTGAGCTGTTTTATTTGTACTTTCTTCATTAAAACTCCCATTTTATGCACTTTGGATGGAAAGAAATCATTTGTACATAAATTTTGACAACGCCATTTGCAAACACTAATTGTTTTACATGCCAAGATGCACCCATCCACCAAATATATATGTGGCAAAAGTTTATCACAATCTAGCAGATATGCATAATTAGTGAGGGACCCCTTTTGATTTTGTGCAATTTCCACTAATTAGGTAGAGATCGAGAAGGGTTAATTAATTAGGCCATGTTAGGGGTTATGTGTTTTAGATTAGGTTGTGTGGATTCAAATACAACTTCTTTATTTGTGTGCTATGATTAATCAAAACTAGATCGATCGACTGCGCACACATTATTAGAGGCGCATGCCTTTGCGCACAAAGTGCATGTGTGTGTTGTTGGCCACCAACGAGAGAGAGAGAGAGAGAGAGAGAGAGAGAGAGAGAGAGAGAGAGAGAGAGAGCTACATACGAGAGAGCGATTGAAATCCCCAAATTAAACACATATATATGCATGGCACATTTAATTTAATTAGAGGACCGCGAGGCACCCCTGGCCTGCTTGATGCACAATTAAGTGTCATTGGCCTATATATAGGGTTTAATTAGGGTTTAGGGTTTAGGGTTAGGAGGTTAGGGTTTAGGGTCTAGGGTTTAATGTTTATGGTGTTTAGGGTTTAGGGATTAGGGATTAGGGTTTATTTAGGGTGTTTAAGGTTTAGGGATCATCGATCGAGTGCGCACACACACATTATTAGAGGCACACGCGCCTTTGCGCATAAAGTGCATGCGTATATGTGTGTGTTTTTTGGCCACCAACGACATATAGATGATCGAGAGAGAGAGATTGAAATCCCCCAAGAATATGTTCAAATATATATTAAAATATATGCACGAATGCATGCATGGTAGGCCATGCATGCACACTAATTATATATATATTATGAGGAAACTTAATCAAATGTGTTTTCATTCGAGAGAACTTGTCAAAATTCAAGTTAATTAATTTATCATCGATAATTATATAATTAATTAATGAATCTCAGGGAGATGTTATACAACATATGATCGATATAGGCCATGTATATATTAATTGGTGTTAATCTACCGTTTAATTTGCTAGCTAGCTGCTATATATAGAGCATGTTTTTATTAGATCGGGTTATAGCTAGTATAGTTTAGGGTTATGTGTTTTAATTAACTAGGGTTTGATTAGCTAGGGGTTAGTTATATATATATGGTTTAGGGTTAATGCATGGCACATTTAATTTAACTAGAGGACCGCGAGGCACCCCTGGCCTGCTTGATGCACAATTAAGTGTCGTTGGCCTATATATAGGGTTTAATTAGGGTTTAGGGTTAGCTAGGGTTTAGGGTTTAGTGTTTAGGGTGTTTAGCTAGGGTCTAGGGTTTAGGGTTTAGTGTTTACGGTGTTTAGGGTCTAGGGTTTAGTGTTTAGGGTGTTTAGGGTCTAGTGTTTAGGGTCTAGGGTTTAGGGTTTAATTAGTGTTTAGGGTGTTTAGGGTTTAGGGTTTAGTGTTTACGGTGTTTAGGGTCTAGGGTTTAGGGTTTAGTGTTTAGGGTGTTTAGGGTCTAGGGTTTAGGGTCTAGTGTTTAGGGTCTAGGGTTTAGGGTTTAATTAGTGTTTAGGGTGTTTAGGGTTTAGGGTTTAGTGTTTACGGTGTTTAGGGTCTAGGGTTTAGGGTTTAGTGTTTAGGGTGTTTAGGGTCTAGGGTTTAGTGTGTTTAGGGTGTTTAGGGTTTAGGGGATTAGGGATTAGGGTTTTAGGGTTGTTTAAGGTTTAGGGATCATCGATCGAGTGCGCACACACATTATTAGAGGCACCCCGCGCCTTTGCGCATAAAGTGCATGCGTATATATATGTGTGTTTTTTTGCCACCAACAACGATATATAGATGATCGAGAGAGAGAGATTGAAATCCCCAAGAATATGTTCAAATATATATCAAAATATATGCACGAATGCATGGTAGGCCATGCATGCACACTAATTATATATATATTATGAGCTAGGCAACTTGATCAAATGTGTTTTCATACGAGAGAACTTGTCAAAATTCAAGTTAATTAATTTATCATCGATAATTATATATATAATTAATTAATGAATCACAGGGAGATCGATAATTAATTTAGGGTTTTAGGGTTGTTTAAGGTTTAGGGATCATCGATCGAGTGCGCACACACATTATTAGAGGCACCCGCGTCTTTACGCATAAAGTGCATGCGTATATATGTGTGTTTTTTGCCACCAACGTATATATAGATGATCGAGAGAGAGAGATTGAAATCCCCAAGAATATGTTCAAATATACATTAAAATATATGCACGAATGCATGGTAGGCCATGCATGCACACTAAAATTATATATATATTATGAGGCAACTTAATCAAATGTGTTTTCATTCGAGAGAACTTGTCAAAATTAAAGTTAATTAATTTATCAAGATAATTATATAATTAATTAATGAATCTGAGGGATATGTTATACAACATGATCGATATAGGCCATGTATATTTTAATTGGTGTTAATCTACGGTTTGCTAGCTAGCTGTTATATATATAGAGCATGCTTTTATTAGATCGGGTTATATCTAGTATAGTTTAGGGTTATGTGTTTTAATTAAGTAGGGTTGATTAGCTAGGGTTAGTTACATATATATGGTTTAGGGTTAATGCATGGCACATTTAATTTAATTAGAGGACCGCGAGGCACCCCTGGCCTGCTCGATGCACAATTAAGTGTCGTTGGCCTATACATAGGGTTTAATTAGGGTTTAGGGTTAGCTAGGGTTTAGGGTTAGGGTTAGGGTTAGGGTTAGGGTTTAGGGTCTAGGGTTTAGGGTTTAGTGTTTAGGGTGTTTAGGGTTTAGGGATTAGGGATTAGGGATTTAAGGTTTTAGGGGTTGTTTAAGGTCTAGGGATCATCGATCGAGTGCGCACACACATTATTAGAGGCACCCGCGCCTTTACGCATAAATTGCATGCGTATATATATATGTGTGTGTTTTTTGGCCACCAACGATATATAGATGATCGAGAGAGAGATTGAAATCCCCAAGAATATGTTCAAATATACATTAAAATATATGCACGAATGCATGGTAGGCCATGCATGCACACTAATTAATTATATATATATTATGAGGCAAGTTAATCAAATGTGTTTTCATTCGAGAGAACTTGTCAAAATTCAAGTTAATTAATTTATCACGATAATTATATAATTAATTAATGAATCTGAGGGATATGTTATACAACATGATCGATATAGGCCATGTATATTTTAATTGGTGTTAATCTACGGTTTGCTAGCTAGCTGTTATATATAGAGCATGCTTTTATTAGATCGGGTTATATCTAGTATAGTTTAGGGTTATGTGTTTTAATTAAGTAGGGTTGATTAGCTAGGGTTAGTTACATATATATGGTTTAGGGTTAATGCATGTCACATTTAATTTAATTAGAGGACCGCGAGGCACCCCTGGCCTGCTCGATGCACACAATTAAGTGTCGTTGGCCTATACATAGGGTTTAATTAGGGTTTAGGGTTAGCTAGGGTTTAGGGTTAGGGTTAGGGTTAGGGTTAGGGTTAGGGTCTAGGGTTTAGGGTTTAGTGTTTAGGGTGTTTAGGGTTTAGGGATTAGGGATTAGGGATTTAAGGTTTTAGGGGTTGTTTAAGGTTTAGGGATCATCGATCGAGTGCGCACACACATTATTAGAGGCACCCGCGCCTTTACGCATAAATTGCATGCGTATATATATGTGTGTGTTTTTTGGCCACCAACGATATATTGATGATCGAGAGAGAGATTGAAATCCCTAAGAATATGTTCAAATATACATTAAAATATATGCACGAATGCATGGTAGGCCATGCATGCACACTAATTAATTATATATATATTATGAGGCAACTTAATCAAATGTGTTTTCATTCGAGAGAACTTGTCAAAATTCAAGTTAATTAATTTATCACGATAATTATATAATTAATTAATGAATCTGAGGGATATGTTATACAACATGATCGATATATAGGCCATGTATATTTTAATTGGTGTTAATCTACGGTTTGCTAGCTAGCTGCTATATATAGAGCATGTTTTTATTAGATCGGGTTATATCTAGTATAGTTTAGGGTTATGTGTTTTAATTAAGTAGGGTTAATTAGCTAGGGTTAGTTACATATATATGGTTTAGGGTTAATGCATGGCACAATTAATTTAATTAGAGGACCGCGAGGCACCCCTGGGCTGCTCGATGCACAATTAAGTGACGTTGGCCTATACATAGGGTTTAATTAGGGTTTAGGGTTAGCTAGGGTAGAGGGTTAGGGTTAGGGTTTAGGGTTTAGTGTTTAGGGTGTTTAGGGTTTAGGGATTAGGGATTTAGGGGTTTTAGGGTTGTTTAAGGTTTAGGGATCATCGATCGAGTGCGCACACACATTATTAGAGGCACCCGCGCCTTTACGCATAAAGTGCATGCGTATATATGTGTGTTTTTTGGGCCACCAACGATATATAGATGATCGAGAGAGAGAGATTGAAATCCCCAAGAATATGTTCAAATATACATTAAAATATATGCACGAATGCATGGTAGGCCATGCATGCACACTAATTAATTATATATATATTATGAGGCAAGTTAATCAAATGTGTTTTCATTCGAGAGAACTTGTCAAAATTCAAGTTAATTAATTTATCACGATAATTATATAATTAATTAATGAATCTGAGGGATATGTTATACAACATGATCGATATAGGCCATGTATATTTTAATTGGTGTTAATCTATGGTTTGCTAGCTAGCTGTTATATATAGAGCATGCTTTTATTAGATCGGGTTATATCTAGTATAGTTTAGGGTTATGTGTTTTAATTAAGTAGGGTTGATTAGCTAGGGTTAGTTACATATATATGGTTTAGGGTTAATGCATGTCACATTTAATTTAATTAGAGGACCGCGAGGCACCCCTGGCCTGCTCGATGCACAATTAAGTGTCGTTGGCCTATACATAGGGTTTAATTAGGGTTTAGGGTTAGCTAGGGTTTAGGGTTAGGGTTAGGGTTAGGGTTAGGGTTAGGGTTAGGGTTTAGGGTCTAGGGTTTAGGGTTTAGTGTTTAGGGTGTTTAGGGTTTAGGGATTAGGGATTTAAGGTTTTAGGGGTTGTTTAAGGTTTAGGGATCATCGATCGAGTGCGCACACACATTATTAGAGGCACCCGCGCCTTTACGCATAAATTGCATGCGTATATATATATGTGTGTGTTTTTTGGCCACCAACGATATATTGATGATCGAGAGAGAGATTGAAATCCCTAAGAATATGTTCAAATATACATTAAAATATATGCACGAATGCATGGTAGGCCATGCATGCACACTAATTAATTATATATATATTATGAGGCAACTTAATCAAATGTGTTTTCATTCGAGAGAACTTGTCAAAATTCAAGTTAATTAATTTATCACGATAATTATATAATTAATTAATGAATCTGAGGGATATGTTATACAACATGATCGATATATATAGGCCATGTATATTTTAATTGGTGTTAATCTACGGTTTGCTAGCTAGCTGCTATATATAGAGCATGTTTTTATTAGATCGGGTTATATCTAGTATAGTTTAGGGTTATGTGTTTTAATTAAGTAGGGTTAATTAGCTAGGGTTAGTTACATATATATGGTTTAGGGTTAATGCATGGCACAATTAATTTAATTAGAGGACCGCGAGGCACCCCTGGGCTGCTCGATGCACAATTAAGTGACGTTGGCCTATACATAGGGTTTAATTAGGGTTTAGGGTTAGCTAGGGTAGAGGGTTAGGGTTAGGGTTTAGGGTTTAGGGTTTAGTGTTTAGGGTGTTTAGGGTGTTTAGGGTTTAGGGATTAGGGATTAGGGATTAGGGATTTAGGGGTTTTAGGGTTGTTTAAGGTTTAGGGATCATCGATCGAGTGCGCACACACATTATTAGAGGCACCCGCGCCTTTACGCATAAAGTGCATGCGTATATATGTGTGTTTTTTGGGCCACCAACGATATATAGATGATCGAGAGAGAGAGATTGAAATCCCCAAGAATATGTTCAAATATACATTAAAATATATGCACGAATGCATTGTAGGCCATGCATGCACACTAATTATATATATATTATGAGGCAACTTAATCAAATGTGTTTTCATTCGAGAGAACTTGTCAAAGTTCAAGTTAATTAATTTATCACGATAATTATATAATTAATTAATGAATCTCAGGGATATGTTATACAACATGATCGATATAGGCCATGTATATTTTAATTGGTGTTAATCTACGGTTTGCTAGCTAGCTGCTATATATAGAGCATGTTTTTATTAGATCGGGTTATAGCTAGCTAGTATAGTTTAGGGTTATGTGTTTTAATTAAGTAGGGTTGATTAGCTAGGGTTAGTTACATATATATGGTTTAGGGTTAATGCATGGCACATTTAATTTTATTAGAGGATCGCGAGGCACCCATGACCCGCTCGATCGATGCACAATTAAGTGTCGTTGGCCTATACATAGGGTTTAATTGGGGTTTAGGGTTAGCTAGGGTTTAGGGTTAGGGTTAGGGTTAGGGTTAGGGTACGTTTAGGGTCTAGGGTTTAGGGTTTAGTGTTTAGGGTGTTTAGGGTTTAGGGATTAGGGATTTAAGGTTTTAGGGTTGTTTAAGGTTTAGGGATCATCGATCGAGTGCGCACACACATTATTAGAGGCACCCGCGCCTTTACGCATAAATTGCATGCATATATATGTGTGTTTTTTGGCCACCAACGATATATAGATGATCGAGAGAGAGAGATTGAAATCCCCAAGAATATGTTCAAATATACATTAAAATATATGCACGAATGCATGGTAGGCCATGCATGCACACTAATTATATATATATTATGAGGCAACTTAATCAAATGTGTTTTCATTCGAGAGAACTTGTCAAAATTAAAGTTAATTAATTTATCACGATAATTATATAATTAATTAATGAATCTCAGGGATATGTTATACAACATGATCGATATAGGCCATGTATATATTAATTGGTGTTAATCTACGGTTTGCTAGCTAGCTGCTATATATAGAGCATGTTTTTATTAGATCGGGTTATAGCTAGTATAGTTTAGGGTTATGTGTTTTCATTAAGTAGGGTTGATTAGCTATGGTTAGTTACATATATATGGTTTAGGGTTAATGCATGGCACATTTAATTTAATTAGAGGACCGCGAGGCACCCCTGGCCTGCTTGATGCACAATTAAGTGTCGTTGGCCTATATATAGGGTTTAATTAGGGTTTAGGGTTAGGGTTAGGGTTTAGGGTCTAGGGTTTAGTGTTTAGGGTTTAGGGATTAGGGATTAGGGTTTCAGGGTTGTATAAGGTTTAGGGATCATCGATCGAGTGCGCACACACATTATTAGAGGCACCCGCGCCTTTGCGCATAAAGTGCATGCGTATAGTTTAGGGTTATTTGTTTTAATTAAGTAGGGTTTGATCAGCTAGGGTTAGTTACATATATATGGTTTAGGGTTAATGCATGGCACATTACATATAGTTTAAATCTCAAGAATGTTTATACATGATAGGCCATATGTGCAAAGGAATTTTTTCCCCGTGAACTTGTCAAAATTCAAGTTTATCAGTGCCAATGGAAACTAGTCCAAAAAATTACATAGAGGACCAAAAGTACTAGACAATAACTAATAGAACCTGCAACTTTACAAAAAGGACCCCAAAACATATAGAAGAAAATCAATCGAGTCCTTCTCGACCGCACATCAGATCTCTGCTCCGCATCCTTTCCAGCAACTCCGTCGCCGGGGACGCACCACTTGGGACGGTGTCGCCGGTAGTCGCCAGGACGAAGGAGAAGAAGGGCCTCAGCAACGGCATATTGGCTCTGAGAAGGGCCGCTGAAAGGCCAAGATGTGCACGGGCAAGACGGATGACGCCGTCGTATGCCCCGAGCTTGTGAACTTTAGCAGCTTGACTTCCCCATTGGCCAGATCTGAAGCACTGACCAAAGCAAGCCTCACCGTTAGCGCCATCACATTGATGGCACCAGATCGGGGTTTGGCCGGCAAGATCCGCCAGATTCACCATAGGCCAGATCTGAAGCCGATGACGAGATCCCCGACTCCATTGCGCCATTCTGCTCATGGGAAACACTGGATCTAAGCTTACAACAACACTAACTCCCTCGGATCCAAATTAGCTGACTCAACTTTGCTTATCTAAATATGGATGTATCCACACATGTTTTTACTCTAGATACATACACGTCTAAGGAAAGTTGAATCAATTAATTTAGTTCGGAGGGTGTACAATATACAGAGAGAAGTCGGCCTCGTCTCCGGCCGGCGAGGCCGCCGGAGAGAAGGGGGAGAGGAGCCGGGGGAGTGGGAGAGACTCGAGAGAGAAAGAGAAGAGGAAGAAATGAGAGCTCCCTGGGGAAGAACATTATTTTTGTCGTTCTGCTCGTAGCTTGAAACTGAAAATTTCGGCCGCGCGCCAAATCATCCCGCCGCATCCATTCGAAAATCCCGTGACCAGTTTTACCCTTTTAACCCTGGTCCGGAAGCTACAACCCACCGACCATGGAGGGCTCATTCGGTAACAATGAAATATCTTGCCTAGATCCCGAACCCTCCCCACAGGCCCACACCCACCCACCAACCATTCGCCCCATTAGCTCAAAAATACTCTCACACGCCAAAGCTCTGACTCTCTACAGTACTAGATCTGCTTCGCCGCCGGCATACTCCTCCACAGCGTAGCCTTGATCGTGTTGGCTGTCCACCCACCTGATCCGCTCCCCCGCCGCCCTCGTCACCGACGGATCTGCTTCACCGCCGACCTCGCCACCGACGGATCTGCTTCACCGCCGACCTCGCCACCGACTACCTCGCCGCAGCGGCTGTATCAACTTCACCGAATACCTTGCCAGCCAACCAGATCTGCTTCACTAACGCCCGCTTCTACTGAAACAGGGTCGATTCATCGTCTCCCGCGTTCGCCGCCGCTGGAATGCAAGTTGCCGCCCCCGTCCACCCCGCCGCAGCTTGGTTAGTACGCTGGCCCGTTAGATCGCGGTGTTTCTTTAGCCATGTTTTGTGTAGTTATTTGCAGATCTCATATGCCGTTAACTTTCTTGATGTGTTGCTTCGCATGAAGTTTGTTTAAATATTGTACAGTACAAAAGCATTATCCGGTCGCTACCATCCTGTTCATTCTACTGACACCTGTGTGCATCCACATATTTATAGCCTTGTACCCATTCATTTGCTGCCAACTGTTTTTGTACTGCATGCTATTGTCGCACTGCTTTTATAGTCATGCTATGGGCATTTCCAATCTGCTTGTTCTTATACCACGTCATTAGCTCACCGCTAGCTGTTTTCTCGTGTCTGCTATTCTCACACTGCTTTTATAATCATGCTATGTGCATTTCCAATCTGCTTGCTCTTATACCTCGTCTTTAGCTTATATAGTTATTGTTGCGTGCATGTCTGGTCTTTGTATTATCGTAGACTGACTTGTCAATGTTATTTTTCCTAGGGATTGATCATGCGAACCACTTATTAGAACATCCAACATTAACAGCGGGGACGCTAGGTAAGGTTGGAATCTGAGTTCTTGGTTGGTAATTTTGGCAGTTTACTTCCGTTATTATCTATAACCTATATGCATTGTTCCTTATGCAAGAGATTAACACTTGGAACCCTGCCATAGCAATGCCATTCATGCTTTACTATGTTTCTGCCTATTTGATATGCTTGTCTTGGAGAAACTGCGAGGGTGATTTGAACCTGACATTTGGTCATTCTTAATGCCAGTTTACTTTATGTGTAAAACCTTGGCATTACCCTACTCTAAATCTGAATGTCTGAAATTCGTATCTCATGCAAAGCAACATCTAGTTGGTTTTAATCTGATATCTGGTAAATATTGGCTTATTCATTTGGCAGCTCAAGTTTTTTGTTATTTGAAACCAGCTGACTTGGTCTTAAATGTGATATCTAAACACAGATTAAGGACAATGGAGCAGGAGGATTAGCATTTCACTTGATGGCTGAACCTAAAATGATAGGCATGTTGACCACGACTAGTGCACGCAAGAGAAGGACCTGCAGTGAGCCAGTATGTGCTTAGTACATGCATCTTATCTTATCTTGTGCTTATTTCTGCTACATGTTGTTATCTGATCTCTACATTGCGTAATACATGTTTGAATAGTTAATTGTTGTAACTATGTTTACAATGTTACCAGAATGCAGTTTTAATGAAGCAGTCATCATTAGAAGATAGTCGCCAAAAAAGGATCTGTAGCGACCCTGTGCAACATTATGATGTAAGTTTGTGCTTAGTACAAGTTCCATACATGTCTTATTTATGCAACTTGTTATTATCTTATATCTACATTGCATAATAAATGTTTGCATAGTTCATCGTTTAACTCTTTTTGCATTATTATCAGAATGCAGTTGTGATGAAGCAATCTTCATTAGAAGTGAGGCCCACAAAAAGTTCTGATCTTTCTTCTGATGCATCTTCTCATAGCCGTCAACCTAGACCATTTCTTTCATCAAACAGTAAATATCTCAAGGCTGTACTTTATAAAAGACATGGTATTGCTGCTTTAAGATCTGTAGCTGATATGTTGACAAAGAGTACACAAGATTCAATCAAGGCGATTGCCAAATGTCAACGTGTTATTGATGATGCTAATAGAAGTCCTCAATGATTCTATGTAATTTTTTTATTTGGGCACATTAATTGCCTTGTAATTTTCCTATTTGTTTTATTTGTGTATGTAATTGTGTGTATCATTGAAATCAGATTTTAGGCTCATGAAATTTAATGCAAGTTGACTAGTCAAACAAGTAGGGCCCTACAACAGATTGGGCCGGCCCACTTACAGTAGTGTGGGACCCACTTTCATTTTGGGCCGGCCCACTTCTTTAGTAGGCCGGCCCGGTTACACGATAATGGGCTCCACATGCTTATTGGGCCGGCCCACTATCTTGTTGGGCCGGCCCTTGCTATATGGTGGTCCCACATGGTAAATGGGCCGGCCCTTTAATAGGAAGGTGGGACCCACTGTGTTTTTGGCCCGGCCCACTATCTTGTTGGGCCGGCCCACTATATGGTGGACCCCACATACCAAATGGGCCGGCCCATTAACGGAATGTGGGACCCACTGCGTTTTTGGCCCGGCCCACTATCTTGGTGGGCCAGCCCACTTGCTATATGGTGGACCCCACATACTAAATGGGCCGGCCCTTTAACGGGAAGGTGGGACCCACCTGTTTTGGCCGGCCCACTATGTTGTTGGGCCGGCCCACTTGCTATATGGTGGACCCCACATACTAAATGGGCGACCACATGGCGGAAAGTGGGACCCACTGTGTTTTTGGCCCGGCCCACTAGCTTGTTGGGCCGGCCACTTGCTATATGGTGGACCCCACACTAAATGGGCCGCCTTTTAACAGAAAGTGGGACCCACCTGTGTTTTTGGCCCGCTTGCTTCTTGGGCCGGCCCGATTCTGTAAGGTGGACCCCACATGTTAAATGGGCCGGCCCATTTAAGTTTTGACCATCAACCTTAGAGGTTAGGCCCGGCCCACGTAACTAATGGACCAGCCCAGCTATATAGTTGACCGGTCAAACTATGTCATCTGGCCCGGCCCGCTTAAGACGTGGCAGGCCTCGTGTGGGCCTACCATCTACCACGGGGTTTCAGCGGTTAACGCCGTTAACTGCAGTTAACGCGTCTGCACGTGTCAGTTTGCATGACGTCAGCAGTCAACGGGCTCCCGGAAACACTTGGGCAACGGTCCGATTTTCCGTGGCGGAAGGGCGCCCAAGCGCGACGGACCGAAAAAATCGTCGTTGGACTTTGCCTGACGCAGTTTCGACAACAGAACCCATATCGTCGGGTTAGGCCCATAGGCGACGAAAAATACCCCTTAGTGGACGATTTTGGGACGTTGTCTATCAGAACTTTTCTTGTAGTGCATCATAGTGCTTCAGGTTTCCGGGTAGCTTGAGGTTCAATCTTCTTGGCTTTGGTTCCTCTCGGATCATCCGGCCAAAACACTTTGGGCCGATGTAGTCGGATCTGTACTCATTAAGCCTCTCCCGTGCGTCAGGGGCGCCGGGGTTTTGAGCGAGCGGGATCTCGGCCTCGCCTCCACCTCCACTGGGTGGTGGCGAGGGGATCGAGGGGGCTGTAAGTTTTTGCTTCCGCCTTCAGATTCCGGCGTTCTTCCGCGGCTGGCTCCGGCTTCGGTGGCTCCCTTCCTCTTGGTGGTGGTTGCCTCCGTCGTTCGGCTCCTGCGGGGCTCAGACGTGCGCTCTTGGTTCCGGCGAGGCTCCGGCTCGCGTCTTGGCTTCCGAGGCTCAGGCTCACGGTCTTGATTCCGACGAGGCTCAGGCTCGCGGTTTTGGTTCCATCTCTGCGTGGCTCGGCGTACGCTCCCTGCTCCTGTTCCAGGCGGTGGCATGTTGTCGCGGATGTTGATTCCACCTGGCCCATGGGGCCTGGTGTTTCCGGCGGGACTGCGACGTCGAGGGGGTAGCGGAGGACGCGAAGCTCGGGGTGGTGGTGACGGGTTGCGGTGTTTGTCTCTGCCAGTGTACATTGGGTCCTTACCCTTTCTGGGTCTCTCGGAGTTGAATCCGAAGGCACCGGGATTGGGTTCGGATGTTCTCGGCACCTCTGCGCTCCGTGGACCCGGTGCGCGATTCGTCATCACGATGTTGATTTTCAAGGGCGTCCTTCTGCGCGGTGGAAAGACAATGATCCGGATTGGATTCCAACCTGCGCGAAGTATCTGCCTTGCTCTGTTGCTGCATTGCTGAAGCAACGAGCTTGCGGACGTAGTTGATGTCAATCTCCTCGTCCTTCTTTTTTAGGAGCTCTGCAGCCTTCTTCATGTTATCCTTTGGAGTTGCGAGCGGCTGTTGCTCTCCAGGGGTTGCAAGGTATCTGCGGGGAGGGATGGCTTCTCTAACGATTCTATCAGCCTCCGCCTGCACATAAATCATCTTTACTTCCCACTCTTTCCTCATCTTCTTGACTTTTGCAAGTGATTCGGTGATCTCGCGATCCTGTCTATCAAAGTGGTCCATCAAGCATGCAGCTTCTTTCCTCTCATCCAATATCGCAGCTGCGATGTTGGCGAACTTCTTGGCGGTGGCCGGCATCTCTTTTCTTGTGGCTTCTAAAGCCTCCAGGATCTGCGCGTCGCCGAGTTATCGATGCATTGAGGACATCAGACGTGCGACTAAATCCATGCGTGCTGCGCGACTATTTCTTTCGGGGACAGACTTCCTCATGCGGTCGTTCCCGATCTAACGGAGATCTGCATTGGACGGTCTGGGTCGGAGGAGGTGTTTTCATCTTCCCGTTCCGCTGATCCAGCGGTGCCACGGTTGCGAGAACCTGCATCGGCTGGGCGGATTCCACTTCAGCTTGCTCACCGCCTCCGAGTTCTTCGAGCTTGCGGTTGAATTCTCTGTATCCATGGATGAAGCATCGTCATCGTTTTCCTCGATCTCGAGTTCCTTCGTCAAGCGATTGTATTCTTCTGTGCCTATTGAGGAGGCATCGTCGGAATTTGGGCTCAAGTTACCGAGGATTGATTCCTCAGGGTTTCCGGCTTCCTCTTGTCCCGGAGCGTCGCTGTCTCCGACTGCTTCTGGCAGATCCGGAGCTACGTTGTTTCCGGGTGCCTCAACCTGCAAAGGATCGGCCTCGTCCTGGTGGAGGGCGTCTCCTGCGGTATGGGCCAAGAAGTGCACGAAGTGACACCTTTGCTTCTCTAACACCTGGGAGACCCAGGCGGATCTGCATTGGTCTTCCACCGTTTTCTCCTGCTCAGGGGCGGATTGGGTGGGTTTTGATTTTTTCTGATCTAAGGCGGAATCTTCCTTAAGAAGCTCCTGCGACTCAGATCGGATCTTCGCGACGCGTCCAGCTCAGCGGCGGACGCGTCAGCGTTACTTACCAGTGCGTTTCCGTCGGAATCGACGGTTCGCCGATGAAGATGTGGATGCCGCCGATTGGGACGATGGAGAGCTGGACGGGGTTTGACCTAGCCGGAATCCAGAATTCGTCCGGAGGGACGGCGAGTAAACGCCCCCCCGGTCGTCGTAGCTTCCCATGGCGGAGCCCTCCCGGTTCCGGCCTCCAGATGCCCCCGGTATGCCAAAGGCATGCCAAACCGGATGGTCTTATCCATCAAGATACCGGTTTAATATTCATACCGGAGCACAAAGATAAGAGTTTGGCTAAGTAAAGCTAAGCCGGTATCCCCAAGAGGGGTATACCGGGACCGGATGGAAAGATACCGGAGCACCGGAAGGAAGAGCATGTCGGCAGGACTGGTCAAAGATTCTCTCAGAGCTAGAGGACAAAGATGAGCTAAGCAAAGTGGCTTTAAACGAAGGCCTGAAGATAAAGAGGAGGATGACGGTCAAAGAAGCCGGAGGACGTCAGCCTCCCTGTTTAAAGAAGACCCCGGCGTCATCTATGATTAAAGTAGCTTTATAAAGTATCTTTGTAAAGTAGTTTGTCTAGTCAAAGATGCCATTAGGGTTTCTTGTCCTGTAAGCCACCCTCTCCCCTATATAAGGAGAGGGGGCAGCCTCCTTCACGGGCGCGGAACATAGAGAGAGAGAACCTGTAAGCACAAACTTGTAACCTGTGGAGATCAATAGAGAAGATGATCTAGAGCGAGTTCTTCCTTGTGTCTTTCTTCTTCAACCTCTGGCCTTGGCCAAGTTCTTGAGGAAACCATCCGGAAGTTCATCCCGTCTAATCACAAACCCTCCCCCGAATCCTCTAGCGTCCATTCGGCCCCAACATAAGCCATCCTATGGCATCTGTTTGTTCACCACGACGACAGTTGGCGCCCACCGTGGGGCATGAAGTGGCGCTTGCTGGAGTTCATATTCGGGCGGGCATCCTCGACATCAACGGCGAGCGCACGGTGTCCGCGCTCGTGCAACGCATCTACAACATGGACTTCATCAACGACAACGCAGGCTGCTTCGCCAACGGCGGCAAGTTCCCGCAGAACGGCCGCACCATCGAGTTCGGCAGCCTCCGCGTCTACCGGCACCGTCCCTGTGCGCCAGCGCCTCTCGCCGGTGCTGGTGGCGCCGGATCCGCCAAGGTGGCTATGTGCTGGCCGCGCCGCCGGCAGCGTGGAGGTCATGATGGCTGGCGCGGTCAACACCGGCAAAGGAGCTGTAGAGGAAGGAGCTGAACATGCGGCATCGACCCGTCCGGCAAAACCACCACTAGAGCGTGACGCAGGCGCGCGGGAGCATCTTCAGCACCACCGGCAACCCTCTTCAAGCGGCGATGCACACGCTGGCCACGCCCATCGCGCAGAACATCGACCCGGCAAAGGCTCAGGAGGAGCTGGAGGCCACGCGCAAGGCCCTGCTTACCGGTGGCGCCGACATCATCCGGGCGCAGCGCGAGCTGAACCTAACCCTACGTGAGTACAACGCTGCCCATGGCTTTGCTTCTGTTAGCGCTCATGCTGCTAGGATGCCGGAGAACCGGCTTAAGGCTCGCAATCTAGATCAGGATTTGCGCAAGGAAGTTCTTGCCGGCAAGAGTGCATCTGTATCTGTGAGCATTGTAGAAAAACCTAAGTACAGTAGTCCGGATAAAACTATAAAAGCTGCT
This sequence comes from Lolium multiflorum, assembly GCA_030979885.1. Lineage (NCBI taxonomy): Eukaryota > Viridiplantae > Streptophyta > Magnoliopsida > Poales > Poaceae > Lolium > Lolium multiflorum. The sequence continues at coordinate 142,160,288 of CM061752.1, forward strand.
AAAGCTGCAGTAGAGCTATGTGAATCGCTTTCCGGAGATGCTTTGGCAAAACAGCAAGAGCGTGTTAGAGAGCTGCTGGAAACTATCGAGCAGCAGAATGCTGAGCAGCTAGCTAAGCTGAACGAGGCAGTGGCCTCAAAATCCGCGCGTTCAACAAAGAATGCCGGAAGCAAGTCCCATGGGCAGGCATCGTCCCCCCATCCGGACAAAAGAAGGGAAAGAGAAAAGAATGCACGGCAGATGACTGTGTATGATCCAGTTCTTGCCGGAAAGCAAAAAGCCGGGCAACATGATGCCGGTAGAAAAAGCCAAGGGGCAGATCGGGGCTACGCCAAGGGAGGCTATGCCGGAAACAATCATGCCGGTAGATATGAAACCGGGCAAAATTATCGAGCCAGGTGTTATCACCGATTTTGGCCAAATCAGGAGATGGGCCGTAAGTGAAGATGGGCTTGAAGATTACACGTGGAGCATCTTTGAAGCGGCCTTGCGCTAAGAGTTTGGGCTAAATTGCCCGTGTATCTGTAATATAGTAGATCGTATCGTGTTTAGAATTAACAGATAGAGTCTGGCCCGTGCACGGTTAGGTGCACGCCTCAATTAGAAAGTCCCTTGGACTATAAATATGTATCTAGGGTTATCGGAAAAGGAGGACAATCACGTTCACAACAAACACAAATCAGGCGCATCGCCACCCCTTCCTTCGAGGGTTTCTTCCGGGTAAGCATCATGCTGCCTAGATCGCATCTCGCGATCTAGGCAGTACACGTTTATTCGTCTACCTTGTGCTGCTCGTGCTGAAGCGTTGTTGATGGCGAGCAGCACTATTTATCCTTAGGTGTTTAGGGGCTTGCATTGGTGCTTTCTCGTGCATACATGCGTGGCAATGCCGTCCCTCGACACCTAGCTGCCCTTACACCTATATGGGTGTAAGGGCAGCATCTTGCTTGTTCGTTACTTAGTAGATCCGATCGTTATAGTTGCTCCTTGCTCCGCAGGGATTAGTTTAATATCTGCATAGTTAGGCCTTATGCTGGGGTCGGACGATCCGGTAGCGCGTTAGGTGTTGTTTACCGTCCCTACAAGGGATGTTCCGGGAATCAACGTTATGTTGGTTTTTAGGCCTCTCGTAGGGGTAGTTTGCATCATCTTTCGTATCTGCTAGGCCCGATCACACGTAGGACGTTCCGGTTATGCGGTGAAAACCCTAAACTGTCGTAGATCGGTTTAGCTTTGTTTTGATCAAGCAGGATCCCCATGTCATTGCAAATCCAACGTGAACCATGGGGCGATCGGCTCTTTGAGCCGATCCACAGGGCAACCTGAGAGCCGATAGGGCTCGTATTTAATGTTTACGTGTCTACCATGCAGGAACAATCGAAGCACTCTAACACCTTCCTGATCGGGTCTAGGTCAGGTGGCACGCCCTAGCAACCGCCAGGACGTGGCTAGAAGATTTGCGGGACGACGCGAGGTGCCAGGGTCCACTAAGCGGCCTTGGGAGCCTCCCGGCTCTTCGTGTTGCTTAACCATTGCCCGCCGGTGGGTTTTGGCAGGTAACACATTCTGGCACGCCCGGTGGGACATCTTCTGCAACATCCACGTCAACACCGACATCCGAGATGGCAGAGGAACAGATCACATACGAGGATCTCCCTGCGGAGCACAAGAAGAAGTACGATGAGCTGAAGGCCATCGTTGAAGCCGAACTCATCGGCTCCTTTGAGAAGACCCGTTCGCACGGCATCAGGTTCAAAGGATTCACGCCACAAGGCGTCCTCGATGGGTTGGATCTGTCTCTCCCTTCAGAGGAACGTACTAGAGCCCTGCGACAGGAAATCAACTACGTGGTGGCTCACTCGCTGCATCGGCATTCTGAGAGCCTGGTAAATACTTTGGAGCGCGTTGCGCTCCGTGTGTGCAAGAGATCATGGAGCGTCGGTACTCCCCTTCAGGACCTGTTCTAGGGACTCACCAGGGAGAGGTGCAACTCCACACCAGGCCACCATTGCCGTACGCGATGGCAGCTCCACAGCAACAAGGTTCACCGGCATACGTTGTCTACAAGGTTGGAGGTGATCCGGGCGACTATCAGTTCTTATATGAGCCGCCCAAGGAGATCCCACACGGATACGTGTGCACGTTTGTGCCGGACTGCAACAACTGGACGCAGGCGATCCAGGCTCCAACAGGAGGGATTGCCGGAGCAGGAGCAATTGTTCCGGCAGGAGGAACGGCTGCAGCAACGGGAGGTTTGAGTGCAGATGCTGAGAAACGCGTGGCTAACCAAGTATGCCGCTGCACCAATTCATGACAGCTCAGTTGCCACGTCCTCCACCGCGGATCAGATCAGTGCAGTCCTGAGAGATCAGTTCGGCATTCTGCCGAAGAAGAAGATAATCGGCTATTCCAAGCCGTACCCCAATGAGTTTGACCTGATCCCACTACCACCTAAGTACCGGCTCCCGGACTTCACCAAGTTCAGTGGGTCAGAAGGGTCTAGCTCAATCGAGCACGTGAGCCGATATTGGCCCAGTTGGGCATGGTTTCGGCATCGGATCAGCTACGGGTGAGGTTCTTTTCGCAATCCCTCACCGGTCCAGCTTTTGGATGGTACACCTCGTTGCAGCCAAATTCAGTGCGATCATGGAAGCAGCTAGAGGAACAGTTTCACACGCAATATCATTCAGAAGCTACTGAAGCTGGCATTGCCGAACTAGCACAGGTTCGGCAAAACGAGGAGAGACAGTGTCTGAATACATTCAGCGTTTCAGAACTGTCAAGAACCGATGTTATTCGGTCCATTTAAGCGAAAGAAGCAGTCGAGCTGGCCGTGGCAGGCCTTGCAGCGTCATTCAAGGATCTGACGTTCCAAGTGGAGTACAACTCGCTGGCGCACATGGTCCAGAGACTGACCTTATATGAACAGCGCCATCCAGAACTGTACCAAGACAAGTTCAAGCGCGCGATAAGCCTGGTCAATGCTGATGAGGATGAAGATTCTGCGGAAGATCAGGAAGTCGCAGTAGCCGAATGGACTCGGACGCCAGTACCTGTGTCCTGCAAATGGGTGAACCCACCAGGGCCTCCAAGAGGGTTTGACTTTGATGTGAGCAAGACTGAACAGATCTTCGATCTGCTACTGAAAGAGAAACAGTTGAAGCTACCCGAAGGCCACAAGATCCCTACGGCACAAGAGATGAACAAAAGGCCATACTGCAAATGGCATCATACGTTCACGCACGCCACCAACGACTGCAAAGTATTGCGCGCACAAATTCAGATGGCGATAGAATCAGGCCGATTAACTTTCGGACAGTTTGCCATGAAGGTAGACATGCGTCCGTTTCCGGACGTCAACATGGTGGATCTAAGCCACTCCATAAGGGAGCCAGGGTTCTCTTTCGATGTCAATGTGGCAGGGCTTGTGGGCCGCCATGGCAAAGATAAAGCAGAGAGCAGCCACTCCCGTGGCAAAGATAAAGCAGAGAGCAGCCACTCTCGTGGCAAAGATAAAGAGGAGGCCGTTCCACGCGACCGGCCCCAGGATGATGACAGACGATACCTAACCGAGGAGGAGGTGAGGAGCATACGGTATCAACGCCCACTATCCGTGCATCTCCTCAACAAATATGAGCAGCAGTATGACCGACGTCGGCGCTACGACGAAGATGATGAAAGATATCGTCGGTCTGATGCGGACAGGAGGTATCGTCAGCATGATAGAAGCAACGACGGGTACGAGCTTCATGCTAGAGGGAGGTCAAGGGAGCAAGATGATGTGGATAAGCACTGGGACTGTCCTTTCTTCAAACATTGCTGGGACTCAGGAATGAGCCGATTGCCAACAATCGAGAACTGCCCAGAATGCAAGCAGCAAAGGAGGAGGACAAATGAAGTCTCAGTGTTCGAGCGTCTAGGGCCTCTCCCACCTCATAACAAACAAGCTGAGTCATCTCAAGAAGAAGACTTTGAGGAGTCAGATGGAGAAGAAGATAGGTATCACCGACCAAGGTGGTGCCCTGATGGACTCAGCCATTCTCAGAAGCGTAGGGTGCAGCGGCTGCGAAACCTGGAAGAAGCCGAGGCACAGTACCTGTACACGTTGCGAAAAGCGCGGCCCGATCTGGCCGCGAAAATTCAGCAAACAATGGAGACAAAGGCGCGCCCGCCAAAGAAAGTATGGCGCCCTAAACAGACGAAAGCCGATGCAGAGGCATCGGCTGATACAAACATGGTATCCGTGATCCGGACGGAGTAGCAGGTCCAAGACATTGGACGTACGTGGCAAGGCCGATCCCTGAGATCGGCCCTCAAAAAATGAAAAGCAAAGGATCTTATCTCCAGCATGCCACGTAGCTACAGTGGAAATCCGAGAAGTTGCAAACCATCGTCAAGCATTGCAATGAAAAGGGAGGCCGATTCCCGCAATCGGCCAAAATTATCCTCGACACACGTTTTGTCTGTGTTCAGCATTGATCCGACAGATGCCTGAAGAGCCGATACCATCAAGTACTTGACAGAATCGGCTCGGGGGGCACATAGATGGACAAAACACGAGGATACAAAGCTTGGAGTGGATGTCAAATGCCCAGCAGAACAGCTCAAGTATGGGGGGCCGATGCAATCGCCAATAAAGGCCAAAAAAAATCGAAAATACAGAAATTTTTGGGCACAGCCGATGCGTAGACATCGACTTAAGAATTCAAAGCCGATGCACGGCCATCGACTCAAGGGATACAACTGTTACAAGCGGAAGCCTAATGGAGCAGTCATCAAGTTACGTGGCGAGGCTCTACTGGAGGAACCCCTCATTGGGATTGCTTGGTGACTCAGGCCCTCTCTTCAAGGACTTCCAACTCCTTCTGCAAGACTTCAAGCTCGGCAGTACCAGCAGAAGCATCAGTTCGGGCGTCCAAGACGGCCCTTTTTCTCATTTAAGCTGTTGATATTTGCCGGCAAGTTTGAGGATCGCAGCCCTGGCCAACAACAAGAACAGCATGAACGTGCAGATCAGGCTAGGATCATGAGAATAACCGACGATCGTCCAGTTGGACTGAACTGCATTCTCACCAGAGGCTGCATCATTGAACTGAAGAAGCTCGGGGGGCAGCTCACTTTGAAGGTTCTCTGCTTTTGAAAGCCGATTTGGTTAGAATCGGCTGACGCTGCACTACGGTTGGGAAGCCGATGATGGTCCCTTTGGCTGGTCTACTTTTATCCTCGCCTTGATTGAGGCTCGGGGGGCAGCTGGCCTTGAAGATTCTTCGTACTGAAGAGCCGATGGTGTTGAGATCGGCTGTCTCTGCATCGTGACCATGGCGAAAGGTGGCGAGCTCTCGCAGAAGAAGACCATCAGGGTTGATGGGAGGAGATTGAAGAGGGAGCCATCATCATTGATTAGGCTCTAGACCAGTTCGTTGTTGCAGGGAAACAGAGCATCACAAGGGAAGCTGTGAGCAAATGGCACCTGTTTCGCAAGAGTATCAGCTTCAACATCAAGGTTGTCAGCAACGGGCTAAGAAGCTTTCCTGGAAGCATTAATCCAGGAGTTTTGCCGTCAGGACAAACATCACGATCGGATGATTTTGAAGTCCAAAGATCTAGGGGTCTCAAGGCTGTGTGCTGGACCTGTTCGATTGGGAGTTTGGATCTGAATGTAAAGGATTGCAAGTTACTATCTGAGGAGGTGACTAGATTGATCGGTCTTGCAATTTATTATAAGAGCTGATGCATTGCCATCGGCTCATTGAGCATCGACCAAGGCGACAATCGGCAAAATCAATACAAGGGAGAATCGGCTAAATCAATTTGCAAGGAATCGACAGAGTCAAATTGGGGAAATTCTTCATTGATAAACAAGATTTCTTACATAAAGAGCTGATTGCTCTCAAAAGGAAGAGTTAGGAGAACATTGCCCTATCTACTACTGCTAGCTAGGCTATCCTATCTAGGGGCCATTGCTGCCCTCATCGTCGCCGTCATCGGCGCTGCTCCCGGCCGGCTCGTCATCGCTGCTGTAGCGGCCGCCGGCAGGACCCTCGTTGTCCTCATCCTCCTCGTCAGCATCGTCGTCCTCGCTGTCGAAGTCGCTGAGGTTCCCGGGCCAGGGGCAATGGCGTTTGGCCGGCGGCTCGTCGGAGGAGCTGTCGTCCTCCTCCTCCTCCTCCTTCACCTCCTCGGAGGAGGTGACCCCGTCCCAGGAAAGGCGGTCGTCGTCGCTTTCCTCCACCGCTTCCCCATTGGCGAGGAAGCGGAGGTCACTCTCCCCGTCCGTCGAGGACTTGTCATCCTCGGACCAAACGGAGAAGACGTGGTCCTCCTTGTCCCACGCTGTTGGGGCAAGGATATCGTACGCCGCCTGCGTACCCCACTCTGGTGTTGATTCCCTGATGGGAGAGGACACGTAGGAAAGACCCGACGAAGTGGAGGAGGAAGAAGAAGAAGACATGGCGGCGGAGAAGGGCTTTTGGAAGTGCTAGTGCGAAGGGGATGAAGAAGGGAACTACAGGAAGTGGCCAAATAAAAAGGGGATATAGCGATTTAATGCTTAACAGTTTAGGACGTGGTGCAGAACTGTCAAATCGTGCGAGAGAAGTTGAGGAGGCAAAGACGTCATGATGAGAAAATCTGCGCGACTGCTCTGCCACGACATGACCCCTCGAAGAAAAAACAGGTGGTTTTGAAATTATCATTACCAAAACCAGGGGGGCATGTGTTATCACCAGATTTTGGCCAAATCAGGAGATGGGCCGTAAGTGAAGATGGGCTTTGAAGATTACACGTGGAGCATCTTTGAAGCGGCCTTGCGCTAAGAGTTTGGGCTAAATTGCCCGTGTATCTGTAATATAGTAGATCGTATCGTGTTTAGAATTAACAGATAGAGTCTGGCCCGTGCACGGTTAGGTGCACGCCTCAATTAGAAAGTCCCTTGGACTATAAATATGTATCTAGGGTTATCGGAAAAGGAGGACAATCACGTTCACAACAAACACAAATCAGGCGCATCGCCACCCCTTCCTTCGAGGGTTCTCTTCCGGGTAAGCATCATGCTGCCTAGATCGCATCTCGCGATCTAGGCAGTACACGTTTATTCGTCTACCTTGTGCTGCTCGTGCTGAAGCGTTGTTGATGGCGAGCAGCACTATTTATCCTTAGGTGTTTAGGGGCTTGCATTGGTGCTTTCTCGTGCATACATGCGTGGCAATGCCGTCCCTCGACACCTAGCTGCCCTTACACCTATATGGGTGTAAGGGCAGCATCTTGCTTGTTCGTTACTTAGTAGATCCGATCTGTTATAGTTGCTCCTTGCTCCGCAGGGATTAGTTTAATATCTGCATAGTTAGGCCTTATGCTGGGGTCGGACGATCCGGTAGCGCGTTAGGTGTTGTTTACCGTCCCTACAAGGGATGTTCCGGGAATCAACGTTATGTTGGTTTTTAGGCCTCTCGTAGGGGTAGTTTGCATCATCTTTCGTATCTGCTAGGCCCGATCACACGTAGGACGTTCCGGTTATGCGGTGAAAACCCTAAACTGTCGTAGATCGGTTTAGCTTTGTTTTGATCAAGCAGGATCCCCATGTCATTGCAAATCCAACGTGAACCATGGGGCGATCGGCTCTTTGAGCCGATCCACAGGGCAACCTGAGAGCCGATAGGGCTCGTATTTAATGTTTACGTGTCTACCATGCAGGAACAATCGAAGCACTCTAACACCTTCCTGATCGGGTCTAGGTCAGGTGGCACGCCCTAGCAACCGCCAGGACGTGGCTAGAAGATTTGCGGGACGACGCGAGGTGCCAGGGTCCACTAAGCGGCCTTGGGAGCCTCCCGGCTCTTCGTGTTGCTTAACCATTGCCCGCCGGTGGGTTTTGGCAGGTAACACAAGGGCAGCGTATGTGGAGGAAGAAATGCCACCACCAGGGTACCGGCAGGCGAGAGCCGCGGAACCGGAAAGATATGATGAGTCAGATTCCGAGGTGGAGCGACCAAAGCCGCCGGAAACCTTTGGGGGAACGGTGGGGGAAAGATGCTTGCCAGCCAGGATGCGAGGCACAGGCTGGACAGAGTGTATCTCTCTGAAATGATTGAATCGAGGGTCCTCCTGGCCCAAAGTGCTTTGGCCCACGAATCATGAGAGAAGAGCCACCGGTACGCAATTTCCAGTTGCCCCGGGATACAAAAACATATGACGGCACAACTAAGCCGGAAGACGGTTGGCGGACTATGTCACAGCTGTTTACGTGGCTGGTGGTGGAGTAAACCGGCGTTGGGCGGTAAGAATCATACCGTCCTACCTGTAGGACCTGCGCGGATCTGGCTTAACAACTTGCCGGCAGGAAGCATTAATGGATGGTTGGATTTTGAGGAAGCCTTTGTGAGCAACTTCAGCAGCACTTACAAAGGCCAAACCGGCCCCAACAGCTTGCGCTGTGCCAACAGCGTGCAGGAGAAACAGACCGGGATTATCTCACCCGGTGGAACTCAATGAGAAACACATGTGAAGGAGTGATTGAAGCACAAGCGATTGCTTGGTTCAGTCAAGGATGCCGGAGAGGATCACCGCTGTGGCAAAGGCTGCAGTCCGTTGGGAACCCCAAGAGGAAGGTATGATGCGCAGTGGCAAGTTTCCCTCGAGAAACCAAGGTTTAATCGGACCAGTAGGAGTCAAGAAGCACGTTGAAGGTTGATGGTGGCGAAATATGATGCGGCGCAACACCAGGGATTCCGGCGCCAACGTGGAACCTGCACAACACAACCAAAGTACTTTGCCCCAACGAAACAGTGAGGTTGTCAATCTCACCGGCTTGCTGTAACAAAGGATTAACCGTATTGTGTGGAAGATGATTGTTTGCGAAGAAAACAGTAAAACAAGTATTGCAGTAGATTGTATGCGATGTAAAGAATAGGACCGGGGTCCACAGTTCACTAGAGGTGTCTCTCCCATAAGATAAAAGCATGTTGGGTGAACAAATTACAGTCGGGCAATTGACAAATAGAAAAGGGCATAACAATGCATATACATGATATGATAAATATAGTGAGATTTAATTAGGGCATTACGACAAAGTACATAGACCGCTATCCAGCATGCATCTATGCCTAAAAAGTCCACCTTCAGTTATCATCCGAACCCCTTCCAGTATTAAGTTGCAAGCAACAGACAATTGCATTAAGTATGGTGCGTAATGTAATCAACAACTACATCCTTAGACATAGCATCAATATTTTATCCCTAGTGGCAACAGCACATCCACAACCTTAGAACTTTCTGTCACTGTCCCAGATTTAATGGAGGCATGAACCCACTATCGAGCATAAATACTCCCTCTTGGAGTTAAGAGCAAAAACTTGGCCAGAGCCTCTACTAATAACGGAGAGCATGCAAGATCATAAACAACACATAGGTAATAGATTGATAATCACCATAACATAGTATTCTCTATCCATCGGATCCCGACAAACACAACATATAGTATTACAGATAGATGATCTTGATCATGTTAGGCAGCTCACAAGATCCAACAATGAAGCACATGAGGAGAAGACGACCATCTAGCTACTGCTATGGACCCATAGTCCAGGGGTGAACTACTCACTCATCACTCCGGAGGCGATCATGGCGATGAAGAGTCCTCGGGAGATGATTCCCCTCTCCGGCAGGGTGCCGAGGCGATCTCCTGAATCCCCCGAGATGGGATTCGCGGCGGCGCGTCTCGGAAGGTTTTCCGTATCGTGGCTCTCGGTACGAGAGGGGTTTCGCGACGAAGACTTTAAATAGGCGGAAGGGCAACGCGGGGGGCCACACGAGGGCCCCACACACCAGGGCCGCGCGGGCCAAGGCCAGGCCGTGCCGCCCTAGTGTGGCGGCGCCTCGTGGCCCCACTTCCTTTCCCCTTCGGTCTTCTGGAAGCTTCGTGCAAAAATAGGACCCTGGGCGTTGATTTCGTCCAATTCCGAGAATATTTCCTTACTAGGATTTCTGAAACCAAAAACAGCAGAAAACAGCAACTGGCTCTTCGGCATCTTGTTAATAGGTTAGTGGAAAATGCGTAAATAAGACATATAATGTGCATAAAACATGTAGATATCATCAATAATGTAGCATGGAACATAAGAAATTATCGATACGTTGGAGACGTATCAGCATCCCCAAGCTTAGTTCTGCTCGTCCCGAGCAGGTAAACGATAACAAGGATAATTTCTGGAGTGACATGCCATCATAACCTTGATCATACTATTGTAAACATATGTAATGAATGCAGCGATCAAAACAATGGTAATGACATGAGTAAACAAATGAATCATAAAGCAAAGACTTTTCATGAATAATACTTCAAGACAAGCATCAATAAGTCTTGCATAAGAGTTAACTCATAAAGCAATAAATCAAAGTAAAGGTGTTGAAGCAACACAAAGGAAGATTAAGTTTCAGCGGTTGCTTTCAACTTATAACATGTATATCTCATGGATATTGTCAATGTAAAGTAATATAACAAGTGCAATATGCAAGTATGTAGGAATCAATGCACAGTTCACACAAGTGTTTGCTTCTTAAGGTGGAGAGAGATAGGTAAACTGACTCAACAATAAAAGTAAAAGAAAGGTCCTTCAAAGAGGAAAGCATCGATTGCTATATTTGTGCTAGAGCTTTTATTTTGAAAACATGAAACAATTTTGTCAACGGTAGTAATAAAGCATATGAGTTATGTAAATTATATCTTATAAGTTGCAAGCCTCATGCATAGTATACTAATAGTGCCCGCACCTTGTCCTAATCAGCTTGGACTACCGGATCATCGCAATACACATGTTTCAACCAAGTGTCACAAAGGGGTACTTCCATGCCGCCTGTACAAAGGTCTAAGGAGAAAGCTCGCATTTTGGATTTCTCGCTTTTGATTATTCTCAACTTAGACATCCATATCGGGACAACATGGACAACAGATAATGGACTCCTCTTTAATGCATAAGCATGTGGCAACAATTAGTGTTCTCATATGAGATTGAGGATATATGTCCAAAACTGAAACTTCCACCATGATTCATGGCTTTAGTTAGCGGCCCAATGTTCTTCTCTAACAATATGCATGCTCCAACCATTAAGGTGGTAGATCTCTCTTACTTCAGACAAGACGGACATGCATAGCAACTCACATGATATTCAACAAAGAATAGTTGATGGCGTCCCCAGAAGCATGGTTATCGCACAACAAGCAACTTAATAAGAGATAAAGTGCATAAGTACATATTCAATACCACAATAGTTTTTAAGGCTATTTTGTCCCATGAGCTATATATTGCAAAGGTGAATGATGGAATTTTAAAGGTAGCACTCAAGCAATTTACTTTGGAATGGCGGAGAAATACCATGTAGTAGGTAGGTATGGTGGACACAAATGGCATAGTGGTTGGCTCAAGGATTTTGGATGCATGAGAAGTATTCCCTCTCGATACAAGGTTTAGGCTAGCAAGGTTATTTGAAGCAAACTCAAGGATGAACAAGTGCAGCAAAACTCACATAAAAGACATATTGTAAACATTATAAGACTCTACACCGTCTTCCTTGTTGTTCAAAACTCAATACTAGATATTATCTAGACCTTAGAGAGACCAAATATGCAAATCAAATTTTAGCAAGCTCTATGTATTTCTTCATTAATGGGTGCAAAGCATATGATGCAAGAGCTTAAACATGAGCACAACAATTGCCAAGTATCACATTATCCAAGACATTTTAGAATTACTACATGTAGCATTTCCCGATTCCAACCATATAACAATTTAACGAAGAAGAAACCTTCGCCTTGAACATTATGAGTAAAGCCTAAGGACATATTTGTCCATATGCAACAGCGGAGCGTGTCTCTCTCCCATACAGTGAATGCTAGGATCCATTTTATTCAAACAAAAACAAAAACAAAACAAACCGACGCTCCAAGTAAAGAACATAAGATGTGACTGAATAAAAATATAGTTTAAGGGGAGGAACCTGATGATGTTGTCGATGAAGAAGGGGATGCCTTGGGCATCCCCAAGCTTAGACGCTTGAGTCTTCTTAAAATATGCAGGGATGAACCACGGGGGCATCCCCAAGCTTAGAGCTTTCACTCCTCTTGATCATAGTATATCATACTCCTCTCTTGACCCTTGAAAACTTCCTTCACACCAAACTTCAAGCAAACTCATTAGAGGGTTAGTGCACAATTAAAAATTCACATATTCAGAGGTGACACAATCATTCTTAACACTTCTGGACATTGCACAAAGCTACTGGACATTAATGGATCAAAGGAATTCATCCAACATAGCAAATACGGCAATGCGAAATAAAAGGCAGAATCTGTCAAAAACAGAACAGTCCGTAAAGACGAACCTGAAAGGGGCACTAGACTTGCTCAAATGGAAAAACTCATAACTAATGAAAGTTGCGTACATATCTGAGGATCACGCTCGTAATTTTGCAGATTTTTTCGAATTTTTTACAGAGACTTATGCCAGAATTCGTGACAGACAGCAATGCTGTTTCTGCGCAGCGATCCCAAATATAACATCAATTTTAGCATAGAAACTTTACTTGGCACAAAAACATGATAAGGAGAGGTTGCTACAGTAGTAAACAACTTCCAAGACTCAAATATAAAACAAAGTACTGTAGTAAAAACATGGGTTGTCTCCCATAAGCGCTTTTCTTTAACGCCTTTCAGCTAGGCGCAGAAAGTGTAAATCAAGTAACATCAAGAGTAGAAGCATCAACATCATAACTTGTTCTAATAATAGAATCAAAAGGTAACTTCATTCTCTTTCTAGGGAAGTGTTCCATACCTTTCTTGAGAGGAAATTGATATTTAATATTACCTTCCTTCATATCAATAACACCAACGGTTCGAAGAAAAGGTCTTCCCAACACAATAGGACAAGATGCATTGCATTCAATATCCAAGACAACAAAATCAACGGGGACAAGGTTATTGTTAACCGTAATGCGCACATTATCAATCCTCCCCAAAGGTTTCTTTTTAACATTATCGGCAAGATTAACATCCAAATAACAATTCTTCAATGGTGGCAAGTCAAGCATATCATAAATCTTTTTAGGCATAACAGAAATACTTGCACCAAGATCACATAAAGCATTACATTCAAAGTCATTGAATTTCATTTTAATGATGGGCTCCCAACCATCTTCTAACTTTCTAGGAATAGAAGTTTCAAGTTTTAGTTTCTCTTCTCTAGCTTTTATGAGAGCATTTGTAATATGTTTTGTAAAGGCCAAATTTATAGCACTAGCATTAGGACTTTTAGCAAGTTTTTGTAAGAACTTTATAACTTCAGAGATGTGGCAATCATCAAAATCTAAATCATTATGAGCTACAGCAATGGGATCATTGTCCCCAAGGTTGGAAAAAATTTCAGCAGTTTTATCACAAGTGATTCAGCAGTTTTAGCAATTTCAGGCAGTTTTGTACGCTTTGCACTAGGAGTAGAAACATTGCCAACACCAATTATTTTACCATTGATAGTAGGAGGTGCAGAAACATGTGAATCATTATCATTACTAATGGTGGTAATAGTCCAAACTTTAGCTATATTATTCTCTTTAGCTAGTTTTTCATTTTCTTCTCTATCCCACCTAGCACGCAATTCAGCCATTAATCTTATATTCTCATTAATTCTAACTTGGATGGCATTTGCTGTAGTAGTAATCTTATTATCAATATCCTCATTAGGCATAACTTTCAATTTTAATAGATCAACATCGGAGGCAAGTCTATCAACTCTAGAAGCAATAATATCAATTTTATCAAGCTTTTCCTCAACAGATTTGTTAAAAGCAGTTTGTGTACTAATAAATTCTTTAAGCATGGCTTCAAGACCAGGGGTACACTCCTATTATTGTTGTAAGAATTCCCATAAGAATTACCATAACCATTACCATGAGCAGAAGGATATGGCCTATAGTTATTACCAGAGTTGTTCCTATAAGCATTGTTGTTGAAATTATTATTTTTAATGAAATTCACATCAACATTTTCTTCTTGAGCAACCAATGAAGCTAAAGGAACATTATTTGGATCAACATTAGATCTACCATTCACAAGCATAGACATAATCACATCAATCTTATCACTCAAGGAAGAGGTTTCTTCAACAGAATTTACCTTCTTACCTTGTGGAGCTCTTTCCGTGTGCCATTCAGAGTAATTTATCATCATATCATCAAGAAGCTTTGTAGCCGCCCCCAAAGTGATGGACATAAAGGTACCTCCAGCAGCTGAATCCAATAAATTCCGCGAAGAAAAATTTAGTCCTGCATAGAAGGTTTGGATGATCATCCAAGTAGTCAGTCCATGGGTTGGGCAATTCTTTACCAAAGATTTCATTCTCTCCCATGCTTGAGCAACATGTTCAGTATCTAATTGCTTAAAATTCATTATGCTACTTCTCAAAGATATAATTTTAGCGGGAGGATAATATCTACCAATAAAAGCATCCTTACATTTAGTCCATGAATCAATACTATTCTTAGGCAAGGATAGCAACCAATCTTTAGCTCTTCCTCTTAATGAGAAAGGAAACACTTTCAATTTAATAATATCACCATCTACATCCTTATACTTTTTCATTTCACAAAGTTCAACAAAATTATTAAGATGGGCAGCAGCATCATCAGAACTAACACCAGAAAATTGCTCTCTCATAACAAGGTTCAGTAAAGCAGGTTTAATTTCAAAGAATTCTGCTGTAGTAGCAGGTGGAGCAATAGGTGTGCATAGGAAATCATTATTATTTGTGTTTGTGAAGTCACACAACTTAGTATTTTCAGGGGTATTCATTTTAGCAACAGTAAATAAAGCAAACTAGATAAAGTAAATGCAAGTAACTAATTTTTTTGTGTTTTTGATATAGAGAACAAGACAATAAATAAAGTAAAACTAGCAACTAATTTTTTTGTGTTTTGTTTAGGTGCAGCAAACAAAATAGTAAATAAAATAAAGCAAGACAAAAACAAAGTAAAGAGATTGGGAAGTGGAGACTCCCCTTGCAGCGTGTCTTGATCTCCCCGGCAACGGCGCCAGAAATTTGCTTGATGCGCGTAGATGTACACGTCCGTTGGGAACCCCAAGAGGAAGGTATGATGCGCACAGTGGCAAGTTTCCCTCAGTAAGAAACCAAGGTTTAATCGGACCAGTAGGAGTCAAGAAGCACGTTGAAGGTTGATGGTGGCGAAATATGATGCGGCGCAACACCAGGGATTCCGGCGCCAACGTGGAACCTGCACAACACAACCAAAGTACTTTGCCCCAACGAAAGTGAGGTTGTCAATCTCACCGGCTTGCTATAACAAAGGATTAACCGTATTGTGTGGAAGATGATTGTTTGCGAAGAAAACAGTAAAACAAGTATTGCAGTAGATTGTATGCGATGTAAAGAATAGGACCGGGGTCCACAGTTCACTAGAGGTGTCTCTCCCATAAGATAAAAGCATGTTGGGTGAACAAATTACAGTCGGGCAATTGAAAAATAGAAAAGGGCATAACAATGCATATACATGATATGATAAATATAGTGAGATTTAATTAGGGCATTACGACAAAGTACATAGACCGCTATCCAGCATGCATCTATGCCTAAAAAGTCCACCTTCAGGTTATCATCCGAACCCCTTCCAGTATTAAGTTGCAAGCAACAGACAATTGCATTAAGTATGGTGCGTAATGTAATCAACAACTACATCCTTAGACATAGCATCAATGTTTTATCCCTAGTGGCAACAGCACATCCACAACCTTAGAACTTTCTGTCACTGTCCCAGATTTAATGGAGGCATGAACCCACTATCGAGCATAAATACTCCCTCTTGGAGTTAAGAGAAAAAACTTGGCCAGAGCCTCTACTAATAACGGAGAGCATGCAAGATCATAAACAACACATAGGTAATAGATTGATAATCACCATAACATAGTATTCTCTATCCATCGGATCCCGACAAACACAACATATAGTATTACAGATAGATGATCTTGATCATGTTAGGCAGCTCACAAGATCCAACAATGAAGCACATGAGGAGAAGACGACCATCTAGCTACTGCTATGGACCCATAGTCCAGGGGTGAACTACTCACTCATCACTCCGGAGGCGATCATGGCGATGAAGAGTCCTCCGGGAGATGATTCCCCTCTCCGGCAGGGTGCCGGAGGCGATCTCCTGAATCCCCGAGATTGGATTCGCGGCGGCGGCGTCTCTGGAAGGTTTTCCGTATCGTGGCTCTCGGTACAGAGGGTTTCGCGACGAAGACTTTAAGTAGGCGGAAGGGCAACGCGGGGGCCACACGAGGGCCCCACACACCAGGGCCGCGCGGGCCAAGGCCGCCGCGCCGCCCTAGTGTGGCGGCGCCTCGTGGCCCCACTTCCTTTCCCCCTCGGTCTTCTGGCTTCGTATAAAAATAGGACCCTGGGCGTTGATTTCGTCCAATTCCGAGAATATTTCCTTACTAGGATTTCTGAAACCAAAAACAGCAAATGGCTCTTCGGCATCTTGTTAATAGGTTAGTGCCGGAAAATGCGTAAATACGACATATAATGTGCATAAAACATGTAGATATCATCAATAATGTAGCATGGAACATAAGAAATTATCGATACGTTGGAGACGTATCAATCATGGCAAAGGCTGCAGAGGAATATGCCAAGCACGTTGGCAGAGATGATGCGAGTGGCGGAAAACTACGCATTGGGAGACCCAATGCAACCGGCAGTGCAAGCTGAGCCGGAGCAGTCGAATCCGCCTCAGCAGGAACAATACCGGGACAACCGGAACAACAAAAGAAGGGAAGATTTTCCGGATCGAAGATACGCTCCGCAGCAAGTTGCTGCTGTGCAAGAAAATTATGATGCCAGCGGCAGCCAGAGACAGAAAACCGGATCGCAGCCATGGGCGGGTCCTAAAAAGCAGTGGGTCGAAAAGAAACCCTGGGGCCAGAAAAAGAACTGGCAAGAACCTGTAAAATACACCATGGAAGCCGCCATGGATCAACCTTGCCGGTGGCACACGCCGAACCCGGATCACCCGTCGAACCATCTGACGAAGGATTGTTCTTGGACCAAGTACTTGATGCAAAAGGGGGCAGTGAAGGATGCGCAAGGACAAGGGTGCTCCACAATGTTGCCGCCGCCGCAAGATATGCTGCGCCAACAACAACTACCACCACCGCCACCGCTTACTGGAGCAAATGCTTTACCGGTACAGCCTCAGCCAAACAGGCAACAATACCAGCAAGTTAACCGGGTGGAGGAGAATCGTGACCAACCACCTCCACCGGCACCTTTGGGCCGGAATGTTTACGAAGACCCACATTTGTGCATGGTTGTCTTTGTCACTGAACCAACCGACAGGCAGAGCGTGCATCGCCGTTCCATGGAAGTAAACGCGGTGATGCCGGCAGTACCCAAATACATGTTGTGGTCAGATCAGGAAATCACCTGGTCGTTCAAGGATCACCCCAAAATCATGCCGAATCCGGGCGGATACGCTCTTGTTGTGGACCCAATCATGAAGGGGCCGGAAACTCGGGTAAAATTCAGCAAGGTGCTGATAGACAACGGCAGCAGCATAAACATCATGTACAAGCATACCATGCGTACACTGGGCATAACAGAGAATATGCTGCAGCCAACTCGTACAACTTTCCACGGGATCGTTCCGGGTTTGTCTTGCGCCCCGATAGGAAAAGTTCGGGTGGACGTATCGTTTGGAGGACGTGACAATTGTCGTGTTGAAAACATTGAGTTTGAGGTGGTGGACCTGGACAGTCCTTACCATGCGTTGTTGGGAAGACCGGCATTGGCAGCTTTCATGGCATCAACCCATACGGCTTACCTTAAGATGAAGATGCCGGCACCTCGTGGACCCTTAACCGTGGTGGGAAACTATAAAGTCTCAATGGAAACCGCTTCCGCCGGATCAAACCTAGCTGAATCGCTGGTGATCGCGGAGGAAAAGAAAAGAATGCAAACTGCTGTTGCGCTGGCTCAGTCCTCAAAGTTGAGCTTAGCGGCAATGAGTGGAAGCTTGGCCTCACCGGCATTCAAGCCGACAAACGAGACAAAGGACATTGTGCTGGATCCGGCTTACCCAGAGCGCACCGTTCGTATCGGTGCCGGCCTCAGTCAAGCATAGGAAAGCGCGCTCGTCAGCTTCCTCCGTGAGAATCGGAACATTTTTGCCTGGTCTACTGATGACTTGGTAGGAGTTCCGAGGGAGCTGGCTGAGCACTCTCTAAACGTCCGGAAGGATGCCAAGCCGGTGAGACAACCTTTGCGCCGGTTCGCTGAAGATAGGAGAAAAATCATTGGAGAAGAAGTGACAAAGCTGTTGGTTGCCGGTTTCATTGTGGAGGTCACGCACACAGAGTGGCTGGCTAATCCGGTGATGGTCGAAAAGAAAAAAGATGAGAACCTGGAGGCACAAGCTCCAAAGGTGTGGCGCATGTGCATCGACTACACCAACCTCAACAAGGCTTGCCCAAGAGATCCTTTCCCTTTGCCCCGAATCGATCAAGTGATTGATTCTACTGCTGGGTGTGAGTTGTTGTCTTTCCTGGATGCATATTCCGGTTTCCACCAAATCCCCCTGAAAAAGGAAGATCAAATAAAAACTGCGTTCATTACCCCGCACGGGGCTTATTGCTATGTTACTATGCCTTTTGGTTTGCGCAACGCTGGTGCAACGTACCAGCGCTGTATGCAAAAATGCTTGTTTGATCAAATCGGAAAGAATGTGCAAGTCTATGTGGACGATATCGTGATAAAAACTAAGGTAAAAGACACCTTAATCGATGACATCCGGCAAACATTTGACAACCTAAGACGGTTCCGGATGAAACTCAATCCGGCAAAATGCACTTTCGGTGTCCCTGCCGGTAAGCTACTTTTCCTTGTATCAAGCCGGGGCATTGAGGTGAATCCGGTAAAAATCCGGGCAATAGAAAGAATGACAATACCGCGAGAACTCAAAGATGTGCAAAAGTTTACCGGAAGCTTGGCATCGCTAAGCCGGTTCATAAGCAGGCTAGGAGAAAAGGCCTTGCCGCTTTATGCTTTGATGAAAAAATCGGATACTTTCGTCTGGACCCCTCAGGCAGACGCAGCGTTCAAAGAGCTAAAAACAATGCTAGTTACCGCACCAATACTGGCCTCACCTTTGGAAAGAGAACCTATGCTGCTCTATATAGCGGCAACAAACCGGGTGGTTAGCGTTGTGGTTGTGGTGGAAAGAGAAGAGGAAGGAAAAACCGTGCAGAGGTATACTACCTGAGCGAGGTGCTCTCCTCCTCAAAGCAGAACTACCCGCACTTCCAAAAGATGACTTATGGCGTGTTCATGGCCGCCACAAAGCTCAAGCACTACTTTGAGGAGCACCCTATGAAGGTGGTGAGTGAGGCACCCATCTCCGATATCATGGGCAACAAGGACGCCAGCGGCCGGATTGCGAAGTGGGTGATACGTCCAATTTGCATCACTATTTTGTATCATAATTTGCTGTTATTTATTGATATATTTCATATTGGGACACAATACTTATGTTATTTCATCTATTTTGCATGTTTCATCATCATTGGAGGATCAAGCACCGGAGCCAGGATTCTGCTGGAAAAAGCACCGTCAGAACGCAATATTTCGGAAGATCAACTGTGGAAGGAAATTTACGTAAATTCCTATTTTTCCAGATGACGGAGGGAGCCAAAAGGGGGAGCAGAGAGGAGCCACTGTGGGCCCAGACCACAGGGCGCGCCCAAGGCCTGGCCGCGCCACCCGTGCTGGGGGCCCCACAGCCCCTTTCGCCTCCTTTTCTTCGCGTACTCCTTCGTCCCGAAAACCTAAGCCAGAGAGGACCTCACGAAGGGTTACAGCCGCCTCTGCGGGGGGAGAACACCAGAGAAAGAGCTCTCCGGCGGGCAGGAATCCGCCGGGGAAATTCCCTCCCGGAGGGGGAAATCGACACCATCGCCATCGTCATCGAGCGGGACATCATCTCCATCATCATCATCATCATCTCCACCATCTACACCGCCATCACCACCGCTGCACCTCGTCATCGCTGTAGCAATTCGGGTTAAATCTTGATTGTTTGATAGGGGAAACTCTCCCGGTGTTATTCTATACTTGTTGTAGATGCTATTGAGTGAAACCATTGAACCAAGGTTTATGTTCAGATTGTTATTCATCATCATATCACCTCTGATTGTATTCCATATGATGTCTCGTGAGTAGTTCGTTTAGTTCTTGAGGACATGGGTGAAGTCTAAATGCTAGTAGTGAACTATGGTTGAGTAATATTCAATGTTATGATATTTAAGTTGTGGTGTCATTCTTCTAGTGGTGTCGTGTGAACGTCGACTACACGACACTTCACCATTTATGGGCCTAGGGGAGTGCATCTTGTATTCGGTTGCTAATTGCGGGGTTGCCGGAGCGACAGAAACCTAAGCCCCCGTTAGTATATCGATGCAGGAGGGATCGCAGGATCTCAGAGTTTAAGGCTGTGGTTAGATTTATCTTAATTACTTTCTTGTAGTTGCGGATGCTTGCAAGGGGTATAATCACAAGTATGTATTAGTCCTAGGAAGGGCGGTGCATTAGCATAGGTTCACCCACACAACACTTATCAAAACAATGAAGATTATTAAACCACATGAAGCGAAAGTACTAGACTAAAATCCCCGTGTGTCCTCAGGAACGTTTGGTCATTATAAGTAAACAAACCGGCTTGTCCTTTGTGCTAAAAGGATTGGGCCACTCGCTGCAATTATTTCTCTCGCATTTAATTTACTTGTACTTTATTTATCTGCAATATCAAAACCCCCTGAATACTTGTCTGTGAGCATTTACAGTGAATCCTTCATCGAAACTTCTTGTCAACACCTTCTGCTCCTCGTTGGGTTCGACACTCTTATTTATCAAGTACTACGATACACCCCCTATACTTGTGGGTCATCAAGACTATTTTCTGGCGCCGTTGCCGGGGAGTGAAGCGCTATTGGTAAGTGGAATTGGTAAGGAAAACATTTACTGTTTGTGCTGATTTTATTTCTGCCTGCTGCTATAAATCATTATGGAGAGATCTTCTCTTCAATTTCTATTTGGGAAATCTACTACTACTGCAACGGTAGTGGATGAAGCGCCAGGTGAGGAAGTAGTACCATATAAAATACCTATGAAAATTATTGAACGTGTTATGGATAACCGCTATGAAGGGGATGGAACTGTCCATCCTGGTGATCATTTATTGTTTTTGCATGAATTATGCGGGTTATTCAAATGTGCAGGTATTTCTATGAATGAAGTTAGGAAGAAACTATTCACTATATCGCTGTCTGGTAAAGCGGCGCACTGGTATAAATTGCTGAAGAATGGTGATTCTATTGATTGGGAGGACATTGTGCCTTTATTTTATTCCAAATTTTATCCTCCAAGTGAAATTCACAAAGATCGGAACCGCATATATAATTTCTGGCCTCATGATGGAGAGAGTATTGCCCAAGCTTGGGGGAGATTGAAGTCTTTAATGCTCAAATGCCCCATTCATGAGCTTCCTGGTAATGTTATTATTGATAATTTCTATGCAAGACTTTCTTTTCAAGACAAGACCTTGCTGGATACTTCTTGTTCTGGATCATTTACACGCAAGAATGAAGAGTTTAAAAGGGACCTTCTTGATCGGATCCAAGAAAATACTGAAGGATGGGAGAATGACAAAGATAGAGAATCAGGTATAATTTATGATTATAAATGCATTGAAGCTTTTATGGATACTGATAAATTTCGTAATATGAGTGCTACATATGGTCTTGATTCCCAAGTTGTTGCAAATCTTTATAAAGCTTTTGCCTCTCATTATGAATTGCCTAAGAAGAATTTTGATAAGTATCATGAACCGTATAAAGATAAAGTTGATTCATCTGTAAACAAATGTGTAGTGATTGAAACTGTTGATAATGTTATTCCTGAAGCTTATATTGAAAAAACTCCTTTCCCTGCTAAAATGAAGGAGTACTCTGTCATATCTAGTGCGGTTAATAAAAGTGAAAAGAAACCTAAAGAACCTGAAGAACAAATTAAAATTGAACCTGCTGTTGCAATAGTTAAAGATCTTGTGACTGAAAATGTGGAGGATGGTCATATTATTTTCTGTGAAGATGCTTCTAATATTGTTTCACATCCTAATAAATCCAAACAAGTTAGTGTTCCTATGCTATCTGTTAGAATTGGTGATCATTGCTATTATGGTTTATGTGATATTGGTGCAAGTGTTAGTGCTATTCCTTATGAGCTTTACATGGAGATTATGCACGAAATTGGTTCTTGTGAACTTGAAGATATTGATGTGGTTATTCATCTGGCTAATAGAGAAACTATTTCTCCAATTGGTATTGTTCGAGATGTGGAAGTTCTATGTGGTAAGATTAAATATCCTGCTGACTTTTTGGTACTTGGTTCTGCTGCTAGTGATCATTGTCCTATCATTTTTGGTAGACCTTTTCTAAATACTTGTGGAGCTATTATAGATTGTAAGAAAGAGAAAATTTTGACTAGATTTGCTGGTGAACCTTATGAATTTAACTTTTCTAAATTTACCAAAACTCCTTATAAAGCTGACTTGCCTAGTAATGATTTTAAAATGGAGCAGTGTGCATCTATTGTCCTTGTTCCTAATAATCCTTTGCAGCAACATTTGGAGAATAGTGAAAGTGAAGCTTTTAGGAAAGAAAGAGATGAGCTTGAGGAAATTTTTCTTCGCCAACCTATTCTCAAGCATGATTTACCGGTGGAAGATTTGGGTACAACACCGCCACCAAAGGAAGATCCTGTTTTTGATTTAAAGCCTTTACCTGATAATCTTAAATATGCTCATATTGATGATAAGAAAATATATCATGTTATTATTAGTTCTAAGCTTTCAGAGATTGAGGAAGAAAGGTTATTGGAAATATTGAAGAAACACCGAGGAGCTATTGGCTATACTCTTGATGATTTGAAAGGGATTTCTCCTTCTATTTGCCAACATGCTATTAATATGGAAGAAGATGCAAAGCCTGTTGTTGAACATCAACGTCGTCTAATTCCGAAGATGAAGGAAGTGGTAAGGAACGAGGTATTAAAACTTCTTGAAGCTGGTATTATATATCCTATTGCTGATAGTAGATGGGTTAGTCCTGTGCATTGTGTTCCTAAGAAGGGAGGAATGACTGTTGTGCCTAATGATAATGATGAGCTTATTCCTCAAAGAATAGTTGTAGGTTATAGAATGTGCATTGATTTTCGTAAAGTTAATAAAGTTACTAAGAAAGATCATTACCCTTTACCCTTTATTGATCAAATGCTAGAAAGATTATCTAAAAATACTCATTTTTGCTTTCTTGATGGTTATTCTGGGTTTTCACAAATTGTTGTTAAAGCTAAAGATCAAGAGAAAACCACGTTTACTTGTCCTTATGGAACTTATGCTTATAGGCGTATGCCTTTTGGTTTATGTAATGCTCCTGCTACTTTTCAAAGATGCATGTCTGCTATTTTTCATGGTTTTTGCGAAAGTATTGTAGAGGTGTTCATGGATGATTTTTCTGTCTATGGGAATTCTTTTGATAATTGCCTGCGAAACCTCGATAAAGTTTTGCAGAGATGTGAAGAAACTAACCTTGTTCTTAATTGGGAGAAATGCCACTTTATGGTTAATGAAGGAATTGTATTGGGACATAAAATTTCCGAAAGAGGTATTGAAGTTGATAGAGCTAAAGTTGAAGCAATTGAGAAGATGCCTTATCCGAGGGATGTTAAAGGTATTCGTAGTGTTCTTGGTCATGCTGGGTTTTATAGGAGATTTATTAAAGATTTCTCTAAAATTTCAAAGCCTCTTACTAATCTTCTTCAAAAAGATGTACCTTTTGTTTTTGATGATGATTGTAAGGAAGCTTTTGAAACTCTAAAGAAAGCCTTAACAACTGCTCCTGTAGTCGAACCTCCTGATTGGAATTTGCCTTTTGAAATTATGTGTGATGCTAGTGATTTTGCTGTAGGCGCTGTTCTTGGACAGCGGGTAGATAAAAAATTAAATGTTATTCATTATGCTAGTAAGACTCTTGATGCCGCTCAAAGAAATTATGCTACAACTGAAAAGGAATTGTTAGCTGTAGTCTTTGCTTGTGATAAGTTTAGACCCTATATTGTTGATTCGAAAGTTACAATTCATACTGATCATGCTGCAATTAGATACCTTATGACAAAGAAAGATGCTAAGCCAAGGCTTATTAGATGGGTACTTCTGTTGCAAGAATTTGATTTACATATTATAGATAGGAAAGGTGCTGATAATCCTGTTGCTGATAATTTGTCTAGATTGGAAAATATTGCTTATGATCCTGTTCCTGTTAATGATAGTTTTCCAAATGAACAATTGGCTGTAATAAAGGTGAGCTCGCGAGAGAGCCCTTGGTATGCAGATTATGCTAACTTTATTGTTTCGAAGTATTTGCCTCCAACCTTTTCAGCTCAGCAAAGGAGAAAATTCTTTTATGACTTGAGGCATTATTTTTGGGATGACCCACACTTATATAAAGAAGGAGTAGATGGTATTATGCGAAGATGTGTTCCTGAATATGAACAACAGGAGATATTGAATAAATGTCATGGTAGTGTTTATGGAGGACATCACGCTGGAGATAGAACCGCGCAAAAGGTTCTACAATCAGGTTTTTATTGGCCAACACTTTTCAAAGATGCAAGGAAATTTATTTTATCTTGTGATGAATGTCAAAGAGTTGGTAATATCTCCAGACGCAATGAAATGCCTATGAATTATACTCTTGTTATTGAACCATTCGATTGTTGGGGATTCGACTTCATGGGTCCTTTCCCTTCTTCAGAAGGTAATACTCATATACTTGTCGCTGTTGATTATGTTACTAAATGGGTAGAAGCTATACCTACAAAAAGTGCTGATGGTGAGACCTCTATAAAAATGCTTGTAGATGTTATATTTCCTAGATTTGGAGTACCTAGATATATTATGACTGATGGAGGTTCTCATTTTATTCATGGAGGTTTTAGAAAAACTCTCGCTAAGTATGGTATTAATCATAGAATTGCTTCTGCTTATCACCCTCAAACTAGTGGTCAAGTAGAATTATCAAATAGAGAGATTAAAGCTATCTTGGGTAAGACTGTTAATAAATCTAGAAAGAATTGGGCTAGCAAATTGAAAGAAGCACTATGGGCTTATAGAACTGCTTATAAAAATCCTATGGGAATGTCACCTTATAAAATGGTTTATGGAAAAGCTTGTCATTTACCTTTAGAACTAGAGCACAAAGCTTATTGGGCTGTTAGAGAACTAAATAAAGATCCTAAATTAGCCGGTAATAAGAGGTTGTTGCAATTAAGTTCTTTAGATGAATGGAGAAGTGAAGCTTATGAAAATGCTAAACTCTTTAAAGAAAAAGTTAAGAAATGGCATGATAGAAGGATCATCAAAAGAGAATTTAATGTTGGAGATCAAGTTCTATTGTATCGGTCTCGTCTCAGATTCTTTGCAGGGAAATTACTCTCAAAGTGGGAAGGACCATATGTTGTTGAGGAGGTGTATCGTTCAGGAGCAATTAAAATTAGCTCTCTCCAAGGCAATGCCACACAAGTGGTGAATGGACAAAGACTCAAGCATTATATCTCGGGTGATTCTTATAATGTTGATGTTGATATTATTCAAGTGGAAACACCGGAGGCTTTCATCAAAGGACAAATTGACAGTCCGCCAGAACTCGACTTTGAATAGGTAACAGTATAGGTAATAAAAAGTCCGCGTTTACCTTTCCGAACATTATTTCTGCTGTTTTTAGAAAATATGAAAAATTACGAGTTCGAAACGGAGTGGAAAGGACGCACGAGGGCGTGCCACCATAGGCCGGCGCGGCCCCACCCTGGCCGCGCCGACCTATGGTCTGGCCGCCTCGTTGCCCCTTTCCGACTCTGGTTCGATCTGGAACCTTCCTTTTGTCGTAAAAATATTTGCTATATAATCCCCCGGACCCCTGGAGGTCCGTAATATCGTTTTCTCGTCGAGTTTTGTTTCGAGCTGTTTTCTGCCAGGATCTGCTTCGGATCTAGATCCATCATGTCTTCGTCAGGAACTCAGAAGGACAGCTTCTTTGAGGACGTCGTCAACCCGTACATGAACGAGCTGAAGATGCACCCCAAAGAGTTGCGGCTCGTGGATGGAGAGTTGCAGATCAAAGATGTCCAGGGTCCTAAGGGAGAAGGGAGTTTGGAAGACAGGATGGAGAAACTGGAACAAGAGGTCTTCAACTACAAGAAGATGGCTGAGCGTGAAGTGGACATCTTTCACAAGATTGTGTCTGAACTCATTGATGGACACAAGAAGGAGACTGCAAAGTTGTGGGATGATATCTTCTCACTTCACGACACCACCAACAAACTCCAAGCTCAACTCTATGATGTTCATAATCAAAATTGTGAGTATGAAAACAGGTTTAAGCGCATAAGTCATGCTGCTAGTTTCAGGTTTCCGGAGACCAAGATGTCTTTTGTTGATGGAGGGCCTCTTCCATGGAAGTCTGATGACGACAAAGATTCACCATCATCACCGAAGGAGTAATTCATCATCGGTATTGGCATCCCCTTGGTTTGTTCCAAGCTTGGGGGAGTGCCGCGGTATCACATCACCACCTTTATCTTTTACTATCAAGTAGTGTCATATCATGAGTAGGGAAGTTATCATATGGAATAGTATGCAATGTGGAAGTATCTCTCTTAGTTAGTTATCTATGTATCCGTTGGTGTGAGTTATCGTTATGGAATATTAATGAGAAGTCTTATCATTTACTTTTTGCACACCTTATTTTAGTTTGCAATCTCCATTATATGATTACTCTTGACATAAGTATTGATATCACTTTGGGAGCATCAAGTAAATCTATTTGGTTTTGGCAAACTTAGCATTGGTCAATAGCAACAACATCTTGATGTTTAATAGAAGAGAGAAATACACTTAGATATATTACTCTATTATCTCTATGCTTAGTATTCTAAAGTTAAAATTGCTTGTGCTTATGAGAAAGATGCATGATTGTTTCTATCATATGTATATTTGTTTGTTTCCCTCAACCTTTATGCTTGCTATCAAACCTTGCTAGCCAAAGACCTGTATCGAGAGGGAATGCTTCTCATACATCCATAACCTTAGACCAAACCTATGCCATTTGTGTCCACCATACCTACCTACTACATGGTATTTTCTGCCATTCCAAGTAAATACTTCATGTGCTACCTTTAAATAATTCAAACTACTACTCCTTATTTGTGTCAATGTTTTATAGCTCATGAGGAAGTATGTGGTGTTTTATCTTTCAATCTTGTTGGGCGGACTTTCACCAATGGACTAGTGGCACATCCGCTTATCCAATAATTTTGCAATAAGAGCTGGCAACGGGGTTCCCAGCCCCAATTAATAACTTTCATTAATAATTCTCTTCACATGTTTTGCTCTGAGTTATCAGTAAGCAACTTAATTTTGCAATAGACACTCCTCCATGGTATGTGAATGTTGGAAGGCACCCGAGGATTCGGTTAGCCATGGATTGAGAAAGCCAAGGTTGGGGGAGTGTCATCCTTAATAAAACTAAAATACATGTGTAAACAAAAGAGAAGTGGGATGATCTACCTTGCTGGTAGAGATGCCGTCCCTCATGGGAGCCGCTCTTTGAAGGTTCGTTTGGCAAGGGAGTTAGAGTGCCCGCTACCATTCGTTGACAACAACAAACACCGCTCAAAATCTTACTTTTATGCTCTTTATATGATTTCAAAACTTGAAAAGCTCTAGCACATGATTTAATCCCTACTTCCCTCTGCGAAGGGCCTGTCTTTTACTTTTATGTTGAGTCAGTAAACCTATTTCCCTCTATCTCAAGCAAGCAATTGAGTTGTTGTGAACCAATCATTTATGCTATGATTCAGTTAATCATGTCTTTTATACTTTCTTGTTTAGTACCAATTTTATCTGAATGAATATGACTTTGAAGTTATCAATGATTATGAAGAGATTGTCATGCTTAAATATGAAGGCTCAGCTATAAAATCTAATATGAAAGCTTTGCTTAGAAGTACAATCCGTTAGTAGTTCTCTGACCAAGAACAAAGTTTGCCATCACCAATTATGATTTCTTATGCACCTTTACTTGTGATTTCTCTTTACTTATTTCGAGATGAGTTATATGAGGAAGTTGTTTACTAGAATGTCTTGTGTGAATGAATATGATGCTTCTTGTCCGTATTTTATTTATCGACTCTTCACTCCATAAACATGTGGTCTTGTTTATCGAGCTCAGTTTCGCTTGGGGACAAGCGAGGTCTAAGCTTGGGGGAGTTGATACGTCCAATTTGCATCACTATTTTGTATCATAATTTGCTGTTATTCATTGATATATTTCATATTGGTACACAATACTTATGTTATTTCATCTATTTTGCATGTTTCATCATCATTGGAGGATCAAGCACCGGAGCCAGGATTCTGCTGGAAAAAGCACCGTCAGAACGCAATATTTCGGAAGATCAACTGCGGAAGGAAATTTCGCGTAAATTCCTATTTTCCAGATGACGGAGGGAGCCAAAAGGGGAGCAGAGAGGAGCCACTATGGGCCCGGACCACGGGGCGGCGCGGCCCAAGGCCTGGCGCGCCACCTGTGCTCTGGGGCCCCACCTTTCGCCTCCTTTTCTTCGCGTACTCCTTCGTCCCGAAAGCCTGCCAGAGAGGACCTCACGAAGGGTTACAGCCGCCTCTGCGGGGCGGAGAACACCAGAGAGAAAAGAGCTCTCCGGCGGGTAGGAATCCGCGGGGAAATTCCCTCCCGGAGGGGGAAATCGACGCCATCGCCATCGTCATCGAGCGGGACATCATCTCCATCATCATCATCATCATCATCTCCACCATCTACACCGCCATCACCACCGCTGCACCTCGTCATCGCTGTAGCAATTCGGGTTAAATCTTGATTGTTTGATAGGGAAACTCTCCCGGTGTTATTCTATACTTGTTGTAGATGCTATTGAGTGAAACCATTGAACCAAGGTTTATGTTCAGATTGTTATTCATCATCATATCACCTCTGATTGTATTCCATATGATGTCTCGTGAGTAGTTCGTTTAGTTCTTGAGGACATGGGTGAAGTCTAAATGCTAGTAGTGAACTATGGTTGAGTAATATTCAATGTTATGATATTTAAGTTGTGGTGTCATTCTTCTAGTGGTGTCGTGTGAACGTCGACTACACGACACTTCACCATTTATGGGCCTAGGGGAGTGCATCTTGTATTCGGTTGCTAATTGCGGGGTTGCCGGAGAGACCGAAACCTAAGCCCCCGTTAGTATATCGATGCAGGAGGGATCGCAGGATCTCAGAGTTTAAGGCTGTGGTTAGATTTATCTTAATTACTTTCTTGTAGTTGCGGATGCTTGCAAGGGGTATAATCACAAGTATGTATTAGTCCTAGGAAGGGCGGTGCATTAGCATAGGTTCACCCACACAACACTTATCAAAACAATGAAGATTATTAAACCACATGAAGCGAAAGTACTAGACTAAAATCCCCGTGTGTCCTCAGGAACGTTTGGTCATTATAAGTAAACAAACCGGCTTGTCCTTTGTGCTAAAAAGGATTGGGCCACTCGCTGCAATTATTTCTCTCGCATTTAATTTACTTGTACTTTATTTATCTGCAATATCAAAACCCCCGAATACTTGTCGTGAGCATTTACAGTGAATCCTTCATCGAAACTGCTTGTCAACACCTTCTGCTCCTCGTTGGGTTCGACACTCTTATTTATCGAAAGTACTACGATACACCCCCTATACTTGTGGGTCATCAGTGGGCAATTCAGTTGTCACCATACGTGCCGGTATACGAAAGGAGAGATGCCATAAAATCGCAAGCTTTAGCTGATTTCTTGGTCGATTGGGCGGAGATGCAATACAAGCCGCCAGAACATAAGATAGAATACTGGAAGATGCACTTTGACGGATCCAAGCTCAAGGAAGGTCTAGGTGCCGGTGTGGTGCTCACCTCACCAAAGGGAGATCATCTCCGGTATGTTCAAGTGCACTTCGGGGCATCAAACAATGTTGCTGAGTACGAAGCCCTGATACATGGGCTCAAGGTCGCAAGAGAAATCTGTGCGCTCCGGATCATTTGTTACAGCGATTCAGATCTGGTGGTACAGCAGTGTTCCGGAGATTGGGAGGCAAAAGATGCCAACATGGCCTCCGGTTTCATGTGCAAAAGATTGCCGGCTTCTTCGAAGGATGTGAGTTTCACCATGTGCCGCGGGCTGAAAATGAAGCCGCGGATGCTCTATCCAAGCTGGCTCATCAAGGCAAGAAATTCCTCCCGGAATAGCTTTGACACACTTAAGAGTTCCATCAATCAAACCAAGTCCGGAGTCGGAATCAATTTTCGTACCGGAATCACATGTGGTGCCAATGGACATTGACGAAGGAAACCCGGGGACTGCTCCGGCACACTCGGGGACTGTACTCGGTAAACTCGGGACTCCACCGGTAAGCTCGTGGACAGCATGGACATAGACATGCCGGTGTTTGTGGTTAGAGAAGCACCATCTTGGGTTAAACCTATTAAGGAATTCCTGATCAACGGCACCTTGCCGGTTGACGAAAATGAATCCAGAAGGATACAGAGGAGGTCCAAAGCTTACACCATCATCAATGGCGAGGTATACAAGAGAAGTGTTACCGGTGTCCTCCAAAGATGTGTGGAGCCGGAAGAGGGAAAAGAAATGCTTGAGGAAATTCACCGAGGAGAATGCGGGCACCACGCCTCGTCAAGGGCGCTGGTGGCAAAAGTGTTCCGGCATGGGTTCTATTGGCCAATGGCTTTGGAGAACGCGGAGGATCTGGTAAGAAAATGCAATGGGTGCCAGAGGTACGCCAAGCAAAACCATACCCCAGCATCCGGTTTAAAGACCATACCGCTAACTTGGCCATTCGCTGTCTGGTGCCTGGACATGGTTGGACCGTTCAAAACCGCAAGGGGAAACATGACCCACATTTTGGTAATGGTGGATAAATTCACCAAGTGGCTGGAAGTGAAGCCTATCGCAAAGTGTGATGGCCACACAGCAGTAAAGTTCCTAAAAGATGTAATCCTGCGGTATGGATACCCACACAGTATCATAACTGACAATGGCTCAAACTTCGCTCAAGGAGAATTCAAGCGATTCGTGAAGACAAGAACATCCGGCTGGATTTATGCTCAGTGGCGCATCCACAAGGCAATGGCCAAGTTGAAAGAACAAACGCTTTGGTACTTTCCGGTATCAAACCAAGACTCATTGATGCGATGGAAAAATCGCCGGGATGTTGGATCGATGAGCTACCATCCGTGCTGTGGAGTATAAGAACAACTCCGAACCGGTCTACCGGATACACGCCATTCTTTATGGTTTATGGGGCAGAAGCGGTCATACCAACCGACATTCTCCATGATTCACCAAGGGTGCAGCTCTATACCGAAGAAGAGGTAAAAGAGGCCCGAGAAAACGATGTGGACTTGCTAGAAGAAGCAAGAGAATTAGCTCTGGCAAGAACAACCATTTACCAGCAAAACCTCAGACGCTATCACAGCCGGAAGGTTAACCCGAGGGTATTCCGAGAAGGAGACCTAGTGCTACGCCTAGTGCAGCGCACTGAAGGCCGGCACAAGCTTTCCCCCCCATGGGAAGGACCTTTCATTGTGAGCAAGGCTCTCCACAATGATGCCTATTACCTGATTGATGCACAGGAATGGAAGAAAGGAAAGGCGGACAAGTCAGGAGAGGAGACCAAACGCCCATGGAATGTAGCTTTGTTGCGTCCTTTCTACTCTTGAAGTTGTGCTGTAAGAAGTTCCTTTTTGTACCTTATTTGCTATGAATAAAAGATGTCGGAACCTCGAATGAATCTCGGGGACTATCATTACTAAAGTTGCATGTAACATGTTTATTTTTTCAGTTTACCGGTTGCTTATTGAACGTTTTTTCTTTCCGGTTTAGTAGTGTGCTAGACCCTACCGGAGTCTTCGACTCTGCTGTTGTCCATAACTTGGCTTCATGGCAAGCAAGATAAACCGGTAGGGGATAAGCACATGAACTGCGAAGAGGGAGAGCGGGAAAGAACAATCCGGAAAATTTAACTAACCCCGGTTACCGGTTTTTTGCAAAAATTTCGAGTTATTTCTAAGTTCAAGAAAGTGCTTGCTTGGTAAAAGAACTTTGTGCTCATACGCCAAAAATGCCCAGAGAAGGTAGGCAGAGCCAAGGCAAAAGAACCAAGTGTGCATCAATTGGATGCGGAAACAATTTCGGAATCATTGCAGTGCAAGAAAAAGCAAATCAACAAGCAAATATGCTAAGGCAAACATAAGTTAATTAACTACCGGTATAGCGTACCGGCATAAACTGTTGTACCACAACCAAAATAAAGATTAAGTATTATCTTACATCATAGACCCCGGCATACCGGGGTAGAATTTAACGGGCAATGTTTCCAAGTTTAACAGGGTAAGCATGTCACAAGCATCGTTCAGGCAAAGTTCAAGCGAGGGGCTTGGGAGGAGCGTGGGCATCAGGACCCTCAGAGGCGCGTCCCGGCTCCGGCCTCGTCGGCGTCTTCACCTTCCTCCTCGTCGCTCAGATAGTCTTTGACGTCTTCAGGAGGAGGGATGAAGGTGCGCATTTCAGCGTACTCCGCGATGTGGTACGCGCGATCCTGCCGCTTAGCGGTGAGGACCGGGTCCAGATCGGTTTCCGCGCCTTCGCGCACTCCGGTGAGAGCATCCAAGTCCAGCTCCGGGTACCAGGAGCAGGCAACGCGAAGCGCTGAGTCTGCTCCGGCACGGGCAGCAGAGCACTGCCACTCCCGGATCCTTCGGCCGGCACCCTTTAGGCGGTCGCTGATGAGGGAGAAGGTGTCTGGCACCACTTCTCCAGGCCAGAGAGTCTTGTAGAGCTGGGAGGCCACCTCAGGAATGTTAGAAAGGTTCCGGTCCACGCAGCGCATGTGGGAGACCCGCGCGTTAAGTGCAACCAGGTGGTCATAGGGATCCCAGGGCGCACCCAGATTCTTGCAAGCCTACAGCACCCGGCGCTCGGCAACCTTCTTTACAGCGTGTGCGGGAATCTGGGAAGAGCCCTGCAAGACAAAGAAAAGAAAAAGCTAAGCACATGATACCGGACAGATAAGCTTTTAAGCAAGAATCAAAAAAAGTAAACAGAAACTTACGGAGGGCAAGCGCGTCGGTTGCGTAACCGAAGGTTGTACTCCTTCGTTCCGCCTCCGCTACGCGGCCTTGTCCTCGGCTGCTTTCCGCGCCTTGGCGGCCTCTTCCAGCTCAGCCTGCAACACCACGTTGGCGTTGCCGGCATCCTCCAGCGCCTCGTTCAGCCTGGCCTCGGCGGATTCAGCGGTCTCCAGGTGCCTTGGCATGGTCAAGACCAAGCTGGATAAGCTGCTCCTTGAGCTTGGTAGCTGGTTTTCTGGCCTCCAACTCCTCCGATGTGCCGGATAAGCTTGTCCTTCTCCTCGAGAACCGGAAAGAAAATGTTAGCAAAGTTGTACTAATACAATGCGAGAGATAGCAAGTTAACCGCAAAATAAGAAGAAGTACCTTGGGCGGCGCGCGCTTCTTGAGGAAAGCTTCCGGGATAAGAGCAAAGATCTTAAGTGAAAATTGAGGACAAGCTTCCGGTAAAAGCTGCCTAGAGAAGTTTGGCACTAAGTGGATCTTCCCGAGAAGCTCCTCAAAGAGGACCTTCCGAGCGTCAGCCGTTTCTAGTTAAGTTTCGCGCTAAGAGCAAAGATCTTAACCCGAAACTCGGGGACTGGCTATGCCGGTTTCGCGCGTTTCTAGTTAAGTTTCGCGCTAAGAGCAAAGATCTTAACCCGAAACTCGGGGACTGGCTATGCCGGTTTCGCGCGTTTCTAGTTAAGTTTCGCGCTAAGAGCAAAGATCTTAACCCGAAACTCGGGGACTGGCTATGTGATACGTCTCCAACGTATCGATAATTTCTTATGTTCCATGCTACTTTATTGATGATACCTACATGTTTTATGCACATTATATGTCATATTTATGCATTTGGAACTAACCTATTAACAAGATGCCGAAGAGCCAGTTGTTGTTTTCTGCTGTTTTTGGTTTCAGAAATCCTAGTAAGGAAATATTCTCGGAATTGGACGAAATCTTCGCCCAGGGTCCTATTTTTGCACGAAGCTTCCAGAAGACCGAAGAGGGAAGGAAGTGGGGCCACGAGGCGCCAGCACCATAGGCGGCGCGGCCCAAGCCCTGGCCGCGCCGACCTAGGGTGTGGGGCCTCGTGTGGCCCCGCGTTGCCCCTTCCGCCTACTTAAAGCCTCCGTCGCGAAAACCCCAGTCCGAGAGCCACGATCGGAAAACCTTCCAGAGACGCCGCCGCGATCCCATCTCGGGGATTCAGGAGATCGCCTCCGGCACCCTGCCGGAGAGGGGATTCATCTCCCGGAGGACTCTTCATCGCCATGATCGCCCCCGGAGTGATGAGTGAGTAGTTCACCCCTGTACTATGGGTCCATAGCAGTAGCTAGATGGTCGTCTTCTCCTTGTTGTGCTTCATTGTTGGATCTTATGAGCTGCCTAACATGATCAAGATCATCTATATGTAATACTATATGTTGTGTTTGTCGGGATCCGATGGATAGAGAATACTATGTTATGGTGATTATCAATCTATTGTTTATGTGTTGTTTATGATCTTGCATGCTCTCCGTTATTAGTAGAGGCTCTGGCCAAGTTTGTACTCTTAACTCCAAGAGGGAGTATTTATGCTCGATAGTGGGTTCATGCCTTCATTGACACATGGGACAGTGACAGAAAGTTCTAAGGTTGTGATGTGCTGTTGCCACTAGGGATAAAACATTGATTCTATGTCTAAGGATGTAGTTGTCGATTACATTACGCACCATACTTAATGCAATTGTCTGTTGCTTAGCAACTTAATACTGAATGGGGTTCGGATGATAACCTGAAGGTGGACTTTTTAGGCATAGATGCAGTTGGATGGCGGTCTATGTACTTTGTCGTAATGCCCGGATTAAATCTCACTATATTTATCATATCATGTATATGCATTGTTATGCCTTTCTCTATTTGTCAATTGCCCGACTGTAATTTGTTTACCCAACATGCTTTTATCTTATGGGAGAGACACCTCTAGTGAACTGTGGACCCCGGTCCTATTCTTTACATAGCATACAATCTACTGCAATTGTGTTTTACTGTTTTCTTTGCAAACATCTTCCACTCGATACGCTTAATCCTTTGTTACAGCAAGCCGGTGAGATTGACAACCTCACTGTTTCGTTGGGGCAAAGTACTTGGGTTGTGTTGTGCAGGTTCCACGTTGGCGCCGGAATCCCTGTTGTTGCGCCGCATCACATTTCGTCACCATCAACCTTCAACGTGCTTCTTGGCTCCTCCTGGTTCGATCAACCTTGGTTTCTTTCTGAGGGAAAACTTGCCACTGTGCGCATCATACCTTCCTCTTGGGTTCCCAACGGACGTGTACATCTACGCGCATCAAGCATGTTTTTCTGCCGTTGCCGGGAGATCAAGACACGCTGCAAGGGGAGTCTCCACTTCTCAATCTCTTTACTTTGTTTTTGTCTTGCTTTATTTTATTTACTACTTTGTTTGCTGCACCTAAACAAAACACAAAAAAATTAGTTGCTAGTTTTACTTTATTTACTGTCTTGCTCTCTATATCAAAAACACAAAAAAATTAGTTACTTGTCTTTACTTTATTTGCCTAGTTTACTTTATTGCTACTAAAATGAGTAATCCTGAAGTTGAAGTTCGTTCTTTTAAGCAACAAGGTGGAGAAAGTTTTAAAGATGCTTGGTATAGAATTAGTAATGCTCATCAAAGGTGCATTAAGAAACACTCCACCACTATCCTTCTTAGGAACTTTTATGTTGGTTTATCTAGTTGGAATAGATATGTTCTTGATACTCTTTCGGGAGGTAATTTCCTAGGTACTCCCGCTTTAGAAGCTAGTTGCATCATTGAGAGTCTAGTTGGAATACCACCTGTTAATGAAGTTAAAATTGAAATCTCTCTTGAGGATGTTATGAAAAAATTGGAAACCATAGAGAAAAATTTTCCAAGTATTGAAACTAAATTGGAAATGTTATTGGATAAAACTGATGAACTTGATAAATCCCTAGGAGGAATTGATGAAAGAATTAGTGTCCTAGGAACTTGTGTTGTCCATGATAATCAAACCAATAGGATTGATGAACTTGAAAAAGCTATGGGAACCTTGGGTTCAACCTTTTCTTCTCTCAAGTATAATGAGAAAGCTTATGTGGGTAAAGAGCAAAAATTCATGTACGCCTCTAAAGTGCCTAAACAAAAGAATTATTATAGGCCTAAAATTTCTAAAACCCCTAGCACCACCATAGAGAATTTAGATAATGGAGCACCTAAAGTACCCTCTGCAACAAGTTGTGTTTGCATGAAAAATAATAATGTTGATGCTTCTACTCTCGATGTTACTTGATTTGCACTTTCTGCGCCTAGCTGAAAGGCGTTAAAGAAAAGCGCTTATGGGTTTATGTTTTTACTACAGCAATTTTTGTTTTGTTGAGTCTTGGAAGTTGTTTACTACTGTAGCAACCTCTCCTTATCATGTTTTTGTGCCAAGTAAAGTTTCTATGTCAAAGTTGATGTTATATTTGGGATCGCTGCGCAGAAACAGCATTGCTGTCTGTCACGAATCTGGGCACAGTTCTCTGTAGAAAATTCGAAAAAATCTGCCAATTTACGAGCGTGATCCTCAGATATGTACGCAACTTTCATTAGTTTTGAGTTTTTCCATTTGAGCAAGTCTGGTGCCAACTTTAAATTCGTCTTTACGGACTGTTTTGTTTTTGACAGATTCTGCCTTTTATTTCGCATTGCCTCTTTTGCTATGTTGGATTTATTTCTTTGATCCATTAATGTCCAGTAGCTTTATGCAATGTCCAGAAGTGTAAAGAATGATTGTGCCACCTCTGAACATGTGAATTATTAATTGTGCACTAACCCTCTAATGAGTTTGCTTGAAGTTTGGTGTGAAGGAAGTTTCAAGGGTCAAGAGAGGAGAATGATATACTATGATCAAGAGGAGTGAAAGCTCTAAGCTTGGGGATGCCCCCGTGGTTCACCCCTGCATATTCTAAGAAGACTCAAGCGTCTAAGCTTGGGGATGCCCAAAGGCATCCCCTTCTTCATCGACAACATCATCAGGTTCCTCCCCTGAAACTATATTTTTATTCAATCACATCTTGTGTTCTTTACTTGGAGCGTCGGTTTGTTTTTGTTTTTGTTTTTTTTTGAATAAGATGGATCCTAGCATTCACTTTGTGGGAGAGAGACACGCTCCGCTGTTGCATATGGACACATATGTCCTTAGGCTTACTCATAATGTTCAAGGCGAAGTTTCTTCTTCGTTAATTGTTATATGGTTGGAATTGGAAAATGCTACATGTAGTAATTCTAAAATGTCTTGGATAATGTGATACTTGGCAATTGTTGTGCTCATGTTTAAGCTCTTGCATCATATGCTTTGCACCCATTAATGAAGAAATACATAGAGCTTGCTAAAATTTGATTTGCATATTTGGTCTCTCTAAGGTCTAGATAATATCTAGTATTGAGTTTTGAACAACAAGGAAGACGGTGTAGAGTCTTATAATGTTTACAATATGTCTTTTATGTGAGTTTTGCTGCACCTGTTCATCCTTGAGTTTGCTTCAAATAACCTTGCTAGCCTAAACCTTGTATCGAGAGGGAATACTTCTCATACATCCAAAATCCTTGAGCCAACCACTATGCCATTTGTGTCCACCATACCTACCTACTACATGGTATTTCTCCGCCATTCCAAAGTAAATTGCTTGAGTGCTACCTTTAAAATTCCATCATTCACCTTTGCAATATATAGCTCATGGGACAAAATAGCCTTAAAAACTATCGTAGTATTGAATATGTACTTATGCACTTTATATTTTATTAAGTTGCTTGTTGTGCGATAACCATGCTTCTGGGGAACGCCATCAACTATTGTTGAATATCATGTGAGTTGCTATGCATGTCCGTCTGTCTGAAGGATCTATCATTTTAGTGGTTGGAGCATGCAAAATTGTTAGAGAAGAACATTGGGCCGCTAACTAAAGCCATGAATCATGGTGGAAGTTTCAGTTTGGACATATATCCTCAATCTCATATGAGAATAATAATCATTGCTACATGCTTATGCATTTAAGAGGAGTCCATTATCTATTGTCCATGTTGTCCCGGTATGGATGTCTAAGTTGAGAATAATCAAAAGCGAGAAATCCAAAATGCGAGCATTCTCCTTAGACCTTTGTACAGGCGGCATGGAGGTACCCCTTTGTGACACTTGGTTGAAACATGGCATGCAAAGATCCGGTAGTCCAAGCTAAGTAGGACGAGGTGCGGACACTATTAGTATACTATGCATGAGGCTTGCAACTTGTAAGATATAATTTACATAACTCATATGCTTTATTACTACCGTGCAAAATTGTTTCATGTTTTCAAAATAAAAGCTCTAGCACAAATACAACAATCGATGCTTTCCTCTTTGAAGGACCTTTCTTTTACTTTTATTGTTGAGTCAGTTTACCTATCTCCTTCCACCTTAAGAAGCAAACACTTGTGTGAACTGTGCATTGATTCTACATACTTGCATATTGCACTTGTTATATTACTTTATGTTGACAATGTCCATGAGATATACATGTTATAAGTTGAAAGCAACCGCTGAAACTTAATCTTCCTATGTGTTGCTTCAATACCTTTACTTTGATTTATTGCTTTATGAGTTAACTCTTATGCAAGACTTATTGATACTTGTCTTGAAGTACTATTCATGAAAAGTCTTTGTCATATGATTCACTTGTTTACTCATGTCATTACCTTTGTTTTGATCGCTGCATTCATTACATATGTTTACAAATAGTATGATCAAGATTATGATGGCATGTCACTTCAGAAATTATCTTTGTTATCGTTTTACCTGCTCGGGACGAGCAGAACTAAGCTTGGGGATGCTGATACATCTCCAACGTATCGATAATTTCTTATGTTCCATGCTACTTTATTGATGATACCTACATGTTTTATGCACATTATATGTCATATTTATGCATTTTCGGAACTAACCTATTAACAAGATGCCGAAGAGCAGTTGCTGTTTTCTGCTGTTTTTGGTTTCGAAATCCTAGTAAGGAAATATTCTCGGAATTGGACGAAATCAACGCCCAGGGTCCTATTTTTGCAAAGCTTCCAGAGAAGACCGAAGAGGGAAGGAAGTGGGGCCACGAGGCGCTAGCACCATAGGGCGGCGCGGCCCAAGCCCTGGCCGCGCCGACCTAGGGTGTGGGGCCCTCGTGTGGCCCCAGCGTTGCCCTTCCGCCTCTTAAAGCCTCGCGTCGCGAAAACCCCGGTGCGAGAGCCACGATCACGGAAAACCTTCCGAGAGGCCGCCGGCAGTGAATCCCATCTCGGGGGATTCGGGAGATCGCCTCCGGCACCCTGCCGGAGAGGGGGATCATCTCCCGGAGGACTCTTCATCGCCATGATCGCCTCCGGAGTGATGAGTGAGTAGTTCACCCCTGGACTATGGGTCCATAGCGGTAGCTAGATGGTCGTCTTCTCCTTGTTGTGCTTCATTGTTGGATCTTGTGAGCTGCCTAACATGATCAAGATCATCTATCTGTAATACTATATGTTGTGTTTGTCGGGATCCGATGGATAGAGAATACTATGTTATGGTGATTATCAATCTATTGTTTATGTGTTGTTTATGATCTTGCATGCTCTCCGTTATTAGTAGAGGCTCTGGCCAAGTTTGTACTCTTAACTCCAAGAGGGAGTATTTATGCTCGATAGTGGGTTCATGCCTTCATTGACACCTGGGACAGTGACAGAAAGTTCTAAGGTTGTGATGTGCTGTTGCCACTAGGGATAAAACATTGATTCTATGTCTAAGGATGTAGTTGTCGATTACATTACGCACCATACTTAATGTAATTGTCTGTTGCTTAGCAACTTAATATTGAATGGGGTTCGGATGATAACCTGAAGGTGGACTTTTTAGGCATAGATGCATTGGATGGCGGTCTATGTACTTTGTCGTAATGCCCGGATTAAATCTCACTATATTTATCATATCATGTATATGCATTGTTATGCCTTTTCTATTTGTCAATCCCGACTGTAATTTGTTTACCCAACATGCTTTTATCTTATGGGAGAGACACCTCTAGTGAACTGTGGACCCGGTCCTATTCTTTACATAGCATACAATCTCTGCAATTGTTTTTACTGTTTTCTTTGCAAACATCTTCACTCGATACGCTTAATCCTTTGTTACAGCAAACCGGTGAGATTGACAACCTCAGTTATTTCGTTGGGGCAAAGTACTTGGATTGTGTTGTGCAGTTCCACGTTGGCGGAATCCATGTTGTTGCGCCGCATCACATTTCGTCACCATCAACCTTCAACGTGCTTCTTGGCTCCTCCTGGTTCGATCAACCTTGGTTTCTTTCTGAGGGAAAACTTGCCACTGTGCGCATCATACCTTCCTCTTGGGGTTCCCAACGGACGTGTACATCTACGCGCATCACTATGCCGGTTTCGCGTGTTTCTAGTTAAGTTTCGCGCTAAGAGCTACGCTCTCAACACGAAACTCGGGGACTGGGAGGATAGACAAGATTCAGCAAAAAGAAAAAAAGAGAAACCGGCATAAAGTTGAAGGTTCAAGAAAAGATAGAGAAGAAGAAAGAAGAAGAAAACCGAGATAAATCGAAACATGGAACATGCTTTGTGAAACTTACCATCGGATTGTTCGTGGCGTCAAACCACGTGTTTGTCCGGCTCCTGACGGACACAGGCGCAGCCTCATGAGAGTGCTCCACGGAGCTCCGCTCGCCACGGGTCAGGCACGGTAGCCGGTCCTTGCCCAACCGCGAGTCGCCTTAGACAGTCGCGGCGTTCCACTTCTCCCGCGTGAGGCAGCAGATGCCCTGGCTCGCGGCTGTCGGCGCTTGAACTTGGTAATCGGCCAAGCAGGCCGGGTGGCCTTTCAGGCTGCGCTGGCCAGGGAGGCGTGCGCCGCAGAGTGCGCTGGCCGCGGAGGAGGCGCTAGAGCCGTTCCTTCCCTGACAAGCGTCAAGGTCGTGGGCGGCGACGCCGTGAAAGTGGCACCGGTTGGTTCGGCGTGAGGAGCTTCCATTGGTGGCGTTGGCGAGGTCCTTGGAGAAGGGGGAGCGTCAGGCGCGTCACCCGGGTTGGAGCTTGCCGGCACGAAAGTTCCCGACGCGGCTTTATAGGGGAAGACATCTTGGTCTTCTTCTTCTTTTCTAGGACGGGAGGAACAGAGGTTCCGCCACGCCCGGCAATTATTTTCCGGCGCGATGTTGCCGGCGCCGGTGTCATGGGGCTCGGGAGGGGAGGCAAGGTCCTCCTCCGCGCGGTGATCGGCGGTGTAGGGGCCGCGCACCCCGAACTTGTGGTGCCTCCCGGAGGGGAGGCAGAGTGTTGCCGGCACCGGATGGTGCCGGGCTTGAGTGAGGAGGAGGAGTCCTGGCGGATCCGGCAGAGCCCCAGGCCGGGGCCGAGCTTGAGTGCGGCGCTGAAAAAGAGAAAAGGAAAAGGTTGGGAAAAAGCAACCGGAAAGGAACTTGGTGGCAGAGCAAGCAGAAAAAAGGGGCCTTACCCGGAGGCTGGCATTTGCTTGCCCTTGTGGCGCCTCATGGCAACGACCTTACCCGCGACAGGTTCGGTCCGGAAGCGCTTGGCAGGAGGAGGTTGGCTCGAGCCGGCCTCGGCCGGGGTTTTGTTCTTCTTGCCGTGGGCCATGAGTTTATCCACAAACTCTTG
Organism: Lolium multiflorum; assembly: GCA_030979885.1. NCBI lineage: Eukaryota > Viridiplantae > Streptophyta > Magnoliopsida > Poales > Poaceae > Lolium > Lolium multiflorum. The sequence continues at coordinate 142,202,338 of CM061752.1, forward strand.
GCCTGCCTCGGCCTGCAGGGGGGCAACGTGCTCGTGGACCTGTGGGTTGATGTTGGCTGAGGGAACATCTACAGGAACAATAGCGAAAGATGAGAGGAATAAAAGAAGAGCTACCTCTAGCAGGGTCAATTCATCGACGAACCGGATGGTTCCGGTGGAGATTTACGAGGCGAAGAGGTGAGTCGGCCCCATCTTCGGATCTTGCCGGCGGACGACGGGGTCCGGTCGAATCTGTCCAAACCACGTTTCCAACAAGGACCTCGTGAGATGCCGGAAACGGTCCTTGGCCTGAAAGTGAAAAAAGAAAAAGAGGTTAGTCACGCTTCGACCGACCCGAGTTGTGTAATTTCTTACTTCTTGGGTCGGAGGGTTAGTGGAGCTAAGAGGCCGGAGGCCCCATTCCCAATCTTCCGGCATGGCAGTCTGGCAGATCTGCCTGGCCTTGAGGACAACGTCCTTCTTGCTGAGAGGAAGTCCGGTGATCTTGGTAGGATCACCGGGGCCATACATCTCGCTCATCTTATGGGCGCGCGAAGAGGAAGCACCCGCGCGAGATAAGGTGCGGATATTATCGTCGGAGGATATTTGGTATCCTTCATCATTGCTTCATAAAGCGTATGATCCGGTTGGTCTCATTATGAGACTCCTTCGGATTGTAGCTCCAGTTAGTCTTGGTGGGCGGCGCCGGATCAAAAGGAGGCAGATCAATAAGATCTGCGGCGCCGTTGTTCTTCACATAGAAAAAGGTCCCTTGCCATAACCGGCATGACTCGAGACCGGAAAACTTAAAGAAGGGGCTCCCTTGGCGGGAGCCGATGATGCAAGACCCGCATTGTACGGGGGGTTTGGGTTTAGGAATTTCCTTGCCCTGAACGGAGAAGAGCAAAGAAACGAGCAAACGTCTCGCGGGTGGGACGAATGCCGATGTAAGCCTCCATGAAGGTGGCATAGCATGAGAGGTAGAAAACGGCGTTGCAGGGAAGATGGTGAGGTTGGAGTTTGTAAAAATGAAGAAAACTCCGGAAAAAGAAGAAACGGGGAGGCCGAAGCCGCGCTCGAAGTGAGCGAGAAAGACAACGCGTTCACCGGGTTCAAGCACCGGTTCAATCTCGTCGCCGGGAATCCGGCAGGTTACTCCTTCCGGAATCCTCCAGACCGAAGTAAAGCCGATCGATCTCGTACTCACTAACGTTGGAGCCCATCCAGCCCGCCGGAGATTGATGCAGGTCCGGCCGGAAGCTTGGCTGGAGCTGCTTGGAGCTTTGCCAGTTCGATATCCTCCCAACAAGGTCGGCGGTTAATCCGTGAAGGATTAAAGCCGGCTAGCGGAGGAAGAAGTAGAAGAAGAGGCAGAAGAAGATTCCTCGTTAGACATGAATTTTGGTGCGGAGAAACAAGAATCCCACAATTTACCCCGACCGAAGATCTACGAAAAGAGAAAAAGCAAAGAAAAGGAAGTAAATACTACCAACTCAAGATCTAGAAAGCAAGCAAAGAGAGGGTAATCACAGTTGAGACTAACTCGAGCCGCCACGATCGCGGAGAAGTAGTTTGCAGCTAGTTAATGAAGCGTACGCAGTGGAGAGATTCGCAGACGGTGAGGTGGAAAGGAGCTTGAGAAACACCAATCTGACGGCGAGAAGGAGCACAGAGAGAATCTTTGCGCAGCGGTTCGGCGACGTTCGCGGAGCGCGAGCGAGTTCCCGGGCGGCGAGTTGAGCGGAAACGGGCGGCGGAGGCGCGAGAGAGGCAGAGCGGAGAGGAAGTGGGGAATGCGAGAAGAGGAAGAAGAGAGGCGATTCCCCTATAAAGAAAGGGAGAAGTGGGCTGAAAACCGGCTGGCGCGACGGTTCGCTCCACGGGCCGCCACGTGGCGCGGCGCACGCGTGAAGAGAAAGCCACGGTGAGGTATACACGGATCCAAGATAGTGGTTGGGATCCGGTAGGCGATTAATACGCAGCGCGGTCGAAGGAAAGTGACCCACGACAGGCGCGTCGATCACGATGCGCATGTCACGACGGCGCGAGACCGATATATTCGACTTCGCCGAGGAAGTGTTTAATGACTAAGATGCCGGAGGATAAGATACCGGAAAGTGCCTTGCAAAGAGAGAAAGCATAAGTCCGGGCAAATATGCCGGAGCTAAGCTAAGCGCCAGGATAAATTAAACCGGTATCAGGGACGTAAAGAGAACTGGCATGGTCTGTTGGATAGAATCCGCCAGACTATACCAGCTTCGGGGACTAATGTTGGGGGGATGACCCCCGGTATGCCAAAGGCATGCCAAACCGGATGGTCTTATCCATCAAGATACCGGTTTAATATTCATACCGGAGCACAAATATAAGAGTTTGGCTAAGTAAGCTAAGCCGGTATCGCCAAGAGGGGTATACCGGATGGGATGGAAAGATACCGGGACACCGGAAGGAAGAGCATGTCGGTAGGACCGGTCAAAGATTCTCTCCAGAGCTAGAGGACAAGATGAGCTAAGCAAAGTGGCTTTAAACGAAGGCCTGACGATAAAGAGGAGGATGACGATCAAAGAAGCCGGAGGACGTCAGCCTCCCTGTTTAAAGAAGACCGGCGTCATCTATGATTAAAGTAGCTTTATAAAGTATCTTTGTAAAGTAGTTTGTCTAGTCAAAGATGCCATTAGGGTTTCTTGTCCTGTAAGCCACCCTCTCCCCTATATAAGGAGAGGGGGCAGCCTCCTTCACGGGCGCGGAACATAGAGAGAGAACCCGTAGCACAAACTTGTAACTGTGGAGATCAATAGAGAAGATGATCTAGAGCGAGTTCTTCCTTGTGTCTTTCTTCTTCAACCTCTGGCCTTGGCCAAGTTCTTGAGGAAACCATCCGGAAGTTCATCCCGTCTAATCACAAACCCTCCCCCGAATCCTCTAGCGTCCATTCGGCCCCAACATAAGCCATCCTATGGCATCTGTTTGTTCACCACGACGACAGTTGGCGCCCACCGCCTCGGGCCACGGTGGCGCGCCTTAGTAGACGGTACCTCGGAGGAGGGATCCTCACGAGGGGGAAAAGAAGTAGGGGCCATAGGGCGGAGTGTCCTCGGGACGGTAGTACGCGAGTTACCCAGCTTCGGAACACCTGCACGAGACAGGGCCTACTGCTGCTTGTCTGGAATTATCTGGGCGCTTGCGCGTTGTTACAATGGTTGTGGTTGTGCCTCTAGGGCTCCCGGGATCCGGCTTATATAGGCGCACGGATCTAGGGTTTACATGGAGAGTCCTAGCCGGATTACAGATTGCCTAACTACGGTACAATGTCTTGCCGTGTACGTCAAGGATCCGCCTTCCATCTACGTCGTACTGGATCCGGGTTCCTCATGGGCCTCCCTGGATCCGGCTTCCTCCGAAAGTCGGTTAGGATCCGGCCTACTGATCCTGGGCTGGACTTCATCCTTCATGATCAACAGCAACTGGGCCGCCCGATGGGCCGCATGCCACATCACCGTCTATGGGCCACCCGGGCTTGAATCGATGGTACACCCATGAAGTATACCCACAACACATGCCGGACTTGAATCGCACGGATAAAGGCTAGAAAGTGGAAATTAAACCGAGGAAGATTAGTATGAAGCAGGACGTCACTGTAATGTATACTGTAGGCAGAGGGGCAGCTTGGGGTCGCCTTGATCGTTCGGTCAACGGTCCAGATCTACCGCGTTCTAAGAAATAGTTGTATTTCCATTGTGAGTACAGTATGTAGTTCCAAATTCGTGTTGTGCTACCGACGACCTAAATCCAGTCTCTCATGTTTCTAGGGGGAGGAACATGTTGCATACGTACGTCGTGCACATAAGGGCCTTCCACATGCGGAGCTGTCGATCGAACTCCGAGATGGAATGCGGTCAAGAAGAAGCAGCTGAAAACAGAGAACTGCTCTCTGACACCATTGCTCCTTTCAAAAATTATAATTATATAATCTTAGTTGGACTTAAAAGGTGTTCTCCGTCCTTTTCTCAACATCCAAGGTGGCAGACACTCTCACCGCCCTATGTCGGCAGAGAGCAGGATGTCAAGCAATGCACCGGCTGCATGTGGATTCAGTGTGTTTGACTTTCGGTTGAAACTTGAAACAGGAAAATCCATTTGGAGCCCAAATTCACTTGATGATCCATTAATTTCAATATTTTGAAGTTTCAAAAAATTCTGAAACAAGCATGTACATGTAGATAATGATGTATACTTTAAGTCTGCAATATCTCAATCTAAAATACGTTATATTATGGGGGGGGGGGGGGCATAAAAAAGACAAAATCTGGCAAGGTTTGAAGGTGTGCCGTTCACACACCAAGACCTATAATTCTATCATTTTTATACTTGAAGTATACATCATTGCCTTTTTTCAGATTCTTTTAAACTAAAAAATTAATTTTTCAAAATTTCAAAATAAAAACACACCCCTGAGCCTGAAAGCCAGCAACTGTCAGTTGTTGGCTATAGCATATCCCTAAAGAGCACTAAGCTCCCAGGGTTGGGAGCGCGTCTGATGCATCGGCGAGTCACTTTCGTTGGGCCTACAGGTGTCAGGTCGGTTATGTCACACGAAGAGGGCCGTTTGTCAGGTCGGTTCTACACTACGAAGACGAGGTCAACGAAGAGGCGAGTAGTCTTTCCAGGCTTCCGCTCCGCTCTCTCTCTCTCTCACGACACTATTTCTTTCTCAACCGCCGAATCGCCGACACAGGAATCGCCGCCGCCGTCCCGATTCTGGCCCGGGACGCCGTTGCTATGCGCTACCACAGGCACAACCTTGCATCTATCTCCTCTAGCGATCCCATTGTTCCAAGCTTTCGCCTCCTTGCGTGTGTGCCAGCGGCAGACCCTGTGACCGCGGGCTGGTTCGACGGCGTGGCGAACCAATGGTCGTTGGCGTCGCCTCCCGCGGATCTTTCGACCTGAAGGCCCCTCCGCATGGCCAGCTGCTGAGGTCGCAGTTTGTTGTGGTGGTGCTTGACCTCTCCATCCCTCCTCTGGCCGACAGAGTCAGTCACGTCCATGGGCACTGGCACTACAACCTGTTCCAAATCGTGGTCAGTGAGGGTGTTCGTCAGCGCCCCTGTCTCCTGCTCCTTATATTTCCCCCAATTTGGTCCCACTGCAGATGTTGAATCTGCAGGTGTGTTTTTCTCTGCTTAGTTGCATCTTTGTTTTAGCTTTGCTATTATAGGTCTCAAGTGCGCATACCAACTGCTTGAACAAATGCCTGATGAGAAAGATTGCACAAAACAAACCTTTGATATTGAAGTGTCAGGTGCGCACACCAATTGTTTGTAGAAATGTCGGATAAAAAAGATTGCACAAAATTAACCAGATGTGCATGCTCAATCGAATGCCCAAATTAGAATTTGACTGCAATGTAAACTATACATAGCAGAGCTTCTAACATACATCATGTCATAAGACTTTACTTACATTCACTTTTTTCTGTTAATTAGAATTATTCCAACACATATGGAGGAACCCAGTACCCATTCTATGGAGGAGCACCACTGCAGGAACGGGCATGGTGATTGGAGACAAACCCTTCTACTATCCATATTTCCAGTTTAGGCAGTCAGAAAGCACTGTGGCCAACTATGTAAGTGGACATGCAATACCCACGGATGCTCCTATTCTCAAATGTGATCTCTACAGCTGCTGCTATAACAGGCTTTGGAAAACCATTGTCACTTGCAGCGAGTCCTCAAGCCCAAGTAGTTACTACTAGCATCCTGTATACTTGCATGATATTTTTCTAGAAATCTGGCATTCATTGTTCAAGCCCGACCGTGTTTAGATAAAACGAAAGCAATAAATACATTGTTTTATAGTTTACATATATTTATCTTGGTAAAGAAAAGGCAGCCATATTAATAGATAATATTTCAGTGTCACATAGCAGCATAGCTCTTTCTGCTTTAGTGTATTGTTAACAATTTTTCTTCTGGTATGCATTTGTCGGTATGTCAGTTTGCTCACAATATAAGCATTTTAGTTTTGACTTCGAGACTGATTGCCGTATGACGTATCAGGTTTTTGTTGTTTATTCAAATGTGCAATGTTGGAATATGCTTACTCTCTTTTAGTCTTTAACCAACATTCTTATTTTATATTGTGGGTATTTAGATTGACAGGTGTGATTCATTGATATTCTACACACTCATATGAAACGTGTTTGGTGTGTTCGAAAACTGGTAAGGTTGTGCAACGGCGGTCAGATGCTCCTTGACCAACCTAGAGCATGTGCTATTGCACAAGACACACCAATTGCAATTTGCATTATTTGTTCTCGGTGCAGCTGCCTCTTCTTAATTTACCTATAAAAATATTTACCTCACTAATTCACTATGTTGTGGTATGGTATTCCTGCAAGTTGCTTTTTCCCACATACACAAGATTTTGATATGCCAGCAAAGGTATTTAATATTTCTATTGTAATACACTAAATTTTTGGCTCCCTAGATTTGCTAAAAGAAATCAATATCTTCAGCTGCAGGAATATAGTAGAAGAAATGTCATGATATGTTTTTTTCCTCAAAGTAAACTTATTTCTTTAGTAATCCCAGTGAAACAATTTGTACCTTATCTGTAATTTGACAATTGCTGAGAGTGACCATTCTCTGATTAAAAAGAAGTTTAAGTTCTGAAGTTTACAGTAGGATGTTTGAGGTCGGGTGGTAGTTGAGTTTGGATGCCATGCATGGAGGCCATGTAGAGATTATATGGCTAATGATGAATTGTTAGTGTCTAATGCTTATCTCGATTTATTTGTCTCTCTTGGATTTGAGCTACTAATTTTTTTTTTTGAGAGCTACTGAGAGTTTTGATCCGAAATGATATTTGTTTTTGATTTTTGCATTCAAATACTAGAGCTCGGAAATTTACAGAAGTGTGAGAAAATGACGACAAAGCATGAGCTCAAATTAAAAACTTCACGTTTGTACAAATGAACATATACTATTTCTGGTCATTAAAATAATTATCATCTTCATATTGTCTTTCTGGTTGTAACTCAAAACATGCGACCTTCATGTCCATTAGGATGCGCTTTAATTCAACATAAAGGAGAAAGGTTTGTACTCCTTTATATCTTCCATTTGTTTCATCTAGGTTTTATTGCGGAAACTAATCATGTTAGAGGAAAAATTACTACATATTTCGCCGAGCTAGGCCATCTTATGTTAATATACAACTTTGTATGTTGTTATCAAGGTGACATGTAATTAGTTAGTGTTTTGTTTGAGATCATCCCAATTCTTATGTTCCTGTAGTAGAAATAGTTGTTTCGTGAAATCCTGGCCAAATAACAAAGATTGGTATCTACAGAGGGCAGGCTGAACTGGAGGGGGAAGTAGCACAAGTGAAGGAGCAGTGGTCCGGAAGCAGCTCCGAAGCTTACTAACTCATGGTCGACGTTTGCCAGGCTACATTTGTTATAATTCTCTTGCTCATGCCCAGGTTTGACTTTGTGCTATCTAATGTGGTTTCTCTTGATCAACGAAATATATCTGAAATTGTAAAGGGATAGTTGCACACTCACTTCAAATTCTCTCTATTTTCAGTTCACCTTCAGTCCTCTAATTTCTGGGCAATGCATATGTTTACTACCTTTGTGATACAAGTGCTTGCATGGTCTGACACACTGGTTCTCATGGAAACTTGCATGTATCATGACCAGTGAGCCACTGCAAGAACACCATCTTGTGTTTCACGATCACGGAGCTCCTGAAAACTTGGTATGTCTCCTAACCAGTTCATGTCGTGCTTCCATGGCAGCAAACGAAGCAAGCGATCAGCGGCGTCTTCCGCTAAATTGATAGGCCATTAAAGTAAAAGCAAATTAAATACTATTTACGAAGTGTATACCTGCTGTAACTTTAAACGCTATTAGCAAAAGACGGCGCAGCAGAGCGCGCAGGGTCCATCTAGTATATGTTATCCTGGAAAGCTCTAGTGAGCAGTGGAACCGTTTGGAAAACTAGTTGTCGGCTGTTCATGGTGAAAATTCTGGGATGTTGAAAACTTGTTTATATAGTAATTTACTGCTAATGACCTAATGCATTTGTATTTCACTGGAATTCAAGCTATTCTACGTGCGCAAATACGTCAATGAGACGGGGTAAATTCTAGCGGACCAAAGATCACATTACAAGTTCATCATACATCAGAGGCGCACTACCAATACGTGACTTGTTCTTACATATTACATGCTGGTCATATATATTAGAGGAGCACTACCAAAATAGAGTAGATGTTCGTCATACATATTACTTGCTCATTTCTTCGTGCTCCCTTTGAAGCCAATCAAACGGGCCCTCCTTGTTTTAATCTACATGAATAGTACATGATATGTAGGCTTCATCGCAATCTTGGTAGCTGTGTGAAACAAAGAGCCCCTTCAACATGTCTCATTGGTTCTTGAATTGCTTCTTTGTGAGTCTTACCTTTATGATAGCAAAGATTTTATCTTCAAGGTGTTTGTAAGCTTTCCTATTCAAACAATCAAGTAGTGTATTGTCGTTTTGAACTTGTTCCTTGCATACCTCACAAAACATCTTAGTGTGATATACATCCCAATTTGCCTTGTCCATCTATTTAACTCTAGCACAATTACCCGCAAAAAAAACTCTAGCATAATTATTATGCAATGAAAATTATGGTAGTACAAGCCCACATCCTAGATTACATACAACATGTCCAACAAAAATTATCAAACATGTCCAAGTGCAAACTCACTCAATATACCACATACATGTCCAGATCCTATATCCATACATACTAGAATCAAACAATGCATTGCATCCTCGATCATAATCAGGATTCAAGGAGGTCGGACGCCTAGATGCGGTGGTGGGTGGTGCAGGAGGAGATTTGAGAGGGGCCCCGGGACGGAAATGACACAACCGTGGCGTACACGGAGGAGAGGGAGAAGGAAGCGTCGTACCTAGGGTTCAAGCAAGGGCGTGGTGCATGTCATTGTTCTAGTCAGGGCTAATGAAGAGGGTGGCGAGCGAAAGACTCGTTTTTGAGGGAGGAGGGTTTGGATTATAACCGATGGCAATTGGTTGTAATATCTTTGTAAGTGGGATTTGTCCAAAGGTGAAAGCCAGCGTGAAAGCACCTTGTAGTGCAAATATGCACCATAAATCAAACACTCCTTATTGCAGTGGCCTAACGGGTGGGGCCCTCCGTCAGAGGAAGGACCATTTGTGCACCGTATTTCTGAGCACAACTACAACTAGACGAGTTTGGTTGCTCGCATGGGTTTTTTTTTCAATAGTGCAACTTAGCCCGCTAGAATTAGCTATACGAGTGAAAACTTAACTTGGGTATTGATACGTTGCCATGCTTGTTTTACACCAATTTCTATATATTTTGTTTACACTTCGTGGCATTTTTATTTTTGGAACTAACCTATTGACAAGATGCTTGTTTTCTATTGTTTGTATTTCAAGAAAAGTTGTACGGAAATATTCTTGAATGATTGAAAGCCAAGTTCCTATTTTACTGTCAAAGATGGAATCCAGAGGAGAGACGAAGAAGTGCCAGGAGGTGGCCACACCACCCCTAGGCGCGGCCCAGCCCCTGGCCACGCCTAGGCATGGTGTGGGCCCCTCAGGCGCCCACCGACCTCGTCCTTTCGCATATAAATTGCCTCTCGATGCGAAAACCCTAAATCATCCAGCCTCCATCCATGAAAAGTTACAGCTCCGCCGCCATCGAAGACAAGATTCGGGGGACAAAACTCTCTGTTCCGGCACCCTGCCGGGACGGGGAATTGCCCTCGGAGCCATCTCCATCGACTCCACTACCATCTTCATCGTTGTTGCTGACTCCCATGGTGAGGAGGGAGTAGTTCTCCCCCGGGGCTGAGGGCTTTACTGGTAGCTATGTGGTCTATCTCTCTCTCCCATGGTATGATCTTTATGTGATCATGAGCTTTGTAATCTAGGTGAATAAGTTGATGTTATTCTTCAACTATTATTCTACTCAAGTGATTTTATTATGTGATCTCCGGAGATACCTTGTCCCACGGTGTGAAGGTGACAATGTGCACCCCGTGTGTGTCTCTTAGGCTAAACTTTATAGAAATACTTATAAATTGTGTTGTTTTGTTAGTACTATCTTTTGATGCTCAAAGTGACAGCGGGGGCATCTCTAGATTTGGAATGCAAACTTTAAGGAGTGCTTTTATAGCCCTACATTGTCAATTTGTGTTCGTTATCCAACCGGAGAGTGGTTCATAGTAGCATAGTGAAGAGATGATATTTATGTATTCAATTATGATATCATTGTTGAGAGTGTCCACTAGTGAAAGTATGATCCCTAGGCCTTGTTTCTAAGTACTGAAACACCGTTTACAACCAGTTCTGCTACATGTTTGCTTGTTGCCATTTTTATTTCAGATTGCAATTACCACTTACAACATCCATATTATTTCACTATCTCTTCGCCGAACTAGTGCACCTATACACCTGACAAGTGTATTGGGTGTATTGGGGACACAAGAGACTTCTTGTATCGTAATTGCAGGGTTGCTTGAGAGGGATATCTTTGACATCTACCTCCTAAGTTCGATAAACCTTGGGTGATTCACTTAAGGGAAACTTGCTGTTGTTCTACAAACCTCTGCACTTGGAGGCCCAACACTGTCTACAAGAATAGAAGCGTGCATAGACATCAAGCTCTTTTCTGGCGTCGTTGCAGGGGAGATAAGGTAAAAGGTACTCACATCATCTGGCTACTAAGATATCTGCTAGTTGCTGGTGAGTGCTCGAAGTTATTTCCTTTAGATTCTGCAATTATATCTTTTTGTTTCTTCTTTTTATTTTCACTAGTTAGACTTAATGAAATACAACAACAAAATTAGAGAGCTTTATAGTATTTATCTTGAGTTAGGACATGAGGTGTTTGAAGAGAAAATTAAAAAACCCATGGAACTTTATACCGCATGAGACTTTTGAGTGCATTGTGTTTAAGCAAACTAGTTCATCTTAATCCACAATAATCTACAGAACCATGGTTTGATTCGAGATAAAGTGTACATGGAAAAGATGTGCCTCGACGTTGTGATTCCATTCCCGTGATTGGTTAACAGTTCCATCAAGTGTTTAAAGCACAGTTTTGTGTTTCTTTGGAGCTTACTTCACTACTAGGAAAAGGCATATAGATGGAATTTGCAGTGCCGGCGCACCAGCAAAAACATGCGCCGGTGGCAAATAGTGTCGGCGCACCCATGTGTCGCCACGCCGGCGATGAAGTTCTACTACCAGCGCACCAACCAGATACATGCGCCGACGATAAATCCTGGCCGTGGCTCGCCCGATCCGGGCCAGGCCCAGGAATTACTACCGGCGCACCAGGCCAGGGGCCCGCCGGTGGTAATTCACTATTGTCGGCGCGCCTCTGGCCTGGTGCACTGGCAGTAATTTCTGGGCCTAGCCCGCACCGACTATAGCCGGGTGGGCTAAATACTGTCGGCGCAACCACACCCTGGTGCGCCGCAGTAACCTGGGCAGTTATTTCTGCCACCAACCGGCCATGCACCGCACTACTCCTCCGACACTACCCGACCCTGCTCCCAACCCTGCCAGTTTTTGCCCCTTTCTACCCCAAATTTAGCCAATTTGACCAAACAAATTAATATTTTTTGAGCAAATCTTCCCTTCCTACATGCATCTCCCACATCCCTATATAGATCTAGATCTATCTATCCCACATTGACCGCTCAATCTAGATCTAGATCTAGATCTAGAAAGTCGGAATCCATACGTCGTGGTCGCGGCATGACGTCTCGATCTCGTCTACTAATATATCAACCAAATAGGTGATGAATGAAAAAATTGAGGAATGAAATCGTCATATATTGGAAATTTGAAGCAAAGTGCACGTGTGGCATATATATGTTGTGTTTGTGCTTGTGTCGACGTTGAAAATGAGTTGCCAATGTTGTGCCGAAATGTTGATTTGTTAAGTTTCCGTTTCGGTACATTTCTGGCGTTCCTAGGTCCTACTGTGTAGGAAGGTCATGCCGAAATTTTCCGTGAAAACTATCGACGGATGCATGGTTCTAATCAATTATATATCTTGCCGTGCAGGCGATAATGGTCATCAATATGAGGGAAAGCATCGTGATGAGATATCTCAAACACGCGATCGCCGACATGTATGAAAATAACCTCACATAGGTATTGTGTCCGTTTCGAAAATGCAAACCAGGGAAACGGTTTGACCCTATTCAGGCAAAGTGCAGGGGCACCTTCTCACTTATGGTTTCATGCATGGACACACTCAATGGATGAGTGATGATGGCGAGGAGGTCAATGGGGCTATGGCAACAGGTGGTAATGGCCGGCAAGAAGGAGGGCATCATGATATTGATGATGATGAAGAGTTTGTCGCACAGGACGATGCAGATCAGTATCATGATGAACAAAATGTTGAAGACGCAGACAATAACCTTGAGGACGACGAAGAGGTGCTGCTAGCTTCAGTCGTGCGGAACCCTCATCTTCAAGATCTACTTCTCAAAAAGACGAAAGGCGCCAGGCGGAAATCAAAGCTTGAGCAACTGGAGACAGACTCGAATACTCCGTTGTACGACTCAGGTCGCGGGTTGGAGGAGTCCCGCTTGAGAGTAGCGCTCAATGTGTTGTAGATGAAGGCGAAACACGGATAGACGGACACAAGCGTCGACGACATTCTAGAATACTTGAAAGATCTCCTTCCTGCCGGGAACACGTGTCCTGGTAGTCTAGACGAGGCTAAGAGAATCACGTGCCCTCTCGACTTACCCCACAAAAAATATCCCGCCTGCATCAACGACTGTATCATCTATCGCAAGGAGCAACGTGGACAAGACCAAATGTCCGTTGTGTGACGCTGAACGGTACAAGAAAGGGAAGAAGAAATCTCCTAGGAAAGTTGTGTGGTACTTCCCGCTCGCCCCCCGGCTGCAACGGTTCTTCGCGGACCGCAAGGAAGCAAAGCTCATGCGCTGGCATTTGAAAGAAAGGAGGGTGCTGAATGATGTAGAGCGGATTGAACACCCAGTGCTGACACACCCTTCGGATGCAAGCCAGGTGGAAAGCATTAGACATTGAATTCGAAGTTTCGGGCAGATCCCGAAACATCAGGTTTGGTACGAGCACGGACGGATTCAATCCGTTTGGAAACCAGAGCAGCACACATAGCACTGATACGTCCATTTTGCATCACTATTTTATACCATAATTTGCTGTTATTCATTGATCTATTTCATGTTTAGAGACAATACTTATGTTATTTCATCTATTTTGCATGTTTCATCATTATTGGAGGATCAAGCACCGGAGCCAGGATTCGGGAAAACACCGTCAGAATACAATATTTCGGAAGATCAGCTGTGGAAGGAAATTATACAAAAACTCCTATTTTTCCAGATGACGAAGCCAGAAGGGGGAGCAGAGAAGACTCAAGGTGGGGCCAGACCACGGGCGGCGCGGCCCTTGGCGCCGCGCGCCTGTGTCAGTGTGAAACTGACCCCTTCGCCTCCTTTTCTTCGCGAAACCTTCGTCCGAAGCCTAAGCCCAGGGGTCGTCGCGAAAGTCCGGCCGCCTGCGGGCGGAGAACACCAGGAGAAAAGAGCTCTCAGGCGGGCAGGAATCCCGGGAAATTCCCTCCGGAGGAAAATCATCGCCGTCATCGTCGTAGTTTGGACATCATCTCCATCACCATTGTCATCATCATCATCATCATCATCACCGCCATCTCTACCGCTGCACCTCGTCACCGCTGTAACGATTTGGGTTGGATCTTGATTGTTTGATAGGGGAAACTCTCCCGGTTTTGATTTCTACTTGTTATTGATGCTATTGAGTGAAACTATTGAACCAAGGTTTATATGTTCAGATTGTTATTCATCATCATATCACCTCTGATCATATTCCATATGATGTCTCGTGAGTAGTTCGTTTAGTTCTTGAGGACATGGGTGAAGTCTAAATGTTAGTAGTGAACTATGGTTGGGTAATATTCAATGTTATGATATTTAAGTTGTGGTGTCATTCTTCTAGTGGTGTCGTGTGAACGTCGACTACACGATACTTCACCATTTATGGGCCAAGGGGAGTGCATCTTGTATTCGGTTGCTAATTGGGGTTGCCGGAGTGACGAACCTGAGCCCCGTTGGTTATGTCGATGCAGAGGGATAAAGATTCTTTAAGGTTTGTAGTTAGATTTATCTTAATTACTTTCTTGTAGTTGCGGATGCTTGCAAGGGGTATAATCACAAGTATGTATTAGTCCTAGGAAGGGCGGTGCATTGCATAGGACCCACACAACACTTATCAAAACAATGAAGATTAATTAGTGTGAAGCGAAAGCACTAGACTAAAATCCCGTGTGTCCTCAAGAATGTTTGGTCATTATAAGTAAACAAACCGCTTGTCCTTTGTGTTAAAAGGATTGGCCACTCGCTGCAATTATTTCTCTACTTTACTTACTCGTACTTTATTCATCCATTACATCAAAACCCCTTGAATACTTATTTGAGCATTTACGGTGAATCCTTCATGGCTTCTTGTCAACACCTATGCTCCTCGTTGGGATCGACATACTTACTTATCAAAGATCACGATACACCCCTATACTTGTGGGTCATCAAGACTATTTTAGGCATCGCGGGGAGTGAGCGCTATTGGTAAGTGGAATTTAGAAAACCTTTACTGTTTGTGCTGATTTTATTTATGCTGCTGCTATAAGTCATTATGGAGAGATCTTCTCTTCAATTTCTATTTGGAAATCTATACTCTTTAGTGGATGAAGGCGCCAGTGAAAGTAATACCGTATAAAATATAACAGAAATTATTGACGTGTTATGGATAACCGCTATGAAGGGGATGTCTGTTCATCCTGGTGATCATTCTTGTTTTTACATGAATTATGCGGGTTATTCAAATGTGCAAGTATTGCTATGGATGAAGTTAGAAATAAACTATTCTCTATATCGTATGCAGTAAGCGAGCGTTTGGTATAAATTGTTGAAGAATAGGGATTCTCTTGATTGGGAGGACATTGTGCCTTTATTTTGTTCCAAATTCTATCCTCCAAGTGAAATTCACAAGGATCGGAACCGCATATATAATTTCTGGCCTCATGATGGAGAGAGTATTGCCCAAGCTTGAGGGAGATTGAAGTCTTTAATGCTCAAATGCCCCATTCATGAGCTTCCTGGTAATGTTATTATTGATAATTTCTATGCAAGACTTTCTTTTCAAGACAAGACCTTGTTGGATACTTCTTGCTGGATCATTTACACGCAACAAAGAAGAGTTTAAAGGGACCTTCTTGATCGGATCCAGGAGAATACTGAAGGATGGGAGAACGACAAAGATAGAGAGTCGGGTATAATCTTTGATTATAAATGCATTAAAGCTTTTATGGATACTGATAAATTTCGTAATATGAGTGCTACTTATGGTCTTGATTCCAAGTTGTTGCAAATCTTTACAAAGCTTTTACCTCTCATTAGGAATTGCTAAGAAGAATTTTGATAAGTATCATGAACCGTATAAAGAAAATTGATTCATGTAAACAAATGTGTAGTGATTGAAACCGTTGATCATGTTATTCTTGAAGCTTATATTGAAAAAACTCCTTTTCTGCTAAAATGAAAGAGTACTCGTTATATCTAGTGCGGTTAATAAAAGTGAAAAGAAACCTATAGAACATGAAGAACAAATTAAAAGGTTGAACCTGCTGTTGCAATAGTTAAAGATCTTGTGAGTGAAAATGTGGAAGATGGTCATATTATTTTACTGTGAAGATGCTTCTAATATTGTTTCGCATCTAATAAGTCTAGAAACTAGTGTTCCTATGCTATCTGGTGATCATTGTTATTATGGTTTATGTGATATTGGTGCAAGTATTAGCGCCATTCCTTATGAGCTTTATACGGAGATCATGCATGAAATTGGTTCTTGTGAACTTGAAGATATTGATGTGGTTATTCGGCTTGCTAATAGAGAAACTATCTCTCAATTGGTATTGTTCGAGATGTGGAAGTTTTATGTGGTAAGATTAAATATCCTACTGATTTTCTGGTACTTGGTTCTGCTGCTAGTAAGTATTGTCCTATTATTTTGGTAGACCATTTCTAAATACTTGTGGAGCTGTTATAGATTGCAAGAAGGAAAAGATTGTTACTAAATTTGCTGGTGAATCTTATGAGTTTAATTTCTCTAAATTTGCCAAAACTCCTTATAAAGCTGATTTGCCTAATAATGATTTTAGAGTTGAACAGTGTGCGTCTATTGCTCTTGCTCCTACTAATCCTTTGCAGCAACATTTGAAGAATAGTGAAGTGAAGTCTTTAGGGAAGAAAGAAATGAACTTGATGAAATTTTCCTTCATCAACCTATCCTTAAACATGACTTGCCGGTTGAAGATTTAGGTACAACACCACCACCAAAGGAAGATCCTGTTTTTGATTTAAAACCATTGCTGATAATCTTAAATATGCTCATATTGATGATAAAAAATATATCCTATTATTATTAGTTCTAAGCTTTAGATTGAGGAAGAAAGGTTATTGGAAATATTGAAGAAACAGGAGCTATTGGCTACTCTTGATGATTTGAAAGGGATTTCTCCCTCTATTTGCCAACATGCTATCAATATGGAAGATGATGCAAAGCCATTGTTGAACATCAACGTCGTCTAATTCCGAAAATGAAGGAGGTGGTAAGGAATGAGGTATTAAAACTTCTTGAAGCGGGTATTATATCCTATTGTGATAGTAGATGGGTTAGTCTTGTGCATTGTGTTCCTAAGAAAGAGGGAATATTGTTGTGCCTAATGATAATGATGAGCTCATCCCTCAAGTAGTTGTAGGGTATAGAATGTGCATTGATTTCGAAAAGTTAATAAAGTTACTAAGAAAGATCATTACCCTTTACCCTTTATTGATCAAATGCTAGAAAGGTTGTCTAAAAATACTCACTTTTGCTTTCTTGATAGTTATTCTGGTTTTCACAAATGGCTAAAGATCAAGAGAAAACCACTTTCACTTGTCCTTATGGAACTTATGCTTATAGGCGTATGCCTTTTGGTTTATGTAATGCTCCTGCTACTTTTCAAAGATGCATGTCGCTATTTTTCATGGTTTTGCGAAGTATTGTAGAGGTGTTCATGGATGATTTTTCTGTCTATGGGAATTCTTTTGATAATTGCTTGCGAAACCTCGATAAAGAGATGTGAAGAAACTAATCTTGTTCTTAATTGGGAGAAATGCCACTTTATGGTTAATGAAGGAATTGTATTGGGACATAAAATTTCGAGAGAGGTATTGAAGTTGATAGAGCTAAAGTTGAAGCAATTGAGAAGATGCCCTATCAGAGGGATGTTAAAGGTATTCGTAGTGTTCTTGGTCATCTGGGTTTTATAGGAGATTTATTAAAGATTTCTCCAAGATTTCAAAGCCTCTTACTAATCTTCTTCAAAAAGATGTACCTTTTGTTTTTGATGATGATTGTAAGGAAGCTTTTGAAACTCTAAAGAAAGCCTTAACAAGTGCTCCTGTAGTTGAACCTCCTGATTGGAATTTGCCTTTTGAAATTATGTGTGATGCTAGTGATTTTGCTGTAGGCGCTGTTCTTGGACAGCGAGTAGATAAAAAATTAAATGTTATTCATTATGCTAGTAAGACTCTTGATCTGCTCAAAGAGTATTACAACTGAAAAGGAATTGTTAGCTGTAGTCTTTGCTTGTGATAAGTTTAGATCCTATATTGTTGATTCAAAAGTCACGATTCATACTGATCATGCTGCAATTAGATACCTTATGACAAAGGAAGATGCTAAGCCAAGGCTTATTAGATGGGTACTTCTTTTGCAAGAATTTGATTTACATATTATAGATAGGAAAGGTGCGGATAATCCTATTGCTGATAATTTGTCTAGATTGGAAAATATTGCTTATGATCCAGTTCCTGTTAATGATAGTATTCCAAATGAACAATTGGATGTAATAAAGGTGAACTCGCGAGATAGCCCTTGGTATGCCGATTATGCTAACTTTATTGTATCCAAGTACTTGCCTCCAACCTTTTCAGCTCAGCAAAGGAGGAAATTCTTTTTATGACTTGAGGCATTATTTTTGGGATGAACCACACTTATATAAAGAAGGAGTAGATGGTATTATGCGAAGATGTGTTCTGAATATGAACAACGGGAGATATTGAGTAAATGTCATGGTAGTGCTTATGGAGGACATCAGGCCGGAGAACCGCGCAAAGGTTCTACAATCAGGTTTTATTGGCCAACTCTCTTCAAAGATGCAAGGAAGTTTATTTTATCTTGTGATGAATGTCAAAGGGTTGGTAACATCTCCAGACGTGAAATTCCTATGAATTATACTCTTGTTATTGAACCATTCGATTGTTGGTTTGACTTCATGGGTCCTTTCCCTTCTTGGAAGGTAACACTCATATACTTCTCCGCTTGATTATGTTACTAAATGGGTGGAAGCTATACCCACGAAAAGTGTTGATGGTGAGACCTCTTTAAAAATGCTTTTAGATATTATTTTTCCTAGATTTGGAGTACCTAGATATATTATGGCTGATGGAGGTTCTCATTTTTATTCATGGAGGTTTTAGAAAAACTCTTGCCAAGTATGGTATATACTCATGGGTCATCCTTATCATCCTCAAACTAGTGGTTCAAGTAGAATTATCAAATAGAGAGATTAAATCTATTTTGGGAAGAAGCTGTTAATAAATCTAGAAGAAATTGGGCTAGCAAATTGAAGGAAGCACTATGGACTTATAGAACTGCTTATAAAATCCCATGGGAATGTCAACGTATAAAATGGTTTATGGAAAAGCTTGTCATTTACCTTTAGAACTAGAGCACAAAGCTTATTGGGTGATAAGGGAACTTAATAAAGATTTCAAACTTGCCGATAAGAAGAGGTTATACAATTGAGTTCTTTAGATGAATGGAGAAATGAAGCTTATGAAAATGCTAAACTTTATAAGGAGAAAGTTGAGTGGCATGATAGAAGAATTATTAAAGAGAATTCAATGTTGGAGATAAAGTCCTATTGTATCGGTCTCGTCTCGATTTTTGCGGGGAAATTACTCTCAAAATGGGAAGGACCATATGTTATTGGGGAGGTTCAGGAACAATAAAAATTAGCTCTTTGGAAGGTAACGCCACACAAGTGATGAATGGACAAAGACTTAAGCATTATATTGGAGATTCTTATAATGAAGATATTGATATTATCCAAGTGATAACTCGGAAGCTTTCATCAAAGACCAAATTGAGAGTTAGAACTAGGCTTTGAATAGGTAACAGTTTTAGTAATAAAAGTCCGCGTTTAGCTTTCAGACAATATTTTTGCTGTTTTTGGAAAATGAAAATTCTCGGGATCGAAACGGGTGGAAGGGCAGCGAGGCCAGGCGTACCATGGCGGCGCGGGCCCCACAGCCAGCGCCGCCCTATGGGGACAGCCTCTCGGCGTCCCGTTTCCCACTGGATTTTCGACTGGAACCTTCCTTTTGTTGTAAAAATATTTGCTATATAATCCCCACAGGATCTCTAGAGGTCAGTATATACTACGTCGTGTTTTGTTTGTTGTTTTACGCGAGGATACCATTTTGATCTAGAAGCACCATGGTCTCCAACAACAAGGACCAAAGGGACCTTTGGAGGAAGATATTCAAGACCCTGAATTGAAGGAAGAAGTCGCGGCGAGGATGAGGAAGAAGTGGAGGAGGTTCCGCGAGTACACCAGCGGCCACCATTGCAAGCATTTGCGTGATATCAAATCCATCCAACACCAAGAGGGGTGCACGAATCGCTACCGGAGGAGCAGTTCCACGAAGCTACTTAGCTCAGACATCTTCTCAGGGCAAATTACCACCCTTTCCACAATCTAATCTACAGTACGTCAAGCTGAAAGGACCCCCAAGGTAGTGTTGCCAAGTGGTTGGGATACTAGATCGTTCTAACATTACGGAGAGATGAAATCTGAAGGCAGAAGGATGGGGGAAACAACTCGAGTTGGGACTCACCACGACATGATTGTAGACAGCGTTGAGCACAACTGCGAGCTGATTCGCAACCTCACCTATGATATTGAGATTTAAAGGAGCTTGTTAAGAAGCTTGTCGAGAAGAATCTTATCACCATCACCATCGAAGGAAGTAATTCATCATCGGTATTGGCATCCCCTTGGTTGTTCCAAGCTTGGGGGGAGTGCAGCGGTATCACATCATCACTACCTTTATCCTTTACTATAAGTAGTGTCATATCATGAGTAGGAAGTTATCATATGGAATAGTTTGCAATGTGGAGTATCTCTCTTAGTTGGTTGTCTATTAAGTTGGTGTGAGTTATCGTTATGGAATATTAATGAGAAGTCTTATCATTTGCTTTTCAACTTATTTTAGTTTGCAATCTCCATTAAATGATTGCTCTTGACATTAGTTTGATGTCACTTTGGGAGCATTAAGTAAATCTATTTGGTTTTGTAAAATTAGCATTGGTCAATAGCAACAACACCATGATGTTTAAGTAAAAAGGGAAATACATTTAGATATATTACTCTATGTTAATGAGTTTAGTATTCTGAAGTTAAAATTGCTTGTGTATGAGAAAGATGCATGATTGTTTCTATCACATGTATATTTGTTTGTTTCCTTCAACCTTTATGCTTGCTATCAAACCTTGCTAGCCAAAAACTTGTATTGAGAGGGAATGCTTCTCATACATCCATAACCTTAGACCAAACCCACCATTTGTGTCCACCATAACTACCTACTATGTGGTATTTTGCGCCACTTCAAGTAAATACTTCATGTGCTACCTTTAAATAATTCAAACTATATTACTCTTTATTTGTGTGAATGTTTTATAGCTCATGAGAAAGTATGTGGTGTTTTATCTTTCAATCTTGTTGAGCGGACTTTTACCAATGGACTAGTGGCACATCGCTTATCCAATAATTTTTGCAATAAGAGCTGGCAGCGGGCCCAGGCCCAATTAATAACTTTCATTAATAATTCTCTTCACATGTTTTTGTATCTGATTCAACAATTTTGCAATGAACCTCCTCCATGGTATGTGAATGTTGGGAGGCACCCGATTCAGTTAGCCATGGATTGAGAAAAGCCAAGGTTGGGGGAGTGTCATCCATAATAAAACTAAAATACATGTGTAAACAAAAAGAGAAGAGGGATGATCTATTCACGGTAGAGATCATGATCCCTCATAGAACGCTCACAAAACGAGTTTATTGATGAGGTAGTTAGGGTGCCCGCTACCATTCGTTGACAACAACAAACATAGCTCAAAATCTTACTTTTATGCTCTTTATATGATTTCCAAAACTTGAAAGCTCTAGCACATGATTTAATCCATCATACTTCCCTCTGCGAAGGGCCTATCTTTTACTTTTATGTTGGGTCAGTAAACCTATTTCCCTCTGTCTTAAGCAAGCAATTGAGTTGTTGTGAACCAACCATTTATGCTATGATTGAGCTAATCATGTCCTTTATACTTTCTTATTTAGTACAAATTTTATCTGAATGAATATGACTTTGAAAGTTATCAATGATTATGATGAGATTGTTATGATTGAGGATAAAGCCATGTTATATAAATTCTAATATGAAAGCTTTGTTTAGAAGATAAGTAAAATCCGTTAGAGTTCTTCGACCAAGAACAAAGTTTGCCATAACCATTTATGATTTCCTATGCACCTTTACTTGTGATTCCTCTTTACTTATGTTATATGAAGAGAATGTTTACTAGAATGTCTTGTGTGAATCAATATGATGCTTCTTGTACGTATTTTATTTATCGACTCCTCACTCCATAAACATGTGGTCTTGTTTATTGAGCTCGGTTTCGCTTGGGGACAAGCGAGGTCTAAGCTTGGGGGGAGTTGATACGTCCATTTTGCATCACTATTTTATACCATAATTTGCTGTTATTCATTGATATATTTCATGTTTAGAGACAATACTTATGTTATTTCATCTATTTTGCATGTTCATCATTATTGGAGGATCAAGCGCCGGGCAGAGTTAGGAAAAAACAAGTCAGAATACAATATTTGGACAACAAGATATGCAAAGCACCAAAACCCTAATGAGCAGCCTGTCGAGCGGTAAAACTAGTCTCTTCTGGGGAAGTGATGACCCACAAGTATAGGGGGTGTATCGTAGTACTTTCGATAAATAAGAGTGTAAGACAGGGAGCGAGAAGGTGTGACAAGCGGTTTGATGAAGGGTTTCTTTGTAATGCTCACGAGACAAGTCGGGGGGTTTTGATATTTAACGAGATAAATAAAGTACAAGTAAATAGAATACGAAAGAAATAATTGCAGCGAGAGTGGCCCAATCCTTTTTAGCACAAAGGACAAGACCGGTTTGATTACTTATAATGACCAAACGTTCCCGGGGACACACGGGGATTTTAGTCTAGTGCTTTAGCTACATACGACTGATTAATCTTCATTGTTTTGATAAGTGTTGTGTGGGTGAACCTATGCTAATGCACACGCCCTTCCTAGGACTAATACATACTTGTGATTATACCCCTTGCAAGCATCCGCAACTACAAAAGTAATTAAGATAAATCTAACCACCGCCTTAAACTCTGAGATCTGCGATCCCTCTGCTGTCGATATACTAACGGGGCTTAGGTTCTGTCACTCCGGCAACCCGCAATTAGCAACCGATACAAGATGCCCTCCCCTAGGCCCATAAATGAGTGAAGTATCGTGTAGTCGACGTTCACGACACCACTAGAAGAATGACACCACAACTTAAATATCATAACATTGAATATTACTCAACCATAATTCACTACTAGCATTTAGACTTCACCCATGTCCTCAGAACTAAACGAACTACTCACGAGACATCATATGGAATACAATCAGAGGTGGAAATATGATGATGAATAACAACATATGAACATGAACCTTGGTTCAATGGTTTCACTCAATAGCATCTTCAACAAGTATAAATAACACCGGGAGGGTTTCCCCTATCAAGCAATCAAGATCAAACCCAAATCGTTACGGCGGTGGCCGAGGTGCTGAGGTGGTGATGGCGGTGTAGATGGTGGAGACGATGGTGATGATGATGGAGATGATGTCCAGCTCGATGGCGATGGCGATGAAGTGATTTCCCCTCGGAGGAATTTCCCAATGGATTCTGCCCGTAGGAGGGCTCTTTTCTCTTGGTGCTCTCCGCCGGGCGGGCTGTGTCACTCGTAGGGATCCTACGCCAGGCTGGGTTTTTCGGGACGAAGGGTGCGCGAGAAGAAAAGGAGGCCGAGAAAGGAGGCATGGGGCCCCCGCGGAGCATAGGGTGGCGCGGCCGGGGCAGGCCGCGCCGCCCTATGGTGCAGGCCTGATATTCCTCTTCTTCCCCTTCGGCTCCCTCCGTCATACGGAAAATAGGAATTTCGTGAAATTCCCTCCACGGGATGATCTTAGAAATATTGCGTTCGACGGTGCTTTTTCCAATGAGAATCCACAGCTCGTGCTTGATCCTCCAATGATGATGAAACATGCAAAATAGATGGAATAACATAAGTATTGTGTCCCAATATGAAATATATCAATGGAATAACGACAAATTATGATACAAAATAGTGATGCAAATTGGACGTATCAACTCCCCCAAACTTAGACCTCGCTTGTCCCCAAGCGAGAGGAGCCCGATAAACAAGACCACATGTTTATGGGTGAAAGTCGATAAATAAAATACGGACAAGAAGCATCATATTCATTCACACAAGACATTACGGTAAACAACTTCCTCATATAACTCATCTCGCAATAATAAGAAAAGAGAAATCACAAGTAAAGGTGCATAAGAAATCATAGTTGGTGATGGCAAACTTTGTTCTTGGTCAGAGAACTACTAACGGATTGTACTTCTAAGCAAAGCTTTCATATTAGAATTTATAGCTGGGCCTTCATATTTAAGCATAACAATCTCTTCATAATCATTGATAACTTCAAAGTCATATTTATTCAGATAAAATTGGTACTAAACAAGAGAAAGTATAAAAGACATGATTAATTGAATCATAGCATAAATGATTGGTTCACAACAACTCAATTGCTTGCTTGAGATAGAGGGAAATAGGTTTACGGACTCAACATAAAAGTAAAAGATAGGCCCTTGGCAGAGAGCAGGGGGATTAAATCATGTGCTAGAGCTTTTCAAGTTTTGAAATCATATAAGAGCATAAAAGTAAGATTTTGAGCGGTGTTTGTTTGTTGTCAGATAGTGACGGGTACTCAACATGCCAGCAGACATTCAAGGCGGCTCCCATGAGGGATGGGTATCTCTACCCGACCAGGTAGATCATCCCCCTTCTCTTTTGTTTACACATGTATTTAGTTTTATTATGGGTGACACTCCCCAACCTTGGCTTTCTCAATCCATGCCTAACCGAATCCTCGGGTGCCTTCCAACATTCACACATACCATGGAGGAGTGTCTATTGCAAATTAAGTTGCTAACTGATGAATCAAAGCAAACATGAAGAGAATTATTAATGAAGTTTATTAATTGGGGCCGGGAACCCCGTTGCCAGCTTTGCAAAATTATTGGATAGCGGATGTGCCGCTGGTCCATTAGTGAATGAACAACAAGATTGAAAGATAAACACCATACTTCTCATGAGCTACAAAACATTGACACAAATAAGGAGTAGTATAATTTGAATAATTTAAGGTAGCACATGAAGTATTTACTTGGAATAGAAATACCATGTAGTAGGTAGGTATGGTGGACACAAATGGCATAGGTTTGGTCTAAGGTTATGGATGTATGAGAAGTATTTCCTCTCAATACAGGTCTTTGGCTAGCAAGGTTTGATAGCAAGCATAAAGGTTGAGGGAAACAAGCAAATATACATATGATAGAAACAATCATGCATCTTTCTCATAAGCACAAGCAATTTTAACTTAAGAATACTAAGCATAGAGATAATGGAGTAATGTATCTAAGTGTATTTCTCTCCTTCATTAAACATCGGGATGTTCATTGCTGTTGACAAATATAAGTTCTCAAGAAGCAAATAGGTACTTAATGTTCCAAAGTGATATCAATACTCATGTCCAGAGTAATCGTAAACTAAAATAAGGTGTGCAAAAAAAGTAAATGATAGAACTTCTCATTAATATATATTCCATGCTTGACATAACTCACTGTAATACATCGATAAAACTAAGCGGGAGAGACTCTTCCACATTATGCATTCTATATGATAACTTCTTACTCATGATATGACATACTTAATGATAAAAGTAGGAGTGGTGGTGATGTGATCGGCATCCCTAAAACTAGGTATTAAGGGATCTGTCTGATGGGTACTCATTGGCGTGGTGGTGATGGTGCAGCTGCATCACCGCAGGCGGAAAAATACAGTTACATATACTGCGAATCATCTACGAATTGTGCTCGACGCGATTAAGAAGTATATCCGATGGTGAGTCCCAACTCTTGGAGTTATTTCCCCACTCTTGACCTCGGGCTCCTTCTCCTGCGGTGTTAAATGATCTATATCCCGCTGGCTAGGCAATGCTGCCTTGGGAGTTCCTTCAATTTGATTATTGAAAATTAGATTGTGGAAGGGTTGATGAGTGCCTGATAGAGATGACTTTGGAGCTAGGTAATGACGTGGAACCGCTCCTCCAGTGCGAATTCTTGCGCTCTTGTTTGCGCTAAAAGGGTTGTCCACCACCTTGATGCTTGCGATAGTAGCACGCGGGTGCGTGCGCGAATCTTCATCCCCCTCTTCTTCATCCTCTTCCTTGACGTCCTTGTCTTCCTCTTTCCGCCCAAGATCTTGATTATCTTCTTCAAAACTCCTTGCCCTTGTTCTTGGAGACCATGGCGCTTCTAAACTGAAAACAAATCTGGGAGAAAACAGCTCGAAACAAAACACGGCGAGAAAACGTGTTACGGACCTCCGAGGGTCAGGGAATTCTGTAAAATATTTTTACGATAAAGGAAGGTTCCAGGCCGCTTGGTGGAGAGCGAGGACAACGAAGCGGCTTGAGACCATGGTCGGCGGCCAAAGGTGGGGCCGCGCCGGCCTATGGTACTGCCGCCCTCGTGCGTCTTTTTCCCTTTCCGTTTCGATTATGAGTTTTCATATTTTTAAAAACAACAGAAAATAATGTTCGGAAGATATGAGACTTTATTACCTATCTTATTACCTATTCAAAGTCCGGTTACGCGGACTGTCAGTTTATCACGATAGAAGGCCTCCCGGTGTTCCCGCCAGATAATATCAACATCAGCTTATTATAAGAATCGCGAATCTCAATGCTTGAGTCTTTGGCCATTCCTGCTATGTGGCATTTTGGAGGCTAATTTTAATTATATACAAACAATCCCCGCTCTCGCGCAGCATGTATGGTCCTTCCCACTTGTTCAGGTGGTTTTCCCACGCAAGGCGGGAGCGGGACACAATAGAACTTGATCTCAACATTAAATTCTCTTTTGATGTTCCTTCTATCATGCCATTTCTTTTTTTTTTAAAGAGTTTAGCATTTTCACAAGCTTCACTTCTCCATTCATCTGAAGAACTCAATTGTAGCACCTCTTATTACCGGTTAATTTAGGATCTTTATTTAGTTCTCTAACGGCCCAATGGCTGTGCTCTAATGCAAAGGTAAATGACAGAAAAACTCCATAAACCATTTATAAGTGACAGACATTCCCATAAGTTTTATAGGCGATTCTATAAGCCCATAGCTCTTTCAAGTTTGCTGAGGCCAAACTAACTCTAGGTATTAGCAGTCTTACCCAAAGACCAACTTTAATCTCTCTATTTGACTCAATTCTATGACTTGAGGATGATAAGCCGAAGCAATTATATGATTAACATCATATCTAAGAGTTTTTCTAAAACCTCCACGAATGAATGAGAACCTCCATCGTCATAATATCTGTGCTCAAATCTAGGAAATATATCTGCCAGCATTTTATAGAAGTCTCACCATCAACACTTTATAGTATTAACTTCTGCACATTGTAACATAATCAACGGCATTAAGTATATGATTATTTAGATACGAAGAGGAAAGGTCCCCATGGTAGTCACAACATCGTGTTCAATGAACTGGAAGTATGAATTCATGGGCATTTCATTAGTCTAAGTAATGCCAGCTCTTTGGCATTAAATCACAGATAAAATAGAACTCCTTGCATCTTTGAAGAGTGTTAGCCAATAAAAACCTGATTGTAGACCTTTTGCGCGGTTCTATCTCCACCGTGATGTCCTCCATAAACACTTCCATGACATTTATTCAATATCTCACATTGTTCATATTGAGGCATCTTTAAACGTAATACACCATCCCTCCTTCTTTATGTAAATTAATAATAAATCCCAAAATAATGCCTCCAGAATCATAGAAAATTTCCTCCTTTCTTTAATTTGAAAAATTGAGCAAATACCAGTATTAGAGTTGGCATGGCTCATGCCAAAGGGCTCCTCTGTGACTCACTATTGACCAATTGTTCATTTGGAAAACTATCATTAACGAACGAATCATAAGCAATGACCTGTCTAGGCAAATTATCGACAGCAGTATCGGCACCTTTCTATCCCATAACAATAACAGATCAGAATTCTTGCAGCAGAGTACTTGTCTAATAAACGGCTTAGCCTTTCTTTGATAATAGGTATCAATTAACGAGCATGATACGTATGAATAATAACTTTGATCAACCTGCTAAAGATCTAAACTTATCGCAAGCAAAGACTACTGCTAACTCTTTTTCAATTGTAGCATAATTTCTTTGAGGCGACATCAAAAGTCTTACCAGCATAATGATGTATTTAATTTTATCTACCATTTGTCAAACGAGCCTACGGCAAAATCACTAGCATCACACATAATTTCAAAAGGCAAATTCAATCAGTTCAACTACGAGCTTGTCGATAAGGCTTTCTTTAGAGTTTCAAAACTTCCTTACAATCATCATCGAAACAAAGGTATCTTTGAAGATTAATAGACTTTAATTTACAGAGAATCTTTAATGAAATCTCTATAAAACCCGGCATGACCAAGAACACTACGACTACCTTTAACATCCCTCGGATAAGGCATCTTCTCAATTGCTTCAACTTTAGCTCTAACTTCAATACCTCTCTCAGAAATTTTATGTCCCAACACAATTCCTTCATTAAACATAAAGTGGCATTTCTCCCAATTAAGAACAAGGTGAGTTTCTTCACATCTTTATCGAGATTTTATGAACAATTATCAAAAAATTCCCATGGGCAGAAAATCATCCATATTTACCTCTACAATACTGTAAAACGAAATGGACATCAATCTTTGAGGCATTGCTAAACCAAGGCACTCAAGCCTATATGAAAGCATAAGTTCCAGCAGAACAAAGTAAGTGGTTTTCTCTTGATCTTTAGCTATGACAGTTTGTGAGCCCAAATGTATCAAAGCAAAGAATGGCTAATTTTTAGACAATGCTCAGCATTTGATAAATAGAAATTGAATGATCTTTCTTAGTAACTGTATTCAAATCAATGCACATTCTATAACCTACAGCTATTCTTTGAGGGATAAGCTCATCATTGTCATTAGGCACAACGTCATTCCTCCTTTCTTAGGAACACAATGCAGAGGACTAACCCATCTACTATCGGCAATAGAATATAATACTGACTTCAACGATTTTAATGCCTGCGTTCCACTACCACTTCCTTCATCTTCGAAATTAGACGACGTTGATGTACAACAGGCTTTGCATCTGCTTCCATATTAATAGCATGTTGGCAAATGAAAGGAGAATCCTTTCAAAATCATCAGAAGCTATAATCAATAATGCTCTGGTGTTTCTTTCAATATTTCAATAACCTTTCTTCCTCAATCTTCAGCAGAATATAATAACAGGATATATTTCTTATCATCAATATGAGCATATTTAAGATTGTCAGGAATACTTTAGATCCAAGCGAGGATCTTCCTTGTGTGGTGTTGCTCTGAATCTCAGAGTAAATCATGCTTGAGAATAGGTTGGCGGCAGAAAATTCTCAAACTCATCTCTTTCTCTTCTCAAGAAACTGCTCACTTATTCTCCAAATGTGCTGAGGTAATGAGAACAAGGGCAATAGATGCACATCCATGCAAATCATTTACTGGGCAAATCCAACTTTATAAGGGATTTTGGTAAATTTAGAAAGTTAAATTCATAAGGTTCTGTAAATTTATAGTCAAAATTTTCTCTTTCTTACAATCTATAATAGCCTCCACAAGTATTTAGAAAAGGTCTACCAAAAATGATAGGACAATAAACACTAAACAGCAGAACCAAGTACCAAAAATCAGCAGGAGATATCTAATCTTACCACATAGAACTTCCACATCTCAGAACAATACCAATTAGAGAAATAGTTTCTCTATTAGCCGGATGAATAACCACATCAATATCTTCAAGTTCACAAGAACCAATTTCGTCCATAATCTCCGTGTAAAGCTCATAAGGAATAGCACTAACACTTGCACCAATATCACAAACCATAATAGCAATGATCACCAATTCTAACAGATAGCATAGGAACACTAACTTATTTGGGTTTATTAGGATGTGAAACAATATTAGAAGCATCTTCACAGAATAATATGACCATCCTCCACATTCTCAGTCACAAGATCTTTAACTATTACAACAGCAGGTTCAATTTATTTGTTCTTCAGGTTCTTTAGGTTTCTTTCACTTTTATTAACCAGTTATAAGAAAATACTCCTTCATTTTAGCAGGGAAAGGAGTTTTTCAACAAGGCAACATTATCAACGGTTCAATCTGCATTTGTTTGCAGGATGAATCAATTTTATCTTCATACGGTTCGTTCATGATACTTATCAAAAATTCTTCTTAGGCAGTTGATAATGAGAGGCAAAAGATTTGCAACAACTTAGGAATCAAGACCATATGTAGCACTCCTATTTCGAAATTTATAGGTATCCATAAAAGTTATCACATTTGTAATCATAAATTATACCTGATTTCTACCTTTGTGATTCTCCCATCCTTCAGTATTTTCTTGAATCCGATCAAGAGGTCCCTTTTAAACTCTTGCATTCTTGGGGTGTAAATGATCGAGTATGTGTAGCAAGTCTTGTCTTGAAAGAAGTGCTGCATGAAATTATCAATAATAACATTACCGGGAAGAATGGAGCATTTGAGCATTAAAAACTTCAATCTCCCCCAAGCTTAGGCAATACTTTCTCCATCATGAAGCAGAAAATATATATGCGGTTCCGATCTTTGTGAATTTCCCTTTGATGAGATAAAATTTGGAATGAGATACGCGCAATGTCCTCCCAATCAATAGAATCACCATTCTTCAGCAATTTACCAATGCGCCGCTTGTTTACCAGACAGTGATATAGTGAATAGTTTCTTCTAACTTCATTCATGAAATCTGCACATTTGAATAACCGCGCCAATTCGTGCGAAATGAAAATGATGATCGCCGAGTAGACGATTCCATCCCCTTCGCCTTGATTATCAACAACCGTTCAATAATTTTTAGTAAGGTATTTTATATGGTACTACTTCCTAAAACGGCGCTTCATCCCACTACCGTGCGATAATAATAGTTTCAAGTAGAATTGAAGGAAGATCTCTCATGTGGTTATAGCGGCGGTAATAAAATCAAGCGCAAGCGACAAAAGTTTTCCTTACAATTCCACTTACCAATGCGCTTCACTCCCGGCGCTTGGCGCCGAAAGAATAGTCTTGATGATACCCCGCAATATCAGGGAGTGTAATAAATCAATACTTTTCGATAAATAAGGTGTCAAATTGGCGAGGGAGGCGAGGAATGTTGACAGGCGGATTCGATGAGAGAGTTTCAACGTAGATACTCATGACAATTATTGAGGGATTTTGATGTGCTGAATAAATAGAAAATTACAAGTAAATAAGATGAAAGATAATTGCGAGAGTGTTTAATCACCACAGCACAGAGGACAAGCGTCTCCCACTTATAATGACTGAGGCGTTCTGAGGACTTGCCGCGGGGATTTTAGTCTAGTGCTTTAGCTACATACGACTGATTAATCTTCATTGTTTTTGATAAATTGTTGTGTGGAGTGAACTAATATGTACACGCGCCCTTCTAAGTTTAATACACTGTGATGCCCGCGCAAAGCATCGCAGAGAAACAATTAGAATCGAGCGCGACCTTAAACTACGAGATCTGCGATCCCCTCTGCATCTCGATATACTATGAGGGCTTAGGTTGTCGCCGATGGCTCCCGCAGTGCTGCCGAATGCAAAGTGCACTCCCTAGGCCCATAGTAGTGAGTATGGAGTGTGAGTGCGACGTTCACTGCGACGCCACTAGAAGAATGACACCACGCTCAAATATCATAACATTGAATATTACTCAACCATAATTCACTACTAGCATTTGGACTTCACCCATGTCCTCAGAGCTTTAAGCGAACACTCGGACATCATATGGAATACAATCCCAGAGGTGATATGATGATGAATAACAATCTGAACGTACTTAGTTCAATGGTTTCACTCAATAGCATCTACAACAAGTATAGAATAACAGGGAGAGTTTCCCTATCAAGTCAATCAAACAAATCGTACAGCGGTGACGGGTGCTGCGGTGGTGATGGCGGTGTAGATGGTGGAGACGATGGTGATGATGATGGAGATGATGTCCAGCTCGATGACGATGGCGATGGCGTCATTCCCTCCGGAGGAATTCCCCGGCGGTTCCTGCCGGCCGGAGAGCTCTTTCTCTCCTGCTCCGCCGCCGCGCGGCGGCTATAACCACCGTGGGGATCCCTCGTGGCTTAGGTTTTGGAATGAATACGCGAAGAAAGAAGAGGAGGCGAAAAAATGTGAGGCCCCGGGCATAGGTGGCGCGGCCGAGGCACCCGCGCCTATGCATGGCCTGACCCTCTTCTTCCCCCTTCGCTCCTAGTCATCTCGGAAAATAGGAATTTTCGTGAAATTCCCCCACGATTGATCTTAAATATTGCGTTGACGGTGCTTTTTCCGGTGAATCCGGCTCCGTGCTTGATCCTCCAATGATGATGAAACATGCAAAATAGATGGAATAACATAAGTATTGTGTCCCAATATGAAATATATCAATGAATAACAGCAAATTATGATACAAAATAGTGATGCAAATTGGACGTATCGGGGGGAGCAGAGAAGACTCAAGGTGGGGCTGACACGGGCCGGCGCGGCCCATGGCCTGGCAGCGCCTTGTGGTGTGGGGCCCCAGCCCCTTTCGCCTCCTTTTCTTCGCGAAACCCTTCGTCCCGAAAACCTAAGCCACAGAGGGTACGTCGCGAAGAGTCACGGCCGCCTCTGCGGGCGGAGACAACCAAAGAGAAAGAGCTCCGGGGCGGGGAATCCACCGGAAATTCCCTCCCGGAGCGGAAATCGACGCCATCGTCATCGTCATCGAGCTGGACATCATCTCCATCACCATTGTCATCATAATCATCATCATCACCGCCATCTCCACCGCGGCACCTCGTCACCGCCGTGCGATTTGGATTGGATCTTGATTGTTGATAGGGGAAACTCTCCCGGTGTTGATTTCTACTTGTTATTGATGCTATTTAGTGAAACTATTGAACCAAGGTTTATGTTCAGATTGTTATTCATCATCATATCCCTCTGATCATATTCCATATGATGTCTCGTGAGTAGTTCGTTTAGTTCTTGAGGACATGGGTGAAGTCTAAATGTTAGTAGTGAACTATGGTTGAGTAATATTCAATGTTATGATATTTATGTTGTGGTGTCATTCTTCTAGTGGTGTCGTGTGAACGTCATGATACTTCAACATTTATGGGCCTAGGGAGTGCATCTTGTATTCGGTTTGCTAATTGCGGGTTGCCGAGTGAAAAACTGAGCCCCGTTGGTATATCGATGCAAGAGGGATCGCAGGATCTCAGAGTTTAAGGTTGTGGTTAGATTTATCTTAATTACTTTCTTGTAGTTGCGGATGCTTGCAAGGGGTATAATCACAAGTATGTATTAGTCCTAGAAGGGCGGTGCATTAGCATAGGTTCACCCACACAACACTTATCAAAACAATGAAGATTAATTAGCTGTATGAAGCGAAAGCACTAGACTAAAATCCCCGTGTGTCCTCGAGAACGTTTGGTCATTATAAGTAAACAAACCGGCTTGTCCTTTGTGTTAAAAAGATTGGGCCACTCGCTGCAATTATTTCTCTCGCTTTACTTACTCGTACTTTATTCATCTGGTACATCAAAACCCCTTGAATACTTGTCCGTGAGCATTTACATGAATCCTTCATCGAAACTGCTTGTCAACACCTTCTGCTCCTCGTTGGGATCGACATTCTTACTTATCGAAGATACTACGATACACCCCCTATACTTGTGGGTCATCAAGCACCTGACCCGTGTTTGTATGGATCTACCCCTGGTTGTGCATGAAGAGGAAGTACATACAGATGAGTATGCTAATTCAAGGGTCGACGCAGCCAGGAAACGATATCAACATGTATCTCGAACTATTAAAGGAGGAGCTTGAAACATTGTGGGCGGAGGAAGGGGTAGATACATGGGACACTGTCGCGGAAGAATATTTCCCTTTGAGAGCCACGTCAATCACGACGGTGCAGGACTACCTCAGATACGTTTATATTGCGTGCCAGGTGTGCCATGGACACAAGGCATGTGTCAGGTGCATGGAAGAGACGGTGTTTTTGCAGCTTTGTAAGGATCCCGGATCTTCGTAAACCGTTTACATGGGGCATCGAAGGTGGCTACACAAGACTGGCCCGTGGAGATCTGTTCAATGGTACAGATGAGCCCCGAGGACATCCACGTAAGAAGAGCAGCAAATAGATCGATACATTACTGAAAGGTTGGAAGGAGTGCCCTACGCCGGGAAAGATTCGTCAAAAGCCCGGAGAGAAGAAGAAAAAGGCAACGACGCCGCTCATGGGTGTATGGAAAAGGAGGTCCGTGTTTTAGGACTTGCAGTACTAGAAAATTCTCGATACACCTCACTGCCTTGATGTCATGCATATCACAAAGAACGTGTGCGAGAGCTTTCTTGGCACTCTTTTCAACATTCCGGACCGGACCAAAGATGAGCCGAAAGCAAGACACGACCTGAAAGTTTTGGGCATCAGGGAAGAGCTTCAGATCCGTGACCAAGACGGACATCGGAGGAGAGAGCAGACGGCGGTCGAGCGCAAAAGGATTAAGCAGCAAGACTATTACTGCCCCCCTTCTACTTCAATTTTTGTCCGGCTGAGTTCGATCAATTTTTCAATTGCCTTGTAGGAGTCAGAGTGCCCTTCGATTACTCGGGGCTTATAAGCAGATACATGGACCCCAAGAAACAAAACTTCAGCGGCATGAAGTCTCATTAGTGTAACGTGATGATGACGCAGATTCTTCCGGTTGCACTCCGAGGTATAATGGATGACCATGTCCGTGCAACGCTGACTGGGCTCTGTAACTTCTTCGACGTCATAACTCGGAAGTCGATAAGCATGAAGAAACTCGCAAGGATCCAGGAAGAAATCGTGGTGATCCTATGTGAGCTTGAGATGTACTTCCACCCATTCTTTGACGTGATGGTCCATCTGTTGGTCCATATCATGGATGATATCACCAATCTAGGGCCAGCATTCCTACACAACATGACGCCGTTTGAAAGAATGAATGGGGTCATTAAAGGATACGTTCATAATAGGTCGCATCTGGATGGAAGCATCATCCAGGGCTGGCTCACCGAAGAATGCATCTCTTTCTGCACGAATTATCTAGACATCGAGGACCCTGTTGGTTTGCCTCGAAACAAGCACCTTCGCATGTTCGAGGGAGTAGGCCACAAAATGAAGGAGGGAACTGCACATGCACATGTCTGGTCGGACTTCCGACTTTGACAGAGCCAACTTAGTAGCGCTACAACACATTGACTTGTCGATCCTTGGTTGACAGAGCACAAAACGATGATAGACAACAGTGGCAAGCCGATGACGGAAGCAGAAATATTCAGAGAGCACAAATCCTCTTTCGCGCGCTGGTTCAAAGACCACATTGATGCTAATCCCCCACCAATGGATTGTGACGATGATAAACTAGTATTGGCCTTGTCACATGGCCCCGCGCCCAACATCATGACTTACCAAGCGTACGATATCACCGGATACAAATTCTACATGGAAGAAAAAGACAAGAACATCGTTTACCAGAACTCAGGGGTAATGATGGAATCCTATACGGGTGACGTAAAGACTAGATACTACGGAAGGTTCGAGGAAATCTGGGAGCTTAGCTACACTAGAAAGAAAGTGCCGATGTTCCATATCAGATGGGCTAAGAGCGCCACAAAAGAAGACCGGTATTTCACCACCATGTTTCTACCCGAAGCCAACAAATCAAAGTCCACGAACGCCACCGCGCAAAATGAGCCATGGGTATTGGCTAAACACGTGGACCAATGCTTCTTCATAACCGACCCATCCAGGCCTAGCCGTGTTGTCGTGAGGAGAGGCAAGAGGACCATCGTCGGAGTGGATGGAGTCGCCAACGAGGAAGACTTCGAATGACAGATCGGAGACCCAATGATGAAAGAATCCGAGGACGAAGATACAACATACACCACAAGAAGAAGCACGACCACGTTACCTAGGTCAGGTCGACCCTTCAAAAGAAGAAGTCACGACGCGGGGCTAAATTATTCAACGACGAGCAAAAAAAGCAAGAAGAAAGTGAAACACTCTTCTCGATGATATAAAACTTTATTTGCAATGTATAACTCATATTTTGTGTAATACATAACTCATATTGTGTTGGCCAATATTTTATGTATAACTAATATTATGTTGGTCAATATTTTATGTATGTATATATAACTCATTTTTTTTGTTTTTGCATAACTCATGCATATTGCTTTGTTATTATCTTGAAAAGATAAGAAAATATATATAATAGAAAGGGATTTCTATTTTCGTGCCCCTGCTTCGTTAGTTTTACTCAGTTTTCCCCAGCTCGTTACTTTTTCCTCAGTTTTCCCCTCCCTCTAGTTTGAAACCCATCGAAGACGCGGGTTGCCGTGTCGAGGCCGTTACCGTGAGGTTCGGTTCTCGTGACCGTCTTGCTGAGGTGGATCCATCTACCCACGACGCGTAGGCGTTTATTTACGATTGTATACGCGGTGCTGCCATGACAAATGGGGCGCTCTATGGGGCTGCCGCAGCCAATGACCAATGGGTCGTCTATTTATTTATAGAAAATTATATAGGGATCCCAATTATATATTGCCGCTCTGTGGGGCCTCCGCAGTCAATGACCGCGTGGTCGTCTATTTTATTTAGAGAATATAATATAGAGCCGCTCTGTAGGGCCGCCTCATGGCGGTGACTATTTTCGCAGCTTAATCTAAAGTGACTTTTGTGCTAAACATTGTGCATCCCGGCGTTGACCTAGCAGTGATGTGGTGCTCGAATAATAGTGGAAATGCGATATTATTTTTTACATGCATAATATATAGAAAATAGCTAGATCTCTAAATCGATGCATATGAAGCTACATATATATTCTTGGTCATGATCCCCTTAATTATCTAAAGGGATGGATGCATGGCTTCACGTCGTGTCGCTTTCATCATCAGTATCTTCGTCGTCTGAGTAGTAGTACCTCCTGCACATTGTTCCGTCAAACACCTTCACTGTGAGCACATCATCGCCTTCATATTTGAAGTGTACGAACCAGCCGAAATCCACACCGTGCGCGATGGCGAATTTCTCCCAGCCCTTGTCGAGGTACATCCGGCCTTGTCCGTCAAATAGGACCTCCACGGTCCAGAGACGAGGACCGCATCAGCTGCTCGAGATACACCTTAGCGGCTCCTTGCCGTCAAGATAGTCCGCAAATTTTTTGGGAGTTCACAAAGAGATCGGCGCCGATCGTTTGAAATTAGGGAACCCTTGAAATTAAAGGTTTTTAGAACATGCCCATAATTAATCACATGCATCATATATGTGGGAACGCGTACGTACCTTCTTGACCAAAGGGTCTTCATAGACGACGATGAAGAACTCCTCTATGATCAATGGCAGTGTTGACGGTGGTGGTGGCAATGATGATGATCCACTTCCCATTCCCCTTCCCCTTCCCCTTCCCCTTCCGGTCCGCGTCCGAGATGTGGAAGCCATGGCAATGGATAAAGTGTATGTGAACGAAGAAGAGAGAGGCAGAACCTATTGACACAAGGGATGGCCGTGTGGGTGTTTATAAGGGAGAGATGACCGTTGTAGGGGTTTACACAATAAAATAAGGAGGAGATGACCGTTGTGGGGTTTATACACAATAAATTAAGGAGGAGACGACCGTTGTGGGGGTATATATCTCAACAAAAAAAGTAATGCGGACTATGTTGACTAGTTTATCATTTTACTGTGAAAAGTAATGCCTAAGACTACTCATAGTGGGAGTAACTTGGGTAGTAACATAGAGCTATGTTACCATAACATCACATTTTCCAAGATTATATGAGTCTACAACCTAATTAATATGGCTTTGCATGACACTACACATATGTTACTTCCCACTATGAAGGTAGTAACATAGAGTAGTAACATGTGCATGTTACTACTCTATGTTACTCTCCACTATGACTAGTCTAAAAGAAAAGTAATGGCTACAAGAAATCGGTGATGGTTTATCGTTTTTGCGTGAAAAGTAATGGGTACAAGAAATGGGTGATGGTGTATCATTTTTTGCGTCATAAGTAATGGGTCCAAGAAATGGGTGATGGTGTATCATTTTTTGCGTCATAAGTAATGGGTCCAAGAAATGGGTGATGGTGTATCATATTTTTGCGTGATAAGTAATGGCTACAACAAAATCGGTGATGGTTTATCGTTTTTTGCGTTGAAAGTAATGGCTACAAGAAATGGGTGATGGTGTATCATTTTTTGCGTGAAAAGTAATGGCTACAACAAAATCGGTGATGGTTATCATTTTTTGCGTGAAAAGTAATGGCTACAAGAAATGGGTGATGGTGTATCATTGTTTGCGTGAAAAGTAATGGCTACAACAAATCGGTGATGGTTTATCATTTTTTGCGTGAAAAGTAATGCCTAAAGAGTTTATAATTTAGCTCGTGAAAAATAATGCAGAAAACCAAACTTTAGCGTACTAGGTAACCGCCCTTTCGCATACATAGAGTGTGGAAGCTAACCGACGAGAGAGAGAGGGTGGTGGCCCGACCGGAGAGAGAGATAGGGGTTATCCTGCCCGTTAGATCATACGATCAACGGTCGGCGAGCAAATCCGCGTGACATGGGCTAGACCAATCGGGGCAATGTTGGGCGTCTGTGAGAGTTTGTGAAGGGAGGGCAAAACCGAGTAGTATCAAGAAACCAAGGGCAAGTGAGTAGTAAACAGGACTAAGGGATTCAAATATGAGATTTAAAAAATGGAAAATGCGTGTTTTGTACAATGAAACCCATCTTGGCCTACCTCAAACTATTTGCAATACCAATATACATCGGTGTGAGAATTGTGGCCTCATTTAGACAAAGTATGTTTTGGGGAAAGCTTGTTTTGGGTAGGGCTTATTATGGAAAACCATGCACCTTCATAGCTACTAGGTGATTTGAGAAGTGGCAATTTGTGGTGAAACTTGATTTATCTATGATTTATCTATGATTTGAGAAGTGGCAATTTGTGGTAAAGACTCCATGAGTAAGTGCCACTCTTTTTCGGATTTTTTTGCACATTAAATAACTCATTTAACTAGTTAATCCCATTTGTTGACTCTCGTTGACCAGCCACTTGAGGGTAAAACTGAGTATATTGCACTAGCCAGTATTAGCACTCGAGGAGAAAGCGAGCACACAAAAAATGCTAGTATATGACTCGAGGGTATACCTGAGTATATCTAAATTTCCGGGGTTAGACTCGAGGACGCGTGTTGCGGTGCGAA
This sequence comes from Lolium multiflorum, assembly GCA_030979885.1. NCBI lineage: Eukaryota > Viridiplantae > Streptophyta > Magnoliopsida > Poales > Poaceae > Lolium > Lolium multiflorum. The sequence continues at coordinate 142,241,363 of CM061752.1, forward strand.
GTGGAAGACGTGCCATTGTTGACGCGTGTCGCGGTGCGGACGTGCAAATAGTGGACGCGTAGGACGCGGGTCGCATTTAGGACGCGTAAGCCCCCCTCCCTCCCTCGCACCGTCGTCTCATTCTCGCTCACGCACGAAACCACCCCTCTCACGTCCCATCAACTTCTCCAAATCGAAAAAACCCCAACCGCCGTACGCACGCTACCCTGCCGGCGATGGAGAAGAAGAATGCGCCGCGGCCGTCGCCTCGAGCCCGTCGCCTCCGAGCCCGTCGCCTCGCGCCCGTCGCCGCCGAGCCGGTCGCCGCCGAGCCCGCGCCGCCGAGCCGGTCGCCGCCGCCGAGCCGTCGCGCGAGCCGGTCGCCGCCGGCGCGTCGCCTCCGAGCGGCGCATCCAAGCGCGGCTCCTCCGTGCCGGGCCTCTCTCTGCTGATGGACCACTTCACCAGATCGGCGAATGCTGGCGAACGAGGAGTACGCCGACACGTACTCTGCCATGAGGCAAGTCGTAGAAATTGGCGCTCAGTTTGCCTGAGCCCGACGTGCACCTGGACGAATGGATCATGCTACACCACGCCCTTCCACACATCGCTGAGTTCACCTTCCTCCAACTCGGCACATCACGCTACGTCACCATAGATCTATCGAAGTTCATACAAGGTTCAACTTCCTCCATATCTACCTCTTTATTTTCAATCTTAAACATCTTAATTAGTGCTGAATGTTATCGTGCTTGCCAGATACTACTTCGTCGGATTTTGCGTGGCGTCATCGTGCTTGCCCAGAAGAACCCGCCGCACAAGATACGGCTTGAACCCACTCACAAAGAAATACACTATGTTTGAGGCGCAGATGCCATCTATTTTCCTGAAATCAGTCGCTGTGATCAAATCCCGACTATGGTCTTCGTTACCGCACATTACCCGTCGGAAATTGGTTGGGTCGATGAGAGCACTCCAACTAAGGATATAGATAAAGATTGGGAAAACAGATTTTCGATCAAGAACCATTGTCTCGTTGCATTACACCGTTCAATGGTGAACTGTATGCACTAGCTGTGGACAATTTAGAGCACGGAAGAATAGTGTGCACCAATGTACAGTTGCAGCGCGCGAGCACAGATGGAGACACTAATTTCATTTCCAACTTGGACATCGAAGTTCTCCTCGTGAAGTCGGATGGTGATCTGCTGCTTGTGTTGTTGGTCAGCGTGGCTTTGGCGGCAGACCATTGGTGTACCGTGTGGACACTCAGAGCCGCTCTCCATCCGGTCGTAACATTGGCGAATGCCTTCTTCGTGAATTATATCCGGTGTATCTCCGTCGACACCAGAACCGACACTTCGACCTGGCTGCATCTACTACACGGATTTGGGTTATATCGAGAGTACTCTCATGATACAAAGGCCTGGAGTGGCCAACGTGTGGATAGAATAGGAAACTACGGTATGAGAAATGAATACAAGCCATACCGTTTGGAGGATGTATTGGTCGCACACTGCAGACGGAGGGAGTTCAATCAATATTTCCTTGGGGTAATGCACGAATGGAGACGAAATATATGAGGAGGAATGAAGAACAAATTCATTCATCCTAATCTTCTTGTTGTCCATACATTGCGTGCGTCTTGTATATTACAACGTTATTGGCTGCTTTTGGCTGCTGTATGCAGTTTCCCTATGTATTATACTTAGCTTTCTGATTATGCAGTTGTCAATTTATCATATACTAGCTTCTACATTTGGTACTAGATTTGCTGCCATATTGGGCAAAAAACGAGGGCCAAAAGGCATAAATAACCCCAGAGATCTACTATTTGCTGCCATATTGAAGAAAGACAGAAATAGAAGCTTCTCTAGATTTGATACTAATTTGGTGAAAAAGACAGAGAGAGAAAGAGGGGAAAGGTGCTCTTCAAAATGCCAATTTGGGCCGAGAGACAAAACCCAGCTCTGCTCACGTGCAACCAAACGCTTCTCGTCCTGTCCCACGCGGTCCCTTTCTACCAGCCCCACGCCCCACACGTCGCGGCCCCACGACGACGCGGCGCAACACGCCGGCCAGAACGTCCAAATAAACGGATTCCTTCCGTCGAGCTCGTTGCGGGTTTCAAACTAGAGGAGGGGAAAACTGAGGAAAAACTAAGGGGCTGGGGAAAACTGAGTACAACTAACGCCAGGGCACGAAATAGAAATCCCTAATAGAAAAGGCTAGAAAAATAATGAAAAATAAAATAAACATAAAAGAAAGAGAAAAGAAATAAAGAAAAAGGAAAGAAAATAAAAGAAACCTCATATTGCATGATGTGGGGACAAGTCCCAGGTATAGCCGCACATAGGTTACTGTCGGCGCACCAGGGCTCTGGTGCACCGGGGGTAAATTTATCCCTGGCGCACCAGAGCCCTGGTGCGACGATAGTAACCTGTGCATATGACTTAGCGGTTTCGGCCATCGAAAACCTATCTTCCCCAAACACATCACAACACCGCAGCACCCAACCCACCGCCTCACCGCTGCAGCACCGCGCCTGCACCCGCCGGACCTTCCTTCCCCCATCCACCGCGCGCCGTCGATCGCCGGCCTGCGCCCGCCCCGTCTTCCCCCCAACCACCACGCGCAGGAGGCCACCGAGAGGAGCTGTTGCGGAGGAGCTGCTGCGCACCAAGAGGAGCACTTGCGCACCATCGAGACCACATGCGCGCCCGCGGTGAGGACCCCCCCACCGTTTCCCCTCTCCCTCTCCTTCTCTGGTATTCCTTTTCATTTTCATTTTGATGATGCTACTGCTGCTAGTTCTCCTCTGATATGCTTGCAGTAGGTTAGAAATTTTAGTCCTGGAGAAAGAGGGAGAATGAGCAAGAGAGAATTTTAGTTGGTTCATTTGTTCATTGGTTCATTGCTCTCTGAAAATTTAAAAAAAATGCAGTAGCTACTGGAAATGAATTGGGTGAAGTGAAAATAAAAATGCTAGGGTTCCTTCTCCCCATCTGAAAATTCGTTTTAGGGTTCATAGGATTTCAACCCCTCTTAAAATGCGGTAGGTTTCCATTTCATTTAATTGATTTAGAAATAAAATTGGTTCTCTGGTTTTGCTAAAATGGTCCATTTTGGTTGAAAAGGAATGCAGTAGGAAATGCAAAATCAAACAGTTAAGCTCTGTGGTTTGCTAAAATGGTTCATTTAGGTTTTGCTAAAATGAAACAATTAAGCTCACCAGTTGTGAGTTAGGGGAAGGACTAACCTCTTGGGACAGGTGGAATCTGGACACCCCAAGCAGGACCTCTAACTAGTAGCAGCTTAAGCACATGACCGAGGGATCATGTGTACCGGCTCTAGTAGTAAGAGCACAGTCTAGCCAACTGACAGCTTTCTAGGGCTAGCAGGTAATTAAGCACGCGACGAAGACGAGCGAAACTAAACCAATTTTAAAATGAAATGCAAAATGCAAGGCAGTAGGAAATGCAAAATGAATTAAGCTCTCTAGTTTGCTTTAGGTTTTTTTGGTTGAAAATGAATGCAGTAGGAAATGAAAAATTAAATGGTAATTAATTTATATAGTTGTTTTAGTTGGTTTAGGTGAAATGCAAAATGCAATAATGAAGTTTGTTTATGCTACTGCCCGTATATAAAATGCTCATGCTACTGCCCATATATAAAATAATGAAGTTTGTTTGCAAATGCTACTGCCCATATATAAAATTTATATACTTCTCATATATGTTTGCAAATGCTACTGCCCGTCACCATATTATTGAGTTTACATCACCCTGCTCATATATGAAGTTTGTTTTTTTGCAAGAAATGCTACTTCCCATCACCATATACTGTTCAATTTAGTTTAGCAGTAGCTAGCAGGAGGTTTAGTTGATAAAATTTTGTGATTTAAATTTGCAAATGAGCTAATAAATATTTCTGGTTAGCATGCATAGTCAAAATTAAAATGAACAAGTAGTTACCCTCCCTGGTTGAATTAGCATGCTGACATGCACTGGTCTTACCCTCCCTGGTTTAGTTAAAATGAACAATTAGTTAAACGCTCCCTGGTTTAGTTAAAATGAAAATAAACAAGTAGTTAAATGTTAGTTCTTGATGAAAATGAACTGCAAGCATGGGGATTTTATACTATATACATATTGGGATTTATCTGAGAAAAAAGAATGAAATGAACAAGTTATATATGTTCTTGCTATATATGTTGTTATATATGCTACTGCTATATATGTAACATGCTGCTGCATGCTACTGCTATGCTATGCTATTGTTGCATGCTGCTATGCTACTGCTGCATGCATGTTGCTGCTACTGTTGCTACTATTGTTGCTGCTATGCTATATGGTGGAATGCAATGCTGCTGCTATTGAGTTATATGTTGGAGAATGTTTGGAGAATGTTGGAGAATGCTGATGTTTGGTTGATGTAATGTTAGAGAATTGTGTATATATGTTTGCATGGATTGAGTTGCTATTGAGTGCCGAAATGTTGATTCACTTCCGTTCCGGCAATTCTAGGCTCTAGCACTCCGTATGACCATTTTTTAGCAAAGGTCATGCCGAATTTTTCCGTGAATTTCATGTTTGCTAATAACTCTTTCATCTTCTATTAGTGCTAGCCACCATGTCGTCTCAACACGAGTTAGAGTTGCACTACAATAAGTATTTCTTAAAGTCGGTGGAGGATGCCGCGACCGCTGGGGGTAGTGGCGACGAGCCAAGCGGCAAAGAGACAAGTGCCGCCGCCAGGGGTGGCGGCGAGACAAGTGGCGACGACCCAAGCGGCGCCGCCAGTAGTAGTGGCGCCAAGCATCCGCGGAAGTCAAGGCGCCCAAACACGGTCGCCACTGGCAGAGACACAATCACAGAGGTGGACCCTGCCAGTGGTTTGCCGGTGGAGCCTAAGGATGTCGCCAAGGGGTACGGCAACCAACTGGCATCAATCCTCTGAGAGGTCGTCAATCTCAATGAGACGGGCCTCCGAGGGAAGAACAAAAAGCATTTGCGAGTCCAACTCCTTGCGGGGTTGCACGAACGATACAAGTTCCTAGGCGACTACTCCTCCACTCATGAAACCAAAAACATTGTGAACTCACAAGCCCTCCTGAAGTTCACCAAACACCTCAGCAGCTATAAGTACATGGTGAGGAAGATGATTGCTGAAGGCAAAGGTTTCGAAGAGGTCCACTCTTCCTTTTCGAAGGTTACAGAAGAGGACTTTGATGCTTTTGTGGTCAAAGAAGAGCTACAAGCGACCAAGAATCACAGGATGTGGGGGAAGGAAATGCGGGAGCTTAACATCGGCAACCACACCCTTGGGAGCCGTGGGTATGAGGGAAAGGAGTCCTATTGGGCGAAGGAGGACGAGGCCTTTAGAAATGCCGACATTGAGAACCCCTGGCTCAAGTACAAGGACTCGCAGGAAAGACGATTTATCAGGTCCCGGTACCATAAAAAGAAACTAACCTGGAACTTGTCATGGAACCCAAGGTGGTAACCGACATAATTTGGTTCATGACCGACGAGAAGATCCTGGAGATCGAGAAAAAACTGGTAAGCAATTTACCGGTTTAATTAGATCAAGTATCGTTTATATAATAGTAGCAACATTTCTAAATGGTTCACGTTTCTTCGGCAGGAAGAAGAAAGACAAAGACTTGCCCAATGTGACAAAGGCTCCTCGTCCCAGACGTCGACGGGCAGGGTAGCCTGGGACAAGCCTCTCGTACGGGCGATAAACCTAGTTAATGAACATTCACCTACGAGAAGGGCGCATAGAGGCCGTGTGGCTGGCACTGGTACATGCCACAAGCATGCTCACTACGGCTTTTGGCGTCTGCGGCAGATAAAAATGCATGCAATGAGAGGAAGCAGCGGGAGGCGGAGGATATGAGGAACTCAATCATAGCTGAAGTCAAAGCTGATTTGGTACCAGGAATCATAGCTCAACTGGTACCACAACTCAAAGCTTCACTCGTACCTGATCTCAAAGCTGAAGTTGTCGCTGAAGTCTAAGCAAATTTCGACGCTATCATCGCGTGGTATGAGGGTGGCAAACAAGGGCCCCGCTTGCAACTGGTTAGCTTAGCCGCCAGCAACTCGATGGCGCCGCCGGCCGCCGGCAATGACGATGTTATAATGGAGACTCCTCCGGCCGCCGGCAATGTCGCAGGTGCTAGGGATTCATCGGCCATGCCGGGTAGTAGCCCCTCCATCACTTGCACGCCCGCCGCCGCAGGTGTTGGCCCGTCGACATTTGCCGAGCTTAACACCCTCACGGTAATTAACTAATTAAGCTAGTGTACATCAAGTTAATATATTAGTTTCGTCATCCTTGCCCTCTCTCTAACGCCGTAGACATGTTCTCGTAGGCGCTCTCAATGACATGCACCTTTCTGATGAAAGTGAACGACAAACTCAAAGACGTCGCGAGGGGGTCCATCATCCGACCTATGGATAAAAGTGGCACACACGAGATATGTCCGATGACGTTTACTGGGTTGAAGTGGATCGGGTGTTACCGTGCTATGAGGATTTGTATCCTCCTAATCGACAGGATGGTGTCGATAGCCCGATGAAGCTGAGCTCACTAAAGAGTTGAGTAGTGCTATGGCCGAAGATCCTAATTAGGATCAACACCTCCTCGGGGTCGACGGCAAGCAAAGGAAAGCAGCTTGCGGCGCCACAAGTCAGCGCTCCTCCACAATAGCCAGCGGCGCCGGTGGTCAGTGATACGTCTCAAACGTATCTATAATTTCTGATGTTCCATGCTTGTTTTATGACAATACCTACATGTTTTGTTCACACTTTATATCGTTTTGATGCATTTTCCGGAACTAACCTATTGACGAGATGCCGAAGTGCCAGTTCGTTCGCTATTTTTGGTTCCGAAAGGCTGTTCGGCAATATTCTCGGAATTCGACGAAATGAAGACCAAACATCATAATTCACCGAGACGGACGGAAGGGGAGACGGAGAGGAGGCCCGGGCCCAGCCCATACGGTCGCGCGGGCAGGCCCCGGCGCGCGCGGCCTATGGGGAGGCGCCCTGGTGCCCCTCGACGCCGCCTCTTCGCCTATAAGACCCCTCGTGACCTAAAACTGATTGACGAAACTCCAGAAAAGCTCCAGGGCGCCGCCATCGCGAAACTCCATTCGGGGACAAGTCTGTCCGGCACTGCCGGGACGGGAATTGCCCGGAGCCATCTCCATCGACACCACCGCCATCTTCACCGCCATCGTTGTCTCCCATGATGAGGAGGAGTAATTCTCCCCGGGCTGAGGGCTCTACCGTAGCTATGTGGTTAATCTCTCTGTACTCAATACAATGATCTCATGAATTGCTTTGCATGATTGAGATCCATATGATGAGTTTTGTATCGCTATTAGTCTATGTGCTACTCATGTGATGTTATTAAAGTAGTCTATTCCTCCTGCATGGTGTAAAGGTGCTAGTGTGTGCACCGTGTGGTTCTTGTCGTAGGCTATGATCATGATCTCTTGTAGGTTGTGGAGTTAATTATCATTATGATAGTATTGATGTGATCTATTCCTCCTTTCATAGCGTAATGTGGACAGTGTGTATGCTATGTTAGTTCTCGGTTTATTTTGCAATGATCTATTATGCTCTAAGGTTACTTAAATATGAATACCGAATGTTGTGGCGCTTGTTAACTCCGGCTTGAGGGAGCTCTTGTAGCCCTACACAATGGTGTTTGTCATCCAACAAAAGAGTGTATGTAGCACAAATGAGAGAAGTTATTATTTATTATGTGATCAATGTTGAGAGTGTCCACTAGTGAAAGTATGATCCCTAGGCCTTGTTTCCAATACTGCAAACACCGCTTAATTACTTACTGTTTTGTTGCATGTTTATTCGCTGCCATATTTTATTCAGATTACTATTACCACTCATATACATCCATACTGCTTGTATTTCACTATCTCTTCGCCGAACTAGTGCACCTATACATCTGACAAGTGTATTAGGTGTGTTGGGGACACGAGAGACTTCTTGTATCATGATTGCGGGGTTGCTTGAGAGGGATATCTTTGACCTCTTCCTCCCTGAGTTCGATAAACCTTGGGTGATCCACTTAAGGGAAACTTGCTGCTGTTCTACAAACCTCTGCTCTTGGAGGCCCAACACATCTACAGGAAAGAAGCGTGAGTAGACATCAAGCTATTTTCCGCCGTTGCCGGGAGGAAAGGTAAAAGGCTCCGGTCCCAGTAACTAAGTTATTTTCTGTTGCCGTTGTAAGTGCTCGAAGCTATTTCCTTTAGATCCTGCAATTGCATCTTTTTGTTTCTTGTTTTTATTTTCACTAGTTAGGCATAATGGAAAACAACAAAAAAAATAGTGAGCTTTTTAATCTTTTTCCTGATTTAGAATTGTTTGATACGAAAATTAAAAACCTATGGAACCTTATTTGCATGTTATTAGTATGAATGCAATTACTGCTAATGCTATGGAGAAGTCTAAGCTTGGGGAAGCTAGTTTTTGTGATCTCTTTAGCTTCCCATCTTTAGGGGAGAAAATTTGCTCTGATAATACTTTATCTCCCATATGCGATAACTCTAATGATACTTGTGATATTTTAAATCCACCTACTGAAAGTATTCTGTATAAAATACCCTTGAAAATTATTGAACGTGTTGTGGATAACCGCTATGAAGGGGATGGAATTGTCCATCCTGGAGATCATTTACTCTCTTTGCATGAATTATGCGAGTTATTTAAGTGTGCAGGTATCTCTATGGATGAAGTGAAGAAGAAATTATTTGTTATGTCGATATCTGGTAAAGCGGCGCATTGGTATAAACTATTGAAGGACGGGCGCTCTCTTGATTGGAAGGATATTGTGCCTCTATTTTATTCTAAATTCTATCCTCCAAGTGAAATTCACAAAGACCGAAACCGAATATATAATTTCTGGCCTCATGATGGAGAGAGTATTGCCCAAGCATGGGAGAGATTGAAGTCCTTAATGCTCAAATGCCCCAATCATGAGCTTCCCGGTAATGTTATCATTGATAATTTATATGCAAGACTTTCTTTCAGGATAAAACCTTGCTGGATACTCTTGTTCTGGATCATTCACGCGCAATAAAGAAGAGTTTAAATGGGACCTTCTTAATCGGATTCGGGAGACCGAAGATTGGGAGAATGACAAAGGTAGAGAGTCAGGTATAAATTATGATTATGAATGCATTGAAACTTTTATGGATACTGATAAATTTCGAAATACGAGTGCTACTTATGGTCTTGACTCTCAAGTTATTGCAAATCTTTATAAAGATTTTGCTTCTCACATTGAATTGCCTAGGAAGAATTTTGATAAGTATCATGAACCTTTTAAAGATGCTTGCATGAAGGATGAAACTGTTATTAATGATTGCAATGAAAATGTTCAAACTTCTGAAAATGCTATTTCCTATAAGCATGTTAATTTTTGTGGAATACATAGACCTTGTGGAATTAATCAAATCGAAGAAGAATATTGTATCCATCATAGGAATGAAAAAACTAGAAAGTGGTCTAGGGCTCTAGATGATCTCGGTGAAAAAGTGTGTGCCCTCTATCCTTTTATTTGTGAAATTTGCCATAGAGTTGGTCATTTTAATTTTCAATGTTCCTCCAATGATAATTCGAACCCCATGAGTGCTGCAAATTTGTATTGTGATGATGAAATTATTCCTAATCAGCATGATGAACTTACCTTATTTTTGAAGTGTGAAGAGTTATCAAGAAAAATTTCTTTGTTAAATATTAACGATCTTGATATTGATGATGTCCTGCATGGGTGTCTTTCTTATTGCATTAATAATTGCCATACAAATACTTACATACAGAATATTTTAGAAGATGACACTTTGCCAAAATATGATAGGACCGCTGTGTGTTTCAAACTTATTAATGAAAAGGGGGATCCTCCCAAGTTTCTTCTATTGTTTGGAAATAAATCAGGTTCTGTGGAGAAGCCTCCCTTCAAGCCTCTTCCTCCTAAAGAAGGAAACGAGGAGAAGGGAAAGAAGAAGAAGGGAAAGAAGAAGAAGAAGAAGAAGAAGAGGGGGAATAAGAAGAAAGAGGTAACGGCACATCCTCGCGTGTATGAGGTAACAATAGGTAACCGTAAGTATGTTGCTCCTAATGATTATTATGATAATGAATCTGAGTACGATGATCTTCCTATACCCTTTACCCATATTAGTGATCATGATTTGGAAGAGCACACTACCTTTGATGTTGGAAATCTCTTTGGTACTGATTATGAAAGTAAGGATGATAGTATTATTCATGTCCCCTCAAACGATGATATTGAAAGCTCTAAGCTTGGGGATGTTGTGCTTGAAGATCCTATATTTGAGACCTCTACTTTTAGTGAAAATGATGATATTACATATTCTGGTTTAGATAATCGCTATAGAAATGGATATGACACATGTTACAATTATCCTTATGAAACTTGTCATAGTTATAATGGGCTTGCCAAAAACCATTCCCTTAGTGTGCAACTTGTTTACCATGTTCAAATTCTTGATAATGATCCTGCTCCAATTACTATTAATGAGAAGAGTTTTCTTATGTCAAAAATGATACCTTTATGCATATGAACCATGATAAGAATGTTTTAAGTGATGGTTATATTGTGGATTTCATCAATGATGCTACTGAAATTTATTATGAGAAAGGGAAACATGGTTGTATGCATCTTAATAATATTCAGTTTCCCCTCTTTATGTTGAGAATCTTGAAGTTACTCGTGTCTTATCTTCTTATGCTTGTCACTTTGTTCTTCATGAATTTATTTGTGTACAAGATTCCTTTTCATAGGAAGAGGGTTAGGATTAAATATGCTTCATACTTGCTTTTTGATTCTCTCTTTGCTGCGACTCTCATTCGTATGAGAGCATCATCATTAAAATTACTGAGCCCATCTTAATGGCTAATAAGAAAGAACTTCTTGGGAGATAACCCATGCGTTTATTTTGCTACTGTTTTGTTGTGTCTTGGAAGTTGTTACTACTGTAGCAACCTCTCCTTATCATGTTTTTGTGCCAAGTAAAGTCTCTATGGTAAAGTTGATACTAGATTTGGATTACTGCGCAGAAACAGAAGTCACGAATTCGCGCAGAAGTCTCTGTAGGTAACTCAGAAAAATCTGCAAATTTACGTGCGTGATCCTCAGATATGTATGCAACTTTCATTAGTTTTGAGTTTTCCATCTGAGCAAGTTAAGTGCCCTAAAAATTCGTCTTTACGGACTGTTCTGTTTTGACAGATTCTGCCTTTTATTTCGCATTGCCGCTTTTGCTATGTTGAATGAGTTTCTTTGTTCCATTAACTTTTAGAAGCTTTGTGCAATGTCCAGAAGTGTTAAGAATAATTGTGTCACCTCTGAACATGTGAATTTTGATTATGCACTAACCCTCTAATGAGTTTGCTTGAAGTTTGGTGTGGAGTAAGTTTTCAAGGGTCAAGAGAGGAGGATGATATATGATCGAGAAGAGTGAAAACCCTAAGCTTGGGGATGCCCCGTGGTTCATCCCTGCATATTTCAAGAAGACTCAAGCGTCTAAGCTTGGGGATGCCCAAGGCATCCCCTTCTTCATCAACTTATCAGGTTTCTTCTATTGAAACTATATTTTTATTCGGTCACATCTTATGTACTTTACTTGGAGCGTCTGTGTGTTTTTATTTTTGTTTTGTTATTTGCATCCTTTGAATAAATTCATGCTTGTGTGGGAGAGAGACACGCTCCGCTGTTGCATATGAACACATGTGTTCTTAGCTTTACTTTTAATGTTCATGGCGAAGGTTGAAAACTGCTTCGTTCATTGTTATATGGTTGGAAACAGGAAATTCAAGTGGTAAATGGTATAATGTCTTGAATAATTTGATACTTGGCAATTGTTGTGCTCATATAGATCATGTTTAAGATCTTGCATCATATACTTTGCACCTATTAATGAAGAACTACATAGAGCTTGTTAAAATTTGGTTTGCATGATTGGTCTCTCTAAGTCTAGATATTTTCTAGTTAAGGTGTTTGAACAACAAGGAGACGATGTAAAGTCTTATAATGCTTACAATATGTTCATATGTGAGTCTTGCTGCACCGTTTTATACTTGAGTTTGCTTCAAACAACCTTGCTAGCCTAGCCTTGTATTGAGAGGGATTCTTCTCGTGCATCCAAATCCTTGAGCCAATAACTATGCCAATTGTGTCCACCATACCTACCTACCACATGGTATTTCTCCGCCATTCGAAAGTAAATTGCTTGAGTGCTATCTTTAAACAATTCAAAAGTTATTACCTCTTATTTGTGTCAATGTTTTATAGCTCATGAGGAAGTATGTGGAGTTTATCTTTCCATCTTGTTGGGCAACTTTCACCAATGGACTAGTGGCTTCATCCGCTTATCCAATAATTTTGCAAAAAGATGGCAATGGGGTTCCCAGAATTAATTAACTTTCATAAATTTACAAATAGACACTCCTCCATGGTATGTGATTGTTGGTCGGCACCCGAGGATTCCATGGCTTGAGAAAGCAAAGGTGGGGAGGAGTGCCATCTAAATAAAACTAAAATAAAAAGGCACTCCTTCATGGTATGAGATTGTTGGCAGGCACCCGAGGATTCGGTTAGCCATGATTTGTGAAAGCAAGGTTGGAAGGAGTGCCACCCAAAAATAAAATTTCATGGGAGCCGCTCTTTGAAAGTCTGTCTGGCAAGGGTTAGAGTGCCCACTACCATTCGTTGACAACAACAAACACCGCTCAAAACTTTACTTTTTATGTTCTCTTTATGTTTTTAAAATAAAAGCTCTAGCACAAATATAGCAATCAATGCTTCCTCTGCGAAGGGCCATTCTTTTACTTTATTGTTGAGTCAGTTTACCTACTTCTTTCTATCTTAGAAGCAAACACTTGTGTAAACTGTGTGCATTGATTTTTACATGTTTACCTATTGCACTTGTTATATTACTTTGCGTTGACAATGATCCATGAGATATACATGTTGAAGTTGAAAGCAACCGCTGAAACTTATATCTTCCTTTGTGTTGGTTCAAAGCTTTTTACTAAGAACTTATTGCTTTATGAGTTAACTCTTATGCAAGTCTTATTGATGCTTGTCTCGAAAGTACTATTCGTGAAAAGTCTTTGCTATATGATTCAGTTGCTTACTTATTGTCTTCATCATTGTTTCGAATCGCTGCATTCACCTCATATGCTTTACAATAATGTTGATCAAGATTATATTGGTAGCATGTCACTTCAGAAATTATTTGTTGTTATCGTTTACCTACTTGAGGGCGAGTAGGAACTAAGCTTGGGGATGCTTGATACGTCTCAAACGTATCTATAATTTCTGATGTTCCATGCTTGTTTTATGACAATACCTACATGTTTTGTTCACACTTTTATATCGTTTTGATGCATTTTCCGGAACTAACCTATTGACGAGATGCCGAAGTGCGTTCCTTTCTGCTTTTTGGTTCCAGAAAAGGCTGTTCGGGCAATATTCTCGAATTCGACGAAACGAAGACCAAACATCATAATTCACCGAGACGGACCATGACACCGAAGGGAGACGGAGAGGCCAGGGGCCCAGACCATACGGCCGCGCGGGCCCCTGGCCGCGCCGGCCTATGGGAGGCGCCCTGGTGCCCCTCCGACGCCGCCTCTTCGCCTATAAGACCCCTCGTGACCTAAAACCGATACCGATTGACGAAACTCCAGAAAAACTCCAGGGGCACCGCCATCGCGAAACTCAATTCGGGGGACGAAGTCTGGTTCGGCACCTGGGACGGGGAATTGCCCGGAGCCATCTCCATCGACACCACCGCCATCTTCACCGCCATCGCTGTCTTCCATGATGAGGAGGGTAATTCTCCCCTGGGGCTGAGGGCTCTACCGTAGCTATGTGGTTAATCTCTCTCTCGTATCTCAATACAATGATCTCATGAATTGCTTTGCATGATTGAGATCCATATGATGAGTTTTGTATCGCTATTAGTGTATGTGCTACTCATGTGATGTTATTAAAGTAGTCTATTCCTCCTGCATGGTGTAAAGGTGCTAGTGTGTGCACCGTGTGGTTCTTGTCGTAGGCTATGATCATGATCTCTTGTAGGTTGTGGAGTTAATTATCATTATGATAGTATTGATGTGATCTATTCCTCCTTTCATAGCGTAATGTGGACGGTGTGTATGCTATGTTAGTTCTCGGTTTATTTTGCAATGATCTATTATGCTCTAAGGTTACTTAAATATGAATACCGAATGTTGTGGCGCTTGTTAACTCCGGCTTGAGGTCTACACAACGACTGGTGTTTGTCATCCAACAAAAGAGTGTATGTAGCACAAATGAGAGAAGTTATTATTTATTATGTGATCAATGTTGAGAGTGTCCACTAGTGAAAGTATGATCCCTAGGCCTTGTTTTCTGCAAACACCGCTTACTTACTGTTTTGTTGCATGTTTACTCGCTGCCATATTTTATTCAGATTACTATTACCACTCATATACATTCATACTGCTTGTATTTCACTATCTCTTCGCGAACTAGTGCACCTATTGTTACCACCCGATTTTGGCCAAATCAGGAGATGGGCCGTAAGTGAAGATGGGCTTTGAAGATTACACGTGGAGCATCTTTGAAGCGGCCTCGCGCGAGGAGTTTGGGCTTAGCGCATCTGTAATATAGTAGATCGCGTTGTAATTTAGATTAAGAGATAGAGTCTGGCCCGTGCACGGTTAGGTGCACGCCTCAATTAGAAAGTCCCTTGGACTATAAATATGTATCTAGGGTTATCGGAAAAAGAGGACAATCATCGTTCAACAAACACAAATCAGGCGCATCGCCACCCCTTTCTTCGAGGGTTTCTCCGGGTAAACACCATCTGCCTAGATCGCATCTCGCGATCTAGGCAGTACACGTTTACCTTGTCTTGCTCGTGCTGAAGCGTTGTTGATGGCGAGCAGTACTATTTATCCTTAGGTGTTTAGGGGCTTGCATTGATGCTTTCTCGTGCATATCTGCGTGGCAATGCCGTCCCTCGACACCTAGCTGCCCTTACACCTATCTGGGTGTAGGGCGCATCTTGCTTGTTCGTTACTTAGTAGATCCGATCCGTTATAGTTGCTCCTTGCCCCGCAAGGATTAGTTTAATATCGCATAGTTAGGCCTTATGCTGGGGTCGGACGATCCGGTAGTGCGTTAGGTGTTGTTCACCGTCCCTGCAAGGGATGTTCAGGGAATAAACGTTATGTTGGTTTTTAGGCCTCTTGCATGGGTAGTTTGCATCATCTTCCGTAGGCCCGATCACACGTAGGACGTTCCGGTTATGCGGTGAAAACCCTAAACTGTCGTAGATCGGTTTAGCTTTGTTTTGATCAAGCAGGATCCCCGTGTCATTGTAAATCCAACGCGAACCACGGGCGATCGGCTCTTTGAGCCGATCCACAGGGCAACTGAGAGCCGATAGGGCTCGTATTTAATGTTTACGTGTCTACCATGCGGGAACAATCGAAGCACGCTAACACCTTCCGATCGGGTCTAGGTCGTGGCACGCCCTAGCAACCGCCGGGACGTGGCTAGAAGATTTGCGGGACGACGCGAGGTGCGGGGGTCCACTAAGCGGCCTTGGGAGCCTCCCGCTCTTCGTGTTGCTTAGCCATTGCCCGTCGGTGGGTTTTGGAGGGTAACACATTCGCACGCCCGGTGGGACCTCTTCGCAACATCCACGTCAACACCGACACCCGAGATGGCAGAGGAGCAGATCACATACGAGGATCTTCTGCGGAGCACAAGATGAAATACGATGAGCTGAAGGCCATCGTGAAGCCGAACTCATCGGCTCCTTTGAGACAACCCGTTCTCACAACGTCAAGCTCAAAGGAAACACGTGTCCGTTGCATGGCGTCAACACGGTAGATCTCAGCCACTCCATAAGGGAGCCAGGGTTCTCCTTTAGTGTCAACATGGCCAGGCTGGTGAACTGCCATAGCGCGGACAAAGCAGAGAGCAGCCACTCTCGTGGCAAAGATAAAGAAGAGGCCGTTCCACGCGACCGGTCCCAAGATGATGATAGACGGTGCCTAACCGAGGAGGAGGTGAGAAGCACGCGGTATCAACGCCCACTCTCCGCGCATCTCCTCAACAAATGTGAACAGCAGTATGACCGACGTCGGCGCTATGACGAGGCGATGAAAGATATCGTCGGTCATGCGTGGAGGTACGTCGGTATGATAGAAACAACGACGGTACAACGCTACGCTAGAGGGAGGTCAAGGGAGCAAGACAACGTGGATAAGCACTGAACTGTCCCTTCTTCAAACATTGCTTGGGACTCGGGAATGAGCCGTTGCCAACAATCGAGAACGCAGAAGTGCAAGCAGCAAGGAAGGACAAATGAAGTCTCGGTGTTCGAACGTCTAGGGCCTCTCCCACCTCGAATAAACGAGCTGAGTCATCTCAAGAAGAAGACTTTGAGGAGTCGGATGAAGAAGATAGGTGTCACCGACCAAGGTGGTGCCCGATGGACTCGGCCTCTCGAAGCGTAGAGTGCGGGGCTCGAAACCTGAAGAAGCGAGGCACGACCGCACACGTTGAGAAGAGCGCGGCCCGATCTGGCCGCGAAAATTCAGCAAACATTGGAGACGAGGCGCGCCCGCCAAAGAAAGTATGGCGCCCAAAACAGGAAAGCCGATGCACGGGCATCGGTGATGCCGATGCGAAGACATCGGTGACACAAACATGGTGTTTATACTCCCGTCGGAGTTTCGCTCCAAGCGACGAGGAAGTTTCGTGGCTCAATTCGTGGTCCACGACCGATTATCTTTGAGAAGCCACGAGATAGAAGCTACGGGCATTTGAAAGCCCTATACTTGAGGGGTTACATCAACGGGCAGCTGTCGGCAAGATGTTGGTTGACACGGAGCGGCAATCAACATAATGCCGTATTCCATGCTACGATGTTTGGGACATTCCAGCGATGATCTGATCAAGACCAACATCACATTAAGCGACTTTAACGGCCAAGCGTCGAAGCGAAAGGTGTTCTGAATGTAGAGCTTACGTGGCCGGAAGACCATACCTCGCGTTCTTCATCGTCGACAGCAAAAGCAATTACGCCGTCCTATTGGGAAGGGACTGGATTCATGCTAACTGTTGCATTCCGTCTACAATGCACCAATGCATCATACAGTGGGATGGAGATGAAGTGGAAGTCGTTCAGGCGGATGACTCAATCGAGATATCGCTAGCTGCCATGAGCGTGTGGGAAGCAGATAACCAAGAGCCGCTCTGGGAATCAGTTTAGAGGGTTGTGAGCGCATCGAAGCTTCGAAAAATGGGGTAAGGCTGGTGTTGTCCACCGGCCTAACGGATAGCAGGTCCAAGACATTGGACGTGGTGTAAGGCCGATCCCGAGATCGGCCCTCAAAAAAATAAACAAGGGATCTTATCTCCAGCATGCCACGTAGCTACGGCGGAAATCCAAGAAGTTGCAAACCATCGTCAAGCATTGCAACGGAAAGGAGAGGCCGCAATCGGCCAAACTATCCTCAACATACCTTTGTCTGTGTTCAGCATTGATCAGATGCCTGAAGAGCCGATACCATCAATTACTTGACGAATCGGCTCGGGGCACATAGATGGATGAAACACGAGGATACGAAGCTTGGAGTGGATATCAAATGCCCAGAACAACTCAAATATGGGGGCCGATACGTAAACAAATCGGCCGTAAAAAATGGAAAACCCAAGCTTTTTGGGCACAGCCGATGCGTAGACATCGACTTAAGAATTAAAAGCCGATGCACGGCCATCGACTCAAGGGATGCGACTGTTACAAACAGGAGCCTAATGGAGCATTTATCGAGTTACGCAGCGAGACTCTACTGAAGGAGTCCCTCGGTGGAATGGTTGGTGGCTCCATTAGCAAATCTTCAAGATCCGCAGCGCCTGCGTAAGCATGCAGATCAGGTTAGGACCATGAGAACAGCCAATGAACATTCAGTCGGCTGTGACATTTCCTCCTGGGGCTGGACCAAGGTGACAACTTCATCAAACATCTTCACCAGAAGCTGCATCAGTCTGCCCGAGGTGATGGACCAATTTGAGCAGCAAGGCGCAAGAAGGGAGCTGGGAGGAGTTCAAGGGCCACTACGTTTGAGGCTTCCTAGTTCACGGTAGCTGCTGATCCTTCCAGAGCTGTCCTAGTGCATTGTCTCCTTGGACGTAAGCTTTCCTGCCCAGTTTTGATGAAGAGCTGGAGTGGCTCGGGGGGCAGCTCACCTTGGAGGTTCTCTGCTATTGAAAGCCGATTTGGTCGGAATCGGTGACGCTTTGGGAAGCCGATGATGGCCCATTTGGCTGGTCCACTTCTGTTCTCGCCTTGACTGAGGCTCGGGGGCTGGCCCGAAGATTCTTCGCTCTAGAGAGCTGATGGTATTGAAATGTCTTTGCATCGTAACCATGTGGAAAGGTGGCGAGCTCTTGCAGAGTAAAACCATCAGGGTTGACAGGAGGAGTTTGAAGAAGGAGCCATCATCAGTGGTTAGGCTCTAGACCAGTTTGTTGCTGCGAAGGAGTAGAACATCGCAAGGGAAGCTGTGAGCAAACACATTGTGCGGGGGTGTCGCTTCAATGTTAAGGTTGTCACAACGGGCTAAGGGCTTTCCTGGAGCATTAATCCAGGAGTTTTGCCGTCGGGACAAACATCACGATCGGATGATTTTGAAGTCTAAGGATCTAGGGGTCTCACGGCTGCGCGTTAGACCTGTCCGATTGGAAGTTTGGATCTGAATTTCATGGATTGCAAGTTAACATCTGAGAAGGCGATTAGATTGATCTGTCTTGCAATTTATTGGAAAAGCTGATGCATTACCATCGGCTCGTTGAGCATTGACCAAAGTGACAATTGGTGGATTTGGTATGAAGGACAATCGGCTGAAATATCATAAAGGAAATCGGCAAAATCAAATTGGGGAAATTCTTCATTGATAAACAAGATTTCTTACATAAAGAGCTGATTGCTCTCAAAAGGAAGAATTAGGGGCACATTGCCCTATCTACTACTGCTGGCCCTAGGCTAAGGTCCTATCTAGGGGCCATTGCTGCCCTCGTCGTCGTCATCATCGCCGTCGTCGTCGCTGCTCCCGGCTCGTCGCTGCTGTAGCGCCGCCGGCAGGACCTTCGTTGTCCTCATCCTCCTCGCCAGCGTCGTCGTCCTCGCTGTCGAAATCACTGAGGTTCCCAGGCAAGGGCAATGGCGCTTGGCCGGCGGCTCGTCGGAGGAGCTGTCGTCCTCCTCCTCCTCCTCCTTCACCTCCTCGGAGGAGGTGACCCCGTCCCAGGAAAGCGGTCGTCGTCGCTTTCCTCCACCGCTTCCCCATTGGCGAGGAAGTGGAGGTCACTCTCCCCGTCCGTCGAAGACTTGTCGTCCTCGGACCAAACGGAGAAGTCGTGGTCCTCCTTGTCCCACGCTTGGGGCAAGGATATCATACGCCGCCTGCGTACCCCTCGGTGTTGATTCCCGATGGGAGAGGACACATAGGAAAGACCCGACGAAGTGGAGGAAGAAGAAGAAGAGGACATGGCGAGAGGAGGGTTTTGGAAGTGCTAGTGCGAGGAAGACGAAGAAGGGAACAAGAGGTGACTAAATAAAAGGGGGATATAGCAATTTAATGCTTAAGCAGTTTCAGGGATGTAGTGCCAAAACCGTCAAATCGTGCAGAAGTTGGGAAGGCAAGTCGTCATGATGAGAAAATACTGCGACGGTTCTGCCACGACATGACCCCTCGAAGGAAACAGATGGTTTTGCAATTATCATTATCAAAACCGGGGGCATGTGTTACCACCCGATTTTGGCCAAATCGGGAGATGGGCCGTAAGTGAAGATGGGCTTTGAAGATTACACGTGGAGCATCTTTGAAGCGGCCTCGCGCGAGGAGTTTGCGCATGTATCTGTAATATAGTAGATCGCGTTGTAATTTAGATTAAGAGATAGAGTCTGGCCCGTGCACGGTTAGGTGCACGCCTCAATTAGTCCCTTGGACTATAAATATGTATCTAGGGTTATCGGAAAAGAGGACAATCATCGTTCAACAAACACAAATCAGGCGCATCGCCACCCCTTTCTTCGAGGGTTTCTCCCGGGTAAACACCATGCTGCCTAGATCGCATCTCGTGATCTAGGCGTACACGTTTATTCGTCTACCTTGTACTTTCGTCTGAAGCGTTGTTGATGGCGAGCAGTACTATTTATCCTTAGGTGTTTAGGGGCTTGCATTGATGCTTTCTCGTGCATATCTGCGTGGCAATACCGTACCTCGACACCTAGCTGCCCTTACACCTATCTGGGTGTAAGGGCAGCATCTTGCTTGTTCGTTTAGTAGATCCGATCTGTTATAGTTGCTCCTTGCCCCGCAAGGATTAGTTTAATATCTCATAGTTAGGCCTTATCTTGGGGACGATCCGGTAGTGCGTTAGGTGTTGTTCACCGTCCCAAGGGATGTTCCGGGAATCAACGTTATGTTGGTTTTTAGGCCTCTTGTGGGGGTAGTTTGCATCATCTTCCGTAGCTGCTAGGCCCGATCACACGTAGGACGTTCCTTATGCGGTGAAAACCCTAAACGTCGTAGATCGGTTTAGCTTTGTTTTGATCAAGCAGGATCCCCGTGTCATTGTAAATCCAACGCGAACCACGGGCGATCGGCTCTTTGAGCCGATCCACGAGCAACCTGAGAGCCGGTAGGGCTCGTATTTAATGTTTACGTGTCTACCATGCAGGAACAATCGAAGCACGCTAACACCTTCCTGATCGGGTCTAGGTCAGGTGGCACGCCCTAGCAACCGCCAGGACGTGGCTAGAAGATTTGCGGGACGACGCGAGGTGCCAGGGTCCACTAAGCGGCCTTGGGAGCCTCCCGGCTCTTCGTGTTGCTTAGCCATTGCCCGTCGGTGGGTTTTGGAGGGTAACACCTATACATCTGACAAGTGTATTAGGTGTGTTGGGGACACAAGAGACTTCTTGTGTCGTGATTGCAGGGTTGCTTGAGAGGGATATCTTTGACCTCTTCCTCCCTGAGTTCGATAAACCTTGGGTGATCCACTTAAGGAAAACTTGTTGCTGTTCTACAAACCTCTGCTCTTGGAGGCCCAACACTCTATAGGAAAGAAGCGTGAGTAGACACACCCACCACAACAGCCAGCAGCGCCAGAGGTCGAGGCCTACGAACATGATGACTTCCAATGGGATATTCCTATGTCTTCACAAGTTATCCATGACGATGCTCCGGTGGATCCGAACGTGGAGACTTCGAAATATTTGTGCTCCAAGAAGGTGTTTGATTCTCAAGAAACGTTTGAGGAGGAAGAGGAAACGCCTGATGAGGCCGCTGCCGCTGCCAAAAAGATGTTGAGTCCAAACACACTCCGTGCTACGACCAATACGGCGATGGATGTTATAGGCCTTCCGAAGTGCCTACAACCCAAGAAGCGGAAAAGGCCAGTGAAGAAGGACGCCAAAGCCAAGGCGGAGGCCAAAGCCAAGGAGCCGGTCCGGCACCTTGATAAGTTGCCAGACAACTGGCGACACGAGCATCGCTTGGGTGAACCAATGCTGTCGGAGCATGTCCTCAAGAAACTCACCGCAAATATGCGGGGCTTGCATAATAACTCTGTCCATTATCTGGAGAAGCAACTTCTCATTTCAAAAAATCATGGTTACCCTCTCTACGTGGCAAAGGTGCCAACTGGCATGGGCTTTGCCGAAAAGTACCCCGCGGACTTGTGCTTCATCCGGTTCAATGGCATCTTCGACATCTTTCGCATGAAAATGCTCCACTTTACCGTGGTCTCGCTAGTTGCTCTTAGCGTGTCTTCCCAGATCGTCATGGAGGGGACGCCGGGCATCGCGATAATGGACCCCTTCCATATGCGGGAGAGCATCATCTGCAACCCTGCGGATCGGACGATGCCACCAAGAAGATTGAGGATTTCTTCTTGCTGAACATTAAGAAGAGCGGCATACTTCCCCGAGTAAGTAATCATTCGCTAGTCCCCATTACATTATATCCTATATCTCCATTTGCATTTGTGAAGGTTAATCCGAGTGTTTTGCGCAGAGACAAGTTCTACACCCTCATCGTCGTGCACCCGCAACACTCGCATGCAATCTATCTCGACTCGGGTAGGGACAAGAAGAAAGACTACACCGAAATCAAGTGCATTCTCAATGATGCTCTCACCGGCTTCGCCTCCAAGACAAGCCCCCTCAAAGTACAGAGGAAAATACGAGGAGGCTTGGCGTTAACCCGCACAACCAACTTCCCCTGCCTCAGGCAGTCATCGGAAGAGAATGGGATGGACGTGTGGTACGCCATCCTTCAGATGATGGAGTACATAAAGTACAAAGATGACATGTTGTTGCCAGAGACTCTTAGAAACATGTTTAAAAACATGGCGGATGTCAGTGATAGAGAGCTGAGACTAAACTGGGGTCGCATCCAGCAGCTGATTTGCACGATAATCATGCAGGCTGTCTGCAATAGGTCTGGCGCGTTCTTCTACGGCTACAGTCTACCACCTAATGACGAGATAGAACTCCGCTTGGTGATGTCGCGTTATGACAGGCCATTCAACTCGCTGGAGGGCTGCCGTCCATTCCCCCCTAGGCCTACAACCTGATCCTACGACAGGAACTCTTTTGCTTAGCTTGAACGATATTCGATGAACTTGCGTACTGTAATTGCTATATATTCCGGCCCGATCGACTTGTCGCTTTTATTTAGTTTGTATGGATGTGCATATGAACTTGCGTCTATAATTAGTTACTCTATGGAATCAGACACACCATGCTATCTTAATCATTTCCATTTACTTTGGTATATATTTCTAGATTATGGCGTGTTTACCTTAATCATTTTCATTTACTCGACCCTTACTTGGCTTGTATTTGGAGTTCGCCAATGATTAGAATGTTCGGTCACTCGTACACTCTGGGGTGGGGTGAGCGAATCTAGTGTGATGGCACAAATATCAATCTGTTGTGCATCCTACTTGGCTTCGCTTACCCCATCCCTGAATGTTAATATTTGTTTCGACCGACAAAATATGAGGCATATGACTTGATACTACTTGGATCTTATTGGAGTACGCCGATTATTAGAATGTTTGGTCACTCGTACACTCGAGGGTGGAGCCAGTGAGCCTAGTGTGATGGCCACAAATATCAATCTCTTGGTGCATCCTACCTGGCCTCACTGACTCCATCCCTGAATGTTAATATTTTTTTCGACCAACAAAGTATGAGGCATGCTATTTAGTTTATACTACTTGTCTCTTATTTGAGTTGGCACTTCTTAATTGCATTGGCTGATGATTAAAATGTTTCGTCACTACTCTCGTGCTTTACTTCTCATATATACTTATATGTTGCAAATAGATATATATCATCTATGATTTGGTACTGACGTTTTATTTGTCTTGTGCATGGAGATGTCGACGACATATGTCGTGTACAAGGTGAGGGTTCCTGGAGTCTACGACGACTGTGAGGACTGTGGGAGACAGGTGCACCGTTTCAGCGGCAACAACTACAAGGGATACCCCACTAGGGTGGAGGCGGAAGAAAGATACACGTGTTATCTAGCGGGAGAGATGAGAGACATGAGGAGGAACCGGATGAAGACCATGGCCTTCGTGATGATGCTCATCGTGACCATGGTCATGCTTTATGTGATTGTAGTTTAGGTTAATAGCTACATTGTGTGGTGTATGACGACACTTGTGACTATGTACCGAGACTTCTAACTTTGTGAAACTTCGTCGTTCGGTGTTGCATGAGTGTTGTATGAATCAAGATTTCGAAACGAGATTTGCCTATTTGTGTATTGATACCGAAATGAGACTTGGCTCTATGTGCTTTTCATATTGCATGTGTAACTGATGTATACATATCTACTATATTGGATGATATAAATATGCATTGTAATACGCTGAAAAATGCTTTAAAAAAAGATATTCGAATTATACCGCCGGCGCACCAACAGCCCCTACTGCTGGCGCACAGCAAACGCGCCACTACACTGCTTACTGCCGGCACACCAGCCAGTGCGCCGTGGTACACAGCTATTGCCGGCGAAGCCAGCTTGGTGCGCCGACAGTAACTGAGCTACCGCTGGCGCACTGGCTGGTGCGCCGGTAGTAGCTAGTTACCACCGGCCCGTTCCCACCGTCGGGCTCTGGTGCGTCGACAGTAAGGGAAAATGGTGCGCCGGCAGTAGGCCTTTTCCTAGTAGTGCTTGGACGAGTTTTGTCAAATTTGTGGGACACGGTCGACCGTTTGAAATTTTCTTGGAGGGGTAGTTTCACCTCACGATCTCATACAATTTTTGTGTTCAAAGTTTTTTTGGTTTTGACATTCGTAGGCGAGTAGATCTACAACTCCGTACAGTGTATCAGGGATATGAAGATACATGTGACATCCTGGCCCAGGGCTCAATATGATTGATAGGATACTTGTACCAATATGTAACCAAAGAACTCCGAGGTTAAAGGACAAAGTGCGCAGAAAAGACTAGTGTTAGTGCGTGGGGCCAGTCTAGAGATCCTAGAGAGTTACCCGGGGTAATAGGCTTGTCCGGGGTGGTCGGGGTTACATTTGGTATCAGAGCCGACCTCTACGGTTAGGGTCAGGGGCTCGAGCATGGGGCGCATGGCTGGGTGTGGCCCGTCATGGAACACGGCATGTCACATATGCTGGCACTGGACACATGGACATGTGCCGAGATGGGTGTTCGTGGCTTGGGGCTGATCGACGAGGGCGTCGATCTTCTAAGGGGGATGAGTGTGACATCCTGGCCCAAGACTCAATAGGATTGATAGGATACTCTATCAATAAGTTGCAACTTCTTTTCCGTAAGCTCATCCCCAAAAACTCTGAGGTTAAGCGTGCTTGGCCTGGAACGATTTGAGGATGGTTGACCAAGCGGGAAGTCCTTCCCGGGTACTCACAAGTGAGGACAAAGTGGACAAAAAAGATTAGTGTTGGTATGTGGGGTCAATCTAGAGATCCTAGAGAGGTGCCAGGGTAACAGGCTCGGACAGGGTGGTCGGGGTGTTACAATGCACTCATCTACCAATGTCAAAACTAAAAACTACAATCACGAAAGTTGTGTAAAACACCGAGATGAACTTACTCCTCCAAGAAAATTTCAAATAGTCAACAATGTCGCACGAATTTGATAAAATTCAACCAAAAAAACTTCAACGAGAACACGAAATAGACATTCAAAAACTCAATGAAACTTTAAATTGGTTGTGGGAATGGATTCGCAACATTGAGACACATCTTTTTCATGTAGAGCTCATCTCGAATCGAAGCACCGTTATGTAAATCGAATGAGGATTAAGAACTAGATTAGATGTTATGTACAAAGTGTTCACCCATAGAGCCACAAAGTTCCCAGTTGCGCTCCCCATGCATGCCCGGAAATGAAGAAATCGAGCGTGCCTCATGGGCCAAGCTTTGAATACCAATGAGCTACTTCAAAAACTGTGTTGTGTAGGGAAGAAATTCCTCGTGATCAAACAAGCACATGTTTTTTTGGCTCACTAAATCCGAGAAATGACCTTATGAGCAACTAAACTCTCCTAACCATCACGCGCGGGCACGACCCATGTATAGCTCATAGCTGCATGGTGTGACATGTTCTGGCGTGGCATATGATCATAGGCGGACCCAGAAAATTTTCGAAGCCTGGGCAAGCCGAAGTGTGTCAAAAAAAATCTCATACACATCAACTAATATAAACAAAAAAACAAGAAAAAACCTTTAAAAGAGTTTTCATGTATAAAGATGGTCACGGTACATAAAAAAGCACAATAGCACATGCAAATGGCTCCTCATATCTGTAAAGTAAACAAATTTATGGTTAATAATAGCACTTCAAGTTCATTTGAATTGTATATTTGTAGAGATAAACTTCATATAAATTGAGGAAATGCAGTGCTAAAGTTTTTGTAAAGTGAAATTGTGCAAACCTAGCTGCCTTCTGCCTAGAGCTGCCGAGATCGAACCAGCCCGTCGGCCCTGGGTCGGCTTCCGCCGAATGGACTTTCCCTCTCACTTTCTGCCGCGTCGCCGCCGTCACACCCGAGCCATCGCCGCTTCGCTTCCGCTTCAGCTTCCCGCCATGAGTTGCGCCTACCATCGTCCGCGCGGGCTACGCATTTCCGGATGTAGCTTGATGGCTCCCCCGTCCCCATCATTGGCGCGCCGGATGTCTCCACCTTGCTTGTTCAGTTTCCGTCGGAAGGATGCGCTCGTCCCGCGCGACGAGGGTTTGGGAAGATTTTACAATTTGCCACACTTTATTTCGCAGGTGGTGATCATGTGGCAAATAATAGAAGTAACAAGTAAAGTGTGACAAATCAGTCCGAGGAGCAGGCGACGGGTCAATGGAAATTGCGGCTCGATTGGATTTTCCTGGTATCTAACGACTAACGGTAAGTGCCTAGCTAGCACAGCCCACTACAACATCTAACGCTGGCCCAGTAATAAGAACCTGGCCGGCTAGCCCAGTTTTAGGCTGAACAAAAGAGTTGCTCGCGTGAGGCTGGCGAGGGGCATAGGCCGAAGAAAGAATTTCAAGCCCGGGCACAGCTAGCTTCCGGCAGCGATTTCGCTGTGAAGAATCGTTGGGACGAAGACGCGAGTCACGGAGAAGCCCGGGCAGCCGCCCAGGCAACAGGGACGGTAGATCCGCCCATGCATATGATACGCATGCATGTATCGACGTCGCTGAACATTAATGTGCATGCACATCGTCATCTGACTACTACAGTTAGGAGAACATCAACACCACTCTGGTTTTCATGAATAAGATCAATCATCGAGGCTAGGGCAATTCCATATCTATTGACATTGATCGAACGAACGGAGTAGCCTTGATTAACCAGTGCGCCCTTTAAGTGCAAGCAAACTCGCTCGGATAACACTCGATCTAACTGCAAGCGTCCTATAAAATCTGACAATGACAAGCTGTTCTATGTTCTGGACTTGTAAATTGCAGCTAAACCAGCAAGTCCAGCCTGGTTGAATTCTTAGCATAAAACACTATTTTCCCGCCTAATTTCAAAAAAACACCACTATATCGAGCGTAACAAAATGTGACCACTTTAGTGTAATTTATTTTTGTAATATGCACTAAGATGAAATTAAACACAAATTGAAAGCTTTTCTTAACTTTAGGTGACATGTAATTCTGTTTTTTCTTTCTTTCAAAAAAGGCCAAAACTTACCATCATATGAAGGTATGCACCCTCAACCGTTTTTTTCGTTGCCATGTCAGCCCGACGGGTGGGACCCAATGTCAGTTTTGGTTTCAATCCATGTTAATTTTGGTTTTAGTGCATGTTGCAAAAACAATTGCACTAGAGTGGTCACATTTTGTCGCGCGGTAAAGTGGTGGTTTTTCAGAATTTAAGCGGAAAAGTGGTGGTTTTATGCTAAAAAAAACTCAGCCTAGTAAGAGTATAATATGAAACTACATTTCATGACAATCCTAGTAAGAGTAAAATGGTGTGAAATTTTACTATAAAATTAATCAAACTTTAAAACATCTGATTCAATACAAGAGGTATAAGTAGACTTCTTTGAGGACGGGGAGAGTATCTTAAAAGTGGAAGAAACGAATATACTTTGAACTTCAACACAGCTAGCTTGAAAATGATAGTCTTGTCTTGATTAAAATGTACTGCTCATGTGATTTGATTTCTCTTGAAAGGAGTAGGACAAGTACAAGAAAACGAATCATGTACTAGCTTATTATGTATGCATAATGAAAGGATCATGCGCGCACGCATATCATCTACGGAGTACTAGTATTATGTTGGAGTATGTGCTATCGCAAAGTTTAAAAAATTTACAAGAAAAAACAAAATCGTGGGAGACATGCATTGAATATTACACACGCACGGTCCTTTAGAAAACGCAAATTCTAAGAAATTTGGTGTTGGACTGCTGGTACACTCCTCGAGTGAGATTCCGGGCATGCAATGCCGGAATGTTGAACTCGACGCCACTATCTTGGTTGTTCCATTTTTTATACTCCCTTAAAACAACTTTCATTCACCTCACCCAAAAGCATCTACGGAGTACTAATTTACCAATCCAACATTACAAAACCGTGCGAAATAATGCGCTCCATCTATCAGTATAAGCTACACATCCCTCTCACATACACCACGCAAGAACACCTTTCAGACCATCATCAGTTCATCACGCCATCTATCCATGGAATCACGGCAAGATCCAGCATCATTTTTTTCGATAAGGGAATAAGATCCATCATCATACATCTCAATTCTTAAAGGCGCCTTGAAGAGATGAATGAGCCTGATAACCTGCTTTTTTTTTGTTTATTTGTTTGAGAGTAGCTTATCACGTGTACCACGCGATAAGCCTGATGAGGCTAGTATACCAAAGGGATTGACACTAGGAAGGTGCCGTCAATTCGGAACTGAACCGGTACAAGCTACAAGAGGAGAGAGGCAGCGGCCACAAACCCCATCTAGGGTTTCATTCTTCCCGATGATGATGTCGTTGGTCTGCTCCTCCTTCAGTGGCCTTGGAGCCTTGGAAGTGACGGACCACGGCCTCTCGCCAGTGGGGAGTTTACGTTATTTTTTCAGTTTGTTTTCAGTGTCTTTTTAAGGATGGTGAGACGGTCCTGAAGTCGGAATAAGGTCATCTCCATCTTATCCTCGCTCCGGTGGTGCGTCTAGCGCTAGCGGAGGGCGCGTGAAGTCGTGTGCCCGATGGATCTCCTGGGAACCTTCGTGTTATTTGTCCGTGTGTTTTCATGTTAGTCTCTTTCATCTATGGATGTCATCATTGACGATGGTTGCCACTCTAGTGCGCTGATCCTTTGAAACCTTAGCACGATTACTTCCCGTATGTGTACTACAACAAGCTATACCATGCCAAGCTTTGCTCTACTCCGGTGATGGAGCGGCGAGGACGGCGGTGCGCCTTCCGCTCGTGCTAGTGAATGTAGTCATCGCTAGATAATCCGAGTACATATTTGTAATTTTTATTACTTTTTAAGCAATTTATACTAAGGTTGCTGAGATCGGTAGAAAAAAAAAACCTTCAAGAGGAAAAGGAGATCTGAAGGTGCCTGCCTTCTGGGTTGCAGTGTCACAGACATTGGTCTGAAGATCTCCATAGCTGAAAGCAAGCAAACCACCAAACAGCAGAGTACAGTACCACCCTTTCGCATCATTACCGGCCTAAACCAAACCACCTCTCTAATCCCGTAATCCTTATGGTCCATGGCTAGCCTCAATCAACTTGCTCCTACTCTGCCCGTACATTCACTCACTCACTCACTCTCTTTCTCTCTGGAGCTAGACCAAGACATGCTATCTCTAGTGGGTCTCATTCCGGTGCAAAGGCTGCACTGGCAAGCCCGCCATTGATGGCCCTGTTCCACCTTTACTAACCAACCAAAAGATTCCTCTCTCTTCTCCGGTGCGCTTGATCATTTTGTTTGATTGATCATGGGAAAGCCTCCATTTAATTATGCCTCTACAGTTTCCTTTCCCAAATAGGACCACAGCAAGACTGTCACTGGCCACTGCCTCACTGTTTGTGCCTCCCCCACTCGGCCATATCCATAACTGCGTGCCACCTTTCCACTATGCTACAACTGAGACGCATAACCACTTCGGTGTCCTAAATGCTTAACACTAATCCAGTGGATCATCTCTCCCAGCTCACTTCGGCTGATAAGTGTTGCAGCCTCTGCTTGTGGATCTATCTTTGTTCCTGAACGGAGCTGGGCTGCTTCTTTCACAAGGTGTGCTTTAGCTTCAGATTTGCCCATTCGTTCGCTTCCAGCTTACAGATGCTTGCATGATCCTACACTTCTAGTCCCATCACAGACAATAAAGAAACCATCTTTTCCGGTTTGATTTGGTCGGCTCACATGGTGCGCATTCCTTATTCTTCTTCTTCTACTTCGCTGCAGGAAGCTCTTGGCATTGCCCCCGCCTCACCTCCCATGTGATGCGCGCCTAAAGCTCAGCTCAGCCCACCTCACTCCGGACTGAGCACCCGGCACTGGCAGATCTCCCGACATGGCGCGGTCCTGCTACTTCCCCCTCCGGTGGGAGAGCACCGGCGACCAGTGGTGGTACGCCTCGCCCATCGACTGGGCGGCGGCCGACGGCCACTACGACATCGTGCGCCAGCTGCTGCACCTCGACCCCAACCTCCTCATCAAGCTCACCTCGCTGCGCCGGATCCGCCGCCTCGAGACGCTCTGGGACGACGACGCCCGCTTCGTCGACGCGCCACGGCACCGGGCGTCCGTCGCCCGGAGCCTGCTGCTGGAGTGCGAGTGCAAGCACGGCGCCGAGAACACGCTGCTCCGGGCCGGCTACGGCGGGTGGCTGCTCTACACGGCGGCGTCCGCGGGGGACATGGGCTTCGTGCAGGAGCTGCTGGACAGGGACCCGCTGCTCGTCTTCGGCGAGGGCGAGTACGGCGTCACGGACATGTTCTACGCGGCCGCCAGGGGCAGGAACGCCGAGGTGTTCAGGATGCTGCTGGACCACGCCATGTCCCCGAGGTTCTCCACGAATTGCCGCGACGGGGATGGCGCGAATGGGGTTGGTGGCGCCGGCAGTCGCACCTCCGTGTTCCGGCTGGAGATGATGAGCAGAGCCGTCCACGCGGCCGCGAGAGGTGGGAGCGTGCGGATGCTCAAGGACCTCATCGATGGTCGCTCCGACGTGTCGGCATACCTTGATATCCGTGGATCCACCGTGCTTCATGCTGCTGCTGGGAGAGGGCAGCTGGAGGTGAGGCGCATATTTCCTGCCCACTGCTTACATCTTCATCTTCTTCAGTAAATGGGTTTTTTTAGTTTGTCTTCCTGCTGATACTATATATGTTTTTGTAGTTTAGATCTTGTTATTATCAGATTCAGAATTTTGGTACATCACAATTGATTTGATTCAGAACAGATTCTTATATTCGCTTTTCCGTAGATATTGGAATTGTGAAGGCCATTACTCAAAACGAAATGTCCAGTGTCATTCTAGGATAATCATTGTGCTATTCTATCTATTTATCTTTAACCGATACTATGATTTGATATAACAATGGGGTATTGATTACTGTTACAGCCATGCGTGATCAACACTTAGCAGTGCATTAAGAAGCTAGATCGTCAGTATACACTTACTAGCTTAGCCTTTTGAGTTCATTTCTTTGTTGGATCAGCTGGTACAACTCGTGATCAGAAGTCTTTGGTAGAGGATGATACACAAAACTGAATAAGTACATCAAAGCTCCAATTATGAGACTCCTTTCCAATAATTTGAGGCAAAAGCGAATCTATTTCTGCTCCAGTGCCGACAGAAAAGAATTACCAGATTTGTTCTGTTCCTTGATGTTGCTATTCAGCCAACTTTCCTTCTGTTTCTTGATGTTACATGTAATCGTTATTTCTCCATATCCGTGAACTATTAGGTGTGCAAGGGTCCAGTTTTTCCAAACAAAAAATAATCCCTTCTCTGTCTCATGCTGTAAACATATCTCTTATGCAGGTCGTCAAGTACCTCGTGGCATCTTTCGACATAATCAACTCAACTGACAATCAAGGGAACACTGCATTACATGTTGCAGCCTACCGAGGGCATCTGCCTGTTGTAAATGCACTGGTTGCTGCATCTCCATCAGCCTTGTCAGCTGTCAACAATGCGGGCGATACGTTCCTCCACTCAGCAATCGCAGGATTCAGAACCCCGGGATTCCGACGGCTCGACCGACAGCTTGAGCTCACGAGGCATCTGGTACGAGAAAGAACCGCAGATATCCGGAAGATCATCAACCTGAGAAACGACGCAGGCCTTACTGCCCTTCACATGGCTGTGGTTGGCTGCGTGCATCCAGACCTCGTCGAGCTCCTGATGACCACGCCTTCAATCGACCTTAACGTCGAAGACGCTGATGGCATGACCCCGCTCGCGCTGTTGAAGGAGCAGCTACGGTCAACCACATCGGAGAGGTTGATCAAGCAGATAGTCTCTGCAGGAGGGGTGCTGAGCTCGAGTGTGATGAGGACCCGGTCGGCGGTTGTTTCGCAGATAAAGATGCGAGGAGGGATCGCGATCAGTCCTGGCACCATGTTCAAGATATCAGACGCAGAGATATTCTTGTACTCGGGGATCGGCGCGACGGAGTCTCGAAGAGCTAGCTCATGCTCCAGTGATGGCAAGTGCGACCCTGAACATGCACAGGCGAACGGTGAAGGTGGTGATGAGAACCATGGATCGTCGGGGAAGAGGCTGAGCTCTGCCAGCCGAGCAAAGGACCGTCTCAAGATGATGCTGCAGTGGCCTCGCCACAGGGGGAAGATGTCCAGGACGCCGAGGAAATCCGAGGACAGCACCCCGGTCGACACCATCAATAAGCTGAACAAGCACGTCGCCGAGACCCCGACTCCGCTCAGGCAGGCATACACCACCAAGACAACGACGCTCAATAACAAGCGCACGCTCGCGATCAAAAGCTCCACCCCAACCTCAGCCACCAAGAAGAAGCTCAACTCGAAGCTCATCCACGGCATCATAGAGGCCATGCCGCATCTGGCATCATCGTCGACGTCCACCCGGTCCCCACCAAGCACCCTCCCGAGGTCCTCCATGTCCTCCGCCGCGCCACCATCAACCAAGCTGAAGGACATCTGCTTCGAAGAAGACGAGAGCTCGATGATGACGCCGCCCTACGGTAAGCTCAAGGACATCATCCTGGAAAACAGCAACGGAACGGACGACCCGTCGTGCTCGAACTCGTCCTTCGCCGACGATGGAATCAGCGTGGCTGCCCGGAAGAACCATGGCTGCGGGAACGGGAGGCTGATCAACATCTGCTTCGGCGCGCAGGGCCTCACCGTGGAGGACTCGGTGAGCGGGCAGCAGACGAGCAAGATGTTCAAGCAGCAGGGCCTCGGGGTGTCCTGAGTACTGAACCGCGTACGTCTTTGCGGTTCAACGATACTAGATTTAAATGTGCGCCTTGGCGCACGATCCCGTGAAATTCACACAAATTTACAGTTTGTAAGAAGATAAAAATCAAGTGGAAAAATATTATTTTCTTTAAGAACTCCTTCCAAATAATATCTACATGGTGGCACAAAATATGACAAACTTGTGATTTTCTCGTAAATATAAATATGAGATGAAGGCATCCATGATACCAAATAGCATGAACAGAACCGTTCCTGTTTGCGATAAGACAGAACTGAATACTCTGCGGTTATCTGGGCATACATATATGAAAACTGAGAAATAACGAAGATATCCTTTGAATACCTAAGGAAAATAGAACATGGGAAAATAATTTTCCATTCCCATTAAAAATATGCTCTCTTTTCGCTCACCCACACATCAGAAACAAGCAGATTAAACATTTACCTAATTTGCTTCACCCACACATCAGAGACAATACAGAACCAAACAGATTAATACTTTTATTCAGAGAACATTTACCTAGTTTGCTTCAAGGTATCAAACTCAAGTTCTTGTGGTAATGGTCTGTTGTATGGTATGCTCTAGCGAACTGTCACCTTCTTATATGCTTCTTGATGTTCGCCTGCAACTCGACCCTGCACTGCCTGCCAGCGCTGATGGATAGATGTGTTTCCTTTTTCCTCCCCAACTTGTGCTCCCTGGTGAACATGACTACTCACATGGAGCCTCTTGACAGGCCTTCCGCAACTTCCGCATTGTTAAATGATTCAGCAAACACCATATTAGTAATGCATGAAATTTTGTTTTGAGGAAGCAGTAATTGAAGAACACACATGACTTGCGTCGTTTCAGAAGGAAGCACAAAAATAACACACAGTGACTGTTGCAGCTTGAACATACTTCATACATACAACCAAACTACAAAAACCACGGCTTGCCGCACAAGCCTATAGTACGCAGGTTGTCATGATCATCGCTGAAATTCTTTAAAATCCTACAGTGTTACACATAGATACATAAAACATAGTGTTCCTTCTAGATAGTATGTTTGTCCTAAACTAAGTGGTTAACAAATACAACTTATGTTAGCTAAATAAGCAACCATAACTTCCCAGGTCTAAATGCATTCATCTTTAATTCTAGGTATAAACCTAAAAAGAGAACAAAAACAATCAAATGATTTAATAATTCAGCAGCAGGTGCTAGGCAAACAAATGAGTAGCATCGTAAAAAAAATATACTATGCAAAAGCAAACAAATATGATGTCATATAGCAAAGACCATCACTTTATTTGTTGTGGGGAAAAAATAATTCAGGGAACAGAACCTAAACCGACAATATATGTGTTAGATGGACCAGAGCACAAAATGAATTTTGTTCATACTACAAATGTTACTCGGTAAGTTATTTGTCTCTGAAGTGTGTCTGTAGAGGCAAGATAAGAAAAAACACAAGTATGTGAGAACATCCAAACCAATATATATATGTACTAAGGCTGTGTCAACACAAATTCTCAAGCATACATAACCATCATCTGTTATGTATACTAAAGTTTCGCTTTCTGCAAGAATAACCTAGACAATAAGAGGGGAGAATGGTCGAAATGAATAAAGGTTAGGCACACAAAAAAGTTATCAATTGCAACACTTTACTTTCTTTAATTAATGTATAGATGACACCTCCTCTTCCACTTTTTTATCCATTCCAAATTATATTAATGCTATTGAATTTGTAGACATTAAATTTCCATAACAATGATAGAAAGCCCTATACAGAAAAGTTCAGTTCTTTCTATGCATGAACATTCTAGTTCTAGTAGTTTATCACCATATAGATGCATATTACTCTGATCTGATGATTCAATTTGGGTTAACCTATGTTAGCCGGAAGTTGTGGAAACAATGTGACCAACCAATGCAAAGAAGTGGCAAGCACTCCTACGACACTTTAACCCCATTGCCTTACTACTGACAGAGAAGGTTCAGGAGATAACTGAATGTCTGAACCAAAAGAAGGAGCAAGGACCAGGGAGTGCAAGCTAACCATCATTCGTGAAAGAGGGTGAGATGCACCTCGCAATATTGCATAGAGTGTCAAACATGCAATTTTCTACTCAATTTCATGCTTCAGGTAATAATTGCAAGTCCAAAGAACATTCAAGCAAAACCTAACCAGGCCATAAAGAAAAAGAACTAACATGGTTTGCGGCAGGTTGGCCAACATGTTGGAGTAAAAAAAAAATTAAATTCTGCATATGTCACAAAACAGAAATACATTAATTTGAGTTTATAAAGTTAGGATAACAATATCATGATTAACATGTTTAGTGAAAAGGACATATCATATGGTAATATGGTAGAAAATAGAACACAGGTCCACAACCCACACACATTTCTCCAGCAGAAAACGCACAGAATCGGCAATGTCTCTCCTTGGCTCCGTGACCTTGTGTATCTCTCTCAAAAAATCTTGATAGAATTAAAAAAAAATACTTGAGAAACAGAACCTGACATATTAGTATATCTGACCAAAACCGAGAGAGGTATGTGAAGAAAAAAAGCACAGGACACTAAAGAACTGTTTCCGCCTGAATAGAGTAAAACATCCTCCATTAAATTTAATAAATAGATAATGCATCATACTCACTCCATGGCAGTTTTGTTAATTACATTGTATTTTCTTTCAGCTACTAAACGAGTTTGAGCTATGATGCTCAAACCAATAAAACAGAGCGTCGTTAGGCTGATAGCTACCTCGGCTGTAACACCACAACATCTTTGAAAGGGAAAAAAATTTGTGCACCCCATCGCCTAGCTATCATGTAATTAGCTATGTGCCCACCCCTTTGGTAAGTATACATGTTAGCTCCAGAGGAACCTTAGCTAAAACAGAGCAAGAAATACTGAGTACTTCTATAGGACTGTGATGAAAAGTGTTTTCATTGTCCATTGATTATATGCACTAGACATAATCAGTGATGCTTTGCTGGTATGTGATACACAGTTTTGCACACCTGATTCACCACGTATAGCTTTACATCACAGCCAATCTGCACTTTTGGACTACGATTCCTACAGAAAACAATAGTTACAATCTAGGATTAATTAGGAACCACTCAAAAGTAAGGATGGGGAATGCTATCTTCAAAGATACAGACCACACTCGACTACAAATTCATACATAAATAGGTGAACATAATCTTCATCAGCTCTGCATTATAAACCGCGCCATACTACTCACGACTCACATAGTGATTTCAAGTAGGAGAAAGAGTATGCCAATAGGATTAAATCCAAAAT
Organism: Lolium multiflorum; assembly: GCA_030979885.1. Classification (NCBI taxonomy): domain Eukaryota; kingdom Viridiplantae; phylum Streptophyta; class Magnoliopsida; order Poales; family Poaceae; genus Lolium; species Lolium multiflorum. The sequence continues at coordinate 142,277,708 of CM061752.1, forward strand.
AGAGCAACCAGTTTTGATAATACAAGTAGATATTGTGGCACATCTGCACCTTTTTGACACCCAATCCACCATCCAGTCCACGTATGCCCCCTGTTTCAGATAAAGGGAGCAGATCATGAAAAAAAGGAAAACCGAAAGATCGATATGATGTCATATCTGCTGTCAAGCTGCTTCACCAAATTTAGCCGCATGTTCTACCTTGGCCAATGCTCAATATCTTGAAAAAAGAACATTGTACCTGTAGTTATTTTTGTTAGAATCGCAGTTAGCATGCACAGATCTGAGGGAAGGTAGACAATAAAATAAAATCCTTTTTTGAATCGCTCAGGATTTAACAATGCATTTTCCTTATCTATTTATATATGTCAAAAAATATGAGGTAAAGAAAGACGAGCATTGATTCAGGTCACTAAAATGCAACCCTTTCTTGATGAATCAGCTACCAGTTGGTCTATCTACAGGCATGAATTTCAGGTGAGATTTCTATCTGACGTTCAAATGATATGATCGCTATTGACAGTAACATAACTCTACCAAATTGATATTTGGAAATATAAAAAGCTAGAGTACCATAATCCACCTAGAGCTACCAATCAGAAAACGTTTTTTATCAGTATATTGTCGACGGAAGAACTTTGGCATGTCGTTTTGCACTTGAATCATTCTTTGCTAGTTTCAGCAAACAACAACGGCTTCCTAAAAAAACAGACTGTGCTTCTACAAGTATGCCCTCTGCTACCACATTTATCAAGTAGATACTGTGGCACATCTGCACCTTTATTTTCGCCATGTTGAACAATTCTTCAGTTTCCTGGTGTGCGTGTGCATGTTATCAGAATTTTTTATCACTTACAAAGGGAATATAGCCATAATGTAATATATAAACAACTGATTTGTTTTCTGGCAATCATAAAGGAGTAAAATATAATAAATCAAGAATAGATGTACAACTGTACTGTTGCTATATCATGTTACTATATCAGTCGTGCGATTGCTGATGTAGGCATATTTTTACACAAGAGATCAAAAGTTACCGAGGTTAAATACAAAAGATAAATAGATTTTCCTCCGTAACATCGAAAAGATGAAGGGCATAGAATAAGGATCTTCCCATGGTATACTGGACAACAAATTGTGCACAACTTAATTGAAGCTCTGATGCTGCACCAATAAAGTTCAAAACTGGTCGTTAGCAACTTAGCAGTATCCACTCATTAGTCAAGTGTATCAAATTAGCAATCGAGCATACAAGTACATATTTAGATATTTGTAGGATAAGAGTTTTTCTTGAACTATAGCTTTCATTGGCCTCTTTTGGAGGTACAAACGATCCAGCGGAAAGGATCGAGAGAAGCCTCACCTTGACATCATCTACATTGGTCGCGCTTCCATCGCTCGACACCCACACCTCCCTAAGCAGTGCATGTGGTTGTCCCATCTCCTCAGGCAGAGAACAACAATCCACTCTGCTCCCTCCAGGTTCCACCTCCCCATGTAAGAAATAGCTCTTCCTTCTGATTAAATTTCTGCATTGCATACCACAGAGCCTCGGTTGTTATCTTCTTAATCATTTCTACAACTAATCTAGGCATTCGCTACTGTCACCGAGGTTGAGTAGTGGGCGACATCCAGCGTGTGTGCCCCCTGCAGCTCGAGCGACACTCAACCAGATAATACACCCTTTTATGTTTTCCACATACGTGCAGTTTCATGATTAATTGTTGTGTGTCCTTGCTACCTCTCCTTCCTTACTCTCTCTTGGAGTGTTTGATTCAATGACATAGCATACCAAAAAGCCCGCAAAAATTTAAGGAATACATGTATTTGAACAAAATTTTAATGCTCCATAAGTTACATGTTTAATCCATAAGTTCCAGGAAGATCAAGTACATTTTGTTAGTACAGTGTGTGTACGTGACATATATATCTGCCCAAACACCCACGTATCTAACCAGCACAAATCTAGTTGAAAGATGATGGCAAAATTATAATGAATGATTTAGTCACGGGCAGCAAGGACTAACAATAATAGAGGTTTTGGGAGGCCTAAATTACCTCATGATAGAATTACCCAAAAATGGTGGACACCAACATAATTTTGCAGCGCCTCCATGGTAGATTTCTTAATTCGCGACTTGCATCTTTTACTGTGATCAGGGCTCAACGATGTGGTGGTGCTCCAAGCGACGACGACATCAATGGAATGAAACGGTGATGCTTCGGGCGATGGCGGTGTCAGCATCGATGGCGCGAGGTGGCGCTGCTCCCAGAGACAGCGATGACGAGGTGGCGCTGCTCCCAATGATGGTGATGATGAGGCGGCGACGACATCAGCGGCATGAAGCGGTGCTGCTTTGGGCGACTGCAGCGTCCGCGAGGCAGCACGACACAACGCGAACACCATGAAGGGTGCAGTACCATCTAGTGGCAGAATCCAAAACAAATACAGTTCAGTTCTTGTCCGATCCAAATATGTTTAAGAATCCATATTTTCAAATCTATTGCAAATTGCCAGACGCCAAATTTCAGGAAAAACAAAATTATTAAAAGTAAACAATAGAGTAAAGATAAGACGTGGATTCATCTTACCAGTAGGATTTTTGTCAAACACCTTGTAGGCATAAACAAAACAGAAATTACTGCACAGAGAAAGGTGAGAATCTGTGGGGATTTGAGAGGGAGAGGAAGAGAGAGGCGTGTGCTACATACCTGTAGACGTATTCTTGAGATGAGAACAGCGGCGGCACCATGGCCGGTGACGGCGGCGTTAGCGGAGACGAGGGCGGCAGAGGAACCGCCGCGAATGGAAGGACTGAGGGAGGAGAAGCAGGCAGAAAGGAGAAGGCACGCGAGTCCCCATGATATTCCTCGCCCCTGCTGGCCCGGCGAGGGGGTGCAGCGGCGCGACGTCGCCCTCCGCCCTGGCTGCCTCCTGCGTGCCCGTCGCCGGATCCTCCCTGAGCGCCCTATCCGCGCAACCTCCTCCCGCGCCGCACCTCATCTCCCTCAGGCGCACCCCGGCCATCCGCTCGAGCCCGGCTGCGCGCTGGTCCGCTGGGCGACGCCCCTATGCCACCCAGGCCATGGAGAAGGAGAGACGCGCGGCAGCGGGGACGAGAAGAGGAGCGCGCCGGCGCGGACGAGGAGAGACGTGTGGTGGCGGCGATTGGAGGGCGCGAGGGGAGAGAAGGCCAGAGGCGAGACTGGATAGGGTTTGGCTGGTCGTGGCTGCCTTTTCCCCTCTTCTCCTGATATTTCTCTCTTCCTTTTACGGATCCAATCACAACGCGGGCCCAATCAGTGAGGCGGAGCGGGGTGAGCGCCCTTTCCTCGCGCGACGAGTGGCCTGTCGTGGATGGCCTGGGAAGGCTCCATGAGCTCCCCTCTATTATACCTTTAGATATATCCCTGTTGAACCCCCACAGTTTGGCTTTGGTTCGGTTTGTTACAGAGGCGATGTGTGTGGTTTGATTTGTTGAGATGAATGGATTGTATGCGTGTAATCCTGCCAAGGCGTGCTCGATGCCTCGATTTCTGCCTGTTCTGAGGGCTTGTTTTTTTTGCTTTGTTAAGCCCCGTGCTCGATTTGTTCAGATGAATGGATTGTATGCGTGCTGCGAACCGCTGAGTTTGAGCAGAAGCTAGTTCGGCAAATTGAGAACGATCTAGTTCCAGCTAGTCAAGCCCAACGCTGGCTCATGCTAGTCAACCTGAGAATAGCACCATGGCTAGATGAATTCACATTTCAGTGTCCAGTTACAGCATGAGTATAATTTGTTGTGGTCTCCCCACTACTAGTATCGCAGTTTACGTCGTCTCAAAGATGCTATACAAAAATCTCTTTGCAAGACGCACACAAAAACCAAGCAAAAGCACTGTATCAGCTAGCAAGGGCGAACAAACAATGCACCAACATTTGTATTTTTCCTGTTTCAACAATTTTATCAGGAGGGTTTACAAATGCTTTTTCCAGATGCCCAGTAAACAACTATGCACTTCCTCGACTACAAAATTTGAATTTACAACACGAAGAAGCAACCAAACAGAAAAGCTATGCTGACTAGCCGCTAGGGGAATAAGCATAATGATCACAGTGCAGAAGGAGGTGAGTGTGACAGGAACCATTTGGTCCTCTTGTATTTCCAAGGCTCGACTTGAGCTTTATCTACACCCGACAAAAGCTTGCACTGACGTCTTGATTCTTCTGCGAGAAACAGTTCATCTGAGAAATGAACTCACATTTTGTTTTGCAGCTGTACAGGGTGGCCTCGATCTCGATTCTCCCTTCAAGGGCTTGACCCTGCATCCTGCAAGCGCAAAGTTTTAACACCTCCGGCAGCATCGAGGGCTTTTGTGCGCCATTCCAGAAAAAATGTCTGCTCTGTGCACAGCTATCCAGCAAATTGCCCCATGCGCATCAGCTGAAATAGGCCATTGTTCTCTCCAACCAAAAGGTCAGCTACCTAACATGCCAACAGGCATTAGTTGATTTCTCCTTCCTCCCCATCTTTGCTACTGGTAACAATTGGCTCTTCTTCATCCCCATCTTTGCTACTGGTAACATTTGGCTCTTCTTCCTCCCAATCTTTGCTACTGGTAACATTTGGCTCTTCTTCCTCCCCATCTTTGCTACTGGTAACATTTGGCTCTTCTTCCTCCCCATCTTTGCTACTGGTAACATTTGGCTTTTCTTCCTCCCCATCTTTGCTACTGGTAACATTTGGCTCTTCTTCCTCCCCATCGTTGCTACTGGGAACACTTGGCTCCTCTTCCTCGTCTTCTTCATCATCTACTTTCATAAACAGTCCAAGTTTTTCCAACATGCTGCCGGAACCAGGAAGAAAACTAGGCATACCATCCTGGGAGTGCTCAGGACTTGTCTCATCAACGGAGCTCACAATATGCTCTGTAGTAGCTGTCCCAAGCATTTCTAGGTCCTTAGGATGGACGTTGTCATTAATTTCTACAGTTCTCTCCATCTGCATCATGTTTAAAGAAACGCTTAGCTAGAGAACATAAGGAGAGTTTTGTACTACCAGCAAATGCAGTTTATTCACTTACCTCCTGCAAGGCCTGACGAGCCTTCTCCCTCTCAAGGTCACGCTTACGCTTAGATTCGGCTTCGGCTTCAGCTCTGCGAGCTTCCATAGCTGCATTACCTTCAGCCAAAAGCCGTGCTTTTTCTGTGTCCACGGATAAAACAACACTTAGCAAAGAAGGAGCTTGCCGCTTGGTAGGAAACAAAAGAGGTGTATATGCTTTTTACCTTCCTTCTGCAGTTTCTCCAGCTCCTCCTGTGTATCTCCACCCTCACCCTGAGCTCATAAGGTATACAATGTCAGAAAGAAGTGCAGACAATAATTAAAAAAGAGAACTAGTTGTTCAATCTTACAAACCTGGCTAAGAACCCCATGAGCTTTCACAATTACATCAGCATAACGGCTCCTCAAAAGAGCTGCTCGTAAGAGCTTATCAGGGGAGACTTGGCTATCAGGCTTTGCATTCTCCCCTATATTTTTCATTGGGAAATGATCAGATGATCCGACCAGATTAATGCACAGAGAACCCCTAGCGGTCTCATTTGAACCTGCTTAAAAAATCATGCTTACCCTCCGGTGCAGCCTTAGACTCATTGTCCTGCTCACGAAGTTCAGCATCAGCAGCATTTTCTGTGATTTAACCAATGGTAAGTATAACCTATAAAAGTACATTGAAAGAAACTCCAAAGGTAAAGGAGCAGGCAGAGAAAACTTACGGTTAGCATCAACAGGACTAATGACATCACTCTTTTCTTGCTCTGTGGGTTGCTCTGCGGGTTGTTCAGGTACCATAACATCCTACAAATTAGGAGAAGCCAATTATTGCAGTGAAACAGGATAGGTTGGGTAGTTGTCTTGTTTGGTCTTTGATCAAGGCAGATCAGGTAATAAAGGAATTGCAGATATTGACACCACACTGTCCTATCAGAAATAAAATGGATGAGAAGAGTCACGTTGGGAACAAAGGGGCTTGGGGCTACGAAGGTGGTGTTATCAAACACCCAAAAAAAAATGACAACGAAACAGGGATGAAAACAGATAGCCGAGAAGAGAAAGAATTGTTGGGTATTTATCCCTTTGATGAAAATCTTAGTTAGGTAAAATAGTCCTTGAACTGGCTTTAGGATCACCCAGTAAAAAACTGCCAAAGTACCTTTGCAAGCTTTGCTGGGCTACCAACTTTTTCCGATTCACTTTCAGAGTCACTGCCAGAGTCAGAATCTGCATTACGAACATAGCAAATACGGTCTGAGGACACCTTTAAAAACGATAAATATATCAAATACAGTAGTGGCCATGTATGGCCTTATACATAACTTGGACTGACTGTCTAAGAAAAATGCACGTCCAAAATGTATGTATATTTCCCAATAATAATTTCTAGAAATCATTGGCTTATATGTATGATCCCCAGAAAAGGTAACATGAAATGCATAATTGTGCAAGGTCACCCTTGCATCACATATCAAGTTCAATGAGTCAATCACGAGAAACTGCAGGTTTGTAACATGTTGTGCTGTGTGAGTGCGTGACACTGAAATCATGAGATCTCAACTACCCAAAAAAATTACACCGGTAAATCAACCAAAAGTTAACAAATTAAGAAAAAAACGAACACAGAATTGCAGCGGATGTTAATTTCAGCTAATATTCTGAAGAAAAGCTGCCTTACGTAGCACATGAAACTCATTAATAGACATTCACTTAAGTCTAGCCGAAGATGAGTGACAGAACATGAACTAGGTGTAACCACAAACTTCTATGAAACAAATATGAGAAAAGAAGTATAGAAAATGTTAAGCTCTCATAGGTACACACCGCTGGACGAAGATCCAGAGTCACTGCTGGAACTACTTGGGCTACCAAGTTTGCTAGCTTTGATTTGTGGATCCTTCTCTATCAGTATAGGGGATGTATTGCCACAAATGTCCACATCCTCCTCGATAGGCTCACCACCTGAATGCACAGAAAATCAATCTTCAAGTAGAGCATTGATGGCGTCATAGTTAAATAGCATCAGATGTAGATGACAAAATACCTTTGCAGGGATCTGTGGACGAGTGACTGAGGCCAGATACACCCACGGCCTCATTCTCCGAAGGCTCGGATTTTGTATGCTGGTGATCTCTCTCTTGCAAAAACTTGTCCACGCGCTTCTTCAGCTCTACTAGCACGTCATCACTGAGTGCATGGATATCGACCTCTACCTCCCCATCGCCAGCCTCATCAGGATTGTTAGGAATATCCTGCTGCAACAAATCAATGATGTGACCCGGTAACTGGTCTGGATCCTCAAACAAAGTAGCCAAGCAGTTTCCAAAGGATTCTTTCTCGGCGTCCGTCATCTTTGGCATCGCAGCCTCGGTTGGCCTGACACCCTCCATTGACAGGTCACTGCGGTCGACAGGAGGGGTCTTTCTCCTCTTGGAGTCAGCCCTGGCAACCTCAACATGCGGCTTAGCAGGGGCAGAAGCCAACTTCTTCTCGACCGTCTTCCATCTAGCCTCAAACATTTTGTTGAGCTGAATGGCCATATCATGCACCGCATGCCCGCGGGGATTATACGTTATCGCATTGTTGAAGGTGAGCCTAACCTCCGCCGCAAAATCAGACGGGCTCGTGTAGGCACCAGAGTTCAGCTTGGCCTTGATCGTCCCGAGGTCCATGGGGTGCTTGATAATGTCGTTATAATCTGGAATGTTGAGCTTCTCCACGTCGACGGGGACATTGAAGATATGGCTGCACTTCTGGGTCATGAGCTTCTTGAGAATGGCGTCGCACTGCTTCATGACGGTAGCCTCGGGCAACGCCGTCGCCGCGGAGGAGGCTTCGGGCCGGGGCTTGGTGGGCAGGAAGCGGCCCTTGGCGCCACGGACCACGTGGCTGCCCCGCTGCACCTTCTTGGGCCGAGGGGCGGCCGATGACGAGAACGCGGGCGCCCTGCTGACGACGGGCACAATGGCCGAGAACTCGGGCTTCTTGAGGAGGTCCCGGACCGAATCGAGCTCCGACCGGAACCTCTTGCGCAGGTAGCGGCGCTCGGACGACGAGAGCTTGGACGGCACGAAGCTCTCGCGCTTGACCACGAAGCCGCCGTCGCTGTTGAGGCTGATGCACTTGCGCTTGGGCGCGGACGAGTCCTCCGAGTCGACGCGCACCGGGCTGCCCGACTCGCCGACCGTCTCCGCGTACCCGCGGGGCGGGGCGGCCCTGTAGGATATCTCGTCGTAGCTCCGTTTGATCTGCCTCTGCGGCCCGTAGTCCACGAGCACCGTCGGTGTCATGTTGCCTGGCGCCAGCGGGTCGCTGCAGATCTGCGCAGTATTGACAGACAGCTTCAGTAACACGTATACACAGCCAGACACACCAAATTGGAACCTCCCGCGCAATGAGAGGAATGCAGAGAAGGGTAAATTCGCAGGTATTCGAATGTTCTACACCAAAACCCTAACATTAGACCTAGGCGTGGCACCAACCCGCGACCCAGCGACATGGCTCAAATCCGGGAGCGCGACGCTCGAATCCTCTAATTCGCGCCGGGAATCGTACCCCTACGGGCCCGAATTCGAAAAGCCCCCAAAAAAAATTCAGCGGCCGAGGAAATCCGAAGCGAGGAGGAATGCAAACCAGGACCTGGACGCTGGATCTGAGGCGGCGCGAACCCTAGCTCGGGATCCGGGGCGAGGACGGCGAGCCCCTCGCGCGCGCGCGGCGGCCGCGGCGGATCTGCGCCGGGGAACGGCGGATCTGGAGCGCGCGGTGGCCACCGCGGGTACGAGTCGCCTCTCCCTCTTCCTTATCCTCTTTTTTTTTTCCTCGCTCGCTCGCTGTTTCCTCTTTTCCTTTCGTCGAGCGAGCCGCTCGCTAGTCGTCTCCCGCTGCTGCTTATCCTTTTCCTTCCTTGCTCGAGCCCGAAGTGCAGTTTGGGCCCGAAGTGGAGCGGAACGACTCGACTCGACTCGGCTAGATTTGGTTGGATGCGACTTGACGCGCGGGGGGTTGGGGCGCGCTCGGGGTGGGTATTTATAGGTGGTGGAGGGTGCGGGGGGCGGTGGGCGCCGCATCCTGGCCGTCGGTTGCCGGGCATCGGACGGCTGGGTGGGCAGATCTCGGCGCGGGCCCCGCTGGGACCGCCGTGACGTGGAGCGTGGCGCGCTTTGACTTTGTTCCAGAAGGTTTCTGCTCGGACGTGGATCGGGCGAGGTGGGAGGATGTGGCGTGGGGTCGGGAGGTTTCTGGGCCCGCGTGTCGGTGGGGGAGGGTAGGGTTGGATGTGGTTTGGGATTTGGTTTGGGGAGCGGCCGTCTTTTGTCGAGCACGCGGGATCTGAGTACGGTTTGTGCGCGGAGGCGTGTGATGACTACTTGGAGGTGAAGGCTCGGTGACACGTGGAACCTGCTGCGTCGCTGGGTCCCAGGACTTCTGGCCCGCTCCGTGTTTTTTTTTCTGAGATGCCTCGGTGCTTTTTGGGTTGCGATACGATGAAAGAAGCGAACCAGCAGAGTCCTACTATCCCCCGCGTATGTGAAGGAGTCCAGGGAGAGAGGACGAAGGCCCATGGAGGCCCGGTGGTGTTTGCCTAGTGCGGTACATTTTCCGTTTGACAACGCTACGGCTAGTTGTTGTGGCCCGGTGCGGATTTTTTTTTCTGTCACCCTCATTTCTTTCTCTCTCTCCTATATACATGACTAGTTTGTGCCAGTCTCTGCGATCCATGTAATAATCTTGCACAAATCACCCGGTTTGTGTACAAACGTCCCTCAAGCTTTGGGCGCCTTTGGTAGCCTATATGAGTTTGCTGCACCACTGGAAGTCCCCTGCGCGTCGCAGATAAGTCATGGGCCAAAAAAGCCACGTTGTTTGGTGGCATGCACATAGTTTTTCGGTTCCGTCGAGATTTGGGCTCTGTCCGTTTGGTATGTCAGTTTTCAGGCCTACTAGCAGCCCAGAACGGCGCCCCTGTTGTTTGGTTGCAACCCATAATCTGCTTCTGCTTACATCTTTCCCTTAGTGGTGAGGTTACCAGTGATCAACAACACAAGCAAGAACACAATCACAGTTCAGCAAACTTAGCACGGATCATAGTTCAAACACGGTCATAGTTCACGACACATGACGATCATAGTTCACGACACAGCAGAGACGATCATAGTTCAACACACGGCATGAACAGCAACTAGACACAGACATGGTAGCAGCGACACAGAACCAGCTAAGCTTCAGACATGACTTTGAAAAATGACACATCGGTGGCATCGCCATGGTAACGGCACCTGGTCATCACCTTAGTGCAGTGTGGTCGAAGATGACCACACTGTACTCGAAGGAGGACACCTTTTTAAAGATGAGGAACTGGTCTATCTGCAGCTGATGAGCGACGGCGAAGCCCATCCACCCCTGGTCAATGTATGCGTCATCGCCTTCTCTCACCGTAGTCATCCTCCAGTTGCAGCCAGTGTTGGTGGTGACGATGATTTTCGAAGGGATTTCCGAACCACCTGACGAAATATTGAGGGATCCGGAGCCGGTGAAGGTGGGCCTGAAGACGATGCGCAGGAACTGGTCCGGCCCTACATCCGGCTGAAAGTGGCCGACGTTAGCCGCCCTTCGCTTCTTCGATGGTCCCTCCTCGGGGGTCTCAGGTGACCCAAGTTTGAGCTTCTCAGTCTACCACAAGAACACATGCCATTAGAGGTGTGCTTTCTCACAAGTATATAGATGAAAACGAACAATGAAAACATGTGATGCCTCATACATTGGATCACACGGTAGCTCAAGTGTAACATCCCAAGTTTTCAAATTCAATAAAGATAAGAATCCATCTTCCCAAATTTTGGAGTTAACAAAAACTTTTCTTCACATATAGTGCTATGCATAATTGATCATGCCTTCTTTTATGCATTTGCCATGATGAGTGTTTGATTGTTGTTCTATTATGCTTAAACCCTAAACCAAGATCACCAAACCCTAAATTGAGAGAAAGAAAAGAAATAGAAGAGAATTCAATTTTCCCTCTCATACACTTTTAGCCACTTTTGCAAATCATCAAACAAGGCCTCAATTGCTTGTGCCATTGTTTGTAAAACACATATATATCAATAACACACACTTGTGAATCAAAGGAACCAGATTCAAAGCAAAGGAAAATTCAAATTCAATATACATATGATAATGGTCATATGACCACTTTATAATATCTTCCCCACTTTGCACCTCTGGTTTTGACTTTTCTTAAACCAAACTTGGTCAACACTTGCCACCTCATCCAAGACCATGTCAAAGTGAACAACTTTTCTATTGACCACCAATGCTGACTTTGACCAGGTTGACCAGAACAGAGTTGACAAGATGTGACATTGAAACAAAGAGAAGATGATCCCCATTTTGAAATTTTGTAAACTTTCATCAAATTGACCACCAACACCACCATTTTGTCTCTTTAATTATATGATTAAGGTCCACCAAAAAGAATTCCAAAATTCTAAGAAAATGTTCATGCGGCCATTTTGTCGAGCAGTTGGCAGGCACCATTTCAGTTTAGTCATACCTCTCTTTACCCAGCAGTTTTTAGCCTAAACTACTTTTGATTTCTGTTGATCATTGCTCCCCTATCACTCCTACACCAAGCCCAGCACTTGCCAGGGTTGATTAAAGTGAGGAGATGCCAAAACTTTGGCCATGCCGTGCCATGACACACACACAAGTACTGACCCTCTCTGGCCCTCCCCTTGCTCGATGATCATGTCCTGGAGATGCCCACGCGTTTGCTGATCATGACCATGCCCAGCTGGAGCTCGCGCGAGGCCAGCATTGGCCGAGCCAGGCCGTGCCCAGCATGCCCAGTACCATGCCATGGCATGCCAGGCACGCGGTGAGCGTGCACTGGGCGCGCCAGAGCGCCACGCGACCCATCACCCTCGTCCTCCCCCTGCATTCCTATGACTGCAACGAGCACCACCACCCTCACCTCTACCGCGTAGACACGCTCGATAGCCTGCGGCCGCCCTGTCGCCGTCGTCCACGTCGGAGAAGTACCACGGGTACCGCATCACTCGATACACGCTCCTGACCGATCCCGTCCACCTTTCTCCGCGCCAGAGGCATGCGCAGCATCGCCATGCCATCGCCACTTGATCGCCGTCCTTCGCTTGCCCTTTCGAACACCGGAGACGCCACGCCGTCGACGCTCCCTCACAGCACCCACGGCACCATCTGGGCCCTATAAATAGAGCACACTCCGCCCCCAATCCTTCACACCACCTCACTCCCCTCCCTTCACCGCTCCTCCTCGCACCACTAGCTCGTCCAATCATCGCCGGAGTCGCCGCAATTGCAAGATCATCGCTGCCAGTACCCGGAGCTTGCCGCCGATGATTGACGCCTCCCCAAGCCTCGCCACTGCTACCAGGAGCTTCAGCACCCTCGCCAACATCGCCGCGCACCTAGCAGAGACCCGCGGGAACGCCGGTAAGCCCTCCGAGCCCCTAGGCTCGCCGCCAGACCATCGGCCTCTCGCCGGAGAAGAAGGTGATCGTGAGCCGCACGATCTCGTTCTGATCCAACGTCTCACGCGCCTCGTACCGCTTCGGCATTTAAAACCTCACTGACAGGTGGAGCCCACCATGTCAGGCGGCCCGCGTGTGCGAGTCACACTGCTGGGCCGGCCCATCTTACTTTCACATGTTTAGCCCGTTTCGTCTTCCCGCCAAGCCCATGAATTCAAAAATTGAATTTCAGTTTAATTCAAATTCCTTGCTGCTGCTTATTTCAAATATAAATAAAATAATATCCACTAAACCAAATTTGACAAGTTTTATATATTTGGAAAGCCCATGAAATTATCTAAACAATGCCACTGGCCTCATTTCCAAATTTGTAATTAAATTTAAATGACAAAAATAACAAGGAGGGCCTTTTCTAACTTCAAATAATTATTAAAAATGATTTACAAATGATTTTGAGTTGATTCCAACTCTCATAAATCACTTTTGACATGCTCTAATTGACTATGCAAAAATATGGTATAGTTGTCTTGCATGATCATGAACTAGGATTAAATAATGGCTATGGAACCATTTCAAATCCATGAAACACATACACCTAACTTATTTAAATAGTATAAGAGCTTTTCTCTCATTTAAATCTTGATCCTAAGTAATTCAATAAGAGGTAATGACCTTGGTCTAATTAACCTCCTATTTTATTACTTAAAGATATTAAATCATTACCATGCTAGAACTAACATGCATGAGGTGTAGCACCTCATTTAATTTGACTCTCAAATAATAGATATGAAGTGTTGACCTTGGTCAACTAATATTCATACCTTATTATTATTTGAAGAGATTAAATCTTAATAAGATTCAATGAGAGGAAATTATTTCCTCCAAAATATTAAAGAGCTATACTAATAAATAATTATAATGAGAGGAAATTATTTTTCTTTAACATAAACAAAGTAAACCACCATGCTAATAAGATGTGATGCTAGCATACGCTTGTGTGCATCTTTGGTGTGTTAGCTTAGCATTTAAGTTTGTGTGGTGATTGTATACCTCGTATTCGTGTATAGACGCTAGTAACGAGGAGTATCAAGAGGAGGAAGGCTACTCTCAAGAGGAGGAGGAAAACTTTGATTCATATCCCAACCAAGGCAAGCTAACACTCTTGCAAGCCACCCTAATGCAAGGCTCTTCATGAGCAAGGCACCCTGACATTCTACTATTGTTTAAATAATCATATCCTATGTTTTACCCTGCAATTTATTTGCTTTATATTTCAAAGCTTACTTTTTGATTCATGATTCACTTGGTCTAGAATAGCACCAGAGTATCAAAGTTAGTCTAAGCAAATAAAGCTAGATAGCACCCCCTCATGACTAGTTGCTAGTGCTAAATAAATAAAAGTGACTACTCTAGATGGGAACAATGTGAAATGAAATGACTTTGAAAGATTTTGACGGTGAATGTAACTTGAATGACTTGGTGAAACCTTGTGAAAACTGATGATTGGGTTCGGATGCGATACCCTTCCAATTATACAAGTACCCCCACAATACCTGATTATGGGTAGGGTGTAACTAGAAACTTATGTAGTTTAGTATGGGTTCCCTATAAACAAGCATCATAGGGGTTATGCCGAGGCTGCCTCCGTTGATTGATGATGTGAATATGAGGTGAATGTACGACCCAAGCCCTGTGCAGTTCCTGGGTTGACAGTTGGTTTTCACCGGGAGGCCAAGCTCATGGGGAGAGGTTCCTATACTAGGTTATCTAAGTGAAAGGTTATGGTTGATGATCCGCGTACTGAGTTACGATGATTCGGGGTATTCTGACGGATGTAATCAAAAGTTGTGGCACAAGAGTACAACCTCTGCAGAGTGTTAAAACTATTCGAATAGTCGTGTCCACGGTTAAGGACAATTGGAAAGGCCACTGTTCCGTTGTCAGAGCTCGTCTTTAAAAGGAAGGATGAATTGATGGTGACTTGAGTTTTTAAAAACACAACTATGTTGTGGGAATGACACTAATGTTCCCACTTGAGTTAGTCTAGCGATTCAAGCATCTTTACTAAATGTTTGCGAACTAAACCTGGCTTTATGCAAATAACCCTAGAGCTTAGCAAACCATTAAAATGGACAATTACTTACTTTAGTATTAGTTTGCGAGTACTTAAAGTACTCATGGTTGTGTCCCTGGCTATTCCAATGCCAGACTATGAAGAGGAGCAACACTACGAGGATGACGGTCAGCAGGACATCTACCAGAACTAGGATGCTTCTAACGTCAAGCGTTGGCCTGTGGATAGATAGTTCCACCTACTAAGACGCTTCCGCTACTTGTTGTGTTCGTTGGTCATTAGATCAACTATTTGTGTAATATTGGATCATGTGATCCATGGATGTAAGACTCTATGTGTTGTAATAAATGATGACTCTATGATATTCAACTATTATGTCTCGCAACAACATTATTCCTGGGATTGCGATGTACGACATAATAGGCACCGGGACTTAAAAATCCGGGTGTTGACAAGTTGGTATCAGAGCCATTGTTTGACCTTAGAAGCCTGATACGTCTCAAACGTATCTATAATTTCTTATGTTCCATGCTACTTTATTGATGGTACCTACATGTTTTATACACATTATATATCATTATTATGCGTTTTTCGGAACTAACCTATTGACGAGATGCCGAAGGGCCAGTTCTGTTGTTTTTGGTTCCGAAATCCTAGTAAGGAAATATTCTCGGAATCGGACGAAATCAATGCCCAGCATCCTATTTTTCCACGAAGCTTCCAGAACACCCGAGAGCCGCAGAGAGGGGCCACAGGGGGCCCACATGGTGGTGGCGCGGCGGGACTGGGCCGCGCCCCCTGTTGTTTGGTCGCCTCGTCGCCCTCCGACTCCGCCTCTTCGCCTATTTAAAGGTCCCGACCTAAAACCTCGATACGAATAAGCCACGGTACGCGAAACCTTCGAGCCGCCACCATCGCGAAGCCAAGATCTAGGGGACAGGAGTCTCTGTTCCGGCACGCCGCCGGGACGGGAAGTGCCCCGGAAGGCTTCTCCATCGACACCGCTGCCATCTCCACCGCCATCTTCATCACCGCTGCTCCCATGAAGAGGGTAGTTCTCCATCGAGGCTCGGGCTGTACCGGTAGCTATGTGGTTCATCTCTCTCCTATGTAGTTCAATACAATAATCTCATGAGCTGCCTTACATGATTGAGATTCATATGATGATGCTTGTAATCTAGATGTCATTATGCTAGTCAAGTGGGTTTTACTTATGTGATCTCCGGAGACTCCTTGTCCCACGTGTGTAAAGGTGACAGTGTGTGCACCGTGTGGGTCTCTTAGGCTATATTTCACAGAATACTTATTCACTGTTATGAATGGCGTAGTGAAGTGCTTATTTATATCTCTTTATGATTGCAATATGTTTTGTATCACAATTTATCTATGTGGTACTCTAGTGATGTTATTAAAGTAGTTTTATTCCTCCTGCACGGTGTAATGGTGACAGTGTGTGCATCCGTGTTAGTACTTGGCGTAGGCTATGATTATGATCTCTTGTAGATTATGAAGTTAACTATTGCTATGATGGTATTGATGTGATCTATTCCTCCTACATGGTGTGAAGGTGACAGTGTGCATGCTATGTTAGTACTTGGTTTAGTCGTGTCGATCTTTCATGCACTCTAAGGTTATTTAAATATGAACATTGAATTGTGGAGCTTGTTAACTCCGGCATTGAGGGTTCGTGTAATCCTACGCAATGTGTTCATCATCCAACAAGAGAGTGTAGAGTATGCATTTATCTATTCTGTTATGTGATCAAAGTTGAGAGTGTCCACTAGTGAAGGTCTAATCCCTAGGCCTTGTTCCTAAATACTGCTATCGCTGCTTGTTACTATTTACTGAATTACTACTGCATGTTTACTTCCTGCAACATTACCATCATCGAGCGCTACTGGCGCCGTACTATTGCATATTCATTCATACCACTTGTATTTCACTATCTCTTCGCCGAACTAGTGCACCTATTAGGTGTGTTGGGGACACAAGAGACTTCTTGCTTTGTGGTTGCGGGTTGCATGAGAGGGATATCTTTGACCTCTTCCTCCCGAGTTCGATAAACCTTGGGTGATCCACTTAAGGGAAAACCTGCTGTTCTACAAACCTCTGCTCTTGGAGGCCCAACACTGTCTACAAGAATAGAAGCACCCGTAGACATCAAAGCCCCTAGTTTAGAATGGACGTTGAAAACCCTTAGATTTAAAAATAATGAAATAAATAGTTATAAAAACATATCCACACTCTTACCTTTGAGATCCTTTTGCAAAATAACAAGTTCATGTTCCTTCTTACAATTAAATTAAAACTTTGAACACTCACACTTCTCTAACTTACTCATCCATGCCTCTACAGATGGAGCATTACGCCCAGACGGAGTCCTACCATCTGGAATTGGAGGAAGTTTGGTTTTCGAGCGAGACTGGACTTGGTGTCCGAGGAGCTTGAACGCCCACCTCCCGAGTTTCACGGAGTCCGGATCCACAACCAGCCCGGAGGGGAACCCCAGTGGATGATTACCGCTGACTTGAAGGGCAGGATGGAGCCTCCAGTTTATGAGAGGATCCTTTTCTCCTTCAAGGCAAGCAACTGGATGGATGGACTTGCTCATGCCCTTCAGGAGGGACTTGCTCGTGTGTGCGGACAGAACATCGCTGCACTCCAGGGTACCCGCTTCACTCACTTCGCGAGGCATGACACTGTGGGAGAGCCCATGGCACTCTCTTCGCACCCGGTGCTCAAGCATCATGTGGAGCATCTGGATTTCATGCTTCACGAGACCCGGAAGGATCTGGAGCATGCACGTGTCCACGCCCACCGTGCTCAGATGGTTTTGGCTCATCATGCCGATGCCATCAGGCTACTCGCCAAGGACCGCAGGTCGCTCCGCCTTCAGCGCGCCAAGAAGGACGCTACCATTACGCGTCTCCGCGCCAAGATACGCACCTTGGAGGCCACTGTCCGGTCCCAAGAGGACCAGCTGCAGGAGATGGAGGATGACGGAGAAGACATCCAGGGAGGCGAGGCCTTCCTGAGTGACGACAACGACTTTGAGGAGGATGAGTTCACTGATGAGGAGGACTACGAGTTTCTGGAGTCCGGAGAGGATGGGATCATCCCCATCGATGTGGATGAAGATGAGGATGAGTAGTGCACGAGTCACTTGTGTAGGTGTGAGTTGTACCCCCGCACGTTGTATCGTAGTTTGGTGAAAGGGTTCTTCAAACCCTCCGATGTGTTACCTTGTACTGTTGCATCATGAATAAAAGTGTGTTTAGTCAACATGTCAAGAACTCAAGTTTTAAATGTTAAACTTACCCAAAATAAGCCCTAGAAATTTCCCTCTCATCTCATGATCTATCTCAATGTTCAGATGGCACCTCCCGGCCGTGCATCTCAGGATGCTATAATGCAACTGCTGCAGACCCTCGTGGCAGATAGAGAGGCTGAACGAGCTGAAAGGCAAGCCAACATCGCTGCACTGCAACAGATTGCCCAGAACAACCAAGGCCACGGGAACCATGACCATCCAGGCTCAAAGCTGAAGAACTTTCAGAACACCAACCCACCGGTGTTTAGCAAGACAGAGGAACCACTTGATGCGGACGATTGGCTCCATACCATGGAGAATAATCTTGAAGTGGCCGGAGTGGAGGCCAATGACAAGGTTCTGTTCGCCACGCACTACCTGGCAGGACCAGCACGTGCTTGGTGGACGAGTGCCCGCGCATTGAACGCGGGACAAATGATGACTTGGGCTGACTTCAAGCTCAAATTCAGCAAGTACCACGTGCCCCCGGGCCTGATCAAGAAGATGAGGGACGAGTTCCGTGAACTCAAACATGGCAGAATGACTGTAGTGGAATACCGCGACAAGTTCCTTACCTTGTCAAGGTACGCCCCTGATGAGACTGATACCACCGAGAAAAGGAAGGAGAGGTTCTTGAACGGACTGCACGATGAGATGCAGACTGTGTTGGTGATGACCCACAAGTATAGGGGGTGTATCGTAGTATCTTCGATAAGTAAGAATGTCGATCCCAACGAGGAGCAGAAGGTGTTGACAGCAGTTTCGATGAAGGATTCACTGTAAATGCTCACAGACAAGTATTCAAGGGGTTTTGATGTAACAGATGAATAAAGTACGAGTAAGTAAAATGCGAGAGAAATAATTGCAGCGAGTGGCCCAATCCTTTTTAGCACAAAGGACAAGCCGGTTTGTTTACTTATAATGACCAATCGTTCTTGAGGACACACGGGGATTTTAGTCTAGTGCTTTCGCTTCATACGGCTAATTAATCTTCATTGTTTTGATAAGTGTTGTGTGGGTGAACCTATGCTAATGCACCGCCCTTCCTAGGACTAATACATACTTGTGATTATACCCCTTGCAAGCATCCGCAACTACAAGAAAGTAATTAAGATAAATCTAACCACAGCCTTAAACTCTGAGATCCTGCGATCCCTCTTGCATCGATATACCAACGGGGGCT
This sequence comes from Lolium multiflorum, assembly GCA_030979885.1. Classification (NCBI taxonomy): domain Eukaryota; kingdom Viridiplantae; phylum Streptophyta; class Magnoliopsida; order Poales; family Poaceae; genus Lolium; species Lolium multiflorum. The sequence goes on from CM061752.1 coordinate 142,296,819, forward strand.
CAGGTTTCTGTCACTCCGCAACCCCGCAATTAGCAACCGAATACAAGATGCACTCCCCTAGGCCCATAAATGGTGAAGTATCGTGTAGTCGACGTTCACACGACACCACTAGAAGAATGACACCACAACTTAAATATCATAACATTGAATATTACTCAACCATAGTTAACTACTAACATTTAGACTTCACCCATGTCCTCAAGAACTAAACGAACTACTCACGAGACATCATATGGAATACAATCAGAGGTGATATGATGATGAATAACAATCTGAACATAAACCTTGGTTCAATGGTTTCACTCAATAGCATCAATAACAAGTAGGAATCAACACCGGGAGAGTTTCCCCTATCAAACAATCAAGATCCAACCCAAATCGTTACAGCGGTGACGAGGTGCAGCGGTGGTGATGGCGGTGTAGATGGTGGAGATGATGATGATGATGATGGAGATGATGTCCAGCTCGATGACGATGGCGATGGCGTCGATTTCCCCCTCGGGAGGAATTTCCCCAGTTCTGTCCGCCGGAGAGCTCTTTTCTCTCGGTGTTCTCCGCCCCGCGGGCGGCTGTAACTCTCCGTGAGGTACCCTCTTTGGCTTAGGTTTTCGGGACGAAGGAGTACGCGAAGAAAAGGAGGCGAAAGGGCTGTGGGGCCCCCACACAACATGGTGGCGCGGCCAGCCATGTGCCGCGCCGCCCTGTTGTCTGGGCCCACCTTGGGTCCAGCTGGCTCCCCTTCCGGCTTCCTTCGTCATCGGAAAAATAGGAATTTACGTGTAATTTCCTTCCACAATTGATCTTCCAAAATATTGCGTTCTCACGGTGCTTTTTCCAGCAGAATCCTGGCTCCGGTGCTTGATCCTCCAATAATGATGAAACATGCAAAATAGATGAAATAACATAAGTATTGTGTCCCAATATGAAATATATCAATGAATAACAGCAAATTATGATATAAAATATTGATGCAAATTGGACGTATCAACTCCCCCAAGCTTAGACCTCGCTTGTCCCCAAGCGAAACTGAGCTCAATAAACAAGACCACATGTTTATGGAGTGAAGAGTCGATAAATAAAATACGGACAAGAAGCATCATATTGATTCACACAAGACATTCTAGTAAACATTCTCTTCATATAACTCAACTTGAAATAAGTAAAGAGAAATCACAAGTAAAGGTGCATAGGAAATCATAGATGGTTATGGCAAACTTTGTTCTTGGTCAGAGAACTACTAACGGATTGTACTTATCTTCTAAACAAAGCTTTCATATTAGAATTTATATAGCAGGGCTTTCATTCTCAATCATAACAATCTCCTCATAATCATTGATAACTTTCAAAGTCATATTCATTCAGGTAAAATTTGTACTAAACAAGAAAGTATAAAGGACATGATTAGCTCAATCATAGCATAAATGGTTGGTTCACAACAACTCAATTGCTTGCTTAAGACAAAGGGAAATAGTTTTACTGACTCAACATAAAAGTAAAAGATAGGCCCTTCGCAGAGGGAAGCAGGGATTAAATCATGTGCTAGAGCTTTTCAAGTTTTGAAATCATATAAAGAGCATAAAAGTAAGATTTTGAGCGGTGTTTGTTGTTGTCAACGAATGGTAGCGGGCACTCTAACCCCCTTGCCAAACGAACCTTCCAAGAGCGGCTCCCATGAGGGACGGCATCTCTACCAGCAAGGTAGATCATCCCCCTTCTCTTTTGTTTACACATGTATTTTAGTTTTATTATGGATGACACTCCCCCCAACCTTGGCTTTCTCAATCCATGGCTAACCGAATCCTCCGGGTGCCTTCCATCATTCACATACCATGGAGGAGTGTCTATTGCAAAATTAAGTTGCTTACTGATAAATCAGGGCAAAACATGTGAAGAGAATTATTAATGAAAGTTATTAATTGGTGGGAACCCCGTTGCCGGCTCTTATTGCAAAATTATTGGATAAGCGGATGTGCCACTAGTCCATTGGTGAAAGTCCGCCCAACAAGATTGAAAGATAAAACACCACATACTTCCTCATGAGCTATAAAACATTGACACAAATAAGGAGTAGTATAGTTTGAATTATTTAAAGGTAGCACATGAAGTATTTACTTGGAATGGCAGAAAATACCATGTAGTAGGTAGGTATGGTGGACACAAATGGCATAGGTTTGGTCTAAGATTATGGATGTATGAGAAGCATTCCCTCTCAATACAAGTCTTTGGCTAGCAAGGTTTGATAGCAAGCATAAAGGTTGAAGGAAACAAACAAATATACATATGATAGAAACAATCATGCATCTTTCTCATAAGCACAAGCAATTTTAACTTCAGAATACTAAACTCATTAGCATAGAGATAATAGAGTAATATATCTAAGTGTATTTCTCTCTTCTATTTAAACATCAGGGTGTTGTTGCTATTGACCAATGCTAAGTTTGCCAAAACCAAATAGATTTACTTGATGCTCCCAAAGTGATATCAATACTAATGTCAAGAGTAATCATATAATGGAGATTGCAAACTAAAATAAGGTGTGCAAAAAGTAAATGATAAGACTTCTCATTAATATTCCATAACGATAACTCACACCAACGGATACATAGATAACCAACCTAGAGAGATACTTCCACATTGCATACTATTCCATATGATAACTTCCCTACTCATGATATGACACTACTTGATAGAAAAAGATAAAGGTAGTGATGATGTGATACCGCGGCACTCCCCAAGCTTGGAACAAACCAAGGGGATGCCAATACCGATGATGAATTACTCCTTCGGTGGTGATGGTGATGGATTCTTCTCGCGCTTCATAAGGATCTCCTTCAGCTTCAGCTTCTCAATTTTGCAATTCTGCACCAAAACTTGAAGAGACTCATTGTTATCCGAATGTGGCGCGACGGCCTTGTGCTGGGAATTGAGTAATATTCCAGCATTCTGCGAAGTCGCTGGTTCTCCTCTGAAGTATCTCCACTTCCCTTTTGAGAGCACGATATTGATCACAAAACTCATCAGCAACCCGTATTGCTTCCTCCACACAAGGGAAAGAGTCGAGGTCCAGAGCAGGCGGAAGAACTCCCTGCAAGTTATGAGAAAAGAACGCCGTGTTAACCGATCCCACCAAGATTGGCTTACTCTTCGTAGTTTCCCACTCTCCTTTTGCTGATGCTATCTTCTTCTTCTCCTTATTGATCCTTTCATCCATCTCTTCCTTCCAAGGCCCCTTGTCTTTGTTGTTGGAGACCATGGTGCTTCTAGATCAAAACAAATCTGGCAGAAACAGCTCGAAACAAAACACGACGAGAAAACGATATACGGACCTCCAGGGGTCCGGGGGATTATATAGCAAATATTTTTACGATAAAAGGAAGGTTCCAGGTAGAACAAGAGTCGAAGGGGGACAACGAGGCGGTGTCCTCATAGGGCGCGGCCAGTGGCCGCGCCGGCCTATGGGGGCACGCCTCGTGCGTCTCCTCCACTCCGTTTCGATCCCGTAATTTTTCATATTTTCCAAAAGGCAGAAATATTGTTCGGAAAGCTAAACGCGGACTTTTTATTACCTGTCTGTTACCTATTCAAAGTCGAGTTCTGGCGGACTGTCAATTTTTCCTTTGATGAAAGCCTCCGGTGTTTCCACTTGAATAATATCAACATCAACATTATAAGAATCACCCGAGATATAATGCTTGAGTCTTTGTCCATTCACCACTTGCGTAGCATTGCCTTGGAGAGAGCTAATTTTAATTGCTCCTGAACGATACACCTCCTCAACAACATATGGTCCTTCCCATTTCGAGAGTAATTTCCCTGCAAAGAATCTAAGACGAGACCGGTACAATAGGACTTTGTCCCCAACATTAAATTCTCTTTTGATAATTCTTCTATCATGTCATTTCTTAACTTTCTCCTTAAAGAGTTTAGCATTTTCATAAGCTTCACTTCTCCATTCATCTAGAGAACTTAATTGCAACAACCTCTTATTACCGGCTAGTTTCGGATCTTTATTTAGTTCTCTAACAGCCCAATAAGCTTTGTTCTCTAGTTCTAAAGGTAAATGACAAGCTTTTCCATAAACCATTTTATAAGGTGACATTCCCATAGGATTTTTATAAGCAGTTCTATAAGCCCATAGTGCTTCCTTCAATTTGCTAGCCCAATTCTTTCTAGATTTATTAACGGTCTTTCCCAAAATAGATTTAATCTCTCTATTTGATAATTCTACTTGACCACTAGTTTGAGGGTGATAAGCAGAAGCAATTCTATGATTAATACCATACTTAGCAAGAGTTTTTCTAAAACCTCCATGAATAAAATGAGAACCTCCATCAGTCATAATATATCTAGGTACTCCAAATCTAGGAAAAATAATATCTAAAAGCATTTTTAAAGAGGTCTCACCATCAGCACTTTTTGTGGGTATAGCTTCTACCCATTTAGTAACATAATCAACAGCGACAAGTATATGAGTGTTACCTTCTGAAGAAGGGAAAGGACCCATGAAGTCAAATCCCCAACAATCGAATGGTTCAATAACAAGAGTATAATTCATAGGCATTTCATTGCGTCTAGAGATATTACCAACTCTTTGACATTCATCACAAGATAAGATAAACTTCCTTGCATCTTTGAAAAGTGTTGGCCAATAAAAACCTGATTGTAGAACCTTTTGCGCGGTTCTATCTCCAGCGTGATGTCCTCCATAAACACTACCATGACATTTACTCAATATCTCCTGTTGTTCATATTCGGGAACACATCTTCGCATAATACCATCTACTCCTTCTTTATATAAGTGTGGGTCATCCCAAAAATAATGCCTCAAGTCATAAAAGAATTTCCTCCTTTGCTGAGCTGAAAAGGTTGGAGGCAAATACTTCGAAACAATAAAGTTAGCATAATCTGCATACCAAGGGCTCTCTCGCGAGCTCACCTTTATTACGGCCAAATGTTCATTTGGAAAACTATCATTAACAGAACAGGATCATAAGAAATATTTTCCAATCTAGACAAATTATCAGCAACAGGATTATCAGCACCTTTCCTATCTATAATATGTAAATCAAATTCTTGCAAAAGAAGTACCCATCTAATAAGCCTTGGCTTAGCATCTTTCTTTGTCATAAGGTATCTAATTGCAGCATGATCAGTATGAATCGTGACTTTTGAATCAACAATATAGGGTCTAAACTTGTCACAAGCAAAGACTACAGCTAACAATTCCTTTTCAGTTGTAGCATAATTTCTTTGAGCAGCATCAAGAGTCTTACTAGCATAATGAATAACATTTAATTTTTTATCTACTCGCTCTCCAAGAACAGCGCCTACAGCAAAATCACTAGCATCACACATAATTTCAAAAGGCAAATTCCAATCAGGAGGTTCAACTACAGGAGCAGTTGTTAAGGCTTTCTTTAGAGTTTCAAAGCTTCCTTACAATCATCATCAAAAACAAAAGGTACATCTTTTTGAAGAAGATTAGTAAGAGGCTTTGAAATTTTAGAGAAATCTTTAATAAATCTCCTATAAAACCCAGCATGACCAAGAACACTACGAATACCTTTAACATCCCTTGGATAGGGCATCTTCTCAATTGCTTCAACTTTAGCTCTATCAACTTCAATACCTCTCTCAAAAATTTATGTCCCAATACAATTCCTTCATTAACCATAAAGTGGCATTTCTCCCAATTAAGAACAAGGTTAGTTTCTTCACATCTCTGCAAAACTTTATCGAGGTTTCGCAAGCAATTATCAAAAGAATTCCCATAGACAGAAAAATCATCCATGAACACCTCTACAATACTCTCGCAAAAGCCATGAAAAATAGCAGACATGCATCTTTGAAAAGTAGCAGGAGCATTACATAAACCAAAAGGCATACGCCTATAAGCATAAGTTCCATAAGGACAAGTGAAAGTGGTTTTCTCTTAATCTTTAGCTTTAACAGCAATTTGTGAAAACCCAGAATAACCATCAAGAAAACAAAAGTGAGTATTTTTAGATAACCTTTCTAGCATTTGATCAATAAAGGGTAAAGGGTAATGATCTTTCTTAGTAACTTTATTAACTTTTAGAAAATCAATGCACATTCTATACCCTACAACTACTCTTTGAGGGATGAGCTCATCATTATCATTAGGCACAACAGTCATTCCTCCTTTCTTAGGAACACAATGCACGGGACTAACCCATCTACTATCAGCAATAGGATATATAATACCAGCTTCAAGAAGTTTTAATACCTTATTCCTTACCACCTCCTTCATCTTTGGAATTAGACGACGCTGATGTTCAACAACAGGCTTTGCATCATCTTCCATATTGATAGCATGTTGGCAAATAGAAGGAGAAATCCCTTTCAAATCATCAAGAGTATAGCCAATAGCTCCTCGGTGTTTCTTCAATATTTCCAATAACCTTTCTTCCTCAATCTCTGAAAGCTTAGAACTAATAATAACAGGGATATATTTTCTTATCATCAATATGAGCATATTTAAGATTATCAGGTAAAGGCTTTAAATCAAAAACAGGATCTTCCTTTGGTGGCGGTGTTGTACCCAAATCTTCCACCGGTAAATCATGCTTGAGAATAGGTTGTCGAAGAAAAATTTCCTCAAGCTCATCTCTTTCTTTCCTAAAAACTTCACTCTCGCTATTCTCCAAATGTTGCTGCAAAGGATTATTAGGAACAAGAACAATAGATGCACACTGCTCCATTTTAAAATCATTACTAGGCAAATCAGCTTTATAAGGAGTTTTGGTAAATTTAGAGAAGTTAAACTCATAAGATTCACCAGCAAATTTAGTCAAAATTTTCTCTTTCTTGCAATCTATAATAGCTCCACAAGTATTTAGAAAAGGTCTACCAAAAATGATAGGACAATAATCACTAGCAGCAGAACCAAGTACCAAAAAGTCAGCAGGATATTTAATCTTACCACATAGAACTTCCACATCTCGAACAATACCAATTGGAGAAATAGTTTCTCTATTAGCCAGCCGAATAACCACATCAATATCTTCAAGTTCACAAGAATCAATTTCGTGCATAATCTCCGTGTAAAGCTCATAAGGAATAGCACTAACACTTGCACCAATATCACATAAACCATAATAACAATGATCACCAATTCTAACAGATAGCATAGGAACACTAACTTGTTTTGGTTTATTAGGATGTGAAACAATATTAGAAGCATCTTCACAGAAAATAATATGACCATCCTCCACATTTTCAGTCACAAGATCTTTAATTATTGCAACAGCAGGTTCAACCTTAATTTGTTCTTCGGGTTCTATAGGTTTCTTTTCACTTTTATTAACCGCACTAGATATGACAGAGTACTCCTTCATTTTAGCAGGGAAAGGAGTTTTTTCAATATAAGCTTCAGGAATAACATGATCAACAGTTTCAATCACTACACATTTGTTTACAGATGAATCAATTTTATCTTTATACGGTTCATGATACTTATCAAAATTCTTCTTAGGCAATTCATAATGAGAGGAAAAGGCTTTATAAAGATTTGCAACAACTTGGGAATCAAGACCATATGTAGCACTCATATTACGAAATTTATCAGTATCCATAAAAGCTTCAATGCATTTATAATCATAAATTATACGATTCTCTATCCTTGTCGTTCTCCCATCCTTCAGTATTCTCCTGGATCCGATCAAGAAGGTCCCTTTTAAACTCTTTTTTTTTGCGTGTAAATGATCTAGAACAAGAAGTATCCAGCAAGGTCTTATCTTGAAAAGAAAGTCTTGCATAGAAATTATCAATAATAACATTACCAGGAAGCTCATGAATGGGGCATTTGAGCATTAAAGACTTCAATCTCCCCAAGCTTGGGCAATACTCTCTCCATCATGAGGCCAGAAATTATATATGCGGTTCCGATCTTTGTGAATTTCACTTGGAGGATAAAATTTGGAATAAAATAAAGGCACAATGTCCTCCCAATCAAGAGAATCACCATTCTTCAGCAATTTATACCAGTGCGCCGCTTTACCAGACAGCGATATAGTGAATAGTTTCTTTCTAACTTCATTCATAGCAATACCTGCACATTTGAATAACCCGCATAATTCATGCAAAAACAGTAAATGATCACCAGGATGAACAGTTCCATCCCCTTCATAGCGGTTATCCATAACACGTTCAATAATTTTCATAGGTATTTTATATGGTACTACTTCCTCACCTGGCGCTTCATCCACTACCGTTGCAGTAGTAGTAGATTTCCCAAATAGAAATTGAAGAGAAGATCTCTCCATAATGACTTATAGCAGCAGGCAGAAATAAAATCAGCACAAACAGTAAAGGTTTTCCTTACCAATTCCACTTACCAATAGCTTCACTCCCCGGCAACGGCGGAAAAATAGTCTTGATGACCCACAAGTATAGGGTGTATCGTAGTATCTTCGATAAGTAAGAATGTCGATCCCAACGAGGAGCAGAAGGTGTTGACAAGCAGTTTCGATGAAGGATTCACTGTAAATGCTCACAGACAAGTATTCAAGGGTTTTTGATGTAACGATGAATAAAGTACGAGTAAGTAAAATGCGAGAGAAATAATTGCAGTGAGTGGCCCAATCCTTTTTAGCACAAAGGACAAGCCGGTTTGTTTACTTATAATGACCAATCGTTCTTGAGGACACACGGGGATTTTAGTCTAGTGCTTTCGCTTCATACAGCTAATTGATCTTCATTGTTTTGATAAGTGTTGTGTGGGTGAACCTATGCTAATGCACCGCCCTTCCTAGGACTAATACATACTTGTGATTATACCCCTTGCAAGCATCCGCAACTACAAGAAAGTAATTAAGATAAATCTAACCAGCCTTAAACTCTGAGATCCTGCGATCCCTCTTGCATCGATATACCAACGGGGCTCGGGTTTCTGTCACTCCGGCAACCCCGCAATTAGCAACCGAATACAAGATGCACTCCCCTAGGCCCATAAATGGTGAAGTATCGTGTAGTCGACGTTCACACGACACCACTAGAAGAATGACACCACAACTTAAATATCATAACATTGAATATTACTCAACCATAGTTCACTACTAACATTTAGACTTCACCCATGTCCTCAAGAACTAAACGAACTACTCATGAGACATCATATGGAATACAATCAGAGGTGATATGATGATGAATAGCAATCTGAACATAAACCTTGGTTCAATGGTTTCACTCAATAGCATCAATAACAAGTAGGAATCAACACCGGGAGAGTTTCCCCTATCAAACAATCAAGATCCAACCCAAATCGTTACAGCGGTGACGAGGTGCAGCGGTGGTGATGGCGGTGTAGATGGTGGAGATGATGATGATGATGATGGAGATGATGTCCAGCTCGATGACGATGGCGATGGCGTCGATTTCCCCTCCGGGAGGAATTTCCCCGGATTCAGCCCGCCGGAGAGCTCTTTTCTCTCGGTGTTCTCCGCCCCGCGAGGCGGCTGTAACTCTCCGTGAGGTACCCTCGTGGCTTAGGTTTTCGGGACGAAGGAGTGAAGAAAAGGAGGCGAAAGGGGCTGTGGGGCCCCCACACAACATGGTGGCGCAGCCGGGCCATGGGCGCGCCGCTGTTATGCAGGCCCACCTTGGGTCCATGGCTCCCCTTCGGCTTCCTTCGTCATACGGAAAAATAGGAATTTACGTGTAATTTCCTTCCACATTGATCTTCCGAAATATTGCGTTCGACGGTGCTTTTTCCAGCAGAATCCTGGCTCCGGTGCTTGATCCTCCAATAATGATGAAACATGCAAAATAGATGAAATAACATAAGTATTGTGTCCCAATATGAAATATATCAATGAATAACAGCAAATTATGATATAAAATAGTGATGCAAATTGGACGTATCAGTTGGTCAATATTCCTTTTTGCTGACCTCGAGGCTCTTGTGGACTCCGCCATCCAAATGGAGGGCAAGCTGAACCAGGCCAATGAGAACCGCAAGCGCAGAATGATGCACCATAGTGGGCCCAGCAATACCCCCAAGTTTCACCCTAGTTCAAGCGGAGGATTCACCCCCAGGAACAACAGGCCACCGGCACCAATGTCGCGCCCCGGTTATCAGAACCGGAGTGGAGGAAACCCCAGGCCAGGAAGCCACCACAACAACCCCAGCAACAGCAACTACGTCCATCACAACAACAACTTCAACCGTGCGCCGATGAGAGCTCCCGCCAGCACCGCCAACCCCAACACTGCTCCGCGGACTGGGAGCAATGCTGTTCCTGTCGCAACCAAGGACAAGTCCACCATCACCTGCTACGAGTGTGGTGTAGTGGGACACTATTCCAATGAGTGCCCCAAAAGACTTGCCAAGATCGCCGCCAACCCCGTTGCACCTGCTCAGCAGTGTCACCAACGGCAAGAAGTTCGCCCCAACAACCCCAACAACCGCAACGGCCGCCTCTTTCACATGAGTGCGGAAGAAGCCCAGGAAGCGCCAGATGTCGTGCTGGGTATGTTCTCTGTTAATTCAGTACTGGCAAGAGTGTTGTTTGATTCTGGAGCATCGCATTCATTTGTCACCGAGGATTTTGCATGCACTAGTAAGATTCAACCTATCAATTTGAAGCATGTCATGATAGTTCAAATACCCGGTTCAACCACTAAAGCTAGAAAAATTTGCAAAGATGTACCCATCAGAATCCATGAAATAGAGTTTTATGCAAATTTGATTGTTCTGGGAACAAAGGGTTTGGAAGTAGTCTGGGTATGGATGGATGTCCAAGCACCATGGTGATTGATTGTGCCAAGAAGGCCATCACCATGACCAGTAGCACCGGAGTGTTAGTAGAACATATCTCGAAAGACGCCCAGAAAGTTTACGCAATCGAGTGTAGCCAAGCCCACCTGGATCAGATCGGGGGTTGTGTGTAGATTCCACGATGTGTTTCCGATGATCTACCGGTATGCCCCCAGATCGGGATATCGAGTTTATCATTGAGTTAATTCCTGGAACAGGACCTATAGCCCAGAGAGCTTACAACATGAACCCGGCAGAACTAGTGGAACTGATGAAGAAGCAGCTGGATGACCTTCTAGCCAAAGGTCTGATCCGACCAAGTGCGTCGCCTTGGAGATCCCCAGTTTTGTTTGTGGATAAGAAGGACGGTGCCAGTCGTTTATGTACGGATTACCGCAAGCTTAACGATGTGTTGCCTGCCAAAACCCACCGGCGAGCAGTGGTTAAGCAACACGAAGAGCGGGGAGGCTTCCAAGGCTGCAGTGGGCCCTGGTCCCTCGACGTCGTCCCGCAAATGCTCCGGCACACGTCCTAGCGGTTGCAAGGCGTGCCACTGACCTATACCTGTCGAAGGTGTTGGATTGCTTCGATTAGTTTCTGCATGGCAGACACGTAAACATTAAATACGAGCCCGATCGGCTCTCGGGTTGCCCTGTGGATCGGCTCACAAAGCTCGCCCCATGGTTTACGTAGGGTTAACGCTGACATGGGGCTCTGCTTGATCAGTATAAAGCTAAACCAATCTACGACAGTTTAGGGTTTTCACCGTATGATCGGAACATCCTACGCGTAGTTGAGCCTAATAGACACGAAAGATAATGGAAAACTAACCCTAAAAGAGGCCTAAAAACCAACATTAAGTTAATTCCCGGAACATCCCTCTTAGGACTAACAAACCATACCTAACGCACTACCGGATCATTCAACCCGTTTGCAAGGCCCAACCATACAGATGTTAAACCAATCCTTGAAGAATCAAGGAGCAACTATAACGGATCGGATCTACTAAACAACGAACAAGCAAGATGCTGCCCTTACACTGGATAGGTGTAAGGGCAGCTAGATCGAGGGACGGCACAGCTAAGCAGATATGCTTAAGAAAAGCATCTATGCAAGCCCCAAAACATCTACGATAAGTAGTGCTACTCGCCATCAACAACGCTTCAGCACGAGCAGCACAAGGTAAACGAATAAACGTGTGCTGCCTAGATCGCAAGATGCGATCTAGGCAGCATGATGCTTACCCGGGAGAAACCCTCGAAAGAAGGGGTGGCGATGCGCCTGATTTGTGTTTGTTGTGAACGTGATTGTCCTCCTTTTCCGATAACCCTAGATACATATTTATAGTCCAAGGGACTTTCTAATTCGGGCGTGCACTTAACCGTGCACGAGTTAAACTCTATCTTTTAATTCTAAACTAAGATGCGATCTACTATATTACAGATACACGGCAATTAAGCCCAAACTCTTCGTGCAAGGCCACTTCAAAGATGCTCCACGCGTGTATCCTTCAAGCCCATCTTCACTTACGCCCATCTCCGATTTGGCCAAAACGGTGATAACACATGCCCCCTGGTTTTGGTAATGATAATTTCAAAACCACTCATTTCTTCGAGGGTCATGTCGTGGCAGAGCAGAACCGTCGCAGTATTCTTCATCATGACGCCTTGCCTTCTCAACTTCTCTGCACGATTTGACAGTTTGGCACCACATCCTCGAAAACCTTAAGCATTAAATCTCTGCTATATCCCCTTTTATTTGGCCACTTCTTGCAGTTCCCTTCTTCATCCCCTTCGCACTAGCACTCCAAAAGCCCTCCTCTGCCACCATGTCTTCTTCTTCTTCCTCCTCTTCTTCATCGAGCCTTTCCGTCCAATCCTCCCCCCTCGGGAGCCGACGCCGGAGTGGGACCCGATGGAGGCCCACGCGGCCCTCATTCGCCGCGCCATCGAGGACGGGGACGAGTCTAGCCATGACTTCTCCGTCTGGTCTGAGGACGACAAGTCCTCGACCGACGGGGAGAGCGATCTCCGTTTCCTCGCCGACGGGGAATCGGAGGAGGAGAGCGACGACGATCGCTTTTCCTGGGGGATTTCACCTCCTCCGGAGGTGAAGGAAGAAGAGAGGAGGAGGATGACACCTCCTCCGACGAGCCGCCCCAAGCGCTTCTGCCCTTGGCCGGGCAATCTCAGCGATTTCGACAACGACGATGACGACGGCGGCGAGGCGGGCAGGAGGCCCTCTGGCGGCCGCGGCAGCGGCAGCGCGAGCCCGCCGAGAAAGCGGCAGCGGCGCGGCAGCGATGACGAGGGCAGACGGCCGTAGATAGGATCCTTAGAATAGGATCATTAGTAGTAGATGGGGCAATGTATCCCCCTAGTTCTTCCTTTTGAGAGCAATCAGCTCTTTTTATGTAAGAAATCTCATTATCAATGAAGAAATTCCCCCAATTTGACTTTGCCGATCTCTTTCATATTGATCTAGCCGATTCTCTCTTATCTCGACTTTGCCGATTGTCACCTTGGTCGATGCTCAATGAGCCGATGGCAATGCATCAGTTTTTCACAATAAATTGCAAGACAGGTCAGTCCAGTTATCCCCTCAGATGGTAACTTGCAATCCTTGCTCAAATTCAGATCCCAAATTTCCAATCGAACAGGTCCCACAACCTTGGGACCCTTAGATCTTGGACTCCAAATCCTCCAATCGTGATGTTAGACCTGACGGCAAAAACTCCTGAACTAACGCCTCCAGGAAAGCTTCTAGGGCCGTAGCTGAAACAACTTGACGTTGAAGCTGATACATCTGCATAACAGGTACCATTTGCTCACAACTTTCCTTGTGATGCTTTGTTTCCTTAACAAATTGGCCCAGAGCCTATCAATGGTGATGGCTCCCTCTTCAAACTCCTCCCATCAATTCTGGTGGTTTTCTTCTGCAAGAACTCACCACCTTTCAATACGGTTGTGATGCAAAGACAGCCGATTTCAACACAATCGGCTCCCAAAAGCAAAGAATCTTCAGGGCCAGCTCCTTAGTTAAGGCAAGAATAGTAGTGAAAAAGGTGGCTGCCAAGAAAACTTTGAAGGGCAACAACCCTGTGCCGGCTCAAAAAGGGATACTGAAGATAATATCAGCGAGAACATGCAATCCAGCCGACGAAGCTCCAGCTTGGGCACCTCTGGGGACACCACCACATGAAACTAGCCAGATGTGTCACCATCGGCTTCCAAGAAAAGGTCAGCCCTCAACTCCCATCAAAACAAGATAGGAAAGCTTACGCACAAGGAGTCGATGCACCACGAGGGCTCGGCAGGACCAGCAAATCCCTTCTTTGCCAAGAAGCTTCACATGCAATGGCTCTCTAACTCCTCCTGGCTCAATTCTTGTGCTTTGCTGCTCAGATCGGCTCACCATTCTTGACGAGATCCAGCCCCACGTCCCAATGACGCTGCAGTTGAAGCCCTGGCCAATCGTGACGTTGTCTGTCTTCAAGTCAAGGATACAGAAGTGGGTTACGCCCGTACTGGTGTACTCTGTGCCTTAGACTTTTTCCTTCAATGAGGCCTGATCAAGTGGCAGCTTAAACTCTGTAATTCTAAAGTCGATGTCCGAGCATCGGCGTGCTTAAATTTTTTGTATTTTCGATTTTTTATTAGCCGATCGATCTCATGAATCGGCTTCCCCTGGGTACATACTTCGTGGCCTTGTACCTTCTCTGTGTGTATGCCCCCGAGCCGAATCCTTCAAGTGATTGAAGATATCGGCTTTTCAGCCAATTCAAGCTTGTCTCGCAACTCACCATGCTAAATAGCACATCGGTGAATACGTGTGGTGCGAATAACTTTAGCCGATTGCTGGAATCGGCTTCCCTTGCGATTCTCGATCCGATTATTCTTGATAAATGTTGGCCATGGCTTATCCCAGGACCAATTTCGATCTCTTCTAGTCCATCAGCTGCTGTAAACCCCAACTTTCCATCGCCTGCTAAATCAATGATGAACACAGGCAGAAGGCATGTTGAAACTATTTGTGGCCGGATCGGCCTCCTTTTCCATTGCAATGCTTAACGAGGGTTTACAACTTCTTGGTTCTCTGCTATAACGACGTGGCATGCTTGAAGTGAGATCCTTGTTTCTTACTTTTTGGGGCCGATCGCAGAGATCGGCCTCACCACGTACGTCCATAGACTTGGATCTTGCTACTCTATCAGGCCAGTGGATAAGACCAGCCTCACCCCATTTTTTGTAGCTTCAATGCGCTCACAGCCGTCCAGTTGATTCCGAGAGCGGCTCTTGGTCATTTGTTTCCCAGATGTTCATGGCAGCCAAAGAGATATCGATCGAATCATCGGCATGAACAACCTCCACTTCATCTCCATCCCATTGTATGATACACGATGCATTGTGGATGGAATGCAACAGTTAGCGTGGATCCAATCCCTTCCTAGCAGAACAACATAAGTGCTCTTGCTGTCGACGATGAAGAAGGACGTAGGGATGGTCTTTCGGCCGACAGTTAAGTCCACGTTCAGTACACCCTTGGCTTCTGACGGTTGACCGTTGAAATCGCTTAGCGTGACGTTGGTCTTGATCAGATCTTCAGTGGAACGTCCCAAACGTCGTAACATGGAGTACGGCATTATGTTGACTGCTGCTCCTGTATCAACCAGCATCTTGCTGATAGGCTGCCCATTGATATAACCCTTCAGGTATAGGGCTTTCAGATGCCTGTAGCTCTTCTCTCGTGGCTTTTCAAAGATAACTGGTCGTGGTCCGCAATCAAACTGTGCCACTGATACTTCCTCATCTCTTGGAGCACAAAACTCGACGGGAGAACGAACACCATGTTTGTATCAGCCGATGTCCCTGCATCGGCTTTTGTCTGCTTGGGTCGCCACACTTTCTTTGGTGGGCGAGCCTCCGTCTCCAATGTTTGCTGAATTTTCACGGCCAGATCGGGCCGTGCTTTTCTCAACGTGTACAGGTACTGCGCCTCGGCTTCCTCCAAGTTTCGTAGCCGTTGCACTCTGCGCTTTTGGGAGTGGCTGAGTCCATCAGGACACCACCTTGGTCGGTGATATCTATCTTCTTCCTCTGACTCCTCGAAGTCTTCATCTTGGGATGAATCAGCTCGTTTGTTCGAGGTGGGAGAGGTCCCAGCAGAACCGAAACTTCATTCGTTCCCTTCCTCTTCTTTTGGGCAGTTCTCGATTGTAGGCAATCGGCTCATTCCTGAGTCCCAACAGTGTTTGAATAAAGGACAATTCCAATGCATGTCCATGTCCTCTTGCTCTCTTGACCTCCCTCTGGCGTGACGCTCATACCCTTCGTATCGACGGTATTTGTTGTCTGCATCAGATCGACGATATCTATCATCATCTACGTCGTGGCGGCGACGTCGGTCGTACTGCTGTTCGTATTTGTTAAGGAGGTGCGCGGAAAGTGGTCGTTGATACCGCACGCTTATCACCTCTTCCTCAGTCAAATACCGTCTGTCATCATGCTGGGGCCGGTCGCGTGGATCGGCCTCCTCTTTATCTTTGCCACGGGAGCGACTGCTCTCGGGCTTATCCTTACCATGGCGATCTGCGAGCCCTGCCATGTTGATATCAAAAGAAAACGGCTCGCGTCTTATGCAATGGCTGAGATCCACCATGTTGACGTCTGGAAACGGCTGCGTGTCAACTCTCATGGCAAACTGACCGAAGAGTAATCGACCTTGTTCTATCGCCATATCTGTCCGCGCAAGACTTTGCGTCGTTGGTGGCATGGGTGAATGTGTGATGCCATTTGCAGTATGGCCTGCCGTTCATCTCTTGTAGCGTGGGGATTTTGTGGCCTTCGGGTAACTTCAGCTGTTTCTTTCAGCACAAATCAAAAATTTGCTCCGTTTTGCTCAAATCAAAGTCAAACCCTTTTGCTGGTTGTTTCACCCACTTGCGGACACGGGCTTTGCCCCCCGAGTCCATTCAGCTACAGCGACTTCCTGATCTCCTACAGAATCATCATCTTCTTCCATCTCGATCAGGGCGACGCGCTTGAACTTGTCCTAGTACAATTCCGGGTGGCGCTGTTCATACGATGTCAATTTCTGAACCATATGCGCCAATGAATTGTAGTCAGCTTGGAAGGTCACATCTTTGAGCGGCGCTGATAATCCTGCTATCGCCAGCTCGACTGCTTCCTTCTCAGATAGGTGAACCGAATAACATCGGTTCCTGACGGTCATGAACCTCTGGATGTACTCCGATACCATCTCTCCTCGTCTCTGCCGAACCTGGGTCAGGTCGGCAATGCCAGCTTCAGTAGCTTCTGAATGGTATTGTACATGGAATTGTTCCTCCAGCTGCTTCCACGTCCGAACCGAATCGGGTGGCAACGAGGTGTACCACCCAAAGGCTGGACCCGTGAGAGACGTGAGAAGAACCTCACACGTAGCTCGTCTGTTGAGACCATGCCCAACGTGCCAAATATCGGCTCACGTGCTCGATTGAGCTGGTTCCTTCGATCCACTGAATTTTGTGAAGTCGGGGAGCCGATACTTAGGCGGTAGTGGGATTAGGTCGTAGTCGTTGGGATACGGCTTGGAATAGCCGATCATTCTCTTCTTGGATGCCGACTGATCTCTCATGATTGCGGTGATCTCATACACCGTAGGAGCTGAAGTTGAAGTTAGGGTGCATGACTTGTACCGGTGGTATATTTAGCTAGCCACGCTTTGTTTCTCGGCATCTGCTCCGGCCTTCTGCTCCGCAACTACTCCTGTTCAGCGATCCCTCCTGGTGGCGATCCTTCCTGCTGTAACTGGTCATCCAGTTGTTGCGATGCACACGTATGTGCACACGTATCCATGTGGAATCTCCTTGGGGCTCATACAGAATGGTAATCGCCAGGATCACCTTCAACCTTGTAGACAACGTACGCCGGTGAACCTTGTTGCCGTGGAGCTGCCGTGTGTATGGCAGCCTGGTATAGAGCGGTATCTCTCCTTGGTGAGTTCCTAGAGCAGGTCCTGACGGAGAGTACTTGTGCTTCATGACTTCTTGCACCACATTGAGCGCGACACGCTCCAGAGTGGCTCTCAGAATGCCGATGAAGAGAGTGAGCAACGGCATAGTTGACTTCCTGTCGCAGGGCTCTGGTACGTTCGTCCGAAGGGAGAGATAGATCTAGTCCCTCTAGCGCGCCTTCGGGTTGGAACCCTTTGAACTTGATCCCGTGCGAACGGGTTTTCTCAAAAGCGCCGATGAGATCGGCTTCCAAGATGGCCTTAGATCATCGTATTTCTTCTTATGCTCAGGAGGCAGATCTTCGTACTTGACCGGTTCTTCCGCCATCTCAGATGCAGATGTTGACATGGTTGTTGCGGAAGATTGTCCCGATGTCCCACCGGCGTGCGAGAATGTGTTGCCTGCCAAAACCCACCGGGAGCAGTGGTTAAGCAACACGAAGAGCCGGGAGGCTTCCAAGGCTGCGTGGGCCTGGTCCTCGACGTCGTCCGCAAATGCTCGGCACACGTCCTAGCGGTTGCAAGGGCGTGCCACGACCTATACCGGTCGAAGGTGTTGGATTGCTTCGATTAGTTTCCTGCATGGCAGACACGTAAACATTAAATACGAGCCCGATCGGCTCTCGGGTTGCCCTGGATCGGCTCACAAAGCCGATCGCCCCATGGTTTACGTATGGTTAACGCTGACATGGGGCTCCTGCTTGATCATATAAGCTAAACCAATCTACGATAGTTTAGGGTTTTCACCGTATGATCGGAACATCCTACGCGTAGTTGAGCCTAATAGACACGAAAGATAATGGAAAACTAACCCTAAAAGAGGCCTAAAAACCAACATTAAGTTAATTCCCGGAACATCCCTCTTAGGACTAACAAACCATACCTAACGCACTACCGGATCATTCAACCCGTTTGCAAGGCCTAACCATACGGATATTAAACCAATCCTTGAAGAATCAAGGAGCAACTATAACGGATCGGATCTACTAAACAACGAACAAGCAAGATGCTGCCCTTACACTGGATAGGTGTAAGGGCAGCAGATATCGAGGACGGCACAGCTAAGCAGATATGCGTAAGAAAAGCATCTATGCAAGCCCCAAAACATCTACGATAAGTAGTGCTACTCGCCATCAACAACGCTTCAGCACGAGCAGCACAAGGTAAACGAATAAACGTGTGCTGCCTAGATCGCAAGATGCGATCTAGGCAGCATGATGCTTACCCGGAGAAACCCTCGAAAGAAGGGGTGGCGATGCGCCTGATTTGTGTTTGTTGTGAACGTGATTGTCCTCCTTTTCCGATAACCCTAGATACATATTTATAGTCCAAGGGACTTTCTAATTCGAGCGTGCACTTAACCGTGCACGAGATAAACTCTATCTTTTAATTCTAAACTAAGATGCGATCTACTATATTACAGATACACAAGCAATTAAGCCCAAACTCTTTGTGCAAGGCCGCTTCAAAGATGCTCCACGCGTGTATCCTTCAAGCCCATCTTCACTTACGGCCCATCTCCTGATTTGGCCAAAATCTGGTGATAACACGATGTCACCATCAAGAACAAATATCCCTTGCCAAAGATAGAAGACTTGTTTGACCAGTTGACCGGTGCCACTGTGTTCTCTAAGATTGATCTTAGGACAGGTTACCATCAGCTGAAGATCCGTGCAACGGATATTCCCAAGACGGCTTTCACCACCAGATATGGGTTGTATGAGTACAACGTCATGTCATTTGGCCTGACTAATGCTCCCGCTTACTTCATGAATCTCATGAATAAGATCTTCATGATCTTCCTGGACAAGTTTGTCGTTGTTTTCATCGATGACATCCTAATCTACTCCAAGTCCAAGGAGGAACATGAGCAACACCTAGAGATCGTACTAGAAACCCTTAGACAACACAAGTTGTACGCCAAGTTCAGCAAGTGCGAGTTTTGGTTGAGAGAAGTAGGATTCCTGGGACACATCTTGTCAGCAGGAGGAATTGCTGTTGATCCCACAAAGATTAAGACAGTTGCAGAATGGAAAACCCCGACCACTCAGACTGAAGTCCGTGCTTTTCTCGGATTAGGCAGATACTACCGCAGATTTGTTGAAGGATTCTCAAGCATAGCAAGACCCATGACTCAACTGCTGAAGAAGGACAAGAAGTTTGAATGGACCAACAAATGTGAAGAGAGCTTCCAGAAGCTTAAGACCAAGTTGACCACAGCCCCAATACTGATCATGTCGGACATCACCAAGCCATTTGATGTGTACTGTGACGCCTCCAAGATTGGTCTTGGATGTGTGTTGATGCAAGAAGGCAAGATGATCTCATATCTGTCCAGGCAACTGAAGCCCCATGAGCAGAACTATCCGACTCATGACTTAGAACTTGCGGCAGTAGTATTAGCTTTGAAAGTTTGGCGTCATTACCTCATGGGTAATCGATGCGAGATTTATTCGGATCACAAGAGTTTGAAGTATATCTTCACTCAGAAGGAGTTGAATATGAGGCAAAGAAGATGGTTAGAGTTAATCAAGGATTACGATATGGAAATCCACTATCACCCCGGCAAGGCCAATGTGGTAGCCGATGCTTTGAGTAGACTGCCGTGTCGGTTGAACTCCATGATCGCAGAAGAGCAACCTAGCCTGCACCAAGAGTTTGAACAGTTTAGAATGGAGCTGGTTAGTGAAGGATTTCTCGCCAGCATTGAACTCCAACCTACCTTGATTAGTCAGATCAAAGAAGCCCAGAAGGGAAATGCTAGTATTGACGGAATCAAGAAGCAAATGGCTGCGGGAAAGGCACCCGGGTTCACCGTAGATGAAGAAGGGATACTTTGGTACCACGGACGCTTGTGCGTGCCGTCGATTCATAGTTGAAACAAGTTATCCTGAAGGAAGCACATGACACCCTTTATTCCATTCACCCCGGAGGTACCAAGATGTACCATGACTTAAAGGAACAGTTTTGGTGGCATGGAATGAAGCGAGAAATCGGAAGCTACATCGCCAAGTGTGACATATGTCAGAGAGTCAAGGCTGAGCATCAACGACCCGCTACAGCCCCTGCAGATTCCCGAATGGAAGTGGGATTCAGTAGGAATGGACTTCATCACCGGATTGCCCAAGTCTAGTAAAGGAAATGATTCTATCTGGGTAGTGGTTGATAGATTGACCAAAGTCGCCCATTTCATCCCTGTCAAGACCACCTACCAAGGACCAAAGCTAGCTGAGTTGTATATCTCACAGATAGTCAGCCTGCACGGAACCCCAAAGTCAATCGTGTCAGATAGAGGATCCCAATTCACCTCAAGGTTCTGGCAGAAAGTACATGAAGGATTAGGCACCCGGCTGAATTTCAGCACCGCCTACCACCCGCAGACAGATGGACAGACTGAACGAGTCAATCAGATACTGGAGGATATGCTAAGAGCATGTGTGCTAGAGTATGGATCCAAATGGGAAGACTGTCTGCCCTACGCAGAATTTTCGTACAACAACAGTTACCAAGCTAGTTTGCAAATGGCCCCTTTGAAGCATTGTACGAAAGGAAGTGTCGTACCCCTCTGAATTGGTCAAGTTGGAGAGAGCCAAGTGTTTGGACCGATATTCTTCGACTGAAGAGAAGGTACACAAGATCCGAGAGTACCTCAAGACAGCCCAGTCAAGACAGAAGAGCTACGCTGACAAAAGACGCCGAGAGATGACCTTCGAGATCGGAGATTTCGTGTATCTCAGGGTGCCCCCGCTTAAAGGAATGCAGAGATTCCAGCTTAGAGGAAAGCTTGCACCCCGCTATATTGGACCCTTCAAAGTCCTGAGTCGCCGAGGAGAAGTGTCTTATCAACTGGAATCACCGGAAGAAATGGCAGCTGTGCACAATGTGTTTCACATCTCTCTACTTCGCAAATGCTTGGAAGTACCGGAGAAGACCGAAGTTTTCAAAAACATCGATCACAGATCTGTGGACATCAACTCAGACTTGACCTATCGCGAAGTGTCGATTCACATTCTAGAAGAAGCCTTCAGAACCACTCGCACCAGGAGTATCAAATTTCTGAAGATCCAATGGAGTAATCACACCGAAGAAGAAGCCACTTGGGAGAGAGAAGATTTCATGAAGACTGAGTACCCAAATCTCTTTAGTACCTAGTTTTCTTTAAGATCTCGGGACGAGATCTTTTGTAAGGGGGAGGGGTTTGTAACATCCCAAGTTTTCAAATTCAATAAAGATAAGAATCCATCTTCCCAAATTTTGGAGTTAACAAAAACTTTTCTTCACATATAGTGCTATGCATAATTGATCATGCCTTCTTTTATGCATTTGCCATGATGAGTGTTTGATTGTTGTTCTATTATGCTTAAACCCTAAACCAAGATCACCAAACCCTAAATTGAGAGAAAGAAAAGAAATAGAAGAGAATTCAATTTTCCCTCTCATACACTTTTAGCCACTTTTGCAAATCATCAAACAAGGCCTCAATTGCTTGTGCCATTGTTTGTAAAACACATATATATCAATAACACACACTTGTGAATCAAAGGAACCAGATTCAAAGCAAAGGAAAATTCAAATTCAATATACATATGATAATGGTCATATGACCACTTTATAATATCTTCCCCACTTTGCACCTCTGGTTTTGACTTTTCTTAAACCAAACTTGGTCAACACTTGCCACCTCATCCAAGACCATGTCAAAGTGAACAACTTTTCTGTTGACCACCAATGCTGACTTTGACCAGGTTGACCAGAACAGAGTTGACAAG
This sequence comes from Lolium multiflorum, assembly GCA_030979885.1. Taxonomy (NCBI): domain Eukaryota; kingdom Viridiplantae; phylum Streptophyta; class Magnoliopsida; order Poales; family Poaceae; genus Lolium; species Lolium multiflorum. The sequence continues at coordinate 142,319,376 of CM061752.1, forward strand.
ATGTGACATTGAAACAAAGAGAAGATGATCCCCATTTTGAAATTTTGCAAACTTTCATCAAATTGACCACCAACACCACCATTCTGTCTCTTTAATTATATGATTAAGGTCCACCAAAAAGAATTCCAAAATTCTAAGAAAATGTTCATGCGGCCATTTTGTCGAGCAGTTGGCAGGCAACATTTCAGTTTAGTCATACCTCTCTTTACCCAGCAGTTTTTAGCCTAAACTACTTTTGATTTCTGTTGATCATTGCTCCCCTATCACTCCTACACCAAGCCCAGTACTTGCCAGGGTTGATTAAAGTGAGGAGATGCCAAAACTTTGGCCATGCCGTGCCATGACACACACACAAGTACTGACCCTCTCTGGCCCTCCCCTTGCTCGATGATCATGTCCTGGAGATGCCCACGCGTTTGCTGATCATGACCATGCCCAGCTGGAGCTCGCGCGAGGCCAGCATTGGCCGAGCCAGGCCGTGCCCAGCACGCCCAGTACCATGCCATGGCATGCCAGGCACGCGGTGAGCGTGCACTGGGCGCGCCAGAGCGCCACGCGACCCATCACCCTCGTCCTCCCCCTGCATTCCTATGACTGCAACGAGCACCACCACCCTCACCTCTACCGCGTAGACACGCTCGATAGCCTGCGGCCGCCCTGTCGCCGTCGTCCACGTCGGAGAAGTACCGCGGGTACCGCATCACTCGATACACGCTCCTGACTGATCCCGTCCACCTTTCTCCGCGCCAGAGGCATGCGCAGCATCGCCATGCCGTCGCCACTTGATCGCCGTCCTTCGCTTGCCCTTTCGAACACCGGAGACGCCACGCCGTCGACGCTCCCTCACAGCACCCACGGCACCATCTGGGCCCTATAAATAGAGCACACTCCGCCCCCAATCCTTCACACCACCTCACTCCCCTCCCTTCACCGCTCCTCCTCGCACCACTAGCTCGTCCAATCATCGCCGGAGTCGCCGCAATTGCAAGATCATCGCCGCCAGTACCCGGAGCTTGCCGCCGATGATTGACGCCTCCCCAAACCTCGCCACTGCTACCAGGAGCTTCAGCACCCTCGCCAACATCGCCGCGCACCTAGCAGAGACCCGCGGAAATGCCGGTAAGCCCTCCGACCCCCTAGGCTCGCCGCCAGACCATCGGCTTCTCGCCGCAGAAGAAGGTGATCGTGAGCCGCACGATCTCGTTCTGATCCAACGTCTCACGCGCCTCGTACCGCTTCGGCATTTAAAACCTCACTGACAGGTGGAGCCCACCATGTCAGGCGGCCCGCGTGTGCGAGTCACACTGCTGGGCCGGCCCATCTTACTTTCACATGTTTAGCCCGTTTCGTCTTCCCGCCAAGCCCATGAATTCAAAAATTGAATTTCTGTTTAATTCAAATTCCTTGCTGCTGCTTATTTCAAATATAAATAAAATAATATCCACTAAACCAAATTTGACAAGTTTTATATATTTGGAAAGCCCATGAAATTATCTAAACAATGCCACTGGCCTCATTTCCAAATTTGTAATTAAATTTAAATGACAAAAATAACAAGGCAGGGCCTTTTCTAACTTCAAATAATTATTAAAAATGATTTACAAATGATTTTGAGTTGATTCCAACTCTCATAAATCACTTTTGACATGCTCTAATTGACTATGCAAAAATATGGTATAGTTGTCTTGCATGATCATGAACTAGGATTAAATAATGGCTATGGAACCATTTCAAATCCATGAAACACATACACCTAACTTATTTAAATAGTATGAGAGCTTTTCTCTCATTTAAATCTTGATCCTAAGTAATTCAATAAGAGGTAATGACCTTGGTCTAATTAACCTCCTATTTTATTACTTAAAGATATTAAATCATTACCATGCTAGAACTAACATGCATGAGGTGTAGCACCTCATTTAATTTGACTCTCAAATAATAGATATGAAGTGTTGACCTTGGTCAACTAATATTCATACCTTATTATTATTTGAAGAGATTAAATCTTAATAAGATTCAATGAGAGGAAATTATTTCCTCCAAAACATTAAAGAGCTATACTAATAAATAATTATAATGAGAGGAAATTATTTTTGTTTAACATAAACAAAGTAAACCACCATGCTAATAAGATGTGATGCTAGCATAGGCTTGTGTGCATCTTTGGTGTGTTAGCTTAGCATTTAAGTTTGTGTGGTGATTGTATACCTCGTATTCGTGTATAGACGCTAGTAACGAGGAGTATCAAGAGGAGGAAGGCTACTCTCAAGAGGAGGAGGAAAACTTTGATTCATATCCCAACCAAGGCAAGCTAACACTCTTGCAAGCCACCCTAATGCAAGGCTCTTCATGAGCAAGGCACCCTGACATTCTACTATTGTTTAAATAATCCTATCCTATGTTTTACCTTGCAATTTATTTGCTTTATATTTCAAAGCTTACTTTTTGATTCATGATTCACTTGGTCTAGAATAGCACCAGAGTATCAAAGTTAGTCTAAGCAAATAAAGCTAGATAGCACCCCCTCATGACTAGTTGCTAGTGCTAAATAAATAAAAGTGACTACTCTAGATGGGAACAATGTGAAATGAAATGACTTTGAAAGATTTTGACGGTGAATGTAACTTGAATGACTTGGTGAAACCTTGTGAAAACTGATGATTGGGTTTGGATGCGATACCCTTCCAATTATACAAGTACCCCCACAATACCTGATTATGGGTAGGGTGTAACTAGAAACTTATGTAGTTTAGTATGGGTTCCCTCTAAACAAGCATCATAGGGGTTATGCCGAGGCTGCCTCCGTTACAGGTGATATGATGTGAATATGAGGTGAATGTACGACCCAAGCCTGTGCAGTTCCCGGGTTGACAGTTGGTTTTCATCGGGAGGCCAAGCTCATGGGGAGAGGTGCCTATACTAGGTTATTTAAGTGAAAGGTTATGGTTGATGATCTGCGTACTGAGTTACGATGATTCGTATTCCCGACGGATGTAATCAAAAGTTGTGGCACAAGAGTACAACCTCTGCAGAGTGTTAAAACTATTCGAATAGCCGTGTCCACGGTTAAGGACAATTGGAAAGGCCATACTGTTCCGTTGTCAGAGCTCGTCTTAAAAAGGAAGGATGAATTGATGGTGACTTGAGTTTTGAAAAACACAACTATGTTGTGGGAATGACACTAATGTTCCCACTTGAGTTAGTCTAGAGATTCAAGCATCTTTACTAAATGTTTGCGAACTAAACCTGGCTTTATGCAAATAACCCTAGAGCTTAGCAAACCATTAAAGTGGATAATTACTTACTTTAGTATTAGTTTGCGGGTACTTAAAGTACTCATGGCTGTGTCCCTGGCTATTCCAATGCCAGACTATGAAGAGGAGCAACACTACGAGGATGACGGTCAGCAGGACGTCTACCAGAACTAGGATGCTTCTAACGTCAAGCGTTGGCCTGTGGATAGATAGTTCCACCTACTAAGACGCTTCCGCTACTTGTTGTGTTCGTTGGTCATTAGATCAACTATTTGTGTAATATTGGATCATGTGATCCATGGATGTAAGACTCTATGTGTTGTAATAAATGATGACTCTATGATATTCAACTATTATGTCTCGCAACAACATTATTCCTGGGATTGCGATGTACGACATAATAGGCATTGGACTTAAAAATCCGGGTGTTGACATCAAGGGACTGCCCTCAAACTAAGTCTAGTGTGCAAGTAATCACACATGCACGACTAAGTTTGAGGGCAGCACCTTGCCTTCCAGTATACCATTGTTCAATTATTAGCCAATGCACTAGACAAACAAAATGAGGCCTCATAAATTGGATCACACGGCAGGCAAAGGGACTGTCCGCAAACTAAGTCTAATGTGCAAGAAATATGGCACACATGACTAAGTTTGAGGGCATCACCCTGCCTTCCGTTGTGCCATAGTTAAATCATTGGCCATTGCACAACTGAAGAAGTACAAACATGGAAAATAAGGTAGCATAAGCTTCATGCAATGAGCACATATGGACGAGATGTTTGATCAAAACCAATGGCATGGTGATGTTCAGTCATGCCATAGGTTCTGATCAATCATCGATCTCCTCACACTATGATTCTCGGTTACAATCATCGGCCTAGTTCAATCAGAAACAACATAATCTACAACAAACTAGCGCGACTCATTCCGCACAGCAATCTGAACATGCTAAACCCCAGCACAAAAAACCCTTCCCCTCTTTGCATAGTAAATCTGGCAGTTTCAGGAATCCACAGTCCAATCTAGGAAGGATCTACCGCAATCCGATATTAGAGTAACAGATCTAAGCAAATCGAGACCATGAACAACAAGAAGTGGACAAGAACAACAAGCAATGGGGACGAACACCTTGCAAACATCAATCTGAACCCTGTCCTAATGGAAACCCTAACAAATCTAATGTGCATGTCGTCGCAAATGCCCGAGAATGGCATGTTCTGGCAGAACGAGTACAAAAGTGAGAAGGAGAGATCGTTACCGCCATTGTTCCGGCCGAGGATGAGCTCGAGGTCGCGGGCGAACTTGAGATGCCGATGAAGACTGCAGAGCAGGTTGCGGCCGATGTCCCGGTGCTGCTCGCCGACGTCTCCTCCTCCGGTACCATGCTCCTCCGTGCAGCGGTGCGGCAGATTGGTCGGCGGGAGTGGAACCGTCGGGTGATGTAACAGTTTGGGGGAGGTCGCGAGTGAGAGGAAAGAGAGGGAGCGGTGAGCCTAATTATGACGCGTGTTCCCGAAGGGACGCAACGTTTCCGCCTCCCTTCTCCACGCGTGCAGCCTTCTGGCCGCAACGGGCCTGGACCCGGAAAACTGCCATTCCGGGCGTTCCTCGAGGGCCTGTCCCGGGGGTGCTTTAAAACTCGGTTCCTGCAAGAACGTGGCAGCCTGCAGGCATCCAAACGGCCCATTTCATGACCCATCCCATGCAAAAAAGTCATATGTAGGCTATCAAATGCGCCCTTTCTGTCCGAGATCTACACATGTTTTTTCTTCAATCTATACTATTATATTGGAGTTGGTAGTAGGTCGTACAACACGTTTGGTGAAGGAGATTCAGAGCCTCTGAACCGCTTGATCTAAATCCGATGGCACCATAAATCATCCTGATACTTGACTTACGTAATTACCCTTTGCTGCCACCGATAAGTGGAAAACGACGGCTCGCTCAAAATTAACAACCCCGACCTCCTCAGCCCTCATAGGAACCCTAGCACAGGGTCCCGCCGCCCCTAGCATGAGTCACCTATCTGGGGATCTTCCTAGGCACCGTCTCCTCCTACATCGCGCGCATGCCGGAGGAGATCCCACATCTCCCCACGCGATGCCCGTCCTGCTCATCGTTCATACGCCTACGAGATACTACTGTTGTTCCAGCTAGAGAAGAGGAGGATTTGATTGAAACGATGGTTGCGCCTCCTCTGCCCCCGGCTATGGGCCATGTCTCTACCTGCCATGATGGCGCGGAAGGTGGCGCCGCTGAAGGCCGGCGGCAGGAGGGTGGTGCCGGTAATGGTGGCCGACGAGGTTGTCCAGGTCCAGGAGATGCATGTCCTCATTGTGGACGACCATGCTGTCATCGCCAAGATCCTTCGCAGCTCCAAGTATAGAGGTAAATTACTTTGCCGTCACGTTGTTTCCTCGATGGAATTTTTCGTGAAATTGGTCGGCGATTGGTTCGTCGGTGCGGGTTGCTGGTGTGTGTTGTTAATTTGTGCAGTTACAACCCTGGAGTCGGCGACGAGGGCGCTGAACTTCTCTGCTTGGGTCTCATCACCAATGCCACGCTAAGCTCCATTTGGTCCATGGAGCCTGAACCGATGCAGTTGTGGCCTCAGGCAATGTCCTCCGTAATGTGGCAGGAGTTCTCATGCGGCGAAGCGTTACGAGCACACCGTCGTCATCATGAGGAAGCTGCAAAATTGCAGAGGCGTCAAGTGTCTGTCCGTCCATGGGGAGGCAGCCGAGCATAGTCATGGGGATGCTCCTCTGCCTCTCGATCTTCCTCCTTGGTGATTCTCGGGTAATACCTTCGATCTAGATTACGGATTGTAGTATGATAAGCTTTTTCCCTAGAATATCTAGGTTTAATCGAACCTTGGGAAGCACTCCTAAATGATGTGAAGGAAACGTCTACAAGACTTACTAGTGTAATTTATCTTTAGTTTACCGGGTCTATCTAGTTTACTTTTAAGGGGTTTGTGTTCATTGATGGAAATATGCCAGGGTTAAGGTTTCACCTGCAGCCATGCATACATATATAAATGAAGCTCATATGTGCAACAAATAAAATAGAGATAAGATATTTGTGAGTAGCACATCCGTAAATACTCTTGCCCCTAAAGCCAGAGATGACAAGAGCCTAATGGTCCAACCATTGTCCTTACAACCGCAAGCAACAACAGTTTTTAAGTAAATACAGACCAAAGCCTTAAGCCTTAAACAACATTTATGATCTGAATGAACCACTAAACATGTACCGTTAGTTTCCCCTTTTTGTCAGCGAGGTTTCGCGGTAGCACGCCGTTCTCCATTCATCCCACCTCTTCCCTTGATCGACTCGAATGATATGAATCATCAAGACGAGGGAAAGAGACAAGGATACAAGATTGCAAAACTCCTATTGAATCCTTACATATATCATAAGATTAGATGCACATGAACTCTGCGAGGATTCATCCCAACCCGCAGCCCATGAGGACTACTCACACATAATATCAAGATCAAATACAAAGATAGAAATCATTGTGCAAAATACTTAGATTGAAATCACATTATTCTTTCAATGGTCGCCAATTCTCAAGGAGATCTATATTAAAATGGTGATGGCTATGGCTATGGAGGAGATGGGAGATGGAATGGATGAACTATGGTGATGGATCTGGTTCGGTGATTGGCGACAAATGGATCTCTTGGAGCGTTTGTGCCCTCTACCCTTTTGTTTGTGAACTTTGCTATGAAGTAGGTCATTTCAATTTTCAATGCTCAGGCCATGATAATAGCCTTTCGAATCCAATGAGTACTGCAAGTTTGTATTGTGATGACATGATCACTCCTAATCAGCATGATGAACTTACATTATTTTTTGGGGTGTGAAGAGTTATCAAGAAAAACTTCTTTGGTAGATATGAGTGCTCTTGATATGAATAGCGTCCTACATGGATGTCATCTTTATTGTGTTGATAATTGCCATGCAAATACTTACATACAAAATATTTTAAAAGATGAAACTTTACCAAAATATGATAGGACTAATATGTGTTTTGCTCTTATTAATGAAAAGGAGGAATCCTCGAAAGTTTCTTCTATTGTTTCTGACAATAAACCAGGGTATGTGGAGAAGCTCCCTTTCAAGCCTCTCCCTCATAAAGAGAAGAAGAAGAAGAAGAAGCACTACTTTTGATATTGAAAATCTCTTTGGTACCAATTCTGAAAATGATGATGTTAATAATTGTTGTACTATTAGTACTATCCATGTTCCTTCCAATGATGATATGTTTACAAATGAACACACTTTGGAAGATAACTATTTTATTGCTTATGATGATACTATACCTCCAATATATGATGATTACAATGATGAATATGATATTTTTAGTCCACCTACTATTGAGGAGAACATTAATTATGATTACAATATGCCTCCTATATATATTTTATGATTATGGTGATGATAATAATAATGATAGCTATTTTGTTGATTTGCTCCCACTACAATTAATAAGAATGACTATGCTTATGTGGCGTGTAATAATTATTTTATGCATGCGGCTCATGATAAGAATGTTTTATGTGATAGTTATATTGTTCATTTTATTCATGATGCTACTAGAAGTTATTATGAGAGGGGGAAACATGGTTTTATGTATCTCAACAATATTAAGTTTCACCTCTCTATGTTGAAAATTTTGAAGTTGCACTTGTTTTGCTTTCCTATGCTTGTTGCTTTGTGCTTCCATGACTTTTTTTTACAAGCTTATTTTTCATAGGAAGTGAATTAGACTTAAATTTGTCTTATGCTCTCTTTTACTTCAATGCATATTTATTATGTGAGCATCTTCTTAAACTACTGCGCCTAGCTGAAATGCGTTAAAGAAAAGCACTCTTGGGAGATAACTCATGTTTTATTTCTGTAATTTTTCTTTTTTTGAGTCTTGGAAGTTATTACCTCTGTAATAACCTCTCCTTATCATTTTTTATTTTGTTTTGTGCCAATAATAGCCTCTAATAGGAAGAAAGTAAGATTTGGGGAAGTTGCTGTCATGAAACATATTTTGTGCTATTACCATAAAAAATCGTATTCCCAGCCAGAAAGTCTTTTTAAGCTTCCAATTTTTGAGCATATGCCCTAGGTTATTACCTAAATTTCGTTAGTTTAGCACTTTTTGATCTGAGCAACAAAAGATTTTCTAAAAAATCGACCTTTACCTGCTGTTCTGTTTTGACAGATTTCTGTCACTATTTGTATTTGCCTCTTAATCTCTTTCTTTTTTAGTTCTTTTGAGAGAAAGAGATTTTTGAAGAAGTTTCTACAGTAGATAATGTTTTAATGGATGTTTGATATATGTTAGAACTGGACCAAGTGGATTTGTTATTTTGATTGCACTAATGCTGCTAATAAGAACTATGTGAAGTTTTGTATGAAGGAAGTTTTCAAGTGTAGGGAGAGAAGAATGATGTAATGAGATGAAGTATGGACAAAATCTCAAGCTTGGGGATTCCCATGTCACCCCAAAAAATATCCAAGAGGTACAAGCGTCAAAGCTTGGGGATGCCGAAGGCATCGCCACTTCATCAACAAAGCATCAGGTCATCTTTCTAGACGCTATATTTTTTTATTGCTTCATATGTTATGTGTTGTTCTTGGAGCATATTTATTTTTGTTCTTAGTTTTATTTTCTTTTATTTGATGTAGCATATGGTCGGATCCTAGCATTCTTGTGTGGGAGAGAGATACACTCTGTTTTCGTTGCATTGAACACTCTAGTTTTCACTCTTATTGTTCTGCGAGTGTTCTCTTTTGGTAGTACTGCATTTAGCTCTGGTTTTTCCACTCATATTTTATTCAGAGATTGTTAGTTTTATTTAGTTATGTATGATTATCTCTCTGGTCTTTATTGATTTTATCTATGAGAGTTGTTTCAAATAAGTTGATTGGTGTTGGAGACGAGTAAAATATTTCATGCTTATAGTGATGTAAAAGGAAGCTTGTTTAGACTGTGGCATAGACTTTGGCATGTCATGTTGGATGTTATTATTATCATATGCTTAGTAGTTATTGTTGTAGCGTGAATTGTCTCAAATAGCCGAGAGTGCTTAATGTGCCATTGAAAGAATCATGTTTTGTTTCCATCATAAAAAGCATAATATTGTGGTATTCTCCTTTGATGCTTTATTGGGTTGACTTGGCACATGTTTACATCATGTTATGACTACAAACCAGTCACCTAAAGTTTCTATGATCATTTAGTTTTTGACTTGTAATATCAATTTATGCTTTGATTAATAATGTTTTGTCGCTATGCGTGATTATGGCCATTATTGCTCTCTTAGTTGGTCACTCCTAGTCTTTTGCTTGCCTTCGCCTGTACTGAGTATGAGCTCTACTCGTGCATCCAACCACCAAAAACCAAAATGTCAATTGTGTCCACCATATATACCTATATGTGGTATTTCACCGCCACTCCAAAGTGAATTGCTTGTGTGCTACCTGTAAACCTTCAAACATTACTACTTGTTTTGTGTTTTATTTTAGCTCATGAGAAAGTATTGAATGGTTTATTGTCTTTTCATGACTTTATTTCGTGAATAGCATGAATAATGTGTTGGTCCTTAATATTGCAAAAGAGAAAGACAGCTGGGTGCCCAACCCAAACAAAATATAAAATAAACAAATAAAGCTCCGCATATTATGTACTTGAGAGATCCTAAATAATGGTGTGCAATGGAGAACTTCATGGGAGCCGCTCTTGAGGTCACTATATGAAAGGATGATAGATCATTTGATGCCATTCGTTGACATAGACATGCATACCTCTCAAAATATATTTTCAACACCTCTATTGCATTTAAAATAAAAATCTCTAGCAAATGAGTAATCTTGCTTCCCTCTGCGCATGGTATTTCTTTTACTTTTATGTTGAGTCTTCATGTTCTTACTTTATGCACCAATTAAGAGAGCATAGTTGTCATTCTGAGTATAATGTGCATAGTTCCAAAATTTATTATTGATTGATTCATGATTATGTTATTGCTTGTTCTCAAATTACGTGTATATAGTCACCCTTTGAGCTTTAAAGGTGTCCTACCATTTATGTTTTGCTACCTCATAAAGGACAAGTTGAGTACCACTTTTCTATGTTTTCTATATGCTCATAAACAAACAGTTGCTTTTAGCGCACAATTATTCATGATCTTTTGTTTAAGTTACTTCTCATGTTGTAACATAGTTGCTAAGTTCTATTGTTAGAACTATATCTATCATGCCTATGTTTAGAGTACTTTGATCCCAGCTCACAATGCTTTTACATAACTTTATCAAGATGTTGGCTTCATATCACCTCAAAAATTATTTTTGTTATCACTTACCTACTCGAGGACGAGCATGAGTTAAGCTTGGGGATGCTGATACGTCAAAACGTATCTATAATTTTTTATGCTCCATGCTTGTTTTACACAAATGTCTATATGTTTTGTTTACACTCCGTGGCACTTTTATGCATTTTCCGGAACTAACCTATTGACAACATGCCACAATGCCAGTTCCATGTTTTCTGCTATTTTGTATTTCAGAAAAGTTGTACATGAAATATTCTCGGAATTGGACGAAACTAAAGCTGAAGTTCCTATTTTACTGTAACAAAGATGGAGTCCGGAGGAGAGACGAAGAAGTGCCACGAGGCGGCCATACCTGACCTGGGTGCGGCCCAGGCCCTGGCCGCACCTAGGGGTGGTGTGGGCCCCTCGGGCACCCACTACGGTGACCCAGCATACCGCATGTTGTAGTATACAAGTCGTTGATATGATCTTCATGAAGGGACTTCTTCACAAATATCACATCCCTCAGAGTGGTACAACAGAAACATTGCAGGTCATAACACTCGATATGATATTACAATCATGGTCTTAACAAATTGGTATTCTCACAGGTCCGATGAGAACACCCTAAGATAACTTAAGTACTATTACAATACAACATAAAGATAATAGAGAGCTCAGCAACTTATTTAAGTATGCCACTACGTTGCTCGGCTCTAAGATAGCTAAGGTAAACTACTACTCCTCAGCTTTTGCGTTGTTAGATCCATAGACTATCCCATAGTCTACTCCTTCAACTCCTCCGGACAGATCAGGTTCCTCGTAGACCAGCTCGTAGCCTCCTTCCGGTGCTCCGTCGTTGGCCTCCACTTCCATGTCACAGTCTAGCAAGGGTGTCGAAAGAAAGTGAGTACAGATGTACTCAGCAAGCTCAAAAGGGAACAAGTGTATGATGCACTAGCTACGACCATCGATCAGAAAATCTTAGGCCAATGCATGTTTCGAAAACGTTTCTTCAAAAGATTGATTTTATTCTGAAAACTATGCCCGCCAGTCTTCACAGGTTGACCGAACTTCACGGAGTTCCTTTCTGTCGCGTTCGTAGTTCCCTTCCCGAACCAGGAGTGACAAGCCACAATTTAATACACTCTGCAGAGGTGCGTTACTTTTCCCATAACAGATCTTATCCTTTTTGCCAGCCGCAGGAACTTGTCCCCATTCACACTTCCTTGGTGTGAGGCCAAGTATGAAGATCCAAGCCCACACCGCCTTCTCCGCGACCCCGCAGACCCACCCTTTTGTAAGTCTGTCCTCTCCTATATCTATGGGTAGACCGACCCAGGCCTTTGTTCTCACCTATACCATTAAGGTAGACCGTGCTGAACAACTCATGTGCCCTGTCCTATACACCATAGATAGACCGATCCGGACAACCCTTACAATTCTTCATAGACCAATAATAAGTCTACCCTCTCCTGTATCTAATGGTAGACCGTGACGGACCACATGTCCCCACCTTTACCAAAGATAGACCGATACAGCAACCCTTATCACCAGTCCGTTGGCATGCGAGAGGGAAAAGATACAGCTGGCTTCCCTAGAGCCATTATAGATCTTATGGTCAACGCGAAATGTACGGCGCTAGAATCACTAGATGGCATTGGTGATTAGTCCTAAATAAATAGAACCCTTGCAATGGAACCTCCACCATGTCAACACATACCATGGTTCCATTGCCAGCCACATAGTCATATTCATAATTGGAAAAGTAACATTTCATTTTCAATGCAGGAATGATAAGTATATAGATTTGCGGTAAATTGATAGAAAATACTCAAGATGACATGACCAAGCGTGAACTTGCCTGTGGACTGTGAGATAGTGCAGTTCAATGCGTTGGATGGAACCTGGACCTCGGGTTCTGTAAAGAAGCATCATTGTCCGGTAAGGACAATGTTATAAAATCCAAATAATGCATGCATGGATGTATTATTTTATGTTGAATCCCTTACCCCATTATTTTATTAAGATTTAGGGTTAAATTAAGATTTGTGCCTTTGGCAGTAATTTGCAATTACTCTTAATTGTAGAAACACTTTCATTTCAGAAAGAAAGAATTTTAAAAGTAATACAATTTTCCTTTTGGAAAATATTTATTTCAAAAATAATTTGAAATAATAGAGGTTTCTCTATATTTTTGGAATAAGAAGAATATAATATTTTCCTTTGGAAAATATCTTTCTTAAATGAAATGGCTTGGAATAATAGAATTTCCTTTTGAAATATTTGAAAACAAATATTTGAACTCATTTGAAATTTTTCCTTGATTTTTAGATACAAGGAAAATTACAAATTAAAACTTCCAATTTTAAATTTAAATTCAAAAATTCCAAAATTTGAATTTGTTTTCTAAATTTCATTTCTTATTTTATTCTTGTTAAGAATAAATTTTTATTCACTAATCCAATTTTTATTGGATTTTTAGAGATATATATTATTATTTAAAATTTGGTTAAAGTCTAGGGTTATTCTAAATAGAAAATGACTAAAATACCCCCGGCCCAATTGGGCCAACCCACTTATTTGGCCCATTTGGACAGCCCGTTAAGGCCTGTCCAAATCGGTTCGGTGGGAACCGATTCAGCCCACCTCTCTAACTCGCTCGCTCACTTCTCTCTTGCACTCGAACCCTAGCTCTCGGCGATTCGCGTGGAGACCGTGTCGCCGCCATGGTCGCCGCCACACTCCGGCCAAGTCCGGCCGCCCCCGACCTCGTCGCCGACACTGCCTGAACCGCCGTGCGAAGATATATCGATCTGTCTGTGCAGTTTCGTCGATTCCTTCCTCCTCTTCCAGATCGCCTCCCGGACAGATCTGGAGACGAATCGCCTCCGGCGATTGGTGGTCTCCAGCGAGCTGTTGACCTCGCCGTGGACGCTAGTGTGCTCCTGGGACTGTCCTGGCGCGGATGCTGTGCTAGCAGCGCCTGTGCCGTGTCCCCGGGGTGATGTGCTGTTCGTGGAGCTCGTCGGCGTAACGCCGGCGTCCTCCCTGGATTTGCAGCTTACGACCGCGGGCACGCCTCGCCATGTGTAGCTTCTGCTTCCAGGCGCGGGTAAGTTCTCCTCTGCTCCTCCTCCTTCTCATCACCATGTCTCTGCGCCCCCATGCTCCTGTGCTTCTTCCTCCTCTGTCTCCCAGGCTTCGATGATCCAATGATCATACAGGGCCTTGCTGCTCTGCCTATGCATCCTACGCCTCCTCTCTGCAAGCCCTGGCCAATTCACCAATCTCTGGTTACTGGCCAAGTGTGTACTGCTTGCTGTTCATGGCCATTGTTGCCCTCTCACTGCTTCTGCCATGCTATGTGACATGGGCATTACCCTTCGGGTAACCAATGTTGCTCTACCCTATACGGTCCACGAGGAGGCCCATGAAGGTACCCGGAGGGAAGATGGGCCACTAGGACGGTGCGGCGGAATATTACTTGAAGCACAAGACACGGAAGAAGCCGGATAAGGAAAGATTAGAGATAGATTCGTTGTAATCCTACTCGTTCTCGACTAGACCTCTCGGGACCTGGCCACCTATATAAAGGCCGGGAGAGGGGCTATCGAGGGCACGATCAATCTTAGCAATCCTAGCCAACAGAAGCTTAGACCTAGGTTACCCTAGCGATTAGCTATCTCGACGAGATCACAGCCGAACTATTCGGCACCCCATTGTAACACCGTTTTCATCATAATCAAGAACAGACAGACACGACGTAAGGGTTTTACCTCATCGAGGGCCCCGAACCTGGGTAAATCGCTCCCCCCACTTGTCGTGCCGATGTCTCGTGTCGGCTTGCAGGATTCCATCAACCCTAAGCCCCTATCGGAGGGCATTGCCGAGGAGCCCCCTCGACAATTGGCGCCGTCGTGGGAACCTGTCGGCACAAGGCGGGCATCGGCGGCAGTCACGTCCGCAACGTTTGTGCTCGAGTCACCAACACCTCCAGGACCGAAAGATCCGATCTACTACGAGCCCGTCGAGTTCGCATCTCACCTCAAGCCGTCGCACCCGGCCCCTTCAGAATCGAGTGACGACATGACCACCACCTTTGGAGGCGTTCGCTTCATCATCGACTCCGGAGGGTTTCTTCGCCTCCCGAGGACAGGTACGTCCGGTTCGGGCCCCCCGGTCTCAACAGAAGATACCCGGGCAGCAACCTTGGAAATCCCGCCCGGAAGCATGCGTGGAGGTAACCGAGGAAACCTCGATCACGCAACAGGGAGAAAGAAAAGGCGAAGGGAATCATATTATGGAGAACGAGAACAGGAGGGCATGCAATCGATCCATGGCCGCGCCCGTTCACCGCACCTATCAGCCACGGAGCAACTCGATGCGCCATGCTACCTTCACTCCTATATCGACCCGAAGGACGGACGGGAAAAATCCAGTCACCTATTAAGGAACTGCCGACACTTCCTGGAAATTCGACAGTTCTGTGATGACCTCAGGAGTGAAGCTTTATCGAGAGTTCACATAATGGAGAAAAAGGCAAGATCTTACAGCTATCGGGCGGAGCCATATATCCCGGAACCGTACGAGCCAATGGAGAAGGATGAGTACGTGCCAGCCGAGGTATTCCCAGAACCGCGCGGGCAGGTCAGCATGATCCACAAAACCAGCTTCTCAAAGAGGGAAATCAAGAAATTCTCACGAGAAGTGAAGTACGCAGAAGTCGCTATGGTTGATACACCTGAATTCATTGACTGGTCAGAGCAAAGTATCTCCTTCGACAGGTCAGATCACCCGAAAGCTGTCCCTAGACCAGGCCACGCAGCTCTAGTCCTCGAGGCGCAGATCGGAGGATACAACATGAGTAAAGTATTCATGGACGGAGGAAGCGGCTTAAACCTACTATTTGCCAACACGATGAAAGCTATGGGTTTGACAGTCGATATGCTAAGAGAATCCGACACAGGATTCCACGGCATTATACCGACTCGACCCGCTTACTCTCTCGGAAAAACGTCATTAGATGTGGTCTTCGGCACACCCACCAATTTCAGAAGAGAAAAGATCGAGTTCGAAGTTGTCGACTGGGAGTCTCAGTATCATGCCATCCTCGGCAGGCCGGCGTTCGCCAAGTTTATGGCCATACCCCATTATGCTTACCTAAAACTGAAGATGCCAGGCAACAACGGAACCCCAATAACCATTCATGGGAGTTTTGCTCGGTCAGACACCTGTGACAGAGAGTTCCAGAAGATCACTTCAAAATTCGGCGCTAAGGAGGAGCTCAATGCGATCGACGCAGCCGTGGATCATACGCAGCCACCAGCCGACAACCGAAACGTGAGATCCGACGAGTTTGACGCTGCAAAGGAAGCCAAGAAGCTGCAGGTGCACCCCACTGACCCGAAGAAGATGGTCAATATATCGGCTGACCTCACGGCCGCATAGGAAGGCGCGCTCATCGAGTTCCTCCGTGAGCGCTAGGAGATATTTGCATGGGAACCATCCGACATGCCAGGTATCCCCAGGGAACTCGCTGAGCACGCCCTTAATGTCGACCCGACAGCCAAACCAGTGCAACAGTCGATGCGTCGATTCTCAGAACCCAAGAGGAGAGCAATTGGTGAGGAAATCAATCGACTTCGCAAAGCAGGATTCATCCGAGAGCTCAAAGAATCAGAGTGGGTGGCTAACCCTGTCATGGTACCCAAGAAGGACACCACCGCTCTGCGTATGTGTATCGATTACACCGGCCTCAACAAACACTGTCCGAAAGAACACTTCCCGCTGCCTAGAATCGACCAGATAGTTGATTCCACAGCCGGATGCGACCGCCTCTCCTTCCTCGATGCTTACTCTGGGTATAACCAGATCAAATTGAAGAAGGAAGATCAGGAGCTGACCGCGTTCATTACCCCACACGGCGTTTTCTGCTACAACGTCATGACCTTCGGGTTGAAAAATGCGGGAGCAACTTACCAACGTTGCATGCAAGCTTGCCTTGGAGAGCAGATCGGACGAAACATCGAGGTCTACATCGACGATATCGTGGTAAAAACAAAACACACCGCCACCCTCGTTGACGATCTGCGGGAAACCTTCGACAACCTGGACAGGTATAAGATCAAGTTAAACCCCAAAAAATGCTTCTTCGGAGTTCCAGGAGGGCAAGTACTAGGATACTTCATCTCGGCCAGGGGGATCGAAGCCAATCCTTTGAAAATCAAAGCTATTCTCGACATGGAGCCTCCAAAGAATCTGCACCAAGTGCAGCAGTTGGCAGGACGCTTAGCAGCACTCAGCAGGTTCATTGCCAAGCTGGGAGAAAAAGCTTTGCCTTTCTACAATCTGATGAAAAATCGGAAAAATTCGAGTGGACAAAGGAAGCACAGGAATCCTTCGACAATTTAAAGAAGATCTTATCGACATCCCCTGTCCTTGTAACCCCCCGTGAGAAGGAAACGCTGCTCATGTACATAGCCGCGACAGCCCAAGTCTTCAGCAGCGTCTTGGTTGTTGAACGAGAAGAAACAGGGAGAGTCCACGGCGTACAGAGGCCCGTTTACTACCTCAGTGAAGTACTCACACCTGCAAGACAAAGGTACCCTCATCATCAGAAGCTGGCGTATGCAGTGTGGAGATCGGCCCGCAAGCTACGGCACTACTTCACCGAGCATCCGATTGTCGTCGTGAGCGAGGCTCCGTTGAAAAATATAATGACCAATCCAGAGGCCACTGGTCGAGTATCCCAATGGGCTATCGAGATAGCACCTCACGACATAACTTATGTCAATCGGACGGCCATAAAATCCCAAATCCTCCCGGACTTCGTGGCAGACTGGATTCAATCCCAGACACCGGTGGCACCCGACATGTCGGGATCGTGGATAATGTATTTCGACGGGTCAAAACGAAGCACAGGCGCTGCAGCAGGAGTAGTGTTGATATCGCCACAAGGAGATAAGATGAAGTACATACTACGTATGAACTTCCCTTTGCCGACAAACAATGAAGCAGAATATGAAGCACTGCTGCATGGAATGAAGATGGCAAAGGCGTGTGGGGCGACTCGCCTGGAAATCTACGGGGACTCAAACTTGGTGGTACAACAGTCGATGAACCTGTGCGACGCAGTTAGCGACAACATGATCGCCTATCGACAGCTGTATCAAAATATGGAAGCCAAGTTCGAGGGGTGTGAGCTCAAACATATCGGCAGAGCCAGCAACGAGGAAGCCGACACCTTAGCTAACATCGGCTCCATGTGTTCTCCCATTCCAGACGGAGTCTTTTACGAAGTAATCACTCAGCGATCAATAAAAGAGAAGGCGCCGACACCTTTAAAACCATCGACTGAAGAAGCAGAGGCAAACCCACAGCAAGTTATTGAAGATGCTCCAACTCTCCCAGCCAAACAAGTTCTCCTCCTCGAACCGTTATGGACTAAGCCGCTCCTGGCGTACCTGGCAAGGCAGGAACTACCAGTGGATCCAGTAGAAGCAAAACGAATCGTCAGGCGATCAAAAGCTTTCACCGTAGTAAACGGTGAACTTTACAAACGTAGCATTTCCGGTATTTTCCAAAGGTGCATTGCCATCGACGACGGAAAAGCACTGCTGCGCGAAATACACGAGGGAACTTGTGGGCATCATGCGGGAAGTAGGGCTCTCGTAGCAAAAGCCTTCAGGGCAGGGTTCTACTGGCCAACGGCAGCGTCGGATGCTCGAGATTTGGTCATGAAGTGCGACCCTTGTCAACGGTTCTCTCCAAAACCGCACGCCCCTGCAACAAACCTAATGACGATACCACTGGCATGGCCGTTCGCTCAATGGGGACTCGATCAAGTCGGGCCACTGCCGAGGTCATCGCCAGGAGGACACACGTACCTATTAGTCGTAGTCGATAAATTCACAAAGTGGATCGAGGCAGTACCAGTACAAAACCAGAAGGCAAAAACAGCAGTCCAGTTCTTCAAAGAGATAACATGTCGGTTTGGCGTACCTCATAGTATCGTCACAGATAATGGAACCAACTTCGACTCCAAAGAGTTCCGAGAATTCTGCGATGACAGGGGCATAAAACTGAAGTTTGCATCAGTGGCTCACCCGCAAACAAACGGACAGGTGGAAAGGATCAACGGTCTAATAGGGGATGGCCTCAAGAAACGCCTTACAGGCGCAGAGGGAGCTTGGGTCGAAGAATTACCATCAGTACTATGGAGTTTGCGCACCACACCTAACAGGTCGACGCAGTACACCCCATTTTTCTGGTACATGGAGCCGAAGCAGTCCTACCAGCTGATGTTCGATTCGAAGCACCTCGAGTGACGGCATACACAGAACCTTCTTCCAACATCGCACTGCAAGACGCCGTTGACCTGCTAGATGAAGCTCGAGACATTGCTTTAGCCAGGACCACGGTATATCAGCAGGCGCTGAGGAATTACCACAGTCGACGAATACGCAATCGATGCTTCAGCGTTGGAGATATGGTACTGCGGCTGAAACAAAAAAGACCCTCGAAACTCGAGTCTCCATGGGAAGGACCTTACATCGTCACCGAAGTGATTCCAGGAGGAGCGTACAGGCTCAAAAATCCAACTTCGGGAAAAGATGTCGACAACCCATGGAATATCGCACACCTGCGACGGTTCTATACATAGGGCGCGATTGTTTTTATTATTTTAATAGCCTTTAAGGTTGGTTTTTCTTTATGAATAAAGTTTTAATCAGGTTCTCTGCATCCTTTTTTCAATTCAGGCCCCACCACCTGAGCAGGTCGACTGCGGCCTTTACCTTCGGCTCTTACTCCCATCGGGAGCATTGGCCCATAAAACACGCAGTGTCATTAATTAAATACTCTCAACGAGAGCTAAGATTAGTGGCACACAAAAAGAAAACAACCAATCCAAGCCTCGAGAAAATACGCGAGTGCTGTTGTCGATGGTTACATTATCACAAAATAAGGCTCAAACCGGTGCACCGAGTGACGATGCCAAGCGTCTAATTCCCTCGACTAAGTCGACGGGTCTCGCCCTTACAAAACTTATACAAAGGCTTCGCAATAACATTGCATAATTCAACGAAGTCGTCGGGAGAGCAGGTTGAATTGATCACTCAGCCGCCCTCGACAAATAAAATAACAACTATCATAGCGTACAACGTACGCAATAAATTTATACAAAGTAATCTTATGCAGGAACTAAGGCTATTACATTCATAGTCAAGCCTCCCGGCCCCAATGGGCCTTCAGATCCTTTTCAAGACACGACTCCATCCGGGAAACGATGGTGTATGCAGGACCTCGGGCGGCATCATAATATTGGCTCAAGTTCTTCTCAGTATTTGCTATGGCTTCCAAGTCTAGAGACGGGTGACATGCCAATGTCGAAGCAAGAGCAAGCTCCGCACCCGCCAAGAGTTCCTTCCGCACCAACTGCCGAATCCTTTCGGGGGACTTGAATCGGGTGAACAAAGCAGATAAGGTTTCAGGTGCTTGGTCTAGGGGAAACAAGGTGTTCCAAACCATCGTGAGATGAGCATGGAACTTATCAAAGTAATAATGCGCCTTCCCCACCCGATACTTGAACTTCGCCATGACGACAGCCTTCGGACGATGCAGCCACAAACCGTGATTCGGATGCGCAACGTCAGTCATTGCTTCAACCTCTTCGTGGATCTTTTTGTTCTCTTCAGCCGCATCTGAAGCTACAACTAGAAAGGAATAAGAACCAGTTAAGAGAATATTTAAAACTGTTGCAGAAAAACAGAAACATGGGCTAATACTTACAGCCCAAACTTTCGATAGCAATATGCAGACCATCAAGAGCATACTGTTCAATAGCTATCGCCGTCTCCCCTTTTTTCTTCACCAAGGCCTCCATTGCACGAAGAGAAGTGATATCTTTGTCTAAACTAGACACTTGGTCACGCAAGTGGCGAACGAGGCCTGATTCATCATTACTCGAAGGATTTGAAAAAAGCCCGGCACGAGAAGAAGACGGAGGAATCTGCAGTGCAACCCTTAATTCAGATTAAGTATCAAAGTAAAAACTCCCATCGGGAGTGTGGGGACCCCGGACTAGCTGTCCGAAATACCCTGTTATGTATACAGTTCACGTTCCCATGATCAGTGTGCCGTGAACACATAACCGAACTGATATCAAATTACACCATCCTTTACAAAACGAAATAAGAAAATTACAATAAGGTCACATGACCCATCTTTACAAGATAGCCTCAAAGGGCCTAATCTAATCATCAGAGTAGCAGAATCACTTCAGCAGCGTAGAGCCCAAGTCATCTGCCTTAACCCTACAGGCAACGGACTGGGAAGACGTTCCTAGCTCGCATAGACGTCGTCAACTCCTTCTTCATCTGTCGAAGTCCTCCAGGTCTGGCCAAGTAAATAGCCAGGGACAAAGCCGTGAGTACATTTGAATTGTACTCGCAAACCATCAAGAAGGTGATAACAATTCTAACTAAAGAAGACAAGAGAGGAAGAATAGTTTCTCTGGTGGATATAGCATGTGAAAGAGAATAAATTTCTCTTGTGGATATAGCATGTGAAAGAGAATAAGTTTCTCTTGTGGATATAGCATGTGAAAGAGAATAAGTTTCTCTTGTGGATATAGCATCCCACATCACAGTTGAAGGGGACACTAAGAGGGTGCTAAGACATTTCTATGACATCTCTATATCTTTGTTAAAGATGATACTTCAAAAGATACCTTATGACATCTCTATATCTTTGTTGAAGAAGATACTTCAAAAGATATCCTATGACATCTATAAATCTTTGTTGAAGAAGATACTACAAAAAATTTCCACAACATAAAACACTAGGATGGGGTAACCCAATTTATTTGTCCTTCCCGACCATCTCCATATGGTCGACACAACCTTTCCCGTACCCTTCCGGTACTTCAAAACAAGTTCTTTTCTTTCATTTGCCAAACCATTTTGTAAACCAAAACTCATCAGGCTAAGCAACAGCCATTCCAACCGTCCATGACCGCGGACGCGGCTATTCGAATAGATTTTACTCTGCAGAGTTTGCACACTTTCCCCACCTCTATCCGGATACCTATCGTGTGGGCATCATCCCCGCATAACAACATATGCCACGACGGATACCCGAACATAGCCTTTCGCCCATTCGACTTAGCAAGAGGTCCTACCCTATGGAGTATGTACCTCCCCGGCACCGTGGCAGCTCACCTCCTCTAGAGCGTGGCTCCACCGCCAAGCCAGGAGACCCATAGTGTCTTCCGGACGGGTCAGCCCCGAAGGCCTCCCGTTATACTATTGTCCCAACCATGACAACCCGGACTCGGGGGTAACCGTACCCTTGTATAGTTGTGCGGTGCCTCATGCTAAGAAGAACAAACGTCAAGCTAAGCTCCGTGCCCACGTTGGAGTAGCTGTGGTTGCGCGGGTTAATTGTCACGGGTGAATACTTAGACGCCAAAGTTTTCATAAACAAGATTCTCTTTCCAACCATCTTTGCCAAGATCCTTTTCTTTCATAAACACACACTTAGGTAAGTCCAACTCACCCAAGGTTTTCCAAAAATTCTTTTCAACAAGGTATTTTTCCAAGGGGTTCCCAACCTATGGTTTCATGTAAGAACTAAGAGACAACAGTGGCATGATGCCAACCATCATACCACTAAGGAGGTGATAAATGAGGTCTCAAGGGGATCATACATACTTAGGATAAGCATGCATAGGGACAACATAAGTAGTATGATTAAACAAGGGTCATGATGTTAATCATCATGCCACTAAGAAGATGCTAATATATGTGGTCAAGGGGGCATACATGCTTAGGGTAAGCATGCATGTTGTCAACATAAGAGGGAAAATACTTTCAGATTTGTGGTGTTAACCAACCAACACTAATAGAAGTGAGGGTGGTCAACGATATTTGACATACCTAAGGTAGGTAGGCATACTCATCTCAAAATGAGAGTACACCAAGATCATGATGTTGTTACTACTACACTCACAAGGGGTGTAGGAGTGAATCGACAAGAAGTGTCACATGCTTAAGGTAAGCATGTAACTCAACAAGGTAGGATGGCATAGCCATGATCAACAAGTATACCAACAATTACTAAGATGATCATGAAGTATGACCAAGAGAATCATCATGCTTAAGACAAAGCATGCATCGACAAGATAAAGAGACTAACACACACAAGATCAAGAGACAAGAGTAATAATAATGTGACAACAATATGAGACACGTCAATCAGAGATCAAGAGATGGCTTGCCTTGGCTTATTTGTCCCTGGACTTCTTCAACTTCATCAATATAAGAATACCAACAATATAAATAAAATCCTTGTCCGATCCACTTCTTCTTCTCCGGAATCGTTCGCATCTATCGTCGGAAAATATAAAAGGAACACAATCAATCACATTGCACCAATCATAACAAGCATGCAACATTCAACAATCAACAAGCAATAGCTAACCACCTTACTACGGGCTAACATACAAAGAACTTATAGATACTACAAAGCAACTAAAAGAGAACCCATTTTATTTACCTAGTAAAGGTATGAGAGTATCATAACTTAGCAATTGCCTCTCTCGGTATCACCATGGCACAACTAAGTATCCCCTGGTAGATAACACCATAAAGAGGACAAGTGCATTAGTTGGGCATTACAAACATTCATATTATATTTTGAAACATTTTTGGAAAATCGGGAAATCATTCTCTCTATTTTGTAAAGCTTACACAACACTACACAAGAATAGGAAGTAAATGATATGCCACACCATTTGAAGAC
Organism: Lolium multiflorum; assembly: GCA_030979885.1. Taxonomy (NCBI): domain Eukaryota; kingdom Viridiplantae; phylum Streptophyta; class Magnoliopsida; order Poales; family Poaceae; genus Lolium; species Lolium multiflorum. The sequence continues at coordinate 142,342,750 of CM061752.1, forward strand.
TTAAGCCAAACAATAGAACTAAGGTTAAGTTGCAAAGGTTTTGTTTTGCAAGAATAAAACATTGGTTGACCAATTTTTAATACAAAGAGGTGGTTAGAGTTTTCAAATAAATCAAAAAGTTTTCCTTCAACAACCTATGTCACACATACACATTACTAACAGTAACAAATATGCATGAACAGAGACTAACACTATTTTTCCTAGATGGCCAGTACTAATACAAGACTAACCCAATTGGATTCACTCAAAAATATTAAACCTACAAATTTAGGAATTTGTTTGAATCTGGCTGTACAGAAAACAAGATCTGTAAGCCATAAATCGTAGAAAAATCCTAAAAATATGAGACCACTGGCATTTGAAAGATATTTAACCAGAGATGCACACACAATTGGATTTGGGTTCAAATTGTTTCTGAAACTCTCACAAATCGATTGACAAGATTACTGCATGTCTATACCATTTGCTTTACCTCTGGAGTTACAAAACAGATAAATGCTTGAAACTTGTTGGAGAAGATTAAGAAAACAATCAGTAGTCCTACAGAATTGGAATCACTCAATTAGGTTCAAAAATGGATTTTTGGGGATTTAAAAGCTAACAGCCATGTCTGCAGAACACCCAGAAAAAGTTTAATTCACCACAACTCGTACATAAATCATAAAAATATGAGGTCAGTTGCATCTGAAAGGTATTGGAAAGCTGGTTCTTACCCAATTGGTTTCATTCCAAAATTCGTCCCCAAGCTCCTGATTTAATTCGACAAAGTCAGATCTGACCAGATCTTGATCTGTGAACCATTTCAGTTTCATGAGGTCAATCGAAGTGAAACCACGGCTAAAATGTAGGTATTGAAGAGGGCTTTCACACAAAGTTGAGTTTGCTCAAAAAGGTTTTGTAAAACGGAACTTATTTAACACACAGTGAATCTGCATGTTTACAGAACTTTATTTACCGTGGAAAATCTGTAACGAATTTGAGGGTGAAACCGACGCCAAGTTGTAGATCTTTTCAATACCTATCCGCGGAACTTTGAATCACTCGATTTGGCCCTGCACACGAGTTTTGGCGGATTTTACAAAATCGTACAGAATCTGAAACAGCAAGATAGCAGAAATTACTGCAGGGATTTGGACGAACTTTGCTCAACAACTTCAGATCTGAGGATAGCTCAAGCTACTCCATGCTTGGACCAACATGCACCTGCATCAAGATCCAATCTTAGCAAGGGAGGAAGAAGAAGAGGAGAGAAAACCATCTAGGATTGGGGAGAAGAAGGAGAGGGAGGCTCTCATGGTGAGGAGGAGCTTGAGGGAGGAGGGGAGCTTCATCTTGGAGCTCTTTCCATGGCCATGGCCGGCCATGAAGCCTTGGGGGAGCAATATTTCGTGGGGAGAGGTAGGAGAAAAGTGTGAGGGAGTAGAGGAAGGAGTGGGGAGTGAAAAGAAATGAGGCAAAGGAGGAGGGAGTGGCCGGCCAAGCTCTTTAAATAGAGGGAGGATGATTGGCTGCCTCCTTTTTGATTGGCCAAGGTGGGTGGCTGCCCATTTATTGATTGGGTTAGGTGGGAGGCAAAGCTTGTAGAAGAAGGAATGAAGATGAAGAAATTTCAGCTCATGCATGCCAAGAGCTTGGCATGGCCGGCTAGTTCTTGTCATTACAAGTGGACAAGCCAAGTGCATATGTCACTTTATGCAAGTCGACCAAGGTTGAGTGTTGGGATGGTTGGCTAAAAGTGGCTTGATGATGTCTTTAAAATAGGAAGAGAGATGAAAAGAAACATTGGTGCCAAGTTTGAAGAATAAAGTAATTTGATCAAATTATTAATTTGGCCAAGAGATGATGGTGGTGATGGAGGTTAAGACAATTGTAGAGCAAGACTAAGAGACATTGTGAGTGAAGTAACCATATACTAACAAGGATGAATATGGTGACATAAATTATCAATTCCTAAGGTCAATGTGATGATGGAAATGAGTAGAGGGGTGAGGTGGGCATGATGAATCATAAGTTGTTCTTCAATTAAGAGGTCAAATGGGAGTGGTTTGAAATACTCCCTGAGTCTACGGTTTAGTTGAGGGGAGTTTATTTGAAATGTATAGGACACACCTCAATTTTCTAGGGACAAATGGGAATGAACTCAAGTGGAATGGAATTTGAAAATGTTGAGAGAAAGTAGTTGGAACATAGGAGTTCAAAATGTCCTATTTACTTTCTCAAGTAAAGTAGAGTTTTTTCTCATTTGTAAAATAAACAAGTGAAAAACAAGAAATGGTATATGTACCATTAACAAGCTTTTTGTTAAAACAAAGCAAAATAGAAAGTAATGTTTTTAGAAATCAGTACTTGCTAGAAATGGTATGAAAAACAAAACCCATTACAGTTCTTTATTTTCTTTGAAGAAATATCGTGAAAAGAGTTTAATAAAACTAGAAGTAGTTTTGTGATTAAAACTAGAGAAGGAGAAACAATAGGGTTTTTGAGAAAGGAAACTTACTTAGGGAGGAGTGTTCTCAAGAGTAGATGGTGGCTACAAAATGTACCCATCATTCCCACTCTTGGTTTTATGAAGATTTAACTTGAATAAAACAAGAGGTGAAAGTGAAGGAAGTGATCTTGGGGTTAAACATTGGATAGGGTACGAGATCAAGTGATTATAAGAGTTGCAAGTGGAGGATGTGACATGTAAGACGTGGAAGTTGCAGAGGGTGTTGCACAGATGAGATCCATGCATTTAGGTCAACTAACAGTGGTGATTGTTAGATATCAACTACCAAAAATTGGAATCCTTGAAGCGTGACAAAACAGGTTGTTGACTTGGCCTCAAAATCAACCAGGATGAGTGGGTATAAGAGAAGGATGTAGCAAGGGGTAGATGATACCAAGTTTTGAATTAAGGATGATTTGAGCTAGATTATCACAAAGAGGAATATCAAGATGGTACACTCAAGTTGCCATCAGGAGAAGGGTTTGATGTAGTAAGAAGGAAAATAATTCTTCCTAAGCCACACATGTGTTTTATTTAGTGATTTGCTTGTTTAACCACTAGAGGTGTTGTTCTTAAGGGTAGCTCAAAACAAAACTCAACAAGCAAATCAAGACAATTCATCTACCAACAGATCAAGGCAATTCATCTTAATTAGTCTATAGAAAAAGTTTTTGTTCCCCCTAATTTTTGCATTATGGACAAATAAACAAGGTTGCAAAAGTTGGGGTGTTACAGCTCTTCCACCCTTAAAATAATCTCGTCCCGAGATTACTAAGCGTAGAACTAGAGGGGTTGTAAAGTTTAACTAAAGTTAGACTCCATTCTTCTGTAGATGTGCCATTGTTGAGAAGGTCGTTGCTTCATCCTCTGGGAGACATGATGGATTCCTGCCGATGGCGAGCTTCATGAAGAGGTTGACTACTCGATGCAGGTGTTAGATCTGTAGCTTCTTAATAATCCTAGCGGGGTTCATTATTCTAGGAGAGTTAGTGCACTCCATCGGTGATTTAGCAGGGTTGAAAACTTTTTGGAATTAACTTTAAATTTTAGTGGAAGACGACGAAGTCTTCCACCCTTAAAATTGTTCATAGGGGGGGTTTAAAAACTCTAAGCTTCGGTTACGGGTCTTGTCGGTGTTTTCGAAGAAGTGATCTTTCTCTCGTCTTGTGTTGAAGCATCTTCAGGGAGCGAGGTGCAGTCCACAACTTCAAGGGGAGTTAGTGCATCCCAAGTTTCCAACGGTGTTTTAGAAAGGTTTAAAATTTTAGGGTCAGCTCCAATTTTTAGTGGAAGACGAAGTCTTCCACCCTTAAGATTTTTCATCGAGGGCTTCAGAAAAACTCTGAACTTCTGCCTTGTGGCTCTGTCTGGGGCTTCTGAAGAAGTCGTCGATCTTCCGTAATCAGTTGAAGGAGCTTCAGGAGCTTCTTGAGTCTTGAGGTATCTTCAGGAGCTTCACTTGATGAGGACCAGATGAACCATGTGTTGTAGCTTGGCTTTGACGCTATTGTCCTCTCAGCTTGTTAGACGGTGTGTTAGAGGGTAGTTTCAAAAGGTTATACTTGAAGCTAGCGCGATTATACTCCAAGGTTAGACCAAGTTAGTATGGCTTCTCGCAGAGATGCAGTCAATCTTGAAGGTACTGGCTTCTGCTTCCTTGGCGTAGTATAGATGCTTCAGTTGATCTTGAAAGTAGTTGTCAAAGATAGGGGTCTGGGTTAGTTTTTTCCGGCGGTTGAAAACAACTGTTAACAAGGCTAACTTCTCCAAAAACTAGCAGTTAGCATTTTAACGGCGAGGTAGATGAGGGTGAAATCATCTTAGGGAGGCTTCCTAAGTTGGTTTAACACACTAAGAGGGTTTTTCACACCGAAAGACCAAGACAAACATACAACAAACAGACAAAAACACTCAAGGCAGCACACTAGGGAACTACAAGCAATCATCACACCAGACATGGTACTCTAAGTACCCAAGGGGCCTAATACGCGGGGGTAGCTCAATTAAAGCGATTGAGTTTGTCCTATCCATCCTATAGGTTTGGGGTTGGTCAGGTATGTGGACGTCTTCAGGTTGTTGACATCGTCTTCAACAAGGATTCTCGAAGCAGAGGGTGGTGATGCGGCCTGGTGTTGAGTCGTCGATGTTGAGGTAGAGGATAAAACTGTGTAGTCTTCTTGCTCAACATCCCAGGGACGTGAGGTCTTCGAAGGGGTAGCTGTTGAGGTGCTCCTGAAGTCGAGATATTCTCGTGGCTGGCCTAAAAATTACTAGTCAAGAATTGAGGACTCGATCCCTGGCGACTGCAAAAGTGCAAGTCCACGGAGGAACAAGGTCAGCTCCTTGACATACTTTGGTGACAACCAAAGACATGATCTTATTATTCTTTTATGTGCACACTAAGTCGGCCTCCAATCTTCAATAGCTGTCGTTGGAGATTCATGAGTCTTCCTGAGGGATTGATGTATCTTTGAGTTCGAGTCTTCGGTCTGAGTTGGGGACATCGCCCAATATGTAGGTTTGAAGTGGATGAGACAATAGAGTAAGAATTTTTAAACACTTCTATAAAGCGGAGAGATAAGAATTTAGAAGTTTTGAAGAAACAAGAGGAGTAGAAGCTATGCTTCCGACTAAAGAAAGAATTTGTTTGGTAAATAGTTTTGCCCAAGTACTTGTTTCCTAACTAACGTCCATGCTAACTAAGGTCTCCTACAGTCAGGATGGCTCTGATACCAGCTCTGTGGGGACCCCGGACTAGCTGTCCGAAATACCCTGTTATGTATACAGTTCACGTTCCCATGATCAGTGTGCCGTGAACACATAACCGAACTGATATCAAATTACACCATCCTTTACAAAACGAAATAAGAAAATTACAATAAGGTCACATGACCCATCTTTACAAGATAGCCTCAAAGGGCCTAATCTAATCATCAGAGTAGCAGAATCGCTTCAGCAGCGTAGAGCCCAAGTCATCTGCCTTAACCCTACAGGCAACTGACTGGGAAGACGTTCCTAGCTCGCATAGACGTCGTCAACTCCTTCTTCATCTGTCGAAGTCCTCCAGGTCTGGCCAAGTAAATAGCCAGGGACAAAGCCGTGAGTACATTTGAATTGTACTCGCAAACCATCAAGAAGGTGATAACAATTCTAACTAAAGAAGACAAGAGAGGAAGAATAGTTTCTCTGGTGGATATAGCATGTGAAAGAGAATAAATTTCTCTTGTGGATATAGCATGTGAAAGAGAATAAGTTTCTCTTGTGGATATAGCATGTGAAAGAGAATAAGTTTCTCTTGTGGATATAGCATCCCACATCACAGTTGAAGGGGACACTAAGAGGGTGCTAAGACATTTCTATGACATCTCTATATCTTTGTTAAAGATGATACTTCAAAAGATACCTTATGACATCTCTATATCTTTGTTGAAGAAGATACTTCAAAAGATATCCTATGACATCTATAAATCTTTGTTGAAGAAGATACTACAAAAAATTTCCACAACATAAAACACTAGGATGGGGTAACCCAATTTATTTGTCCTTCCCGACCATCTCCATATGGTCGACACAACCTTTCCCGTACCCTTCCGGTACTTCAAAACAAGTTCTTTTCTTTCATTTGCCAAACCATTTTGTAAACCAAAACTCATCAGGCTAAGCAACAGCCATTCCAACCGTCCATGACCGCGGACGCGGCTATTTGAATAGATTTTACTCTGCAGAGTTTGCACACTTTCCCCACCTCTATCCGGATACCTATCGTGTGGGCATCATCCCCGCATAACAACATATGCCACGACGGATACCCGAACATAGCCTTTCGCCCATTCGACTTAGCAAGAGGTCCTACCCTATGGAGTATGTACCTCCCCGGCACCGTGGCAGCTCACCTCCTCTAGAGCGTGGCTCCACCGCCAAGCCAGGAGACCCATAGTGTCTTCCGGACGGGTCAGCCCCGAAGGCCTCCCGTTATACTATTGTCCCAACCATGACAACCCGGACTCGGGGGTAACCGTACCCTTGTATAGTTGTGCGGTGCCTCATGCTAAGAAGAACAAACGTCAAGCTAAGCTCCGTGCCCACGTTGGAGTAGCTGTGGTTGCGCGGGTTAATTGTCACGGGTGAATACTTAGACGCCAAAGTTTTCATAAACAAGATTCTCTTTCCAACCATCTTTGCCAAGATCCTTTTCTTTCATAAACACACACTTAGGTAAGTCCAACTCACCCAAGGTTTTCCAAAAATTCTTTTCAACAAGGTATTTTTCCAAGGGGTTCCCAACCTATGGTTTCATGTAAGAACTAAGAGACAACAGTGGCATGATGCCAACCATCATACCACTAAGGAGGTGATAAATGAGGTGTCAAGGGGATCATACATACTTAGGATAAGCATGCATAGGGACAACATAAGTAGTATGATTAAACAAGGGTCATGATGTTAATCATCATGCCACTAAGAAGATGCTAATATATGTGGTCAAGGGGGCATACATGCTTAGGGTAAGCATGCATGTTGTCAACATAAGAGGGAAAATACTTTCAGATTTGTGGTGTTAACCAACCAACACTAATAGAAGTGAGGGTGGTCAACGATATTTGACATACCTAAGGTAGGTAGGCATACTCATCTCAAAATGAGAGTACACCAAGATCATGATGTTGTTACTACTACACTCACAAGGGGTGTAGGAGTGAATCGACAAGAAGTGTCACATGCTTAAGGTAAGCATGTAACTCAACAAGGTAGGATGGCATAGCCATGATCAACAAGTATACCAACAATTACTAAGATGATCATGAAGTATGACCAAGAGAATCATCATGCTTAAGACAAAGCATGCATCGACAAGATAAAGAGACTAACACACACAAGATCAAGAGACAAGAGTAATAATAATGTGACAACAATATGAGACACGTCAATCAGAGATCAAGAGATGGCTTGCCTTGGCTTATTTGTCCCTGGACTTCTTCAACTTCATCAATATAAGAATACCAACAATATAAATAAAATCCTTGTCCGATCCACTTCTTCTTCTCCGGAATCGTTCGCATCTATCGTCGGAAAATATAAAAGGAACACAATCAATCACATTGCACCAATCATAACAAGCATGCAACATTCAACAATCAACAAGCAATAGCTAACCACCTTACTACGGGCTAACATACAAAGAACTTATAGATACTACAAAGCAACTAAAAGAGAACCCATTTTATTTACCTAGTAAAGGTATGAGAGTATCATAACTTAGCAATTGCCTCTCTCGGTATCACCATGGCACAACTAAGTATCCCCTGGTAGATAACACCATAAAGAGGACAAGTGCATTAGTTGGGCATTACAAACATTCATATTATATTTTGAAACATTTTTGGAAAATCGGGAAATCATTCTCTCTATTTTGTAAAGCTTACACAACACTACACAAGAATAGGAAGTAAATGATATGCCACACCATTTGAAGACTTAAGCCAAACAATAGAACTAAGGTTAAGTTGCAAAGGTTTTGTTTTGCAAGAATAAAACATTGGTTGACCAATTTTTAATACAAAGAGGTGGTTAGAGTTTTCAAATAAATCAAAAAGTTTTCCTTCAACAACCTATGTCACACATACACATTACTAACAGTAACAAATATGCATGAACAGAGACTAACACTATTTTTCCTAGATGGCCAGTACTAATACAAGACTAACCCAATTGGATTCACTCAAAAATATTAAACCTACAAATTTAGGAATTTGTTTGAATCTGGCTGTACAGAAAACAAGATCTGTAAGCCATAAATCGTAGAAAAATCCTAAAAATATGAGACCACTGGCATTTGAAAGATATTTAACCAGAGATGCACACACAATTGGATTTGGGTTCAAATTGTTTCTGAAACTCTCACAAATCGATTGACAAGATTACTGCATGTCTATACCATTTGCTTTACCTCTGGAGTTACAAAACAGATAAATGCTTGAAACTTGTTGGAGAAGATTAAGAAAACAATCAGTAGTCCTACAGAATTGGAATCACTCAATTAGGTTCAAAAATGGATTTTTGGGGATTTAAAAGCTAACAGCCATGTCTGCAGAACACCCAGAAAAAGTTTAATTCACCACAACTCGTACATAAATCATAAAAATATGAGGTCAGTTGCATCTGAAAGGTATTGGAAAGCTGGTTCTTACCCAATTGGTTTCATTCCAAAATTCGTCCCCAAGCTCCTGATTTAATTCGACAAAGTCAGATCTGACCAGATCTTGATCTGTGAACCATTTCAGTTTCATGAGGTCAATCGAAGTGAAACCACCGCTAAAATGTAGGTATTGAAGAGGGCTTTCACACAAAGTTGAGTTTGCTCAAAAAGGTTTTGTAAAACGGAACTTATTTAACACAGTGAATCTGCATGTTTACAGAACTTTATTTACCGTGGAAAATCTGTAACGAATTTGAGGGTGAAACCGACGCCAAGTTGTAGATCTTTTCAATACCTATCCGCGGAACTTTGAATCACTCGATTTGGCCCTGCACACGAGTTTTGGCGGATTTTACAAAATCGTACAGAATCTGAAACAGCAAGATAGCAGAAATTACTGCAGGGATTTGGACGAACTTTGCTCAACAACTTCAGATCTGAGGATAGCTCAAGCTACTCCATGCTTGGACCAACATGCACCTGCATCAAGATCCAATCTTAGCAAGGGAGGAAGAAGAAGAGGAGAGAAAACCATCTAGGATTGGGGAGAAGAAGGAGAGGGAGGCTCTCATGGTGAGGAGGAGCTTGAGGGAGGAGGGGAGCTTCATCTTGGAGCTCTTTCCATGGCCATGGCCGGCCATGAAGCCTTGGGGGAGCAATATTTCGTGGGGAGAGGTAGGAGAAAAGTGTGAGGGAGTAGAGGAAGGAGTGGGGAGTGAAAAGAAATGAGGCAAAGGAGGAGGGAGTGGCCGGCCAAGCTCTTTAAATAGAGGGAGGATGATTGGCTGCCTCCTTTTTGATTGGCCAAGGTGGGTGGCTGCCCATTTATTGATTGGGTTAGGTGGGAGGCAAAGCTTGTAGAAGAAGGAATGAAGATGAAGAAATTTCAGCTCATGCATGCCAAGAGCTTGGCATGGCCGGCTAGTTCTTGTCATTACAAGTGGACAAGCCAAGTGCATATGTCACTTTATGCAAGTCGACCAAGGTTGAGTGTTGGGATGGTTGGCTAAAAGTGGCTTGATGATGTCTTTAAAATAGGAAGAGAGATGAAAAGAAACATTGGTGCCAAGTTTGAAGAATAAAGTAATTTGATCAAATTATTAATTTGGCCAAGAGATGATGGTGGTGATGGAGGTTAAGACAATTGTAGAGCAAGACTAAGAGACATTGTGAGTGAAGTAACCATATACTAACAAGGATGAATATGGTGACATAAATTATCAATTCCTAAGGTCAATGTGATGATGGAAATGAGTAGAGGGGTGAGGTGGGCATGATGAATCATAAGTTGTTCTTCAATTAAGAGGTCAAATGGGAGTGGTTTGAAATACTCCCTGAGTCTACGGTTTAGTTGAGGGGAGTTTATTTGAAATGTATAGGACACACCTCAATTTTCTAGGGACAAATGGGAATGAACTCAAGTGGAATGGAATTTGAAAATGTTGAGAGAAAGTAGTTGGAACATAGGAGTTCAAAATGTCCTATTTACTTTCTCAAGTAAAGTAGAGTTTTTTCTCATTTGTAAAATAAACAAGTGAAAAACAAGAAATGGTATATGTACCATTAACAAGCTTTTTGTTAAAACAAAGCAAAATAGAAAGTAATGTTTTTAGAAATCAGTACTTGCTAGAAATGGTATGAAAAACAAAACCCATTACAGTTCTTTATTTTCTTTGAAGAAATATCGTGAAAAGAGTTTAATAAAACTAGAAGTAGTTTTGTGATTAAAACTAGAGAAGGAGAAACAATAGGGTTTTTGAGAAAGGAAACTTACTTAGGGAGGAGTGTTCTCAAGAGTAGATGGTGGCTACAAAATGTACCCATCATTCCCACTCTTGGTTTTATGAAGATTTAACTTGAATAAAACAAGAGGTGAAAGTGAAGGAAGTGATCTTGGGGTTAAACATTGGATAGGGTACGAGATCAAGTGATTATAAGAGTTGCAAGTGGAGGATGTGACATGTAAGACGTGGAAGTTGCAGAGGGTGTTGCACAGATGAGATCCATGCATTTAGGTCAACTAACAGTGGTGATTGTTAGATATCAACTACCAAAAATTGGAATCCTTGAAGCGTGACAAAACAGGTTGTTGACTTGGCCTCAAAATCAACCAGGATGAGTGGGTATAAGAGAAGGATGTAGCAAGGGGTAGATGATACCAAGTTTTGAATTAAGGATGATTTGAGCTAGATTATCACAAAGAGGAATATCAAGATGGTACACTCAAGTTGCCATCAGGAGAAGGGTTTGATGTAGTAAGAAGGAAAATAATTCTTCCTAAGCCACACATGTGTTTTATTTAGTGATTTGCTTGTTTAACCACTAGAGGTGTTGTTCTTAAGGGTAGCTCAAAACAAAACTCAACAAGCAAATCAAGACAATTCATCTACCAACAGATCAAGGCAATTCATCTTAATTAGTCTATAGAAAAAGTTTTTGTTCCCCCTAATTTTTGCATTATGGACAAATAAACAAGGTTGCAAAAGTTGGGGTGTTACAGGGAGCACCGGGCATGTGTGATACATTCAAAAGCATGTTCAAAGCATGTCTAAGTTGGCAACAGAGCCAAAGTAAAATCAAACTACAACGAAGTCGCGACTGGTCTTATTTACAACAAGTCAAATAAAAAGTTCAAGGATTCGCTGATGACGAGCCAGGGGCGGCTTCGGGAGCAGGCTTGGCTTGAGCTTCATCCACCAACTTCAGAAGTCGGTTCGCACAAGTAACTGCTGATCGTTTGTAAGGTTCAAGATCGATCAAGTTATGATCGCTGTCGACAGGCAACGTTTTGGACAACTCCTCCAAATTTGATTCCATCCCATGTCCCATGAGTAATTGAAAAGTGAGAACCGCCCCAAATAAACGGCTGCGGCGTTTCAATACCTCCACAGGCTCGGAAGGATCAACGAGGAAAGAAGCCGCCATATCGTCAAGAGTCTTGTCCTCCTTCATCTTCGGGAAGATCATTGAGTATAACCTTGACAACGCCCCTTTGGCCTTTTTCAAAAGACCAAGTACTTGGATGTTAGACTCGGCAGCAAGTGACAGGGCGTCGGCTATGGAATCCTCTCGAAGTTGATGACGACGTGTGACGGTTAAATCGGCAGCATCTGAGAAAAAGACAGATCAGTAATCAATAATCAAAACACCCTTTCAGCAAGCTGCGGGTTTTACCTAATAATTCCTTGATGGACTCGCGAAGGGCGCCTTCCTTTTTGTCGATTAAAGCTGCTGCTGCATGCTTGGCATCTTGTTCATCCTTTAACCGCTGCTTCAACTTCTTTACCTCCTCCTTCAGCAAGATGTTCTCGTTCTTGGCATCGGTGGCAAGCCTGTTGGCTTCTAGCACCTGATCAGCCGAAGATCTGACAGTCCGCCGAAGTTGGGAGTTCTCCAACTCTAGTCGGGTGAACTCTTCGGCAAACTCCACTACGGCGTCGACTGTGGCATAGATCGGCTGCGGCAAGATAAGATCGTAAGGATCCAACCGATAAAAAGGAATCCAGCGAAGTGAAGCAAGTTCAATACTTACATGATCACGACCAGCCGATGAAGCAGGAACGTCGCCAGGAGGGATAACTGTCGACACTGGAACCTTCTCTACGGCCGTTCGTGAAGGAGGTGTCGATTTTGCAGGTGAAGGATTAGATTCTTTTGCCGATACGGCTCTCTCGGAGACCAGTTTTGCCCTCTTTGCAAGAGGGACTTCATCATCGTCGTCATCAGAGCTACTTAAAAACAGTGCGCAGTTAGCGTACGAGATGACAAGGAATAAATCAAGGAGGGAGCAGGAAACACTCACAGGTCAAGATCATCTTCGCCTGCAAAGACGCTTGTTGAGCTCTTCTTGGCAGGAGGAGGCGCGGCAGCGTCATCGGCATCATTATCGCCTCCGTGAGGACTTGATTCAGCCGAAGCGATAAGGTCATCGTGTACCTGCTTCCGACGCCTACTCCTGATGAAGGCGTCATCTTCAGTAGCCTCTTCCTCTTGGACATCGCTGTCCTCAAGGACATGAGGGGCGTCCTCGGTTCCATCGGAATCTTCGTCATCATCCTCTAAAACTACACCACTTTCGGGAGTAGGAGGATAGCATCGGGCAGCTGCAAGCGCCTTTCAAAGAAAAAGAGATTGATGAGATACAACAGAAAAAGGGATGACGACAGTAAAAATAAAACGAAGAGTTACCTTGGTTGGAAGATGGTCAGCATCGTAGGGAGGACGAGCCGATATCAGGACGATATTGTCATTCTTACTAAGGCACGTCAGGCGGCGGACTTCGTCTCGAAGATCATCAGCCGAAAGATCGGCAGAGATAACCCTGGACTCATCGTCCTTACCCGAGTAAAGCCACAGTTGATGGGGGCGAGACATTAACGGTTGCACTCGACGCTGCAGGAACACTGAGACAACCTCAGTGCCGCACATTGTCAAGCCTCCCGTGTTTTTCAGAGCGACTATTTGATCGAACAACCTGTCGGCTGTCAATTTTTCGTCGGGAGAAAGGGTGTTTTGCCAGGATTTCTTCGGCTTAGCAATCAGTTTGTCCTCAAAGGGAGGAAGGTTTGAGCACCGCCCAGATACTGAAGGATCTCGTAGATAAAACCATTTGTTGCGCCAGCCCTGGACGGACTCCTTCATCGGGTAATCGAGGTAGTCGACCTCCTTTCTGACAACAAAGCCAACGCCACCGACGACGGGGGGACCGTTGCTGTCGTTGTGGCGCTTTACGTAGAAGATCTTCCTCCATGAGGGTCAATGCCGAGAAAGGCTTCGCAGACGGTGACAAAAATGGATAGATGGAGGATGGAATTCGGGGTCAGCTGCCAGAGCTGGATCCCATAGAAGTAAAGAAGAGAGCGAAGGAACTCGTGCGCCGGAAGAGAAAGGCCACGGAACAAAAAGGCAGAAAACATAACAGTAAAGCCCTTCGGGGGCCTTGGGCGAGAAACCGCACCTGGAAGACGGATATCGTCCTCAGATGCGGAGATAAATCCGAGGGACCGCAGCTTGTTGATGTCGCGGTTGGAAATGGCAGAGGCACTCCAATCACGGCTAACCTTGGCCGCCTCCGAAGCACTAGCACCCTTCTTTTTACCCATGGCGCTTGAAGCTCTTGAGAGAACGATGCGGGAAGAAGGAGAGGATGCGCGGGGAAGATGAGCAGTAGGAGGTGTAAAAAAGTAAAAATGAGGAAGCCCTATATTTATACCGCAAAGATTGTCATCAGATCGTGGCCATAACTCCGTGGGCGTCGTGGGAGGTGGAGCGAATCCAGCTGTACACGTGGCGCTAGAAAACAGGATGGAACCGGCGGCCCATTATTCCCACGTCGTGCGAAAATCGAGGAAACGCCTCGGTCGCTGCGCGTGCAATGGTCAAAACCTAAAAACTGCTTGCGCAGAACTAGGGTGGGCCCGGAGGGTCTTGTCAATCAGGTCACAACAGCAGCGTGTCATCAGTGACGTCATGGGCATCGTTGATTGCATACGAAAAGACAAAAAGGTCGAGTGGTCAACTTGAGCCTATGCACGGATTGCAAGCACCCGCACCTAGGCTCGGGGGCTACTCCCATCGGGAGCGCTGTCGCGCACCCGATAAAATGAGGACTCGAAGGAGATAATTTGACTCAAGTCTGCACCCAGGCGTAATACGCCCGCGCCCAGACTTGGGGGCTACTCCCATCGGGAGCGCTGGATGCGCACCCGACAGAACTTTTTTCGCACTTCAGGATCATGCCCGGGGACTTAATTCTGTGTAGGGTAACGTTGTTTTGTCATCGGCAGTTAACCAACAAAAGTTGGGCACGTTGTTCGGTATCCCTTGCATAAAGAAAATGTATCGGATGATCTACAAAGACTTGCAGGAACAATTTCGGCAGAAGAAGATGTTCGAGTGGTACAACTTGAGTCTACGCACGGATTGCAAGCATCCGTACCTAGACTCGGGGGCTACTCCCATCGGGAGCGCTGTCGCGCACCCGATAGAAAACAGACGAAAGGCAAGAATGATCAAGAAGAAGAACTTCGGAAGAAAATATGCTTCAGTCTCTACCCGAACTATGTTCGGCTAGACACTCGGGGGCTACTGACATGGGCATTACCCTTCGGGTAACCAATGTTGCTCTACCCTATACGGTCCACGAGGAGGCCCATGAAGGTACCCGGAGGGAAGATGGGCCACTAGGACGGTGCGGCGGAATATTACTTGAAGCACAAGACACGGAAGAAGCCGGATAAGGAAAGATTAGAGATAGATTCGTTGTAATCCTACTCGTTCTCGACTAGACCTCTCGGGACCTGGCCACCTATATAAAGGCCAGGAGAGGGGCTATCGAGGGGCACGATCAATCTTAGCAATCCTAGCCAACAGAAGCTTAGACCTAGGTTACCCTAGCGATTAGCTATCTCGAGGAGTTCACAGCCGAACTATTCGGCACCCCATTGTAACACCGTTTTCATCATAATCAAGAACAGACAGGCAAGACGAAGGGTTTTACCTCATCGAGGGCCCCGAACCTGGGTAAATCGCTCCCCCCACTTGTCTGCGTACCGATGTCTCGTGTCAGCTTGCAGGATTCCATCAACCCTAAGCCCCTATCGGAGGGCATTGCCGAGGAGCCCCCTCGACACTATGTCTTGCTATGCCCTGCTCATCATGCTATATCATGCTACCTAGGCTTACTGGTATGCCTTGTTTGCTTGTCTAGTTATTTTGCTATGCACTAATGTGACACTTGTGATGCCTGTGAGGTGCTTATGTGCCTTCTGTATGATCCAATGATTCATTGGGTAAGTAAATCATGATGGCTAGACTCTCTGTGTTGCTTGACTTGATCTAATTGATCCATCTGATCAATTAAATATCAGTGGTTGGTTACTGATGGATTCCTTTGCTAAATGGATGGTTTGCTTGCTGATGATGCTACTCATGCATGCTTATGCTAATGTGTGTGTGTTGTTGCTATCCATAGCTCCATGGACTTGATCCAGTAGCTAGGATGAAATGGTACATGCTTGTGTTGCCTAACAGTGATGCTACTATTAATGGGATTCGTAGCATAGAAAACAAAAAATTTCCTACCGCAAGAACGAATAACAAGACAAGATCCAATCTAGAAGATGGTAGCAACGAGAAGATCATGAGACTAACCCTCGACGATTTCCAAAGCCTACGAGATTAGATCTCGTTGTGGATGTAGTCGATCACTTGCCGCTTGCAAAAGCGCGTAGAAGTGCCGATCGGGCAGCACCTCCGTACTCGGTCACACGTTCGGTGTTGATGACGACGTCCTTCTCCCGTTCCAGCGGGCAGCGGATGTAGTAGATCCTCCTCGGAATCCCGCCAGCACGACGGCATGGTGACGGTGGTGGTGGAGATCTCCGGAGGGCTTTGTAAGCGGGGAGAAGAAGGAGGAGGGAGTAGCTAGGGTTTGGGAGAGAGGAGGGGCACTTGGGCGCCGGCCCTTGGGTGCCCTAGGTGGTGCGGCCAAGCCTGGGCAGCCCCTCCCTCTCCTCCTCATTATATAGGTGGAATCCCTAGGGTTTGCCCCAAAAGTTCGAATTAGACCCCAATTCAAAACCTTCCATATGGACGAAACCTAGGGGGACAAGGACTTCTCCCTTTCCCCCTTTAGTGGCCGGCCAAGGAGGTGGAGTCCACCATGGACTCCACCCTCCCACTTGGTTGGCTGGTTAGGGTTGGTGGAGTCCAACCGGGACTCCACCTTCCATGGTGATTTCATCCGGAAAGTTCTAGAACATTCTAGCGCCTTCCATAAATGCACCGGATCATTTCCAAACTTGGAAAGTGACTTCCTATATATGAATCTTATTCTCCGGACCATTCCGGACCTCCTCGTGATGTCCTGGATCCCATCCGAGACTCCGAACAAACATTCGAACTCCATTCCATATTCCATATCTGAAAGTGCATGGAGCCCCCATGTGTGGTTTTGGTAATTAATGACAATCCCTATGGACTAATGTTTGCATTGAGTTATATTTGTAGGAGTTGTCCATAGGCAATTCTTGAACCATATGTTGGCTTCAAGGTTGCAATAAGAAGAAATTGATGAAGGATATCAAGTGTCAAGTATGTCTTGAAGATGAAGATGAAGTGAGCCCTCAAGTTACTTCAAGACATCAACATGATGAAGAATGAAGAAATGATGTGCAAGTTCAAGATGAGCCATCTCGAAGAGATCCTTTGCTTGAGTCTTGCCATCCATATGGTGATCATGGATATGTGAAGATGCGCCGAAGAAGAAGCTCTCCCATGGTGGTTTATGGGGGAGCAATCTACAAGACTTCGTCAAGCAAGCACAAGCAAGAAAGGCGTTCCATCTTGTTGAGGTCAAGATCGTCATCATCAAGCTCAAGTGGAATGCGCAAGTATAAGGTTTGCTCTTGATAGGGTTTCTTTCTCACCGGTCTCATAGTGTAGTTGGAGACCGGTTTATAGTTTAGTTGCCGTACTATCAAGAGGGCTCTCGAGTGAGTAACTCGATCGTATCATTCGGAGAGAGCTCAAACCTTTGCATCCTTGCATCATCTTTCTTGGTTATTATTTGGATCTTATCCATGTGATGATTTAGAGCTTGTGCTTATTCTCATGACAATCTCTAGTTCATCAAGAATGGTTTTTGCACGGGCAACTTGTTGCATTTTCAAGATTGGAGGTTTTACCGGTATGTCTTTTTTAGATAGGTCAAACCTTTCATCATTTGTTTCTATCCTCCCTTGTTGGACTATGATGGTTTCCTGCATGATCTTGTAGAGCTTGTTCCTAGCTTTAAAACAAGCCCAAGATCATCAAAATCGGAGTCCGGATGCTAAAGTTATGCCCGTTTCAGTTTGATGTTTCTGCCAGTTTTCAGGGGGCGGATATTCCGGCCCAAGTTTGGGGCGGATAATCCGGCCCCCCGGAAAAATCCGGTTTTTGGACAAATTGATACGTCTCCAACGTATCGATAATTTCTTATGTTCCATGCTACTTTATTGATGATACCTACATGTTTTATGCACATTATATGTCGTATTTATGCATTTTCTGGAACTAACCTATTAACGAGATGCCGAAGAGCCATTCTGTTTTCTGTTTTTGGTTTCAGAAATCCTAGTAAGGAAATATTCTCGGAATTGACGAAATCTTCGCCAGGGGTCCTATTTTTGCACGCTTCAGAAGACCGAAGAGGAAGGAGGTGGGGCCACGAGGCGCCGACACCATAGGGCGCGCGGCCTGTGCCCTGGCCGCGCCGGCTGTGGTGTGGGGCCCTCGTCGCCCCCGACCTACCCTTCCGCCTACTTAAAGCCTCCGTCGCGAAACCCCCAGTACCGAGAGCCACGATACGGAAAACCTTCCGAGACGCCGCCGCCGCGAATCCCATCTCGGGGGATTCAGGAGATCGCCTCCGGCACCGGGAGAGGGGATTCATCTCCCGGAGGACTCTTCATCGCCATGATCGCCTCCGGAGTGATGAGTGAGTAGTTCACCCCTGGACCATGGGTCCATAGCAGTAGCTAGATGGTCGTCTTCTCCTTGTTGTGCTTCATTGTTGGATCTTGTGAGCTGCCTAACATGATCAAGATCATCTATATGTAATTCTATATGTTGTGTTTGTCGGGATCCGATGGATAGAGAATACTATGTTATGGTGATTATCAATCTATTTTTTATGTGTTGTTTATGATCTTGCATGCTCTCCGTTATTAGTAGAGGCTCTGGCCAAGTTTGTACTCTTAACTCCAAGAGGGAGTATTTATGCTCGATAGTGGGTTCATGCCTTCATTGACACCTGGGACAGTGACAGAAAGTTCTAAGGTTGTGATGTGTGTTTCCACTAGGGATAAAACATTGATTCTATGTCTAAGGATGTATTTGTCGATTACATTACGCACCATACTTAATGCAATTGTCTGTTGCTTAGCAACTTAATACTGAATGGGGTTCGGATGATAACCTGAAGGTGGACTTTTTAGGCATAGATGCGGTTGGATGGCGGTCTATGTACTTTGTCGTAATGCCCAATTAAATCTCACTATATTTATCATATCATGTACATGCATTGTTATGCCCTTCTCTATTTGTCAATTGCCCGACTGTAATTTGTTCACCCAACATGCTTTTATCTTATGGGAGAGACACCTCTAGTGAACTGTGGACCCCGGTCCTATTCTTTACATAGCATACAATCTACTGCAATTGTGTTTTAGTATTTTCTTGCAAACAATCATCTTCCACTCGATACGCTTAATCCTTTGTTACAACAAGCCGGTGAGATTGACAACCTCACTGTTTCGTTGGGGCAAAGTACTTTGGTTTTGTTGTGCAGATTCCACGTTGGCGTCGGAATCCCTGTTGTTGCGCCGCATCACATTTCGCCACCATCAACCTTCAACGTGCTTCTTGGCTCCTCCTGGTTCGATTAAACCTTGGTTTCTTTCTGAGGGAAAACTTGCTACTGTGCGCATCATACCTTCCTCTTGGGGTTCCCAACGAACGTGTGAGTTACACGCCATCAAGCTCTTTTTCTGGCGCCGTTGCCGGGAGATCAAGACACGCTGCAAGGGGAGTCTCCACTTCTCAATCTCTTTACTTTGTTTTTGTCTTGCTTTATTTTATTTACTACTTTGTTTGCTGCACCTAAACAAAACACAAAAAAATTAGTTGCTAGTTTTACTTTATTTACTGTCTTGCTCTCCATATCAAAAACACAAAAAAATTAGTTACTTGCATTTACTTTATCTAGTTTGTTTTATTTACTGTTGCTAAAATGAATACTCCTGAAAATACTAAGTTGTGTGACTTCACAAATGCAAATAATAATGATTTCCTATGCACACCTATTGCTCCACCTGCTACTACAGCAGAATTCTTTGAAATTAAACCTGCTTTACTGAACCTGGTTATGAGAGATCAATTTTCTGGTGTTAGTTCTGATGATGCTGCCCATCTCAATAATTTTGTTGAACTTTGTGAAATGCAAAAGTATAAGGATGTAGATGGTGATATTATTAAATTGAAAGTGTTTCCTTTCTCATTAAGAGGAAGAGCTAAAGATTGGTTGCTATCTTTGCCTAAGAATAGTATTGATTCATGGACTAAATGTAAGGATGCTTTTATTGGTAGATATTATCCTCCCGCTAAAATTATATCTTTGAGAAGTAGCATAATGAATTTTAAGCAATTAGATACTGAACATGTTGCTCAAGCATGGGAGAGAATGAAAACTTTGGTAAAGAATTGCCCAACCCATGGACTGACTACTTGGATGATCATCCAAACATTCTATGCAGGACTAAATTTTTCTTCGCGGAATTTATTGGATTCAGCTGCTGGAGGTACCTTTATGTCCATCACTTTGGGGGCGGATACAAAACTTCTTGATGATATGATGATAAATTACTCTGAATGGCACACGGAAAGAGCTCCACAAGGTAAGAAGGTAAATTCTGTTGAAGAAACCTCTTCCTTGAGTGATAAGATTGATGTGATTATGTCTATGCTTGTGAATGGTAGATCTAATGTAGATCCAAATAATGTTCCTTTAGCTTCATTGGTTGCTCAAGAAGAAAATGTTGATGTGAACTTCATTAAAAATAATAATTTCAACAACAATGCTTATAGGAACAACTCTGGTAATAATTATAGGCCATATCCTTCTGCTAATGGTAATGGTTATGGTAATTCTTATGGGAATTCTTACAACAATAATAGGAGTGTACCCTCTGGTCTTGAAGCCATGCTTAAAGAATTTATTAGTACACAAACTGCTTTTAACAAATCTGTTGAGGAAAAGCTTGATAAAATTGATACTATTGCTTCTAGAGTTGATAGACTTGCCTCTGATGTTAATCTTTTAAAATTGAAAGTTATGCCTAATAATGATATTGATAATAAGATTACTACTACAGCAAATGCCATCCAAGTTAGAATTAATGAGAATATAAGATTAATGGCTGAACTGCGTGCTAGGTGGGATAGAGAAGAAAATGAAAAACTAGCTAAAGAGAATAATGTAGCTAAAGTTTGGACTATTACCACCACTAGTAATGCTAATTCTTCACATGTTGCTGCACCTCCTACTATCAATGGTAAAATAATTGGTGTTGGCAATGTTTCTACTCCTAGTGCAAAGCGTACAAAACTGCCTGAAATTGCTAAAACTGCTGAAACTGCTTGTGATAAAACTGCTGAAATTTTTTCCAACCTTGGGAACAATGATCCCATTGCTGTAGCTCATAATGATTTAGATTTTGATGATTGTCACATCTCTGAAGTTATAAAGTTCTTACAAAAACTTGCTAAAAGTCCTAATGCTAGTGCTATAAATTTAGCCTTTACAAAACATATTACAAATGCTCTCATAAAAGCTAGAGAAGAGAAACTAAAACTTGAAACTTCTATTCCTAGAAAGTTAGAAGATGGTTGGGAGCCCATCATTAAAATGAAATTCAATGACTTTGAATGTAATGCTCTATGTGATCTTGGTGCAAGTATTTCTGTTATGCCTAAAAAGATTTATGATATGCTTGACTTGCCACCATTGAAGAATTGTTATTTGGATGTTAATCTTGCTGATAATGTTAAAAAGAAACCCTTGGGGAGGATTGATAATGTGCACATCACGGTTAACAATAACCTTGTCCCCGTTGATTTTGTTGTTTTGGATATCGAATGCAATGCATCTTGTCCTATTGTATTGGGAAGACCTTTTCTTCGAACCGTTGGTGCTGTTATTGATATGAGAGAAGGTAATATTAAATATCAATTTCCTCTCAAGAAAGGTATGGAACACTTCCCTAGAAAGAGAATGAAGTTGCCTTTTGATTCTATTATTAGAACAAGTTATGATGTTGATGCTTCTACTCTCGATAATACTTGATTTGTACTTTCTGCGCCTAGCTAAAGAAAAGCGCTTATGGGAGACAACCCATGTTTTTACTACAGTACTTTGTTTTATATTTGAGTCTTGGAAGTTGTTTACTACTGTAGCAACCTCTCCTTATCATGTTTTTGTGCCAAGTAAAGTTTCTATGTCAAAGTTGATGTTATATTTGGGATTGCTGCGCAGAAACAGCATTGCTGTCTGTCACTAATCTGGGCACAGGCCTCTGTAGAAAATTCGAAAAAATCTGCCAATTTACGAGCGTGATCCTCAGATATGTACGCAACTTTCATTAGTTTTGAGTTTTTCCGTTTGAGCAAGTCTGGTGCCAGCTTTAAATTCGTCTTTACGGACTGTTCTTTTTGACAGATTCTGCCTTTTATTTCGCATTGCCTCTTTTGCTATGTTGAATTCATTTTTTTGATCCATTAATGTCCAGTAGCTTTATGCAATGTCCAGAAGTGTAAAGAATGATTGTGTCACCTCTGAATGTGTGAATTATTAATTGTGCACTAACCCTCTAATGAGTTTGCTTTAAGTTTGGTGTGAAGGAAGTTTTCAAGGGTCAAGAGAGGAGTATGATATACTATGATCAAGAGGAGTGAAAGCTCTAAGCTTGGGGATGCCCCGTGGTTCACCCCTGCATATTTTAAGAAGACTCAAGCGTCTAAGCTTGGGGATGCCCAAGGCATCCCTTCTTCATCGACAACATCATCAGTTCCTCCCCTGAAACTATATTTTTATTCAATCACATCTTGTGTTCTTTGCTTGGAGCGTCGGTTTGTTTTTGTTTTTTGTTTTTGTTTGAATAAAATGGATCCTAGCATTCACCTTGTGGGAGAGAGACACGCTCCGCTGTTTCATATGGACAAATATGTCCTTAGGCTTTACTCATAATGTTCAAGGCGAAGTTTCTTCTTCGTTAAATTGTTATATGATTGGAATTGGAAAATGCTACATGTAGTAATTCTAAAATGTCTTGGATAATGTGATACTTGGCAATTGTTGTGCTCATGTTTAAGCTCTTGCATCATATGCTTTGCACCCATTAACGAAGAAATACATAGAGCTTGCTAAAATTTGATTTGCATATATTTGGTCTCTCTAAGGTCTAGATAATATCTAGTATTGAGTTTTGAACAACAAGGAAGACGGTGTATAGTCTTATAATGTTTACAATATGTCTTTTATGTGAGTTTTGCTGCACCGGTTCATCCTTGAGTTTGCTTCAAATAACCTTGCTAGCCTAAACCTTGTATCGAGAGGGAATACTTCTCATGCATCCAAAATCCTTGAGCCAACTACTATGCCATTTGTGTCCACCATACCTACCTACTACATGGTATTTCTCCGCCATTCCAAAGTAAATTGCTTGAGTGCTACCTTTAAAATTCCATCATTCACCTTTGCAATATATAGCTCATGGGACAAAATAGCCTTAAAAACTATCGTAGTATTGAATATGTACTTATGCACTTTATCTTTTATTAAGTTGCTTGTTGTGCGATAACCATGCTTCTGGGGAACGCCATCAACTATTGTTGAATATCATGTGAGTTGCTATGCATGTCCGTCTTGTCTGAAGGATCTATCATTTTAGTGGTTGGAGCATGCAAAATTGTTAGAGAAGAACATTGGGCCGCTAACTAAAGCCATGAATCATGGTTGAAGTTTCAGTTTTGGACATATATCCTCAATCTCATATGAGAATAATAATCATTGCTACATGCTTATGCATTTAAGAGGAGTCCATTATCTGTTGTCCATGTTGTCCCGGTATGGATGTCTAAGTTGAGAATAATCAAAAGCGAGAAATCCAAAATGCGAGCATTCTTAGACCTTTGTACAGGCGGCATGGAGGTACCCCTTTGTGACACTTGGTTGAAACATGGCATGCAAAGATCCGGTAGTCCAAGCTAAGTAGGACAAGGTGCGGGCACTATTAGTATACTATGCATGAGGCTTGCAACTTGTAAGATATAATTTACATAACTCATATGCTTTATTACTACCGTTGACAAAATTGTTTCATGTTTTCAAAATAAAAGCTCTAGCACAAATACAGCAATCGATGCTTTCCTCTTTGAAGGACCATTCTTTTACTTTTATTGTTGAGTCAGTTTACCTATCTTCCTCCACCTTAAGAAGCAAACACTTGTGTGAACTGTGCATTGATTCCTATATACTTGCATATTGCACTTGTTATATTACTTTATGTTGACAATATCCATGAGATATACATGTTATAAGTTGAAAGCAACCGCTGAAACTTAATCTTCCTTTGTGTTGCTTCAACACCTTTACTTTGATTTATTGCTTTATGAGTTAACTCTTATGCAAGACTTATTGATGCTTGTCTTGAAGTACTATTCATGAAAAGTCTTTGCTATATGATTCACTTGTTTACTCATGACATTACCTTTGTTTTGATCGCTGCATTCATTACATATGTTTACAAATAGTATGATCAAGATTATAATGGCATGTCACTTCAGAAATTATCTTTGTTATCGTTTTACCTGCTCGGGACGAGCAGAACTAAGCTTGGGGATGCTGATACGTCTCCAACGTATCGATAATTTCTTATGTTCCATGCTACTTTATTGATGATACCTACATGTTTTATGCACATTATATGTCGTATTTATGCATTTTCTGGAACTAACCTATTAACGAGATGCCGAAGAGCCAGTTGCTGTTTTCTGCTGTTTTTGGTTTCAGAAATCCTAGTAAGGAAATATTCTCGGAATTGGACGAAATCTTCGCCCAGGGTCCTATTTTTGCACGGAGCTTCCAGAAGACCGAAGAGGGAAGGAAGTGGGGCCACGAGGCGCCGACACCATAGGGCGGCGCGGCCCAGCCCCGGCGCGCCGACTGTGGTGTGGGGCCCTCGTCAGCCCCCCTGACCTACCCTTCCGCCTACTTAAAGCCTCCGTCGTGAAACCCCCAGTACCGAGAGCCACGATACGGAAAACCTTGCAGAGACGCCGCCGCCGCGAATCCCATCTCGGGGATTCAGGAGATCGCCTCCGGCACCTGCCGGAGAGGGGATTCATCTCCCGGAGGACTCTTCATCGCCATGATCGCCTCCGGAGTGATGAGTGAGTAGTTCACCCCTGGACCATGGGTCCATAGCAGTAGCTAGATGGTCATCTTCTCCTTGTTGTGCTTCATTGTTGGATCTTGTGAGCTGCCTAACATGATCAAGATCATCTATATGTAATTCTATATGTTGTGTTTGTCGGGATCCGATGGATAGAGAATACTATGTTATGGTGATTATCAATCTATTGTTTATGTGTTGTTTATGATCTTGCATGCTCTCCGTTATTAGTAGAGGCTCTGGCCAAGTTTGTACTCTTAACTCCAAGAGGGAGTATTTATGCTCGATAGTGGGTTCATGCCTTCATTGACACCTGGGACAGTGACAGAAAGTTCTAAGGTTGTGATGTGCTGTTGCCACTAGGGATAAAACATTGATTCTATGTCTAAGGATGTAGTTGTCGATTACATTACGCACCATACTTAATGCAATTGTCTGTTGCTTAGCAACTTAATACTAATGGGGTTCGGATGATAACCTGAAGGTGGACTTTTTAGGCATAGATGCATTGGATGGCGGTCTATGTACTTTGTCGTAATGCCCAATTAAATCTCACTATATTTATCATATCATGTACATGCATTGTTATGCCCTTCTCTATTTGTCAATTGCCCGACTGTAATTTGTTCACCCAACATGCTTTTATCTTATGGGAGAGACACCTCTAGTGAACTGTGGACCCCGGTCCTATTCTTTACATAGCATACAATCTACTGCAATTGTGTTTTACTATTTTCTTGCAAACAATCATCTTCCACTCGATACGCTTAATCCTTTGTTACAGCAAGCCGGTGAGATTGACAACCTCACTGTTTCGTTGGGGCAAAGTACTTTGGTTTTGTTGTGCAGATTCCACGTTGGCGCCGGAATGTTGTTGCGCCGCATCACATTTCGCCACCATCAACCTTCAACGTGCTTCTTGGCTCCTCCTGGTTCGATTAAACCTTGGTTTCTTTCTGAGGGAAAACTTGCTACTGTGCGCATCATACCTTCCTCTTGGGGTTCCCAACGAACGTGTGAGTTACACGCCATCACAAATCCGGGCAAATATCCGGCCAAATGTCCGGCCCCCATCCTGAGAGCAGTTTTCTCATGTCCTTAGCCGTTTTTCGGGGCCCGGATATTTTGCAAATATCCGGCCCGGAAAATCCGGCCTGAGCTGACCCAAACGGTCATATTTCGATGGGAGGGGGTATTTAAGCCCCCCTTCTTCCTCCTTGGGCAGCTACCTCTTCCCCTTTGTGCTCTCCACCATTGTTGACCTTGAGAGCTTCCCTTTCCCTCTACTCCTCCTATGCTTCTTGAATCTTTTTGAGGGAAAAGGAAGAGGAGATCTAGATCTACATTCCTACCAATCAAATCCCTCTCTTTGTGAGGGGAATCCACTAGATCTAGATCTTGGAGAAATTTGGTGTTCCTCCTCTTATTTGTTCTTCCTCTCTTATTCCCCCAATAGCTTTTGTAGCTTTGTTGGAATTTGAGAGAGAAGGACTTGAGCATCTTTGTGGTGTTCTTGCCATTGCATTTGGTGCATCGGTTTGAGTTCTCCACGGTGATTCGTGGAGGTGAAAGCAAGAAGGTTGTTACTCTTGGGTTCTTGGAACCCTAGACGGATTCTAGGCCTTTGTGGCATCTTAGTGGTGTTCTTGGGGACTCCAATTAAGTTGTGGAGAATCTTCAAGGGCAAGGCCTTTGTGGCATCTTTGTGGTGTTCTTGGGGACTCCAATTAAGTTGTGGAGAATCTTCAAGGGCAAGGCCTTTGTGGCATCTTTGTGGTGTTCTTGGGGACTCCAATTAAGTTGTGGAGAATCTTCAAGGGCAAGGCCTTTGTGGCAATTTATTGGGAGCCTCCAATTAAGTTGTGGAGATAGCCCCAAGCTTTGTGCGGGTTCGGTGACCTTCCTAAGGTCCCATAGTGGATCGAGGACATCCCTTTTGGTGGGAATTCTCGAGGAGAATACGGTGGCCCTCGTGCATTTGGAGTGACTTGTCCTCCACACCGCTCCAACGGAGAGTAGCACTCGCAAGAGTGTGAACTTCGGGCTACATCGTTGTCTCCGCGTCACTTCGGTTATTCCTATACCCGAGCTCTTTACTTATGCACTTTACTTTGTGATAGCCATCGTGCTTGAAGTTATATATATATCGTGCTATCACATAAGTTGCTTGTCTTGCTTAGCATAAGTTGTTGGTACACATAGGTGAACCATTGCTTAGAATAAGTTGTTGGTGCACATAGGTGAACCATAGTTTATAGGCTTTGGGCTTGACAAAGTAAACGCTAGTTTTATTCCGCATTTGTTAAGCCCATCTCGTAAAAGTTTTAAATCGCCTATTCACCCCCCTCTAGGCGACATCCGTGTCCTTTCAATTGGTATCAGAGCAAGGTCTCTCATTCTTAGGCTTCACCGCCTTGAGAGTAAAGATGTCGGCTAGAGGATTAGTGCACGATAACACTCTTATATTAGATGGCACAAATTATGATGTTTGGAAAATTTGCATGCTTAGTCATTTTCGGGACATTGACCCTCATATGGAGAAAATTGTAGATATAGGTTTTTCTCCTCCTATGGATTCACAAAATCTATCGTTAGAGGATGAGAAAAATTTATATCTCAATTCTCAAGCTTCTTATGTTCTTATGAATGCTTTGAGAGATGTAGGTCTCTTTCCATACTTGCCTTTTTGGAGCGCTCATGAGTTATGGACAAAGATTCAAGATAAATATGATGTGTCCAATATTATTAAGGATGATTGTATTGCTTCCACTTCCGGCCGTGATGAGGTCTCATCTTCTTCCACTTCACCCAAGTGTGGTAAGACACAAGGTAATGATATGGTGAGTGGTGGTGAAAATTGCAATGTTGATATTGAGCTTACTATTGATGATTCTTCATCTCTATCTCATTGTAATGCTTCATCTACGGACTCAAACACATCTAGCACTAGAAATGTTTTACATGCTTGTGTTGATAGTCTTTGCATATCATGTGTAAGTTGCTTGAATAAATCTAATGATGATATGCTTGCATTGTCTTGTGGCCATGATAAAAATGCTTCTATTTCCTCTAGTTGTTGTGTGTCTAACAATGTAGAGGAAACCAAAGATTCTATTGGTCAAGACAAGATCTTGAAAGGAGCCTCAAGTAACTCCTCCTCTTTATCTCACGGTCCTCATATATGCCTTATGGCCAAGGGTTCCACGGTACCTCCTACCATGGATCCTAATATGTCTCGTGGTGATAAGGATGAGGATGAATATGAAGAAGAGGATTGGGTTGTCTCTCTACGCGATAAGGGTAAGAGCGTATTCAAGGTTATTTGCAAAGATAAAATTGCTAGCACTCACTTCTTTGAAATCTTGACTACCGCCATTGAGAGCCAAAAACTTATTTGGATGCATGAGAACACCATTGATAAAAAGGGTGCTCTTGAACGAGAGTATGCCGATGATGTCGCATCATTAAAGAATGAACTTGAAGAAGAACAAACCATCAAGGAAGCTCTTGAGGAGACCTTTGCTCTAGAATTGTCTAGAGAAAAGGAAAACCATGATAGAGCTCTTGAGATGGCAAATGAACTAAAGCTAAAAAATGATAAGCTTGTGTTTGTTAATGCTAAACTCCTTGAGGATTTTGAGCAACTCAAAAAGGGCTCAAGGGTCATTGAGAGTGCGCTCACCAAACTCACCGAGTCGCATGAGCAACTTAAAGCTTCTTATCTAAAAGTGCATGCCAACTTGCCTTCTCCTATTGCTATTGATAATGATGTTTGTGCTACTAACTCTACTTCTTGTGAAGCATCTACCTTGAAGGAGAATGTTGAGCTAAGGGCTCAACTTGATTTGCTAACTAGCAATTATGGGAAATTGGAAGAAAATCATGGAAAGCTTTCTAGCTCCCATGAGGATCTTCTAGCCTCTCATGATAGGCTAAAGTTAGCTCATGAGGCTATCATATCAAAGGAAACACCTTGTGAGCCTCATGTGGATACTAGCACTACTACTCAAAATGCTATATTACCATGTGCTAGTCCTAGTAATTCATCCACTCATAATATTGCTAAATCTTGTGATGAATTATCTTCCTTGCCTTGTTGCTCTAACAATGAAGATTCTACTTCCTCTAGTACTTGTGTTGTTACTAACCATGTAGAGGAAATCAAAGAGCTCAAGGCCCAAGTCACTTCTTTGAAGAATGACTTGGTAAAGAGTCATGAAGGGAAATGCAAACTTGACACGATGTTAAGTGTGCAACAATCCCCCAATGACAAGAGTGGACTTGGATTCAAATCCAACAACAAGAAAAAGTCCAACAACAACAACAACAACAAGGGCCAAGTACAAGTCAAAGACCCGGCCAAGATTGTTTGCTTCAAGTGCAAAATTGAAGGGCACCATGTTAGATCTTGCCCTTTGAAGAAGAAGCAAAAAGGGAAGCGGCCTCAAGCTCAAACTCATATTCAACCTCAAGTTGAAGAAATGTCACTTCCCAAGAAGAATCAAGCCAATGCTCCCATTGTGGAGAAATCTAGTGAGAAGAAGGAGAAGAAAAGAACTTGCTACATATGCCGCGAGAAGGGCCACATCTCCTCCTTTTGCACTATTGGTACCTCATCCAACTCTATCACCGTTGATGATGTTTATTCTCTTCGTAAGGATGAGGGTGGCAATGTGTTTGCCAAATTTGTTGGTGCTCAAAGTGGTGTCAAGAAAAGAACCATTTGGGTTGCCAAGCCTATTGTGACTAACCTCTTAGGACCCAACTTAGTTGGGGACCAACAATCCAAAACTTGATCAATAGGTGCTTGTTGGAGGGCATTGGAGACTTGGCTACATCATGAAGAATTAAGGGATCTTCATCATTTATATTATCTCAAGCCAAGTCTTTTGGTTATCTTACTTCTATCATACACCCAATGTTCCTCCTTGCGGTAACATGTGCTCAACTCATTTATATTGAAAGTTACTCGCCCCTTTGCATGTGTTAGTTTTGTTCCTAACATGTGTTTGTATATGTTGTGCATCCTACTTGTTTTTCTTGAGAAATCAAGTCTATGTATGTTAGGTTGCACACCATGTATTTGTGCTTGTGTTGGAGCCTCTTTGCATCTTGTTGTATCTTATATGGCTCTTATGAGAGATTAATGGACTATAACATTTTGGGGGAGTGATATGCCTTTAGGAATTTCACAATCCTAACAATGTGTGTACATGAGGAATATCACTTAGAATTGATATTGCAAGATTATCTAGTCTCTATGTGGTATGTCATCTTCATGAGAAATTCAAATTCTAATGTCCATTAATATCTCTAGTTGGATCTTATTTGCCTCTTGTGAAAATAAATTCCTTATCACATTATGGGGGAGTAATAAGCTTTGTGCATATTACAAGCCTAGGAAATGTGAACATTTGAGGTTGTGTCACATAGAATTGATATTGTAAATTGTCTCTCATATGTGACATGTTTTCTCAAACAAGTTCCAATTTGCTTAAATGGCTTCATTGCTAATATCTTTGTGGATCTTATTTGTGAAAGTTTTTCTTGGCATGGTTTTTCACAATGTGTCCCTCAATACATTTTTGTAAAACCATGTGCTTCAAGTCATACTATTAATTGCTTTGCATGTTGGTATGAATGCTATTAATTGCTTTGCATGTTGGTATGAATACTATTAATTGCTTTGCATGTTGGTATGAATACTATTAATTGCTTTGCATGTTGGTATGACTAATTGAAGCTATCAAGAAACTCTCTTTGCATGTTGGTTAACTCTTATCTTTTACCATATGCTTTATTTGGTGTAAAAATGATCTTACATATACTTACAAAATACCACCGGAAAATATTTCCTAATACCTCTTGTCCTAGGACAATTGGCAATCTATTATTGGGTAGAAATTTATTGATCATATTTACATTGGCTCTTGTGTTTAAATTGTCTTATTTATTGCCATGAATGTGTTGTGCTTTGACTCCCATGTGTCTTCCTTGCATCTTATGGATCTAATTTGTCTATTCAAACTTTCTTAGCATTTTAGTAGATTTAGGTAGCGTGATGATCCTAGTTTTGTGCATTTAGTATTCATATGCAAAATCCTAGATAATGCACTAATCTTGGGGGAGCTCTCCTATATTTGTTAGAATGCTTAACATCTCTTGATCTTTATCAAAAATTTGGTTTTGGGAGTCATAAATTTTCTTTTTGGTACTTTGTGCCATCATAAAAAGTGTCGAGGGTTTGGTTTATTTGTTGGAACCTTGCTCTCTTGGGAGTTGGTTATCTCATTCCTTTGTGCTTAGGTTTAATTAGCTTCTTATAATGAGATAAGTCTTTGGAGTCAATCTTGTGTTGATTTGATTCTTTGATATAATTTGGACAACCATTGTCTCTTGGTTTATTTGGTGTTTTGTCCAAATTGTATCTTCCTTTGGTTCTTGAAAGTATTGTGCATGCATATTTAATATATGTATATCTTATGGCATGTGTCACTTTCTTTGATCCAATATATAGGGTAAACTCCATCAAATCCTAATTTGACTAAGATGTGCATGAAATTCAATTTCATATCTATATGCACATAGAATTGTGGAGTTTGTCCTATATGTTGTAGTGTGTCTAACTACTTCGGACCCAATTAGTTTGGGGACCATTTTGTACTTACCTTTGTGTTAGGTACAATGGATATGCATTGAATGCTTGTCTCACTCTTGGAAAGAAGTGGTGACTCAATGGTAACGTGAGGCAAGATAGGATGATCAACGAACACATATCTACTACATCCACACCAATGCTATCTTGGTAACAAGTATCTTCTCATGCATACTTTTGTTGTATCCAACCTTATGGTTGCATCTTGGCATGAATCTCTTGATTTGCAAATGTTGTGCTTCTTGCAAAAGTCTTAATGAAACCTCTTTATTGTGAATGTGAGTAATTTGAGATGAGTGCATTTGTTGGGAAGTATTTTAAATCATGCTCATGATTCATCCATCCCAACTATGCCTATCTAGCAATTTTGTTGCATATCAATTCCTCAAGGCTCTCACATGTGCAATATAGATGAAAGTGCAAATTTAGTTACTTCTTTTGGTATCCCCGTTTGTGATACTTGTTGCCTTTCTCAAATGCATCCCAACTATCTTCTATCCCTTGTTGATATTTGTGATGTATTTTAGTTGTTTGTGGTTGAAGTTCATGAATGTACAATAAGATAAAATTGAGCCTTTGGCCATGCTATTAAGCAAAAATTCTTATTGGTATATTGCATGACTTCGTCTTGGATATCATACTATTTTTCTTGCGTGTCTATTTTATGTGTGCATGTTTATTTGTGGATAAAAATCTTTGTGATATTGCCCACTTAGAGAAACTTATACACATAAGAGATGATACATCTCCTTTTGATATCTTATTTATTTATTGCGTGTTGATTGGTCATGCTAAGCAATATAATTCATTGAAGACTATGATGATGTTTTTTGCTCATCCTTGTAATAGTCTTATAATATGCTTTATCATGCCTTTCACATATCCTCTTGGTTGAGCCTTTTTATAATGGTGCCTCTTACTTGTTGCTCAACTATTTGTTTGTTGCAAGTGTTAAGCTTATTTCTCTATCTATGATCTATTCCAAATGTTTGTGTTTTAAATGGTAATGAGGGAGTGAGGATTCCATGTTATGCATATTGTATTCAAATACAACATTTTAATTTATACATGTACCTTGGGGAGCTTCCTCATTTAATTTAGAGCACTATCTTTTGGTGATCATTAGAGTTTGATTCACTTGGTATATTTTGTTTTTGAATGATATTATGGGAGTGATGATTCCATGTTTGTGCACTTTATACTCCAATGCAAATTGTCTTGTTTTGTGCACAAACCTTGGGGAGCTTCCTCATATTATTTAGAGCAATCTTCTTGATCTTATCATAATATCTTTCTTTCTTTTGGTATCTTCTTTGTGGTTCATTTGGTTGCTTGCTTCATTTGTTGAAGCTTCTTGACTTTGTTATCTTTTTGCAATCTTTGATCCTATCTATGGTGTGACTCCTTCCGAATATTCGTAATTGGATATGTGCATTTGATTCCACTCAAATTATGAGAAATGCACACGCTATGGAGGAACTCTCACTATATTGGCCTTCTAAATTTTTCACCCATTTCGGCAATTGGTGCCAATGGGGGAGAAGTTTGGAGGGTTTAAGGGAATTTGGTTATGTCTTTGCTTTGTGCTTAAGCATGTGCCTTTATTGCATTGCATCTTGTTGCTTTGCATAGTTGAATATTTAGAGGAAACTCCACTAGGCTTTGAATGCCAATATATGCAATGAAAGTCAAGATCATTCACACATGCATATATTATGGGGGAGTTTGCTCTATAGATTCAACTTATTTGTTACTTAAATTCCTTATATAAACCCTCTCAAAGAGATTGTCATCAATTACCAAAATGGGGGAGATTGAAAGTGCATGGAGCCCCCATGTGTGGTTTTGGTAATTAATGACAATCCCTATGGACTAATGTTTGCATTGAGTTATATTTGTAGGAGTTGTCCATAGGCAATTCTTGAACCATATGTTGGCTTCAAGGTTGCAATAAGAAGAAATTGATGAAGGATATCAAGTGTCAAGTATGTCTTGAAGATGAAGATGAAGTGAGCCCTCAAGTTACTTCAAGACATCAACATGATGAAGAATGAAGAAATGATGTGCAAGTTCAAGATGAGCCATCTCGAAGAGATCCTTTGCTTGAGTCTTGCCATCCATATGGTGATCATGGATATGTGAAGATGCGCCGAAGAAGAAGCTCTCCCATGGTGGTTTATGGGGGAGCAATCTACAAGACTTCGTCAAGCAAGCACAAGCAAGAAAGGCGTTCCATCTTGTTGAGGTCAAGATCGTCGTCATCAAGCTCAAGTGGAATGCGCAAGTATAAGGTTTGCTCTTGATAGGGTTTCTTTCTCACCGGTCTCATAGTGTAGTTGGAGACCGGTTTATAGTTTAGTTGCCGTACTATCAAGAGGGCTCTCGAGTGAGTAACTCGATCGTATCATTCGGAGAGAGCTCAAACCTTTGCATCCTTGCATCATCTTTCTTGGTTATTATTTGGATCTTATCCATGTGATGATTTAGAGCTTGTGCTTATTCTCATGACAATCTCTAGTTCATCAAAAATGGTTTTTGCACGGGCAACTTGTTGCATTTTCAAGATTGGAGGTTTTACCGGTATGTCTTTTTTAGATAGGTCAAACCTTTCATAATTTGTTTCTATCCTCCCTTGTTGGACTATGATGGTTTCCTGCATGATCTTGTAGAGCTTGTTCCTAGCTTTAAAACAAGCCCAAGATCATCAAAATCGGAGTCCGGATGCTAAAGTTATGCCCGTTTCAGTTTGATGTTTCTGCCAGTTTTCAGGGGGCGGATATTCCGGCCCAAGTTTGGGGCGGATAATCCGGCCCCCCGGAAAAATCCGGTTTTTGGACAAATCCGGGCAAATATCCGGCCAAATGTCCGGCCCCCATCCGAGAGCAGTTTTCTCATGTCCTTAGCCGTTTTTCGGGGCCCGGATATTTTGCAAATATCCGGCCCGGAAAATCCGGCCTGAGCTGACCCAAACGGTCATATTTCGATGGGAGGGGGTATTTAAGCCCCCCTTCTTCCTCCTTGGGCAGCTACCTCTTCCCCTTTGTGCTCTCCACCATTGTTGACCTTGAGAGCTTCCCTTTCCCTCTACTCCTCCTATGCTTCTTGAATCTTTTTGAGGGAAAAGGAAGAGGAGATCTAGATCTACATTCCTACCAATCAAATCCCTCTCTTTGTGAAGGGAATCCACTAGATCTAGATCTTGGAGAAATTTGGTGTTCCTCCTCTTATTTGTTCTTCCTCTCTTATTCTCCCAATAGCTTTTGTAGCTTTGTTAGAATTTGAGAGAGAAGGACTTGAGCATCTTTGTGGTGTTCTTGCCATTGCATTTGGTGCATCGGTTTGAGTTCTCCACGGTGATTCGTGGAGGTGAAAGCAAGAAGGTTGTTACTCTTGGGTTCTTGGAACCCTAGACGGATTCTAGGCCTTTGTGGCATCTTAGTGGTGTTCTTGGGGACTCCAATTAAGTTGTGGAGAATCTTCAAGGGCAAGGCCTTTGTGGCATCTTTGTGGTGTTCTTGGGGACTCCAATTAAGTTGTGGAGAATCTTCAAGGTCAAGGCCTTTGTGGCATCTTTGTGGTGTTCTTGGGGACTCCAATTAAGTTGTGGAGAATCTTCAAGGGCAAGGCCTTTGTGACAATTTGTTGGGAGCCTCCAATTAAGTTGTGGAGATAGCCCCAAGCTTTGTGCGGGTTCGGTGACCTTCCTAAGGTCCCATAGTGGATCGAGGACATCCCTTTTGGTGGGAATTCTCGAGGAGAATACGGTGGCCCTCGTGCATTTGGAGTGACTTGTCCTCCACACCGCTCCAACGGAGAGTAGCACTCGCAAGAGTGTGAACTTCGGGCTACATCGTTGTCTCCGCGTCACTTCGGTTATTCCTATACCCGAGCTCTTTACTTATGCACTTTACTTTGTGATAGCCATCGTGCTTGAAGTTATATATATATCGTGCTATCACATAAGTTGTTTGTCTTGCTTAGCATAAGTTGTTGGTACACATAGGTGAACCATTGCTTAGAATAAGTTGTTGGTGCACATAGGTGAACCATAGTTTATAGGCTTTGGGCTTGACAAAGTAAACGCTAGTTTTATTCCGCATTTGTTAAGCCCATCTCGTAAAAGTTTTAAATCGCCTATTCACCCCCCCTCTAGGCGACATCCGTGTCCTTTCAATATCTACTTAAAACAACATCAAACTTTAAGTGTGTCACCTTACGGTTCGTGAACTATGCAGACATGGTTGAGACTTCTCTTCGACCAATAACAAATAGCGGGATATGAAGATCCATAATGGCTCCCGCATATTCAACGATAACTTAGTGATCGATTGAACCATTTACATACGATACCGATTCCTTTTGTCACGTGATACTTTACTTGTCCGAGGTTCGATCATCGGTATCACGATACCTTGTTCAACCTCGTCACCGACAAGTACTCTTTACTCGTACCGTGGCATAATTTTGGTCAAACTTTACTTGCTTTGACTTTTCTAAAAAAATATAAGCCTTACTTGGAATGAAGGTAGTATCTTATAGTCTAATTAAGGTGACATTAATGCAAATTTTGGTAGGCTTCATAGCAAATTCATGATTAAGGTTGAAATGCTAGTGGAGGTGTGTGATTCAGGCTGCAGGTGAGCTCGGTCAACGTTATGGTGTACTCCCTCGGCTCTGAAATATAGTAGTAAGGGCATCTCCAGCGGCGCGACGCAAACAGACGCTGAGCGACCATTTGTGTCCGTCGTGACCGAAGATGCGTCGTGCACCCTCTCCAGCGGCGTGACGCAAAGTGACCGGGCCGTCCGTAGAGACGCAAACCTGACCCAAATATGCGCCAGGTTTGCGTCTCTACGGACGCTGCGCGGACGCGCAAAGTGTCCGCTCGGTCCTCGAACGGGCCCGCCTAGCAGCGTCACAACTGCTTCGTCTTCCGCGGTATTACTTGCGGGCGGCTCGCCGCAGCCTTTGCAGGGCCGTGTTAATGGCGTGTCTCGGCTTCCGCGAGCGTGCGTAGCTAGAGCGTGCTAGCGAGCACGCGTCGATGCGTCTTCTCCGCCGATCGCGCGAGGCGTCGCGGCTGCGCGACGCGTTAATGGCGATGCCTCGCGTGCCGCACGTAGTAATGGCGATGCTCCGCGTGGCGCGGCCGTCGCCCTGCCTCCGACCTATATAAACAGGGGCGCCAACATCTCATCTCGTCCCCACTAACCCTAGCCGCCGCTGCGTAGCGCCACGCTCACCCAGATCCACCATGAGGCGCCGGACGCGGCCAGCGCCGCGCCTCCACCTCCACCTTCAGCTCCCACTCCACCTCCACCCTCGAGCTCCGACGAGGTTCGACTCCGAAGCACGACCTCCTCCACCCGGTGAGGGACGCCGTGGATCCGGCTCTCGCGGAGGAAGAAAGAGGAGGAGCGGGCGGCCCATGCGGCGGTCGACGCCGAGCCGAACAGCGCAGGCGGCCGCCGCTGCCGCAGAGGACTCCGACTCGAAGATATCTTGGTCGTCGGATGATCCCGATGAGCCAACGCCGGAGGAGAGGGCGGCGGAGCAGAGGGCCATCGTCGAGTCGTTCGAGACGCTCAAGACGCGCCGCCAACGCGA
The DNA here is from genome assembly GCA_030979885.1 of Lolium multiflorum. Taxonomy (NCBI): domain Eukaryota; kingdom Viridiplantae; phylum Streptophyta; class Magnoliopsida; order Poales; family Poaceae; genus Lolium; species Lolium multiflorum. The sequence goes on from CM061752.1 coordinate 142,379,688, forward strand.
GACTGGCAGACACGCAAGAGGACACGGCGGCGCACCGAGCCATAGCGGACGCGGGAGGCGGCGGAGAAGCAGGCGACGGAGCGATGCAACGACGGTGTCGGCCCGTCAGGAAGCAAGTAGTCTAGGTATATAGATCTACTTTGTATGGTTTTTATGCATTCACATATGTACTACTTTTTATGTTTTTAACTACAATTAAAAAATAGGTCGCCCCGGTGGGAGCATATTCAGACGCAAACGGACACGCGGTCAAAAATGTTCGCGGGACGACACAAACGGACGCTGGCGACCACTTTTTAGGCGTCCGAAATACGTCGCGCGCTGGAGATGCCCTAAGACGTTTCAGGATTGTAGGGCAATTTTCGCCACGTTACCAAAATTTCCGGGTTTCCATTTTTACCCTCCCTCCGTCGCGCCGATGCTCGCTCGCGTCGCTCGAACCGCTCAGTCTCATCCTCCTTCGCCAACTCCCTCTCACCCGCAGCCCGCCGGTGCCTGCATCACCGCCGCGCTCTCTCTGGAGTCTCGCCCGCGCGCCGCCCTCTCCTTCGCAAGTGTTGCCGCCATCAGCTTCCTTGCCCTTCGTCACCTGGAAGAGCTCTCCAACAAATCTGCCACATCGAGTTAAAACTGCGAATAGCGGTCGGGTCGGCGGCGGCGGCGGTGGTGCGTAGCTCCATTCGTAACTGGAGAAGACCCACTCAAAGATCTCGGCGAAGGCAAAGAGGATGAGGACGAGCGCGACCACGCTGGGCTTGGTCACCACGCTGGTGCCGGACTGCCGGCATCGTCTGTGGAGCAGGCTGAGAACGAGGAGGGCGCCGCCGTAGTGCCCTTCTCCTGCATGGCCCGCCTCACCCTTCCATAATCGGCCGCAGAGCTCCAATTGCGTCGTCGTCATCGTCAAGATATTGGGACCGTGGTCGCGTGCGAGCTCCAGTTCTGGGGAGTGACGGGACCGATGGGACTGATGGAGTGATGGAGACCTGCTGCCGGAGCTGCTGCTGGCTCTCGAGATTCACCTCACTGCTCCCTCTCTTTCTCTACGGCGGAGGTAATTTATCCCCCTTCCCCATCCCTAAATTGCAAGAGTACTCATATTTCAGCATGAGTAATTCACTAATTGTCTGCAATATCGAGTTGGAGCAAATGTCCTTGCTGAAAAACCACTGTTATTGAGCTCCATTTCGATCTGAATCTCTGTGCTAGGAATATTTTATTTGGATTTCTGCAAGAGCATATTGTGATTGAATTTTGTTTATGGTGTACATATACTATGTGAACGATGCAAAGCCATTGCTGAAGAAGTTGGATTATTATGAGAAGCGTAGGAGGTTTCATGATGCGGAGAAGATGTACCGTGTGAGAATCCAGATGTAAACTCTTGTCCACCATGTTGTAGAGGATATTGTTTGAATAAGCCTGCTTAGCTACCTGCGATATACTCCTACAGTTTGTTGTAGGGTATCATGATGCAGAAACAACATGCATGTCCTTTTACTAAGCATTTCTTAAGTCAACTCATTGAGGAAATAGCACATGTGCTCCATACAGTTGGGTGTTGGGATAATTATAGGAGAAACGGGCTGTGGCTTGCAAGTGTATCAGAACAATTCTTGCTTTAGAGGGATAAATACAGTAGCTCAAAAGCACTTTGGTTTTGATTTCTTTCTTTCTTTCTCTTAACCATACAGGCATGCTCACTGGAAATAAAATGAGTGTATTATACAGTAGATCAATTTGAGTTGGCAATGAAACTGTTTCAACAAAACTCTTAGTTACTCCTTGCAGGGCCAGGGCCGAGGGCTAGTGAGTTTATTGATCTCAGATAGATGGAGGGTACATCTATCTGAGCAGCAGCAGCGGGAAGAAGGCATGCCGGAGCAGCAGGAAGACACCGTCATCGTCGCTGGAGCAGCGAGAAGACACCGTCATCGTTGCTGGAGCAGTAGGAGTATTGGTAAGCTTGTGCGTGTTGATTATGAGTAGACGATTCCAGTGTATTATTAGTAGACAATTACTCCTTGCCTTTTTGATTCGCTGGGTGAAGAAAATAAGAGCTTATGCATGATTCCTCCGTTGTCTCTTTGTTACTGTACTGTTGGTGTTAGATTTAAAAGGTTGAGACGATGGTGGTTAACTTTACAACCTACCTCGACATTACGAGACTTTATAGCGTAAGTATGATGTGTTTTCTGGAGTAATTTTTGTGCTCACTGTAGTTAACTGAACTTGTGACAGTAGCAGTTAATCAACACATAACAGTAGCAGTTAACTGAACTTGTGACAGTAGCAGTTTGTTTCGATCACTTCTTCAGCTAGTAAATTTAGATACTTGGGTTGGCATAGATTGTAACAATTCGATTCAGTTCAGGAAGTATATGCCTCAGTTTGTTTTAATCTTACTCCATTCTTATTTAAACAGTAGGTGCCTAAATTTGTTTGTGTTCTTATAGGAATTCAAGGGCTATGTATGGGAGGCCTTGACCAGCAGGGCTTCCCCATGATGCAGGGCGTTCTCAGTGGGCATGTCCGCCTGCTGCTCCACAAGGGTATGTGTCTAATCTGAATTTTGCAGTCAGCTAACCTGTACACGAAAGAGAGCTTATGATTTTGGAGTATTGTTCATGCTTCCTTTTCAGCGAGATCAACTGAGTTCTTCATGCTTTGTGCTTGTACTGTAGGGAGTGGATACTTTGCTTGTGTTCTAGAGTAGATATTGTGCTTTTTTATGTCAACTAATCTGTTGATTGCTCCAGCATTTGTATTATTTGCACAAAAGTACTCCAACACTTGTATTGCTTGCACAAAAATACTGGCACTGATGGGAATATGTCACAGAACAAATGACACCCTGTTCCTCCCTGTTATTCTTGAACTGTTATCAATATTCAGTGCATAATTTACTTACAAATATGAACTGTGCAAATATTCATCACACTGTTTTTAACAATAATCCATCACAACTAAGCAAGCACAAGGAATATTAAGATCTGGAAGCAGGTTTTGACTTGCAGGTGGATTATTGACTTCCTCTTCTTGTTCTTCAGGTGGACTAAATTTAAAATCTGAAAGTGCCATTGTTCTTGAGGCATGACGGGTTCAGGCGCCTCGACGACCTTCAGAGCGGGCGGAGCTGCCAGCGAGCTGAGCGGGAGCCGCTGACGTTGCCAAGGAGATGAGATGATGCTGCAGGCGAGCTGAGCCAGAGCAGCTGCTGAGGAGGCTAGAGGTGCCCCTGTTAGATCTAAATCGACTGCAGCAGCACAAGATCGACTCGGTAGCCATCTAGAACACCTAGTGCACATGAAACAGAGAGGTTTAGGGATGCCTTACTGAGCATTGCAGATGCCATCGATGCCTGCATGAGGCAGGCTTGGTGCAGCGGTGTTGATGACGAGCTGGTGGTCGATGGCGATCTGGAGATCCTCCTGATCCCCTCAGGCCGCCACCTACACTGCCCTGGAACAGCACGGCGAGGTTCCAGCCTTCCCGTTGCTTATGCGCGGACTGCGATCGGTGCAGAGCCTTAGGAATATTGGGGAGCAGCGAGACTAGGCGACTAACAGATGAGATCGCTAGCCACCGGGGCTCCCCCTTTTATGTGCGCATGCAATAGGGGGCCACGAACCATTAGTTGGTTGGCGACGCCCCCCATCAGGGCGTTCTGTTCACGTACGAGAGGGTTTCTGGACGTTGGTCCATGCGGCCCACCCTTTAACTTAACGTTAAGATGGTCTTATTTTCGTTTAACTGAACCTGACAGTTAACTCTGAACTGACAGTTGAAGATCAACCAACAGCCCCGAGCATGGAGGTGTTGGCTAAGGTGCTTGGTGTTGCCGGCGGTACGGCGCTCTGCTGGCTGGGTGCTCGGCGTGCATGGACGCTTTCTACTGGCTGGGGGCCGGCATGGTGCTGCTACTTGGGGCCGTGGCTGGCCTCTGGGAGGCAGCTGGGCGACGTGCAGCTGCTGGCAACGCCCGGGAATTATGCTCTTCCACGCATGCGGATGGATTTCGGCGGCTCGTGGATGGATTGGATTGACGAGCGCGTGGATGGATTCGGGTCATGGATGGATCCTGCAGGGGGAGGAGGTGCTGGCTCGGGCGGAGGACGACGCCGCCGGGATCGGGATTGAGGAAGACGAAGCTGGGATCCAGAATGATGAGATCCAAAATTAGTGGGGGTAGCGATGTCTTTTTAGAGACTTTTCACCTGGTCGGAACAAAGCTAGAACGTCTTATATTTCAGAACGGAGGGAGTACATTAGTACATAGGGCGTGCCGTTCAACCCAGCTTACAAAGTTTGATGCACTAAGGTAAAACGCTTCAATTTTATTTATCTAGAACAAAAGACTTCATTCTACTCTTTAATCTCTCGGGGCTTCATGCTGCTCCCTTACAATGTTGCAAGTGAGAATTCAGACATCAGTGTACCTAGGTTCGTTGGATCAATCTTAAAGCATGTAGCAAAATGTCCAGCAAGGAACATGTTGCATGATGGAGGAAGAGCAAGCAAGCCATAGTTGTATACTATTCAGCATGTCCCCCAAACGGTTTAATTGTCTACAATAAGATTTAGTGTTTTGGTACAATGCTCAATGTTGGGCAAATATTTGTGAAGTAGTATTTTGGATGCGTTTATAGAATAATATAGAACGTCATGTTCTTGGTCCTTTTGTTGTTTGCTAACTCAGCCTTTTTTCTGAAGTTGTAAAATGGTGTCTCTTCTGAAGTTGTCTTTCGAAGCATTGTGCCTCATTTTGTGAGACCATATGAAGTCTATCAACGCGTGAGTTTACTGTTAGCAATTTAAGAATCCAAAAACTTTGGGCCCATCATAACCGTGTGAGTCTATTGTTAGCAATTCAAGTATCCCATAACTTTGGGCCAATCATACTTGGATTTTCATGTGAGGCGTCGGAGGGGCTTGTGGTAATTCAAAAAAGCAGTGAGCACTCCACTCAGGTTGCTATTTCCTATAAGAGGGACATTTTTTTATTGCACTTCCTTTTCTAGCATTTGGAGAGATGTACACGCTGCATAAAAAAAGGTTCAAACATCAAACTCAAATCTACATACTGTATGTCTTAAGCAGTTATCGGCTGGTTTTGTTCTATATGCATTTTGAGTTTCAGGAATTATGTTGCTTTTGACTAGGGATAGCTCCCAGGGCTAAACCTTTTCGATACACATTTTTTGTAGATTACCTTCTCACCTTTTGTTCCTTCGAAATGTGTGACTAAAATATAATTTCGTAAAGTTTTCCATCTTTTCTTATTAAGATATGCCCTTCTATCATATCTTAAATATCAGTTGAACTTCTCATGCAAATCCTGGACCTCAATATGGATTAATGAGATATCTCACATAAAAGGATAAATAAAACTAATTTATGACTCCACTTGTATATAACCATTTTATTACCTCACATTCTTATGCGGTTTCAGTTTTGGTTGCAGGGAGTGACATTACTGGGTTGGAGCAGACTGGTTCCTAGAACACTAGCGAGTTCTTGCTGCCGATCATCCAGGCGGTAGCATCCGCTGGGCCATCTAATGAGGAGTGTGAAATGTGGTAGTTTTCAGGAGCGACCTACATGTCAGTATTCTGCGGAAAGCTCAAGAACAGCGACTTCAAGTCCTTGACGTCAGATACAGATTTGAACACCTTCCCTTTCCAACAAAGAGGTAAACTGGGTCCGACACTTGTTGCATTGACCTCCTAAGAACAGGTTAGAGCTACAAAATTAGTCTCATTAACTCACTAATCATTCTTCAAATTAATGTCAACTGGGGAGTAGTATTGTCTGATCTATCGCAGAAATAGTCGCTTGATATCACCGGGCAGTAAAGTAGGTACAGGTGCTACCACTATCAAATATACCACCTCCATTGGCTTGCAGCTTGTTCCGTGAACCTGCTCAGCGGAAGAGAAAGCAAACTGTCCTTATTGTGGTCTGAAGCTTGAGCATAGAGAGCAAGCATGAGAGTCATGCTGTCTGCTTGTATTGCAAATGACAGGAATAGTTTCATGTAGCAAGGTGGGCTAGGTTGGGGAGTACGAGAGGGAGGAGATCATGCATGCATGCCGACACTGCGGCTATCGTGCGCATTGCCCGTATGGTTAGTAAAATTCGCTGGATGGCAGTGGGACGCGGGATTAATGGAAAATCCCATCTCACTTAAATTTTAGGTCATGGGGATGCTGGTGGGGTCGATGAGCGCCCATGCACGCTCCGCGTATTGCCCAGCGGTTCGGCGGTTGTCGGCCATCGTGGATCGCCTGCGTGGCTGGGTGAACAGAAGCGCAGCCGCTGAATCATTGCTGGCGCCCAAGCCGACTTCGTCCATGGATTGCTCTCGAGCGAGCTTTGGCCTGTCCGGCTCGCCCACGGATGCAAGATGAAGCTCGCCGGGACGGTCGGCCAAGTTTGATTTGATTAGGAGACGAACTGGAGAGGAAACCAACTATGTCTCGACGTATGTCCCGATCGTTTCTCTTCGCGCGCGGTTTGGTTTGTGAATAGAGCAGTCCGAACTCCGAAACAGAGCGTGATTTAGTTTGCTTGGAAATCGGTAAACCTCAGTCTATTTAAGCAAGACACCAACCTCCAACTCCAAACTCGATCACTAACCCGGACTCACCGTGACACGCGATTCCCTCGGGGACTAGTAGAAGTCGAAGCAGTCCGTACGTCCGCAGCCAGCACCGCCGCATCCGATGGCGTCCACGCCGGCGCCGGCGCGGCAGCAGCGCTCCCCCGACGAGGTCGAGGACATCATCCTCCGCAAGATCCTCCTCATCACCTTCACGCCACCATCCTCGCCCAACCCCGCCGTCGCCTACCTCGAGCTCACAGCCGCCGAGCTCCTGTCCGAGTCGCGCCCCCTCCTCGCGCTGCGCGACAACGCCGAGCGCATCCTCATCGGCCGGCTCTCCCTCGCGGACCCGCCCGCAAACTCGCCGCCCCCCTTCGCCTTCCTCGCCGCCGCCTTCCGCCGCGCTGCCGACGAGGCACGCAAGATCACCACAATCCGCGATGCCGGCCTCCAGGCGCGCCTCAGGACATCCATCGCCCACACCCGCGGACTCATCCTCTACTACGCGCGCATCGTCGCCAGTAACCCAACCATCTTCCCGTCGCCGCCCAATGCGCCCCACCCGGCCGCGGAGCTGCTCATCTTTCTACTCGCCGAGGCCACCGACTCGCTAGACCCTACCCCGGCCCCCGGCGCCCTGCCGCCGCCGGGCTTTCTGGACGAGCTCCTCGGGAACGTGGACTACGAGGCCATCGAGCCGGTGATGGGCGAGTTGTACGAGCGTCTCAGGCAGAGAGTTGACAAGGTGTCAGCGCTCGGCGACTTCCAGCGGCCACTCCGTGTGCTCAGGCGGCTGGTCGGAATCCCCAGCTGCGCCAAGGCTCTAGTGCAACACCCCAAGTGGATTCCAAAGAATCAAACTATGCTCATTGGGGAAGGAAGAGCCATGGAGCTCTCCAGCTTGCTCGGAGCCTTCTTCCACGTGAGCGCGATCCCCGACCGTGAGTTCGCAAGCAAGCCCGATGTCGGCCAACAGTGCTTCTCCTCACTCCGGCCAGCTGACTTGATGTCATCTTTCTCTACTATCAAGAGTGTGATGAATTGCTTGCAGGACGGACTAAGGGATGTTCTTTTGGTGCTGCTTAAAAATCTGGAGACTCGAGACAAGGTCCTTGAGTACCTAGCAGAGGTGATCAACAAAAATGTGGGAAGATCCGGCATGCAGGTGGACCCTTTGAAATGCGCTAGCTCGGGTATGTTTGTCAATCTTAGCGCTGTGATGCTCCGTCTATGCGAGCCTTTCTTGGATCAAATGGAGTCTAAGAAAGACAAGATCGATGTCAAGTATCTGTTCTGCAACGACAGAATCAATTTCAAAGATTTGACCGCGATAAGTGCCTCTTCAGAACAAGTGTCTTCATGGACAGAGAGCTGGAGCCATGCACATGCTCAAGATGATCCCAGTGATGGAGTGGCTTGCTCAGGCAAAATTACTAGTTCAGAGAGAGGCTCGAAAAAACAGAATTTCTCGTTTATTTGCGAATGTTTCTTCATGACAGCAAGAGTGCTCAATATGGGGTTGATGAAAGCTCTAGCAGACTTCAAACACCTCTCTCAGGATCTCGCAACATATGAAGATGATTTGGAATCAAACAAAGCATTCAGAGAACAATCCGTAAGTTCACCACAGCTTGAGCAAGATATAGAACGCTTGGAGAAGATGGTCGCGGTTTTATCACAAGAGAAGTACTGCTATGAAGCTCAGATACTAACAGACGGTGATTTTCTTCAGCGTGCACTATCTTTCTACAGATTAATGATATTGTGGTCAGCAGATCTTGTTGGCGGATTTAAGATGCCTTTGCCATCACAATGCCCCAAGGAGTTTTCTTGCATTCCGGAGCATTTTCTTGATGATGCCATGGATTTACTTGCCCTAACCTCTGGAGTTGATAAAGCTTTGGAAGGCTTCCCATTGGATGACTTCCTCAATTTCAACATCATGTTCATGGCCAGTTCTTCTTACATTAAAAATCCTTATCTGAAAGCAAAGATGGTTGAAGTTTTGAACTGCTGGATGCCACAAAGAAGCGGCTTGACATCCACAGCCTCGTTATTTGAGGGGCACCAACTATGCCTTGATTATCTAGTAATAAACCTTCTAAAGCTTTATGTGGACATTGAATTTACTGGCTCTCATACACAGTTCTTTGACAAATTTAATATTCGACACAATATTGCTGAGCTTCTGGAATATTTATGGGATGTTCCTAGTCATCGACATGCTTGGAGACAAATAGCTAAACAAGAGGAGAAGGGCGTGTACTTGAATTTTCTGAACTTCCTTATCAACGATAGCATCTATCTTCTCGATGAGAGCTTGAACAGAATTCTTGAACTCAAGGACATAGAGACTGAAATGGCTAACACTGTTGCGTGGAATAGCAGACCCGCTAAAGAAAGGGAGGAGCGTTTGCGTGTATTTCATCAGTCAGAGAATGTTGTTCGTTTTGATATGAAGCTGGCAAATGAGGGTGTTGGGATGCTTGCCTTCACGTCAGAACAAATTCCAGCGCCGTTGCTTCTTCCTGAAATGGTGGAAAGGGTGGCAAGCATGTTAAATTACTTCCTCTTGCAACTTGCTGGTCCACAAAGGAAATCGTTGACCGTAAAAGATCCCAAGAAGTATGAGTTCAAGCCGAAGCAGCTGTTGACAAAGATTGCTACCATCTATGTTCACATCGCAAGGGGTGATAAGGAAGATATCTTTCCTGCTGCAATCTCGAAAGATGGACGATCATACAATGAGCAGCTGTTCGCTAGTGCAGGTAATATTTTGTGGAAGATCGGGGTAGATCCACAGATCATACAGGAGTTTACGCAACTCGCCGGTAAGGCAAAAACTGCTGCCTCTGAGGCCATGGATGCTGAAGCAATCCTTGGGGACATACCAGATGAATTTCTTGATCCAATTCAGTATACTCTCATGGAAGATCCTGTGATATTACCATCGTCGAGGGTCACAATCGATCGTCCAGTTATTGTCCGGCATTTGCTAAGTGATAGTACCGATCCGTTCAACCGTTCCCATCTCACACAAGACATGCTTTTACCAGACACAGATCTCAAGTTGCGAATCCAAGAGTTTGTCAGGTGTCAGCAGTTCAGGGCACGACCGATTGCCGACTCCGAGATGGGGGAGCCTGATGGTGCTGCTGATATGGTCGAATGAACTGCGAGGAGCTGGGATAGACATTTTTTGGCGAAACATACATTATACTATTCATGAGGCATCAAGTCGATTATATTGGTTCTCCCCTACTTCTGCCCCTGCCTTAATTCTTTGTAAATGTTGTAAACTGTACTATTCATGAGGCATCAAGTCGATTATATTGGTTCTCCCCTACTTCTGCCCCTGCCTTAATTCTTTGTAAATGATGTAAACTGATCTCCGCAAATCTAAGTTTAGCATACAGATGTAATGACTCGGCAAGAAAAAGAACTTGTATTGTCACTAGGTACATTGGTCATTCGGTTATGGGAAATTGGGAAGTCCATTTGTATATATATATTTTTTGGTTTTACCCGTTTTTTCTTTGTTTGTGCAACCTTGCAAACCATCTGGTGATGTGGAAGTACGACGTCCTGACTGGGTTACTGAATCCAATTTTTAGTCGTGAAAAATATCTCATTTGTACAATTTTATTGTTGTGCGCATATAAGGTACGCTGTCATGTGTTGATAAACACAAATAATTTGATATGTCAACAAGGACACATTTATAAGGTACAGGCCCAAGAGTAGACCATTGCAACAGAGCTTAGTTACTCTGTCAGACCTGGCATTACAGGTCCGAAACAGTGACAAGTGCGTTGAGACTAAGATTTATATGGTGAAGCGTGCAACTGTCGATACTTCACAACTGAGCAGAAATAAGAATAGACAATTTGTTGTTTAGCAACTCTTAGCTTCAGGACATGGCATGTGTATTTGGTAGACCGAGTTTAACAGGAATATGTTCATCCTTATTTTGGGATGTTTCTAAACCATGTAGGTCAAGTGGAAATTGTTAGATCTTCTGCGGTGGCCATGCCGACGGCAGCGGCATTTAGAGCATCCTCCACTCGCCCCCCCCCCTTCCCCATATAGGCTCCAGCGCCGCCCTTTTTTGGCCCATATAGGGGGGCTCCAGCTCTAAACAAAAACTGGGGGTCGACCGGCTCCCAGCCGTGACCCCCATACAAAGTATACACATTGTTAATAAAATAATTTTTATTGCATTAAATAAATAAAAGACTAGTCATACTCATATCTAGGCCTATAGTACATGTACTCGTAGTCGCCGTCGTCGGAGGAGCCATCGTCGTCGCTCGCCGGGCGCGGCTCGAACCTACGAGGCGGCAGTGGAGGTGGTGCGGCAGTGGTGGTGGTGGTGGTCGCTGCGGGGACAGATGGCCGCAGCGACTATAGCGTAGGCCGTCGCTGTCACGGCGGGCTCGGTGGGCCTGTTCCTCCTTCACCCACCAGGACTGGCCAGCCTCCTCCGGTGACGGTAGTGGAGGTTTCAGAGAGGTGCGGATGGCCACGCGTTGGCAACCATGGCGTACTCCGTCGTCGCCTTCTACTCCGGTCCCTCCTCCGGCTCCCCCAGCTGCGGGGGAGGATATGGCGTCTGGGTAACGAAGCCGCTGCCGTCGCTGCCACCCTTCTTCGGCAGCTGGAAATGAGGGTATCGCAGACGGGGGTAGTCGCCCGCCAAAATCTGGTTCATCACTACCTCGAGAGTCTGGCTGCCCCACCATAGCCGCCGTCCGTCTTCGTTGTTGTCCACGGGAGGTGGCCCGTCCCCCTCGTACATGGCGAGCTCCATATCCTGGCGATTGGCGAAGAAGGCGTCCCAAGTTGTGGCGTTGTCGGGATCCCCCATCCGCTACTCGGGGGTGAGCTCGACGTAGTAGTGGTGCGTGATGGCCGCACGCCGAGCTGCACCTTGTGGGCCGGGGGAGACCGGCACGCCACCGACACTCAGACGCCAGCCTGGGGGGGCATATGAACCCCAACGGGCAGGGGTAGTTTGAGGCGCTGAGCGCCTCCACCTACGCGTGCGTGAGAGAAAGACCACCAGACGCCATGGGTGAGATGCGTGGGAGATATCTGTAAAACTAGGATGAGATGTGGTCCTTTCACCGTTTCCCGGCTTTATATAGCGGCGACAATGGCGGGAAGCGGAGGAACTGACGGGAATATGTAGGCGGGAAGCGGCAAAACTGGCGGGAAGATGTAGGCGGGAACCAGTGGAATTGGCGGGAAGATGCTCATCTCGTTGCCAAGACGGGCCCACGGCGATTTTCCAGCCGTCCGGCGCCCCCGCTAGGCTCTTTTTCTACTGGGTTCGGTCTTGGGGCGCTGGATGGAAACTCGGGGCGCGCCGGACGAAAATCTATTTTGGGGGGCGCGGTTGGGCGCATTTTCTGGCGCCGGCGTCCCCCCAAAACGTATAGGGAGCCTTTGGGGAGGGCGAGTGGAGATGCTCTTAGCGACCCCGATAGCGTTTTGGGAACCGACAGCGAAAATGGGCTCACACTGGCGCGCCCCAAATAGCGTCGGTGCTTTTTCGAGCCCAATAGAAGCGCCAGCAACCCCGTTTCGACCCCTTGGCGAAGGGCGCGAATCGGGCGCGTCGGTGCCTCACGAGGCGGAAAATTTTGGGCGTGGGAGCCGCTTGTCAGTGACGCCATGGCGCCGCTCGGGAGATTTTACCGCCACGACGCCGGGGTGGAAACTCTCCCGCCACAATGTCGCGCGGGAAACTCTCCCGCCACGACGCCGCGCGGGAGGTTTCCCGCCTCGCCGCCGGTCTATATTATCCCTCCCCCCCGCCTCATTGGTGCAAAAATCGAAACCCTAAAAAATACCACAATGTTGGATTCGTGGGAGGAGGCGGCACTAGAGGCGGCCGTAGAAGTCGTGGAGGCGGACCCGCAGCTTGCAGAGTACGAGGCGTGGGAGGAGGCGGCTCTAGCGGCGTAGATGCCTTTGTCGCGGACGAGCGGCATGACCAGTAGGCGGAGCGGTGGCAACGGAAGGAGGCGCGGCGGCAGCGGGAGGCGAAGCGGCAGCACCGGTGGGAGGTGCGCCAGCAGCAAGGGTGGGAGCAGCTTGCGCTGCGGCGGTTGATGCGGGAGGAGCAACAACGTCAGGATGAAGTCTACGAGCGGCGGCGTTTGGCGGAGATGCAGCTCCGGCTACAGAGGCATGAGTTAGATCACCGTCGGCGGCGGGAGGAGCTGGAGCAGCTGCTGCGTCAGTAGGAGGTGGCCGCGGATAGATCCGCCTACTTGACATTCGTGGCGGAGAGAGCAGCGGGGGATGGACGACGGAGGAGCGGAGAGAGCAGGAGAGAGAGAGAGCTTCGGAGAGAGCAGCAGGCAATCGTCCGCCTCCACAGTGCTGGGTGGCCAGTAGGTAGTAGGCTAAAGATGAAGCAGGTTTCACATGTCATCCGGGGTCGAGGAGTGAATAATAGTTTACTCGGATTTGCCCTAAAATATTATTCATTCCTCGATCCTGAATGACATTAAAATGAAACTACAAGTATAAATGTTTAGTTTGTCTAAAAAAAACTCCTATCGAGGTCACCGGTTTGGGGTGGGGGGAGGTATGGGAACAACACCCTCAAATAGAGAATGCAGTGCCGGCGCCCATGTTGTCTGAGATTTATCAAAATTTAAATGTATCCGACAACCTTCATGGGCCGAAGGAAGTAGTAGCAAATAGCAGATGAACTAATCATGCAGATCAAACAGAGTAGATGAACAGATAGCATCTAGGCAAGATAATCCTATCACATTTACTCCAAATAGCAGTACTAGAAACTCTAGCAAGATCTGAAACGAAGAGGACAGAAACGCATACCGTCCAGCGTTGGCGAGCAGCAACGGCGATGTTGGCGGCATCCTGGTTATCGCCCATGTTGAGGTTGCCGAAGAGGTTGTCGATGTCCGGGAAGAAGTCGTCGTTCGGGAACTCGTCGTCGGACGACGTCGTGTTGCCAGTAGTCGCGCGTAAGCGCTCCCCAACAACCTGATTGTCCCTCACCCGTACAGGTCTACGAGAGGCAGGGTTCCGGAGGTCTACTATCCTTATTCTCAGTATCGCCAGCAATAACAACATTAGCGGTCTTGCCGCCATTCCCACGCTTATCATAATGATTAGGGCAATTAGGGGCCCAATGGTCAGGCTCACCACAGACATGTCAAGCCCCTTTATTCTCATAGTCTTCTTCTTGAAGTTGGTTTAGTGTGAGGCCTTGTTCTTGCCATCAAACTTGCCTTTGCCTTCAGATTTATTCTTGTTCTTGAACTTGTGGGATTGGAAGTTTTTCTTCTGTACCACATTGGCACTAGAACCTCTCTCAAAATCTCGAGCACGTGTGTCCTTTGCTCTCGCCTTTTCTTCCACATGAAGAGACCCAATGAGATCCGAAACGGAAAACTCTTGTCTCTTATGTTTCAGAGAAGTAGCAAAGTTCATCCATGAAGGACGAAACTTGGCAATAATGCTACCGGCCACAAACTTGTCTGGTAAGGTACACTTAAACTGCTCAAGTTCTTTGGCAATTGACTGTATCTCATGAGCTTGCTCAACAACGAAGCGCTCACCAGTCATCTTGTAGTCATAGTATTGCTCCATGACATACAATTTAGTGCCAGCATCCGAGACCCTAAATTTGGCCTCGAGTGCATACCACTTATGCTTACCATGCTCAAAAGTCATGTACGGGTCAACAATGTTGTCTGCAAGAATACTGAAGAGAGCTGCCTTAAACATGTCATCGACTTTCTTGTAAGCTTCCTCTTGAGCAGGAGAAAGATCACCCTCAGTTTTGCCAAGAAGGGCGCTATCGCAGTTCAGGTTTTGAAACCAGAGAACTGCCCTCGTGCGCCACCTCTTATAGTGCGAACCATCAAAGAGAGGCGGCCTAGTAGGAGCGGCAATGACACTTAAAGTCATTTGCATATAATCAGGTTTTTTAATTATTGAATATATAAGCAAATTATCATATGAATTAATCCGAACTAATACTTGACAAATCGTGACTATAGAAATAGCACATGAACTAATCATGCATATCGACAGACTAGATGAACAGATAACATCTAGGCAAGATAATCCTATCGCATCTACTCCAAATAGTAGTACTAGAAACTCTAGCAAGATCTGAAACGAAGAGGACATAAACGCATACCGTCCAGCGTTGGCGGCAGCAGCAGCGACAATGTTTGGTGGCATCCTGGTTGTCCCCCATGTTGAGGTTGCCGAAGAGGTTCTCGATGTCCGGGAAGAAGTCGTCGTTCGGAAACTCGTCGTCGGACGACGCCGTGTTGCCAGTAGTTGCGCGTAAGCGCTCCCGAAAAACCTGATTGCCCCTCACCCGTATAGGTTCCAGAGGCCTACTGTCTTGCCGCTCGGTGCACGCCGAAGAACGGGATGAGGAAGACGAAGGCGGCGGCGCAATGAACTAGAAAGAGGCGGTCGCATATGGTGCCTTGTATAGGCTAGGGTTTGCGTCTGCGCTTATATAGTGCGGTTCGGGAAGGCGTAGAGCGCATCGCACGTACGAGTCCACGATCCAAAAAAACCAGAATGAAACGGCTAAGCTCGACTCGGCGAGATTCCCGCGGCGCGGCGGGCGGCGAAGGAGGAGTGCGCGAAGACTCTCTCTCTTCCTACTCACTTACTAGGACTAGAACAACCCACCTTACATACCACTCCAACTCTCTCTCAACTAGCAATGTGGGACTAAACTTGAGTCCCACCCCTTGCAATTCCCACTTGGGCCAAGAGAATTTCAGAATTTATATTTGGACATGGGCTAAGGCCCAAGGCAAAATTCCATCAGAAGACACCTTCGCCGCCTTGGGGCACGCCACCAATAGCCGGCCACAAACGGAAGACACGGACTTGCGGGAGGCAAGGGCGGCCGCGGCTAGTGCAGCAGCGGGAGAAGGCGCAAAGGGCGGCAAGACCCAGTCGGCCGCCGTCGCGGGCATTGAAAGGAAGCTCCAGGAACGGCAACACCACAATGTCAGCAGACTTCGGCCCTACATGCTGCGCGGAGGGACGGAAATAGGGCCGAGAGGGGATGCTCGATCTGTTCTCGGTGGCCGGAGAGGATGCGGGAGGGGGGAGATCAGGCCGGCGGCGCCATGGTCACGAGAGCAGCCCGGTAGTTATTTTTTTAATCCCTCACATATGATTGGCAAGTTGTCATAGCTAATTCCAAGCAACTACAATCAAGAACAAAGCCCATAGTGGCGTTAAGAATACAAAATGAAGCTCATAGTCTCTCCATGGTACACGGTGTGTCATCTTGTGGACGTTCGTCTTCATGCCTCACTTGGTTCTACATGCGAGGCACATCGTTGGTTGGTGCATATGCATGTGTACTTGATAGGATCGCCGGTGCCGTAGCAAATTCCCCGGTCGTATCCGTGATTCTCGCACCAGGTGATGCACACGTCAAAGTGGTTAGGACAAAGGTCTGGGTGCTCCGGCTGAGGGAAAATGCCACATTTCTTCTGTAATGTTCCTGCTCAATCAAAATATGCCAAGCGTTTCTGTTAATTACAGTATAAAATAAATTTTAATTGCTATACCTATACATTTTTCTTGATAAACAGATAAGGATACATCATTCAGGAGTAGTTCCCCAAAAATCACCTCTTTTTGGATTCTAGATTACATTTAACCACAAAATGAAGATAAAGCTGTTCCTTCAAAAAAAAAAAAAGATGCTAGTTGCTTACGTGCTCCACTCATGACAGGAACCATGAATGGCGTCTATGTAAACCTATCCTTGTGCCGCGGCAGATGGACCGTGTTTGACGGTTTTACTGACATGTACTGTCTACTGATATAAAAGTGCACTTTGTGAAACTAATCCTTACCAACACCTAAAGCATAATTTTAAATTCGCCATAAGTAAAAAAAAATGCAGTCATAGGATGACACATGTACATCTGATTGTTATCTAATTCATCAGAAGTCAATCGTGTATCAATACCAAAGCAACATGTTGTTTCCCCGCCCATGGTTGTTCAATACGAATGAAAAAAAACAGATTATGGAAAACCCAAATGGGCTTCTTTTGGGATTTTTTACTGTTCGAACAAAGAAGATACGATTCTAGAAACATTGCGTATAGCAAAAATTAAAAGGTTTTGATAGAGTTTAAAAATAAATTTAAAACCCTGGATGCGCGTCCACAAGCTTTGATATAATATGTACCAGTAGACATCAAGAAATGTAGCAGCCCTGGTTTTGTTGCTCTTTTTGCGCAATTCATGAAGAGTCTTCATTGAAGACGTACCTTTACAGCAGAAGAGAAGTGACAATATCAAGACGAGGGCCGCCACCGTCCGTCTTGCTGTTGCCTTGCAAGTCATGGCTGAAACTTGGGATGGATTGACGATTAGGGTGGGACGTGCGAATGTGTTGCTGTTTGATGAAATGGTAATTGCTTGCACGGTGCCAACAATATTATAGGCGAGATGGAGAGCCAAATCGCTGGGTTTATGGAAATATAATAATTGCCGCTTCAGATCGTGGAGAAAGTCACTCAATTCGTTTTAACTTTTCTTACGCACGCCAAAAGAGCGGCCAGGACACCAGCTCCAGCCAGGTGTTAGTTTTGCCAGCCAACCACTGCCGATTTCGTTACAGCTAATGCCCCGTTAATGCCAGAATAAAATAGCAGCTGTAACAATTGTACAGTACTAGTACTTCATAAATTGTACAGTACTCCATAAATTGAGTACCTCATAAATTGAGAACATTACAAGTTTACAGCTGGCAGCCTTCTCTCACTATTGCTTCATCTGTTCGAATTTCATTCGTCAAAGTCAAAAAATTTAAACTTTAACTAAACATATGACGTATCTTCTCTATCTCTATCTCTACTATATAAAAAGTTTTGTTTCCTCCGGTCAAAGGTTTCGTCCTACATATTTTCATCTTACCATTTTACCCTCACACCAAATACCATAATACTGTCATGTCATGGTACCGGTTCACTTTATACCTGCTCTTACGGTGGCAGGCCATCCGAGAACCGCCCGTCCTGCTCGAGCCCTCCATCGTCGTATCATCCAACCGTCTCAAACAAATCTGCATGCAGACAAGTGGGCCCGTCCGGATGCAGGCAGGAAACCCTCCCGCAGTCTCCCGCACGCTCGCCATGATTCTCTCTCTCGGCGCCGCCCCCGCTCACTGATGGCGCGTGAAGCACACATCCGTCGGGAACCCCAAGAGAAAGGTGTGATGCGTACAGCAGCAAGTTTCCCTCAGTAAGAAACCAAAGTTATCGAACCAGTAGGAGATGAAGGCCACGCGAAGGTTGTTGGTGAAGGAGTGTAGTGCGGCGCAACACCAGGGATTCCGGCGCCAACGTGGAACCTGCACAATACAATCAAAATATTTTGCCCCAACTTAACAGTGATGTTGTCAATCTCACCGGCTTGCTGAAAACAAAGGATTAAACGTATGGTGTGGAGAAGAGAATGATGTTTGTTTGCGATGAACAACAGAGAATAGAGATTGCAGTAAAAGAATGGACCGAGGTCCATGATAACGCGTGAAGCACACGTCCGTTGGGAACCCCAAGTGGAAGGTGTGATGCGTATAGAAGCAAGTTTCCCTCAGTAAGAAACCAAGGTTTATCAAACCAGTAGGAGTTAAGGGCCACGTGAAGGTTGTTGGTGGAGGAGTGTAGTGCGGCACAACACTCGTGATTCTGGCGCCAACGTGGAACCTGCACAACATAATTAAAATACTTTGCCCCAACGTAACAGTGAGGTTGTCAGTCTCACCGGCTTGCTGAAAACAAAGGATTAAACGTATGGTGTGGAGAATGATGTTTGTTTGCGAAGAACAACCGAAAACAGGGATTGCAGTAGATTGTATTTCAGATGTAAAAGAATGGACCGGGGTCCACAGTTCACTAGTGGTGTCTCTCCCATAAGATAAATAACATGTTGGGTGAACAAATTACAGGTGGGCAATTGACAAATAAAGATTCAATACATATCACGATGATCACTATGAGATTTAATCAGGGCATTACGACAAAGAACATAGACCGCCATCCAGCATGCATCTATGCCTAAATAGTCCACCTTCATGTTAGCATCCGCACCCATTTCAGTATTAAGTTGCAAACAACAGACAATTGCATTAAGTATGGTGCGTAATGTAATCAACACAAATATCCTTAGACAAAGCAGTGATGTTTTATCCCTAGTAGCAACAACACATCCACAACCTTAGAACTTTGTCACTGTCCCAGATTCAATGGAGGCATGAACCCGCTATCGAGCATAAATACTCCCTCTTGGAGTTACAAGTATCAACTTGGCCAGAGCCTCTACTAACAACGGAGAGCATGCAAGAACATAAACAACACATATATGATAGATTGATAATCAACTTGACATAGTATTCTATATTCATCGGATCCCACCAAACACAACATGTAGCATTACAAATAGATGATCTTGATCATGTTAGGCAGCTCACAAGATCTAAACATGATAGCACAAGAGGAGAAGACAACCATCTAGCTACCGCTATGGACCCATAGTCCAAGGATGAACTACTCACGCATCAATCCGGAGGCGGGCATGGTGATGTAGAGCCCTTCGGTGATGATTCCCCTCTCGCAGGGTGCCGGAGGCGATCTCCTGAATCCCCCGAGATGGGATTGGCGGCGGCGGCGTCTCTGGAAGTATTTCCGTATCGTGGCTCTCGGTAATAGGGTTTTCGCGACGGAGAGTTTAAGTAGGCGGAAGGGCAGCGCAGGAGGGGCACAGGGGCCCCACACCATAGGCCGGCGCGGGCCCCAGCAGGCCGCGCCGCCCTATGGTGTCGGCCCCTCGTGGCCCCACTTCTTCGGTCTTCTGGAAGCTCCGTGGAAAAATAAGACCCTGGCATTGATTTCGTCCAATTCCGAGAATATTTCCTTTGTACGATTTGTGAAACCTAAAACAGAGAAAACTGGTGCTTCGGCATCTTGTTAATAGGTTAGTGCCAGAAAATGCATAATAATGATGTAAAGTATGTATAAAACATGTGAGTATTGTCATAAAAGTAGCATGGAATATAAGAAATTATAGATACGTTTGAGACGTATCAAGCATCCCCAAGCTTAGTTCCTACTCGCCCTCGAGTAGGTAAACGATAACAACAATAATTTCTGAAGTGACATGCTACCAACATAATCTTGATCAACATTATTGTAAAGCATATGAAGTGAATGGAGTGATTCAAAGCAATAGATTGCTAACAAAAGATAATGACTAAACAACTGAATCATATAGCAAAACTTTTCATGAATAGTACTTTCAAGACAAGTATGAACAAGACTTGCATAAGAGCTAACTCATAAAGCAATAGATTCAAATTAAAAGGCATTGAAGCAACACAAAGGATGATTAAGTTTCAGCAGTTGCTTTCAACTTGTAACATGTATATCTCATGGATAATTGTCAACATAGAGTAATATAACAAGTGCAATAAGTAAACATGTAAGAATCAATGCACACAGTTAACACAAGTGTTTGCTTCTAAGATAGAAAGAAGTAGGTAAACTGACTCAACATAAAGTAAAAGAATGGCCCTTCGCAGAGGCATGGATTACTATTTTTGTGCTAGAGCTTTTATTTTGAAAACATAGAAACAATTTTGTCAATGGTAGTAATAATTCATATGTGTTATGCATAATACTTCCTACAAGTTGCAAGCCTCATGCATCGAATACCAATAGTGCCCGCACCTTGTCCTAATTAGCTTGGATTTACATGAATTATCATTGCATAACATATGTTTCAACCAAGTGTCACAAAGGGGTACCTCTATGCCGCTGATGTCTACGGGTGCTTCTATTCTTGTAGACAGTGTTGGGCCTCCAAGAGCATAGGTTTGTAGAACAGCAAGTTTCCCTTAAGTGGATTACCCAAGGTTTATCGAACTCAGGGAGGAAGAGGTCAAAGATATCCCTCTCATGCAACCACCACAAGCAAGAAGTCTCTTGTGTCCCCAACACACCTAATAGGTGCACTAGTTCGGCGAAGAGATAGTGAAATACAAGTGGTATGAATGAATATGAGCAGTAGTACGGCGCCAGAAAATAGCTGGGCGTGCACTTGATGGTAGTAATATTGTAGGAAGTAAACAAGCAGTAGTAACGCAGCAGTAGAGCAGCAAAAAGTAAACAAGCAGCGATAGCAATATTTAGGAACAAGGCCTAGGGATTAGACTTTCACTAGTGGACACTCTCAACATTGATCACATAACAGAATAGGTAAATGCATACTCTACACTCTCTTGTTGGATGATGAACACATTGCGTAGGATTACACGAACCCAATGCCGGAGTTAACAAGCTCCACAATTCAATGTTCATATTTAAATAACCTTAGAGTGCATGAAAGATCGACATGACTAAACCAAGTACTAACATAGCATGCACACTGTCACCTTCACACCAGGTAGGAGGAATAGATCACACCAATACCATCATAGCAATAGTTAACTTCATAATCTACAAGAGATCATAATCATAGCCTACGCCAAGTACTAACACGGATGCACACACTGTCACCATTACACCGTGCAGGAGGAATAAAACTACTTTAATAACATCACTAGAGTAGCACATAGATAAATTGTGATACAAAACACATTGCAATCATAAAGAGATATGAATAAGCACTTCACTACACCATTCATAACAGTGAATAAGTATTCTGTGAAATATAGCCTAAGAGACCCACACGGTGCACACACTCACCTTTACACACGTGGGACAAGGAGTCTCCGGAGATCACATAAGTAAAACTCACTTGACTAGCATAATGACATCTAGATTACAAGCATCATCATATGAATCTCAATCATGTAAGGCAGCTCATGAGATTATTGTATTGAAGCACATAGGAAAGAGATGAACCACATAGCTACCGGTACAGCCCCGAGCCTCGATGGAGAACTACTCCCTCCTCATGGGAGCAGCAGCGGTGATGAAGATGGCGGTGGAGATGGCAGCGGTGTCGATGGAGAAGCCTTCCGGGGCACTTCCGCTCCCAGGTGCCGGAACAACTCCTGTCCCCCAGATCTTGGCTTCGCGATGGCGGCGGCTCTGGAAAGTTTCTGTGGGTTTCGTCCAACGTAATAAGGTTTTCGCGACGGAGGCTTTAAATAGGCGGAAGGGCAGCCTCGGAGGGGACCTGGGGCCACCACACCATAGGGCGGCGGCCCCCTCCGTGCCGGTGGTGTGGGGCCCCCAGGGCTTCCCTCGCGCTCTCGGGTGTTCTGATGGTTCCGGAAAATAGGAACTCGGCGTTGATTTCGTCCGATTCCGAGAATATTTCGTTACTAGGATTTCGAAACCAAAAACAGCAGAAAACACGGCACTTCGGCATCTTGTTAATAGGTTAGTTCCAGAAAATGCATAATAATGGCATATAATGTGTATAAAACATGTAGGTATCATCAATAAAGTAGCATGGAACATAAGAAATTATCGATACGTTGGAGACGTATCAGCCGCCTGTACAAAGGTCCAAGGAGATAAATCACATTTGATTTCTTGTTTTTGAATAATCTCAACTTAGGACATCCATACCGGGACAACATAGAAAACAGATAATGGACTCCTCTTTAATGCATAAGCATTCAACAACAGATAATATTCTCATAAGAGATTGAGGATGAATGTCCAAACTGAAAACTTCCACCATGATACATGGTTTTGGTTAGCGGCCCAATGTTATTCTCTAACATATGCATACTCAAACCATTTGATCATGATAAATCACCCTTACTCCAGACAAGACGAACATGCATAGCAACTCACATGATATTCAACAAAGGTGTAAAAAGTTGATGGCGTCCCCAGAAACATGGTTACCGCTCAAGAAGCAACTTATAAGAACTAAAACACATAGCTACATATTCATCACCACAATAGTTTTTAAGCTATTTTCCCATGAGCTATATATTGCAAAGACAAAGGAATGAAATTTTAAAGGTAGCACTCAAGTAATTTACTTTGGAATGGCAGAAAAATACCACATAGTAGGTAGATATGGTGGACACAAATGGCATGGGTTTTGGCTCAAGGTGTTTGGATGCACGAGAAGCATTTCCTCTCAGTACAAGGCTTTGGCTAGCAAGGTTGTTTGAAGCAAACACAAGTATGAACAGGTACAACAAAACTTACACAAGAACATATTGCAAGCAATATAAGACTCTACATTTGTCTTCCTTGTTGTTCAAACACTTTTACCGTAAAATATCTAGACCTTAGAGAGACCAATCATGCAAACCAAAATTCAACAAGCTCTATGGTAGTTCTCCACTAATAGATTAAACTACATGATGCAAGAGCTTAAACATGATCTATGAGAGCTCAAAACAATTGCCAAGTATCAAGTTATTCAAAACCATATGAAGCATTTTCTGATTCCAACCAAATAGCAATCAACGAAGCAATTTTCAGCCTTCGCCATGAACATTAAAGCATAATTAAGAACACAAGTGCTCAATATGAAAAAACGGAGCGTAATATCACCAATACAAGGATGGTGGGATCCAACTTTATTCAAACAAAAACAAAAACAAAAGCAAACAGACGCTCCAAGTAAAGAACATAAGATGTGATGGAATAAAAATATAGTTTCACTAGAAGTGACCTGATAAGTTGTCGATGAAGAAGGGGATGCCTTGGGCATCCCCAAGCTTAGATGCTTGAGTCTTCTTGAAATATGCAGGGATGAACCACGGGGCATCCCCAAGCTTAGACTTTTCACTCTTCTTGATCATATTGTATCATCCTCTTCTCTTGACCCTTGAAAACTTCCTCCACACCAAACTTAAAGCAAACTCATTAGAGGGTTAGTGCATAATCAAAAATTCATATATTCAGAGGTGACATAATCATTCTTAACACTGCTGGACATTGCACAAAGCTACTGAAAACTAATGGAACAAAGATATCCATTCAACATAGCAAAAGAGGCAATGCGAAATAAAAAGGAAGAATCTGTCAAAACAGAACAGTCCGTAAAGACGAATTTTTCGAGGCACTTAACTTGCTCAGATGGAAAACTCAAAACTAATGAAAGTTGCGTACATATCTGAGGATCACGCACGTAAATCAGCAGATTTTTTTGATATTTATACAGAGAGATCTACGCAAATTCGTGACAGACAACAATTCTGTTTCTGCGCAGTAATCCAAATCTAGTATCAACTTTACCATAGAGACTTTACTTGGCACAAAACATGATAAGGAGAGGTTGCTACAGTAGTAACAACTTCCAAGACTCAACAATACAGTAGTAAAATAAAACCATGGGTTATCTCCCAAGAAGTGCTTTTCTTTAACGCCTTTCAACTAGGCGCAGAAAGTGCAAATCAAGTATTATCTAGAGATGAATCATCAACATCATAATTTGTTCTAATAATAGAATCAAAAGGAAACTTCATTCTCTTTCTAGGGAAGTGTTCCATACCTTTCTTGAGAGGAAATTTATACTTAATATTTCCTTCTTTCATATCAATAACAGCACCAACAGTTCGAAGAAAGGGTCTTCCCAAGACAATAGGATAAGATGCATTGCATTCAATATCCAAGACAACAAAATCAACGGGACAAGGTTATTGTTAACCGTAATGCGAACATTATCAATCCTCCCCAAAGGTTTCTTTAGAGAATTATCAGCAAGATTAACATCCAACTAACAATTTTTCAATGGTGGCAAGTCAAGCATATCATAAATTTTCTTAGGTATAACAGAAATACTTGCACCAAGATCACATAAAGCATTACAATCAAAATCATTGAATTTCATCTTAATGATGGTCTCCCAACCATCTTCCAACTTCCTAGGAATAGAAGCTTCAATTTTTAATTTCTCCAACCTAGCTTTAATGAGAGCATTTGTAATATGTTTTGTAAAGGCTAAATTTGTAGCACTAGCATTAGGACTTATAGCAAGTTTTTGTAAGAACTTAATAACTTCAGTAATATGACAATCATCAAAATCTAAACCATTATGATCTACAGCATTCTGAAAAATTTCAGCACTATTATCACAAACAGTTTCAGCAGTTTCAGGCAATTTTGCACGCTTTGTACTAGGAGTAGAAACATTGCCAACACCAATTATTTTACCATTGATAGTAGGAGGTTTAGCAACATGTGAAGAATCAACATTACTAGTGGTAGTAATAGTCCAAACTTTAGCTACATTATTCTCTTTAGCAAGTTTTTCTTTTTCTTCTCTATCCCACCTAGCATGCAATTCAGCCAACATTCTAATATTATCATTAATTCGAACTTGTATGGCGTTTGCTGTAGCAAGAATTTTTTTATCATTATCCTCAGGTTTAGCAGCCATTTTATTAATTGAAGAAAATTGTGATTCAGACATATATGAGATTCGATTTTCAGCATTTGAAAGTTTAGTTTGTAAACCAGAAATTTTCACATTCAAATTTTCAAGTTGATTTCCTATATTTTTCAACAAAGCAGATTGTTCATTCATAGTTTTAGTAAACAATTGATTTTTCTCATATTGTGATTGCATAAAGCTCTTAGTAGTTCTTTCAATTTCCAGTATCTTTTCCTCATTAGGCAAAACAGATCCACCATAAGAATTATTATAACCACTACCATTAGAAGGAGATGGCCTATAGTTGTTGTTACCATAATTATTCCTATAAGCATTGTTTTTGAAATTATTATTCTTAATGAAATGCACATCAACATGCTCTTCTTGATCAACCAATGAAGCTAAAGGAACATTATTAGGATCAATATGAGATCTACCATTTGCAAGCATAGACATAATAGCAGCAATCTTATCACCCAAATAAGAGGTTTCTTCAACAGAATTTACCTTCTTACCTTGAGGAGTTCTTTCAGTATGCCATTCAGAGTAATTGATCATCATATCATCAAGAAGCTTTGTTGCGGCGCCCAAAGTGATGGACATAAAAGTACCTCCAGCAGCTGAATCCAATAGGTTCCTCGAGGAAAAATTCAATCCTGCATAAAAGGTTTGGATAATCATCCAAGTAGTTAGTCCATGGGTAGGGCAATTCTTTACCAAAGATTTCATTCTCTCCACGCTTGAGCAACATGTTCATTATCTAATTGCTTAAAATTCATAATGCTACTTCTCAATGATATAATCTTAGCAGGAGGATAATATTTACTAATAAAAGCATCTTTACATTTAGTCCATGAATCAATACTATTCTTAGGCAAAGATAGCAACCAATCTTTAGCTCTTCCTCTTAAGGAGAAAGGAAACAGTTTCAGTTTTATAATATCACCATCTATATCCTTATACTTTTGCATTTCACAAAGTTCAACAAAATTATTAAGATGGGCAGCATCATCAGTACTAACACCAGAAAATTGCTCTCTCATAACAAGATTCAGTAAAGCAGGTTTAACTTCATAGAATTCTGCTGTAGTAGCAGGTGGAGCAATAGGAGTACATATAAAATCATTATTATTTGTGCTAGTGAAATTACACAACTTAGTATTTTCAGCAGTATTCATCTTGACAGTAGTAAAAGTAAACTAAGCAAATAGAATAAAGTAAAGACAAGTAACTAATTTTTTTGTGTTTTGATATAGAGCAAGTAAACAAGACAGAAAGTAAAGCAACTAAATTTTTGTGTTTTTAATATAAAGCAAACAAGACAAGTAAATAAAGTAAAGTAAAGCAAGACAAAAAAAGTAAAGAGATTGGATGTGGAAGACTCCCCTTGCAGTGTGTCTTGATCTCCCGCAACGGCGCCAAAATTTAGCTTGATAACGCGTGAAGCACACGTCCGTTGGGAACCCCAAGTGGAAGGTGTGATGCGTATAGAAGCAAATTTCCCTCAGTAAGAAACCAAGGTTTATCGAACCAGTAGGAGTCAAGGGCCACGTGAAGGTTGTTGGTGGAGGAGTGTACTGCGGCGCAACACCAGTGATTCGGCGCCAACGTGGAACCCACACAACACAATCAAAATACTTTGCCCCAACGTAAGTGAGGTTGTCAATCTCACGGGCTTGCTGAAAACAAAGGATTAAACGTATGGTGTGGAGAATGATGTTTGTTTGCGAAGAACAACAGAAAACAGAGATTGCAGTAGATTGTATTTCAGATGTAATAGAATGGACCGGGGTCCACAGTTCACTAGTGGTGTCTCTCCCATAAGATAAATAACATGCTGGGTGAACAAACTACAGGTGGGCAATTGACAAATAAAGATTCAATACATATCATGATGATCACTATGAGATTTAATCGGGGCATTACGACAAAGAACATAGACCGCCATCCAGCATGCATCTATGCCTAAATAGTCCACCTTCGTGTTAGCATCCGCACCCCTTCCAGTATTAAGTTGCAAACAACACAATTGCATTAAGTATGGTGCGTAATGTAATCAACACAAATATCCTTAGACAAAGCATTGATGTTTTATCCCTAGTAGCAACAGACATCCACAACCTTAGAACTTTCTGTCACTGTCCCAGATTCAATGGAGGCATGAACCCACTATCGAGCATAAATACTCCCTCTTGGAGTTACAAGTATCAACTTGGCCAGAGCCTCTACTAGCAACTGAGAGCATGCAAGAACATAAACAACACATATATGATAGATTGATAATTGATACGTCTCCAACGTATCGATAATTTCTTATGTTCCATGCTACTTTATTGATGATATCTACATGTTTTATGCACACTTTATGTCATATTCATGCATTTTCTGGAACTAACCTATTAACAAGATGCCGAAGTGCCAGTTCCTGTTTTCTGCTGTTTTTGGTTTCGAAATCCTAGTAACGAAATATTCTCGGAATTGGACGAAATCAACGCCCAGGTTCCTATTTTGCCGGAAGCATCCAACACCCGAGAGTCGCGGAGGGGGGCCACACAGCCCCATGATAGGCCGGCGCGGCCCACCCCCTGGCCGCGCGGCCCTATCATCATCTGGGCCCTCGTGAGCCCCCTGACCTACCCTTTCGCCTACTTATAGCCTCCGTCGCGAAACCCCAACAGAGCCACGATATGGAAAACCTTCCGGAGACGCCGCCGCCGCGAATCCCATCTCGGGGGATTCAGGAGATCGCCTCCGACCCTGCCGGAGGGGGGTCATCTCCGGAGGACTCTTCATCGCCATGATCGCCTCCGGAGTGATGAGTGAGTAGTTCACCCTGGACTATGGGTCCATAGCGGTAGCTAGATGGTCGTCTTCTCCTAATTGTGCTTCATTGTTGGATCTTGTGAGCTGCCTAACATGATCAAGATCATCTATCTGTAATTCTATATGTTGTGTTTGTCGGGATCCGATGGATAGAGAATACTATGTTATGGTGATTATCAATCTATTGTTTATGTGTTGTTTATGATCTTGCATGCTCTCGTTATTAGAGGGCTCTGGCCAAGTTTTTACTCTTAACTCCAAGAGGGAGTATTTATGCTCGATAGTGGGTTCATGCCTTCATTGACACCGGGACAGTGACAGAAAGTTCTAAGGTTGTGATGTCTGTTGCCACTAGGGATAAAACATTGATTCTATGTCTAAGGATGTAGTTGTCGATTACATTACGCACCATACTTAATGCAATTGTCTGTTGCTTTGCAACTTAATACTGAATGGTTCGGATGATAACCGAAGGTGGACTTTTTAGGCATAGATGCATTGATGGCGGTCTATGTACTTTGTCGTAATGCCCTGATTAAATCTCACTATATTTATCATATCATGTATATGCATTGTTATGCCCTTCTCTATTTGTCAATTGCCCGACTGTAATTTGTTCACCCAACATGCTTTTATCTTATGGGAGAGACACCTCTAGTGAACCGTGACCCCGGTCCTATTCTTTACATCGCATACAATCTACTGCAATACTTGTTTTACTGTTTTCTTGCAAACAATCATCTTCCACACAATACGGTTAATCCTTTGTTACAGCAAGCCGGTGAGATTGACAACCTCACTGTTTCGTTGGGGCAAAGTACTTGGGTTGTGTTGTGCAGTTCCACGTTGGCGCCGGAATCTGCGCCGCATCACATTTCGCCACCATCAACCTTCAACGTGCTTCTTGGCTCCTCCTGGTTCGATTAAACCTTGGTTTCTTTCTGAGGGAAAACTTGCTACTGTGCGCATCATACCTTCCTCTTGGGGTTCCCAACGAACGTGTGAGTTACACGCCATCAATAATCAACTTGACATAGTATTCTATATTCATCGGATCCCACCAAACACAACATGTAGCATTACAAATAGATGATCTTGATCATGTTAGGCAGCTCACAAGATCTAAACATGATAGCACAAGAGGAGAAGACAACCATCTAGCTACTGCTATGGACCCATAGTCCAAGGATGAACTACTCACGCATCAATGCCGAGGCGGGCATGGTGATGTAGAGCCCTCCGGTGATGATTCCCCTCTCCGGCAGGGTGTCGGAGGCAATGTCCTGAATCCCCCGAGATGGGATTGGCGGCGGCGTCTCTGGAAGTATTTCCGTATCATGGCTCTCGGTAATAGGGTTTTCGCGACGGAGAGTTTAAGTGGGCGGAAGGGCAGCGCAGGAGGGGGCACAGGGCCCCACACCATAGGCCGGCGCGAGCCCCATGCAGGCCGCGCCGCCCTATGGTGTCGGCCCCTCGTGGCCCCACTTCGTATGCTCTTCGGTCTTCGGAAGCTCGTGGAAAAATAAGACCCCGGGCGTTGATTTCGCCCAATTCCGAGAATATTTCCTTTGTAGGATTTCAAACCAAAAACAGCAGAAAACAACAACCGGCGCTTCGCATCTTGTTAATAGGTTAGTGCCGGAAAATGCAAAATAATGATGTAAAGTATGTATAAAACATGTGAGTATTGTCATAAAAGTAGCATGGAACATAAGAAATTATAGATACGTTTGAGACGTATCAGTCCACAGTTCACTAGTGGTGTCTCTCCAATAAGATAAATAGCATGTTGGGTGAACAAATTACAGTTGGGCAATTGACAAATAGAGATGCACATACATATCATGATGACTACTATGAGATTTAATTAGGGCATTACGACAAAGAACATAGACCGCTATCCAACATGCATCTATGCCTAAAAAGTCCACCTTCAGGTTAGCATCCGCACCCCCTCCAGTATTAAGTTGCAAACAACAGACAATTGCATTAAGTATGGTGCGTAATGTAATCAACACAAATATCCTTAGACAAAGCATTGATGTTTTATACCTAGCGGAAACAGCAGATCCACAACCTTAGAACTTTCTGTCACTGTCCCATTCAATGGAGGCATGAACCCACTATCGAGCATAAATACTCCCTCTTGGAGTTACAAGTATCAACTTGGCCAGAGCCTCTACTAGCAACGGAGAGCATGCAAGAACATAAACAACACATATATGATAGATCAAATAATCAACTTGACATAGTATTCAATATTGATCGGATCGCAACAGACGCAACATGTAGCATTACAAATAGACGATCTTGATTATGATAGGAAGCTCACAAGATCTAAACATGATAGCACAAGAGGAGAAGACAACCATCTAGCTACTGCTATGGACCCATAGTCCAAGGATGAACTACTCACGCATCAGTCCGGAGGCGGGCATGGTGATGTAGAGCCCTCCGGTGATGATTCCCCTCTCCGGCAGGGTGCGAGGCGATCTCCGAATCCCGAGATGGGATTGGCGGCGGCACGTAACTTTCTCGTATCGTGGCTCTCGGTACTAGGGTTTTCGCGACGAGGGATTAAGTAGGCAAAGGGGCAGCGCAGGGGGTGCCCGAGGGGCCCACACCATATGGCGGCGCGGCCAGGGGTGGGGCCACGCCGCCCTATGGGGTGGCCGCCTCGTCGCCCCTATTCGTCTCCTCTTCGGACTTCTGGAAGGCTCCGTGCAAAATAAGACCGTGGGCTTTGTTTCGTCCAATTCCGAGAATATTTCTGTGTAGGATTTCTGAAACCAAAAACAGAAAAACAAGAACTAACGCTTCGGCATCTTGTTAATAGGTTAGTGCCGGAAAATGCATCAAAATGATGTAAAGTGTATATAAAACATGTGAGTATTGTCATAAAACTAGCAAGGAACATAAGAAATTATAGATACGTTTGAGACGTATCACTCACCTCAGCCGAGAGATCCCCTCCCATGTCGTCTCCTGCGCACTGTCATCCTCTCCCCCTCCTCCGTCCGCCGTCCATGCCACCGTCCCACCTCCGTCGTACCGCCCAGATGAGCCTTCCGAGCCCACATCTCATCGTCGACGACTAGTCGTCGTGAATCCCAACGACCAGCGGCGGGGGCATGACCAGCACTAGCACGGGGTGGATACCGACACGAACGACAACAGCAACGGTGTCACAGAGCGCTGTGTAGTAGTGGAAGCTCTCCACACGATCCACCTCCCCTACGACAGGTACCCAACCCAATCTTATGTTGAGCCTCTCTTTTAATTGTTTTCTTTGAACCTAAGATCTGGGCAAGTCCTTTTCCATACATCTTATGTTGGAGCATGTATTTTGCTTGTTTTCTTTGACCTAGGACCTAGGCAAATCCCTTATCCATACATGGATGCTGCAACTCAAATTTGTTCAGACTTTCATGATCTAGATCCGTACATGGATGCTGCAATTTTTTCTTAGGATTTCTATTATCGTGCCCTCGGGTCCTTAGTTGTGCTCAGTTTTCCCCAGCCGCTTAGTTTTTCCTCAGTTTTTCCCAAGCCCTTGTGTAAGAGCAAGATCTATATCCCTTGTTTTGTGTGTTTGATAACAACACTCGAACAATTCTAACCGTGCACAAAGATTATCTTTGATGGATTTGTAGGTGTACGGTGCCCTCGCTGAACACACTATGATCGGAAGACTGAAGCGTAGATCTTAGGTTTTCTGGTTTTGTGTGTGTGTCGTGAGGTAACATGGTAGGAGAGGAAAGAGGAGAAAACCAGTTTAGCCAGGCCGGTACTACGGTACACGAGCGTAAGGCTTACCTAGGGTACCGCCCACGGTACGCTCGAGTCCCGGCAGATTTGTCCCCCGGCAGTTGGTACCTCATGGGTACTGGAGCGGTAGTACGCTCACGAGCGGTAGTACCGCCCATGGTGCCGCCCGGTACCGTCCAAGTTACGGCAAGATCAGCTTTGTTACTGTACCGCCTGATCCAAAGAGTTTGGACCCCATTGCGGTACCTCAAGCGGTACCTCTAGCGGTATACCGCTCTGCGTCCACTTGGACCAGATCTGGGGAAATTCGAACTCAGAGCGGTAGTACCGCTTTCCAAAGCGGTAGTACCGCTTAGGCAAAAACTGGACATAGCGGTTGGATTTGGAGGAGCCTATTTAAGGGCTCCTTCTTCCCCAATTCGTTTCAGCTCTTCTCTCTCTCTCTCTCTCTCTCCTCCATTGTTGCTGAGCTCAAACTTAGTGGATCTCCCTCCCTACCCAATCAAACTTGCTGATACTTGGAGGAGTGGTGGAGGAGACCCCGATCTATCGTTCTACCGAGAGAAATTTCACCAATTCGTGGTAGTCCTTAGTGGATCTTGGTGTTAGAGTTCCTATAGTGGAATCTTGGAAGAAGTGCATCCATGGAGGCTAGCTTGGTGTTGTACTAGCCCCGTGGGTTGTTGGGAGCCTCCTTGTGGTGTGGAGCTCGCCCCAACCTTGTGAAGGAATCACCGCCTCGAGGTGCCTTAGTGGAGAAGGGGGAGCACCTTTGTGGAGCTCTCTCGAGGAAGAAGGTGAGGCCTTCCTTCGTGGTGGCTAGCCTCTTGTGTGAGGCTAGCACCTCCTCAACGCAGACGTACTCCCTTTTGTGGGAGGAACTGCGACAACAAACCTCGTCTCGTCTTCGCGCCCTCCGGTTGTCCCGCTCCTTATTCTTACTATCTTGTGTGATTCCTTTGCTTGTTGTACTAGTGTAGGATCATTGTAGGATCACCCCCATCGCTAAAGCTATCACCTTTATCTTCTGTTGCACTAAAAATTGAAAAAGACTAAAACTTGACGTAGCGCCCATTCACCCCCCCTCTTGTTCGCTACGATCCATTCAATTGGTATCAGAGCAAGGTTTTCTTGCTCGGGCTTTACCGCCTAAGAAATGGCCGAACAAGAGAATGGAGAGAATGGGTTCCTTCCCGGTGAGCAATCACCTCCACCATCAATTGTCGATAGCACTCCGGCTACTTTGGATGACCTCAGAAATTGGAGTCATCCATTGTATCTCAAATGAAGGCTATGATGATGGAGTTGATTGCTCCCAAATCAACCCCCAAGGCAAGTGTCGATGTTCCTCCACCACAAGTCAACACCCTTCCTCTTGTTGATTTTGTCACGCAATCGACAAAACCACCTCGAGAAGGGGAACTTGAGGACATTGGCACTTCATCAAAAGGGAAGGATGAATCACCGGTTGAGGGACAATTAGGAGGTTATCATGCGGTGCCTCCACCAAGTGATTACTCCCTAAATGTCCCAATACCCATGCCTCGTATCTTGACTCATGGCTCACCACCGCTACTTGATTCCAATACCTTTGAAAATTGGCAATTCTTGATGAAATCTCATGTGCGCAGCGCGTCTACCGAACTTTGGCGCATCATTGAGGAAGGTTATTCACCAAGAGACCCAAAGAACTTGACAAGAAGAGAAGTCGTGGATGATCAACTCAACGCCACCGCCATCAACATGATTCACATGGCCGTCACACCCAAGGACCGCGCTCATATCCGCTCGCTCAAGACCGCCAAGGAAGCATGGAATAAACTCGACAAGCTCTTCCTCGGAAATGAGAGCATCCAAAGCTCTCGTTTCGATGAATTGAACAATATGGCGGACAACTTCGTCATGTATGAAGGAGAATCACCCGAAGAGATGTACCGGCGCCTTATCGCTCTCGCCGTGCAAATGCAAGATCTTGAAGCAACATTTGTGGATGACCCTTGGATCAAGCGAAAGTTCTATAATGCTCTTCTTCCTTATGAGGAAGTGATGTTGACGGCCATCCGCAAAAATGCCTCCTTCCGTGCAATGACATCCGATGAAGTCCTTAGTGAAGTCATCGCTTTGGACATCTCCAAGAAGAATGCGGAAGATCTTGTTGCCCACAACATCCATAAGCCCAATCTTGCGTTGAAGATGAAGGTGCATGAGGCTTGTGAGAGTGATGAGGATCCCATCGAGTGGAGTCCGGATGATCTCAAGGCAAATTATCATGAACACATGGTTCTTGCCGCCAAGAGCTTTTGGAGTGGGAACAAGACACGGGGCTCAAAGCTAAGAAGATACTCTCCCTCAAGTCCAAGAGAAGAGCAAAGGGGGAAAGCTTGCTATAATTGTGGCGACACAAGTCACTTTGTTGCCGATTGTATCTTTGAGAGAAGAGAAGACAATGGTGGAAAGCTTGTACGAAAGGACAAGTTCAAATCTCTCTCAAAAGGTTTCTCCAAGTTCTCCTCCAACTCCGGAGACGCCAAGGCCTCCTACACCAAGAAGACTAGAGCTTTCATTATTCGTGAGGAATATTCCTCCGATGAAGGTGAAGAGCAAAGACAAGGGGATGAACAAGGAGGAAAGGGAAGTGGCCGCCATCGCCATCTCCACTCCCTTCACCTCCCTCTTCGACCCTCCAAACGAGAACCTCATCGTCAACAACTTCCATTTTCTTGTGGCAAAGGTATCTTCGGAGACCCATGATGAGGAACTTGTGACTCAAGATCGTGTTGAAGCGGAATTGGAAATTGTCTCTCTCACTCAAGCTTATGAGGAAGAATGGTGCATGCGCATGTCTCTTGAAACTAGTGCTATTGTTCTTGAATATTGCAACAATTACTTCATCTCCCGACTATCAAGGATCAAGATTATGCTCTTGGTTGGTTGAGAAGACATAATGCAAGACTCTTGGATATCATCTCTTGCCAAGAGGAAGCCTTGGATGAGCACTTTCGTTTGAGCAAGGAGAAGGTGTCTTGTTGTGATCATGAAGAGGAGATTGCCACTCTAAAGAGACACAAGGCCATCCTAGTTGAAGAGATTGATAGACAAAATGAGTCCTTGATGGAGTACTTTCGCTTGAGTAAAGGAAAAGATACTTGTTGTGACCACGAGGACGAAATTGCAACTCTAAAGAGAAGAAATGACAAGCTTATGGTGATCAAGATCATGTATGAGGAAGCCTTGATGGAATGTAAACGGACTAGCAAGGACTCTTGCAATGAAGAAGGAGTGGCTATAAAGCCAAAGGAGAAGAGAAGAAGGAGGATCAAGATAAAGAGGAGCATCAAGATAGGACCCATTGAAAAATGGGTCCCTATCTCCAAAGCTTGATCCATGAAGGTCTTTGCTTCCGGTGGTGCTTTATTGGTGGAAGATTGAAGCCACATCTCTTGACCGGAAGCAAAGAAGGTGTTGTCGCCCTCGAGCTATCTCACTCTATCTCTTCTTATGGCGTCAACACAAGCAAGCTTAAAGGTATTGGGCCTTGACAAGGCGGTGGCAACACCCGGCCTTGCCAAGACCCTTATTTACAATATTCTTTCCGTTCATTGTTTTACATGCTTGGGTCCTTGTACCTACTATAATGAACATGTGGTGGATCTCTTGTGGAGCTAGTCTCTCCAAGAGACCACATCCTCGGACTAATAGAAAATGCTTCCGTGTGTAGAGATCATGTTTGTAGGAATTGCATTGGCGAAAAATGAATGAAGACTCTTACAAGATCAAGTTCAATACAAATTCTATGACATAATCCTTGCAAGAAGAAGCAACAATGGAATGGAGTTGGTGCTCAAGATCTTGGATATCTTCATTGGCAAAGAAGGAATCCATTTTATACTCTTTGCCATACTCTTCCCAACTTCTTGGGGTTGCCGGAATTGAGAGACAAACCTTAGTTGGAGACACTCAAACATGATGATGGAGTTTGAGTCTATTGTGTGATTGTGGTTTTGTGTGATGAGACTCTTTTGATGAAGATGATAGTTCTTTGGAGGGGAAGTGTCTTGTGGAGGAGATGCAATTCTCCTTACCATAGGAAGGATGAGTGTTGGACTCGCCGATCTCAAAGCTACCTTCTTGAGTACCGGGGAAGGACGAAGTTCCACCCACAGATGGAGACTATCTACACCAGTAGAGGCAAGATCTCCAAGGTCCAAGTACTAAGGATTACGAAACTAGGTTATGTTGATAGATTCGATCCTTTCCCCCACTCCCCCTTATATAGGAGGTGGAGCCGAGGTTTCGTTTTGTACTGTTACGAGTCCGGGACGGTTTCTAACTCATCCCGCCAGATCACAAATAACACTTCCTATTACAACTCTAACTTTCCTTAATATATCTTGGCCCCGAATCTTATTATTCTTCGGTAGTGGGCTCACAAACCTACTATCTTCTGAGGTCCATTTGGGATGCCTATGTCAGAGTCTCCCGAGATTTGTTTGAATCAGAGTCAAGAAAATCTCACTATTTATTTTTATTCAAGAGCTTTTATTTATACTTCTTCACATAAAATTCTATATTGTACAGTGATAATGGTAGTTGGGGCTAGTATTCATCCAATGATCAGGTACTAGTTAACTCTTTAGTGGCAATCCGCAAAACCTACTTCAAGATCACGTCCCCGGACATGATCTGGGATACTGGTGCAAACTTCAACATGTGCCGCTTAAGGTCTTACCATTCTGTCGAGTCCCGCTACCCTATCGAGTACTCCAGTCACGTAGATTTCTTTCGTATCTTTGATACGGATGGGTGTAGCAGTCTTCTTTGGCGATGCCACGCCCACAGAACGGATCTGGGTTCCACTGCAAATTTGCGGCATTGAAATTGATCGCAACTTTGGCGTTTCGAGAATATATTGTCGAGTGCTTTTCGCTTTGGAATAGCACATTTTATTGAGTCATATTTGATGACTTATTTGTCTTTCCGATGGGAGTATATGTAGAGTTATCTGTAAATCTAAATATACTCACTTCTGTTTTTATTTTGATAAAAATTCATCTGGCACGCGAACATGCTCTCACAGAGGAGTCCCCGAGGCTACATCCAAGGACTTGTGCTGGGGTGTAGGCTCCACAGATATCCGTTGCCGCTATATTTATAATCTTTTCTATAGCTTTATATTTATCGGGTGACGCCGCTCCCGATGGGAGTAGCGAGGCTATGAACAAATGCTTGCATTTGGTCATAGGCTCTCGCCATTTCTATCTTGTCATACTCGAAATTTTTCTTTTTTCAAAGTAGCCCCCGAGCATTTGGGCAAAAACTTGTATTTGACCAAAGGCTCCCGGAATAGTCTTGCATTGTCGATAAACATTCCAAACTTCATAGTCGAGCTTTTCCTTCATTTTGATGACGTCATTGCTGATGATAGCCACGATTTCTATTTTGGAAACTGACCATTGCCGCCTCTTTCACTGCCTTGTGGGTCTCAATTCCTGATCTAACGGACACGTCGTGCAAGTGGGGGACACATGTTCTCCCCTTTTTCTGGCACACGTTCTGTAACCTCGTCGATGTAAAAATACTTTTTTACCCTCATCTCCACGTGGTTATCATCTCCTTCACACTTTTTCCATCCAACGGTGCAATGCTTCGCCTGATTCCTATATAAACCTTTTCAACTCGGTTCACTCTTCGCTTGTTTCGCACATCTGCTCCTTTTCTTAAACTTCCCCTGGCCCAACTCTCTTTGATCGTCCGCACGCACGAACATTGCTTTTCCAGGCCATTGATGCCACTTTGCACGACTACTGCACCACAAAGATCTAGGTCCAAGATGGCCGCTGAGATCTTGAACTGGAGAGATCTAAAATTCAACCATTCAACACGCTCGAAGAGGCTTGGCCTGATGAAGAAAGAGGACGCCATCCGCTCCCCAGTGAAGAGAGCTACCCCAACCCTCCAATGGAGTACCGGGTTAGTTTTGTTGATCACCTCATCCGCGGCCTTTCTGCCCCAATTCACGATTTCCTCCGCGGCCTTCTTTTTGTTTATGGGATTCAACTGCACCAGCTGACCCCCAATTCCATTTTCCATTTTTATCACGCCTGCGAATGCTTCCTTGGAGTCCCTCTAACTGGGCTCTTTGGAAACGTATTTTCTGCTTCCGCATGTTTCTACAACGCCACCTATGACATAGGCGGCGTTGTTATCTCGTGTCCGAACCGACGTTGATTACTTCGACGTCAAATTTCCTGATTCGTCCAAGGGTGGCGCAAATGGCTCTACATACACGAAGAAAGCACCTTGTGGAACACAACATAATCCTTTCGAAATGCCAAAATTCAGCGCCGCCGTCCTGGGATGCTGGCTTCCGAAGAAGAGAAAGGCGACAGACACTTATGTCTCGTATTCATCGCCTTCAAAATACTCGAGGCAAAGAGCTGTCTGGTGTTCAAATCACTGCCTACTTTCTTAGAATTAGAGTGTAGCCTCTCAAGCTCGCAAAATCCCCTTTGGACATATGCTAGTGGAAATGACTTAATAGCTTCCAATGATCTTCTCAAAAGGACTTGGAGAATGATTCGAAGAATTTCCCGTTTGAACAAGAAGGATCCTGTTCCTTCCTCTTGTCGCGTGGAACCATACAGCTCCGCCAATCCCTCTCCCCGAGGTATTTTGTCTTCTCGAATTTTTATCTTGTTCCGAACGTTCCCTGCATCTCAATGTATTGATATCTCTCTAATTTTTCTTTTGCTATTTTTCTGCAGAACCATCCTACTATGACTTCCCTTCCTCCCCTTCCTGAGGATGGTCGAAGAACAAGCTATTGTTGCCGAAGACAATCAAGGTTCTTCTCTTCATGAAAGTGAAGTCAGCCTCATAAATCTGCGCCCCATGAAAAGAAGTTGAATCTGAACCAGCTTCGACGCAATCCCTTCCTCTGCTGTTTCCCCAAAGAACAGGAAAAGATGATGCCGAAGTTTCCGGACTCCAAACCAAATTGCTCTTCTGTCCAAGGCAGCTTATGATCCATACCTCGAGACTCTCATCCTGTAAGTACCTCTCCTGTTTATTTGCACTTTGAAGATTTTTGTCTATCTTGCCTTTTATGTTGTCGACATTTACTCGTAGTGATGATG
Organism: Lolium multiflorum; assembly: GCA_030979885.1. Taxonomy (NCBI): domain Eukaryota; kingdom Viridiplantae; phylum Streptophyta; class Magnoliopsida; order Poales; family Poaceae; genus Lolium; species Lolium multiflorum. The sequence continues at coordinate 142,418,414 of CM061752.1, forward strand.
AAGAAGTAGTACCAAATGTTGATGTGGCTGAACGAGCACGTCACATACATTAGTCGCCTCGAGACGCCAGTCGAAGGAGAAGAAACGTCCTCGACAGAATGTCGGCGCTGCGACTCCTCCGTCAAGTCCCCTTGTCCCTTCACCAAAAAGGCAAGGGTTGAAACAACCCGGAGCCTACTCAATCGAGTAGCTCTTCTAACCCCCTTCTTTGATGATGTTTGTCGATATCTATGTTTCCTTATTTTGCTTTTTCACGCCTTCACTTTTTTTTGCTAATGTTTCTCTTGCTTTGTTCTTTTTTGATGCCATGATCAAAGATCTTATCCAGATCGATCCCAATTCATTGGGTACCTGAATATGCGCAAAGCTAAGGTAACAAACTTTATACTTGCTGTTCTTTTCCGACTTTTGCTCGTTGTTTGTCGCAGTTTTTGATCTTCCTCTTTTTATCTCGCAGTAGAAACTTGCAGAGGCCACAATCGTGCCGACGCACTTGTTCAAAACTGGAGCAAAGTGAGGCGGCCCGCAAGAAAGCCGAACTTGGCTAGCGAAGCCAAGGCCGAGGCTGATGAAGCCAAAGCAAAAGTCGCTAGTGTCGAGGAACTCGAAAAGACTTGAGGATGCTGAATCTGCAAACGAGCAAAACTGCGCAAGCTGCTCGTGAGGAGGGGATCCTCAAGCGTCTGTCACACCTAATACAAAGTAATATTATCGATCCCTTCTATTTTTTAGTGGACTTCCTGTTTCTTGTTTGTTGATTGATGTTTTGTTTCCTGCGGCAGCCCAAACAAACCAAGGTTTTGATCTGGAGAATCCCGTCAATGATCCTCTCCTTGACACACTTTCTTATCTGGAGCTTCATGGGTCCGAAATTCGTGAAGGCGTGTCAAATGCTAGTGCAGGATTGTCGACGCTGTTCCCCTACTTCTTCCCGAAGAAAGAGGAGCCCTCGACTTTCCTTGCCCTTGCCAAGAGCTTCAATTCATTAGAAGACCTTGGACTGAAGATGCGCCAGAAAACATGAAGGTGGCTGTCGAAAGCACTGTTGCTGGTTGCTCACAACAACAGATTGTGATGGATGAAAGTTGGGACACCGATCAAATAGAGCAGTCGAGGTGGAGGTCGTTGATTAAGGCAGCCAAACCCAACACGAAGAAAATCTTGGCATATCTCGGGATCAAGCCATCTTCGACTCCCAGCTCATCAAGGCCGGAGGTCTAGTTTCATATTCTTTTGCTTTGTTTTTAGTTTACCTCCTCCTTTTGGTATTGTCGCCATAGTGCTCCTGGCGATGATTATGTCTTCTAGAGGTCCTTCTTTTGTAATAGACATGTATATATTATGAGAATGAATGGAAGATCTATCTTTGTCTCAATGATTGATGTCGACGTTTTTCTATTTTCAGTTGATTTTTGACAACTATACGTCAAGTCCTGTCCTTCCGAAGTTTTTCCTTCTGTCTTTCAAGAAGTCTTCTGTCCCTGTTAACCTTGTTGATGATTCTGCGAGTAAGGATCCTGACAGAAGAATTGAAAGAACTTCGAGTACAACTTCAGTCCGTGAAGAAGCAATCGCTTATGCTTATGGAGCAATCTCGAGAATCTTCTGAAAGGGAGAAAATTGCACTCCAACAAGCTCGAGATGCCATGACTGAGAAGGACGCCGCTGTTGCTGAAGTTGCTGCAGCCATCTCCCGCGAAAATGCCATGCTTCAACTTCTGACAGATGCTAGCTTGGATATAGCAGGTATGCTTCATTGTCGTGCTTTTCTTTTCCTTTTTGCTTGTCTTCTCATTGCGCACTGGTTCTTTGAAAAAATAGGTTCTTTTTTGGATGCTACTGCTGAGGACGAACGTGTCGAAGCTCGGTCCAATGTACTTCTTCGTCTTGCCAGAGCATGGAGTGCTATTTTGGGGTACACCTGAACGAACTCGCCAGATTGTCAGATTTCAAGATCGCGCGCTTCAGGTTCGCGAGTATCTTGACTTCTGTACCAAGACCCTGTCGATGGTTTATAACTCTATGTTTCCTAATATTCAACCAAAAACTCTTCCCGAGTTAATGGAGAAGTTTAAGGATGCCCACAGGATCCATAACTTTGTCAGAGCTCAACTGGTGGCTGGCGCCAGATTTGCCCTTATTATGCTTCAGATCTGCCACTCAAAGCTTGATCTGACCCAAGTTGTTGAGAAAGTTCACGAGAAGGTACGGCGTCGAAGAGTTGGTGTCGATCGTATTAACACGAAGGTTTCACCTATAGCCGAAGAAATGATTGAAGACCTTCTTCGGATGGATGCCGACTTTTTTGCAGATGGTCATTATGCTGATTTTCTTGGCGCTGCTCCTGAAGAAAACAGAGTTACCCTTGATGATATATTGAATCAAAACTAATTATTTTCCTTTGGTATATAATTCTTCCTTGTAAATCATGATTATGATTCTGTTGTGAAGCAAACAACATATTTCTATATTTGTCTAGCCCCCGAGTATTTTCGGTGGCTATTCGCTGTATTTGTATAATGCGAGGTTTTAAACCAAGGCATTTATTCAATATGTAGTTTTGGCTAATATCAGCCCCCGAGCTACTTTGTTGAGTACTGTTTTGTATTTTTATTGACTCACGAAGTATGTTAATACTAAGGCGAGGCTTTTCTTTTTTCGAGCAACTATATTGGCATTCGTCGGGTCGGGGACTTTCAGCATGTCGATAAAGAAAAGTTATATTGACACTATCTTTATTATATTGCAGCACCGCGAGCCCGCCTCATTAAAAACCTTCTCCGGCCCCACTCGGTGCCCCGAAAAAAGGAAAAGAGTGCGTCTGAAAACTCGCGGGCGTTTCAGTACATTGTATGTTTACAAAGTAGACTATATTTCGGCATCTAAGCGTAAAAACGCCGAGCCGTGCCACGTTCCAGGGATTTGGCTCGGTAATCCCTGTCTTCTTGTCTTTGATTCTGTATGCTCCTCCTTCGATTACCTCTGTGATGACGATGTAGGGTCCAAGCCATGGTGACTCGAGTTTTTCGTGACTTTTTTGGTTTAACTAAGTCACCAACTTGAAAAGACCTGGGCGCAACGTCGACTGTGGTAATTCTTCAGTCCCGATGATATTTGCGACTGTGATGGACTTCATCTCGAGCTTCAAGTGCATCGCGTCGTCTTCCAAGGCTTCTCTCGAGGTTTCTTCATCATATTCTGTGACTCTTGGAGAATCGTGCTCTATTTCTATCGCAAGACCGCTGGCGCCATGGACCGAAAACGGCGTTCTGTGTCGCGTATTTGGTGTTGTTCGGATACTCCACAATACACTTGGCAACTCCTCCGGCCAAGTATGCCGAGCTTTTTCCAATGGTCCTAGCAGGCGTTTGATGCCATTGCAAATAATGCCATTGGCTTTCTCGACTTGTCCATTGGTGGATGTGCGACGGACGCAAAACTCAATTTGATGCCCACTGCCGCAGTATGCTTTGAACTCTTTGGACGTGAAGTTACGCCGTTATCGTGACAATGCTATGAGGAACTCCAAATCTGAAGACGATGCTTTTCACGAACTTAATCGCCGATGCGCCGTCCGGTGAATTTATCGGCTTTGCTTCTATCCACTTTGTAAATTTGTCGACAGCAACCAGCATATACTCATAACCTCCTGGCGAAGCTTTGTGTAGTTTTCCCACCATGTCGAGACCCCATTGAGCAAAAGGCCAAGATAATGGGATTGGCATAAGTTCTGCTGCAGGAGAGTGAGGTCTGGCGGCGAATCTTTGGCACGCGTCGCAAGTTCTTACTATTTCCTTTGCGTCCTCGATTGCCGTTAACCAATAGAATCCTGCTCTGAAAACCTTAGCCGCGATAGCCCGGCTGCTCGCGTGGTGCCCGCATATTCCCTCGTGCACGCTCTTCAGGATAATTCTTCCTTCTTCGGGTGTCACGCATCTCTGTAGCACGCCCAGATACTTCGTTTGTACAGCTCCCCTTTTACCACAGTGAAAGCTGATTCCTGCCTATCTGCCTTGCTTCAACTGGGTCGCCGGGTATCGTTTTCCTTAGGATATATGAGATGTAAGCCTGCATCCATGGAACTTGCACCATCATGACTAGCTCTTGTTCTTCTTTTTCTTCCTGTGTTTTGGTGGTACTCGAGGTTTTCTTTCTTCTCTTCTTTGTTTTGTTGCTTTGTTGATCTCTCGCCATCTCTTCCCAAAACATGCTCTGGAGGTATCGCGAGACACCTGTGACCCGATGTTTGCAAGAACGTCGCTTCATCGTTGCTCATCCCGCGAATGTGGTTTACCTCACAACCATCGAATAACTTCTCCACCATTGTACACCTCTTTGTATGCTATCATACTTTCGTTGACCGCATCGCATTGGTTCATGACTTGCTGTGCCACCAATTGTGAGTCGCCGAAAATTTTCAGCCTGGTTAACTGTAAGCTTTCGCCATCTTCATCCTGTGTATGAGAGCTTCATATTCTGCTTCGTTATTAGACGCATTTGGGAACGTCATCCGCAAAACGTACTTCAACTTGAGGTGATACCAATATCACGCCTGCTCCAGCACCTTCCAATCTTTTGGACCCATCGAAGTTCATAGTCCAAGTTCTCGATAAATCTGGGGGTCCCGTGTTTTGTATCTCCATCCACTCTGCAATGAAATCTGGTAAGACCTGCGATTTTATTGCTTTTCTTTTTTCGTACGTGATGTCCCGAGGGGAAAGTTCTATTCCCCCAAGGGAGACACGACCCGTAGCTTCGGTTGTTCAATATATTTGACAGAGCCTCGTTGACCACTATTATCGGGTGCGAAAAATAGTGTCGCAATTTTCTTGCCGTCGTGAATACTCCATATGCCGTTTCGATATTGCGGGTACCGCTGTTTTGAGGGCGACAGACTTCACTGATGAAATATACCGGCCTCTGGACTGAAGCTTGCCCTCTTCTTCTCTCTTGACTACTAGAGCTGTGCTGACCACCTGAGGTGTGGCTGCAATGTACAAGAGGAGAGGTTCCTTCTCTTTCGGTGCCACCAATATCGGTGGTGTCGAAATTGCTCGCTTGAGGTTTTCGAAGGCTCTATCTGCTTCCTCGTTCCATTGAAATTTTCCCCCCTGTTTGATCAATGCATAGAACGGCAGCGCCTTTTCTCCCAGCCTGGCGACGAATCTGCTTAAAGCTGCGACTCGCCCCGTTAACTGTTGTATCTCTTTCAGCTTTGTTGGCTTTCTCATAGTGACGATGGCCTGTATTTTTTCGGGATTAGCTTCAATCCCCCTTGCGATACTAAGAATCCGAGAAGTTCTCCTGCAGAACTCCAAAAGAGCACTGTCGGGTTTAGCTTGAGGCGAAACTTGTCGAGGTTGTCGAAGGTTTCCTTCAAGTCTTCGATCAGAGTCACCCTTTCTTTGATGTTATTACGACATCGTCAATGTAGACTTTTACTTTTTTCCAATCTGTGTTGCTAGGCATTCTGCATCATCCGATATGTTGCTCCCGCGTTTTTCAGACCAAAGGGCATTGTTTTGTAACAAAACACGCCGTAAGGTGTGATGAACGCTGTCTTGGCTTCATCTTCTTCTTTTAATCTTATCTGGTTATAACCAGTAATATGCGTCCAGGAAGGAAAGACGTTCGCATCCTGCCGTGGAGTCGATGATTTGATCGATCCTTGGGGGGAAAGTGATCCTTGGGACAATGTTTGTTGAGACACGTGAAGTCGACGCACATGCGAAGGACTATTGTGTGTTTTTTCGGCACCATCACCGGGTTAGCTACCCACGTGGCTTCGATAGATATTTCCCTGATGAAACCAGCATCTTTGAGTCGATCTATTTCGGATAACATGGCTTTGCGGCTTGGTTCCGAAAACGCCGCAAAGGTTGCTTTACTGGTCTTGCGAGAGGATCCAAATTGAGGTGGTGCTCGGCAAGTTCCCCGGGTACTCCCGGCATGTCAGCTGGACACCATGCGATTTTCCAGTGCTCACGGAGGAACTCGACGAGCGCTTTCTATGCGACATCCATGTTTGCGGCAATGGACGTCGTTTTCTTTGGGTCGGGTGGATCTGTACCTCTTTTGAATCCTTGGTTGTATTGAAAGTTGGCCCTTAGAAGATCTCCCTAGCAGCACATCATAACAGTGAACCTTGGCGCCGCATACTCTGCTTGCATCCCGAAGGTTTCGATAGCTCATGAAAATCTTTGTCGCATTTATCGGATAGCGCAAAACTTCCTTTGATTGTGATAGGTCCCTTGCTCCAGCAACCTCCACAACGATATGTATAATGCGGCACCGCCAAAACCTAGCATACGCTGGTCGTCCCAACAAAGCGTGATATTGCGACGGGAAATCCACAACTTCGAACTCCAAATTCTCTATCCTGTAGTTTTCTCGGAAACTGAACGTCGAGGTTGATTTTACCCAATGGGTAACTTGGCTTCTCTGGTGTAATCCCATGGAAACGTGTGTCAGTTGGTTTCAAGTTCGCTAGGGATATATGTTCATCTCTCTCAATGTATCTCCATACATGAGGTTTGAGCCGTCGCGCCATCTATGAAAACTCTCGACACATCAAAACCAGCGATTACTGCAGGAAGATGAGTGCTGATTGTCCAGGTCGAGGAACTTGCTGCGGATGGTCGCAATTGTGAAGCCGATGTCTTGCCCCGACCAATTTAAATACTCGATTGTTGGTGGAGGCATCTTCTCTGCCATGAACACTTGTCGAGAGATTACCTTCTGCGCCCTGTTGGATGGCCTAGCTTTCTGAATCATCGAGACCGCACCGAATTAGGATCAACATATGGAGGTGGGTGTGGGGCGCCGCTATTCTGAGTGGTGTCGATTTTCTTCGGTAATTGCGGGAGGAGGTGGAAGGTGGATCTCGCTCCTTGGCTCCCGAGGGTTTCTGTTATTTGCTTGGGCATTTGCAATTCTTGCGGCTCGCAGCATTGCCTGAAAATTACGGCAGTCTTTCTGGAGATGTCCTGACTGCCTCTTTCCATTGTTGTCGAGGTAGAAGTGCATTTGACACGGACCGTTCATCATCTCCTCGGGATACGTAAGGTCTTTGAATCCTTGGTCCACTATTTTGCCTCGTTGCCACGAAAATCACCTCTATTGTCGCCTTGATGTTCGTTACTCCTTTGGTAGTCGTCACTGTTTCCTCCAGGATTTCCTCGAAAACCAGCCGATATATGGCCGGGAGCATCGTTGTTGTAGAGAAAATCGCCTTTTATTTTGATAATTTCGACCACGATCCTCTTCTGGCGACCTGTGTCGCTTGTTGTATATTGCGTCTTCTCCATCCGCCCATTTATTGGCTATCTCCATGAGTGCTGATATGGTCTTAGGGTTAGTTCTCTTAAGTCCTCGACAAAATCACCTCGGCGAATTCCTGCCACGAACGCATCTATTGCCCTCTCGTCAGATATATCTTCCGCCGAGTTCTTTATGATGTTCCACCGCTGTATATATTTCCTCATCGACTCGTCGTGTTTTTGTCGACACGCCCTCAACTCTTCCAACGACGCAGGTTTCTTGCAGGTGGATCGGAAGTTTTTCACGAAGATGTCCTCAAAGTTATCCCAGCTGTCGATGGAATTTAGGGGGAGTTTCTTTATCCAAGATCTCGCGGCACCACTCAGGTGAACTTGGATGCTTTGCATAGCTGTTGCTCTGGTTCCTCCTACCAGCTTTACCATCTCGAGATAATCCACGAGCCAATCCTTCGGATCTTGCAGGCCGTCGAACTTCTTGAAATTCTCGGGTAACTTGAACCCTTTTGGGACTCGAGTTTTTCGAACTCTTCTCGTAAAGCACGGAGCCCACACATATCTTCGTTGCAAGCTTCCGGTGAGTGCTAGCGCTCCCTTCTTTCTTGTCGCGCTCTGTCTACCCTTACTTGGACCGCTGTGTTTCTCTTGCTCCACTTGTTCTTGGGGGTCTTGAACTCGCTGTATTGGGTCGTGGACTATTTCGCCTAGGATTTTCTTCGGGAGGCGTTGTTGCAAACGCTGTTCCCATTACTCCTACGCCAGCCATCGCCATATTGAACAATGGTTCTCTCGGGTCCCAGGAGGTGGTCTAGACGCAAGGATGTAAGCTTGTGTTGCCATGTAACCTGCTTCTGGAGTTTTTGGGATGATATTTCCTCTTTCATCAATCGACATAAAGGACATGTCGAGATTTTGGATTATGCTTCCTCTTTCTGCTTCGGGTATGTTTTGGAGCCGAGACATCGCTCTCCTCCGAGCTTCTCTGTGACTATCTCCCGAAGTTCCTGAAAGGCGACTTAACTCTGCTCGGCGTCTGCTTGATGCAGAAGCTGCTTCTTTCCTCCTATTCAGGATGCTGTCTGTTTTTCCAACTCTCTGCTTACCCGAGCAAGTCTATATTGATATGCTTGTAACTCTTGTACGGTAGCAGTAGTATTCATTGGTTCTGATCCATCCATGGCTCTCGCAGCCCTATCCCACGCAGCTTGCGGGAGTTGGACTTTTGCGCGAGTTGAAGATCCGGCATATTTAGTGCCTAGGCCTGTTCGAGATCAGCGGGATCGACGTATGGATTTCCCAAATCGTCGAAAGCCTCGACATTTGGGTTCTGATGTACCCGCTTCTTCTATTGCACAGATCTGGTGGTATTTTGTGTTGATTTTTGTCAAGATTGGTGACACCATCATACAGAGTGGTGAAGACCTTTCCGATGGCGACCGATTTGTCGATGAAGTTGAAGCTGACGCTGGAGTCGCTGCTTATAAAGGAGTCCGCAGACGACCGAAGGATGTGTTGTGAAGATCTTGCGAGCTCGCTTGCCTTTGCTGTCGACGAAGCGTGGCGACGAAACTCCTCGTCACTCGACGAAAGTTAGAATCGATCGCTGAAAATTCCGACGAGATCGGAACTTCGAGACGGTAGGATCCTTCCTTGTTGACGCCAAATCGAATTCTCCGAACGTCATGATGATGGGCTCCTCCGATAGGCACACATCCATACGGGAGGGCGGGTGAGGAATAAAATTGAATAGATCAGTTTTCCTTGTTACCTCGATCCATCGCGTTTGCTGTCGACGAAGTCGAAGATCTTGAACGTGCCATCGAGATCAGCTCCCTTGCAACCTCTAGTTCCCAGACGCACCAATTGACAAAGGATTAACTTGTCAATGCCTACAGATTGTAGACTAGGGTTTTGCTAGAAGTAGAGGGCAAGTAGATCTGGGTTCGAAAAGTACTCGATGATTACGAAAACTAGGGTTATGTTGACAGAGATTCGATCCTTTCTTTGTCCCTCGACTCCCCTTATATAGGAGGTGGAGCCGAGGGTTTCGTTTTGTACAAGTTACAGAGTCCGACGGTTTCTAACTCATCCCGCCAGATTACAAATAACACTTCCTATTACAACTCTAACTTTCCTTAATATATCTTGGGCTCCCGAATCTTCTTATTCTTCGGGTAGTGGGCCTTCAATAAACCCCGGGTACTATCTTCGGCAGGCCCATTTGGGATGCCTATGTCACTGGGGAAGGACGAAGTTCCATCTATATGGAGCCATCTACACCGCAAGGCCGATCTCCTTTCATTGAACAACCAAGTGAAAGATCACCTCTTCCACAACTTCAAGTTCGGCATCAACAACAATGAGGGTCAAGGCGAGGACCTAAACCATAATGAAGATCAAGGGACCACACAAGAATCGATTCTATTGGTCCATTCTCGCCGGGGTTCTAATGCGTCAAGATTCCTTCATGACTCAAGCAAAGTACATCAAGATATACTCAAGAGCAAGATATGAAGGGGTCCAACGGTATAGAAACCCCAAGGTCATAAAGAAGTTTCAATGAGACCGACAAGCCAATGGACTCTTTCTCTACCAACCGACGTCTAGGTTTGATTCTCTATCCTTGTGCTTCTCATCCGGACGTCGTGTCAAGAGTGGATAATTCCACTTCTGTACTACATGTCTAGATGTAAAAGCACGCATGGATATAGGGGGAGTGCGGTTTAAACTTATTGAGCTATCCCTCCCCCCCCATAATGCATAAACAAATCCAAAGCATATGCTATTCGTCAACCAAGTGACTAATGAGCTTCATGTTGAGTTGTAGCCGTGAGTCCTAGATACATCTACGCGACCTCACACTACTAAACTCTTACACGGTGGCTTTGGCCACAACCTCCTCCTTGAGGAGCCTTTTGTTTCTTTTGATTTCTTTTCTTTCATTTGTTTCTTTGGTTTTTCTTTCCTTCATGATCTTCATGGGAGATTCACCCAAGCTTGGCTTTTAATGTTTGATTCTTGCAAGCTTGGTTGGGTAGTACCTTAACAGTTCCGTAATCTAATCCCAAGCCATCGTCTACCTCTTGAGCCAACTCAGTCTAAAAGCACAAGTCTACACCAGAATCTGAGGTTTTTGAATTTGGAGGACGGTACTACCGCTTCTTGGGCCGGCACTACCGCTCTGGGCAGTTCTCTGACGAAACTGAACAATTATCCCCAGAACGGTACTACCGCTCTAAGTACCGGGCCAGTACCGGTAAGCGGTACTACCGCTTTTAGGAGCGGTACTACCGCTTGCATCTTTTGACAAGAGGTACCGGTTGGGGTCGGGTTTACCCCAAATCACCACAACTCCTCTTCCACCTCAAGTCAAAAGCTCCTCCAAGCTCAAAGACCTCGAGGAGATCGGCCCCGATCTCCTTTTCCAGCCGCCGCCGGCCAAATCTCCTCCGCGGAGAAGCTTCCCCAACCCCTTCTCCGCCATGTCCTCCGGATCATCTAGGCCCCATGGTGGAGGCAAGGTCAAGCCCTCCTCTCGTTGTCATCGAGAAGATGAAGAGCAAGATGAGATTTTACCGGCAAGGACCACCAAGCGTCAAAGGGATGCAGCAGCAGCGGCAGCGGGCAAAAGGACCGTTCGGGGTCCTCAAGTTTCTATGAAAGATCTCAAGAAAGCCCAATTCTTGCAAGTTCGAGGGGCCAATCCCTACCTTGTGCCAAAGAACTCTCGTCTCTGCCCCAACACCTTCTTCTACCATGCCGATCAAGAGAGGATTTACAATGATGTCTATGGGTCAAAGGAGTTTCGGTGTTGCCCTCAATTCTCCATCAACATGGACAAGCTCCAAGCCAAGCCCGAGTACTTTGGAGAAGCACTCGAGATATGCGAAGAACAAGGTCTTATCCCTTTGATGACTTTCTCTCACGACTACTCCAAGGAGATAATCTGCCAGTTCTATGCCACTGTCGTGTTCCTTGAGGATGAGGGTGGTTTCCGCTCCTTGAAGTGGATGACTAGGGAGCATGTGATGGAAGCCACATGGGAGGAGTTTGCTAGGGGCATTGGATATGAACTTCTCGAGTTTGAAATCAACTTCTTCAAGATCCATCTCCAGGCCAAGCCTATGGCCAAAGAAAAGATGGCCAACCTCTACATCCCCGGAAGGATGTTGTGTGGAAGTGCTTACAACCTCCTTCCCGTCTACGACATCATGAACCGCATCTACCGCAGCACCATCAACCCCAAAGACACCAACCATGATGAGGTGCATGGCTTCCTTGTGAACCTTCTCGTGCGCACCCATGAGATGAGGGGTAGTGGGAAACAATTGGATATCATGGACTTCATTTGGCATGAGATGCGTGATTGTGCCTTCCTCCGCAAGCTCCCTCAATATGCGCCCTTCATCATGAGGCTCATTTGCCTAAAGTGGGATCAAGCAAACCGTGGAGATCTTCTTGAGCAATGCCGCCCCAACATCACTATCCATAAGGAGAAGAGCCCCCTTGTCAAGAAGCATGACCCTCCAAGGTATGGCAAGAATGCACCCAAGGACAAGGACGAAGACGAAGCCGATAGTGATGATTCCGATTATGTGCCCAACTCCGTCAAGACCAAGGGCCTCTTCGCCAAGCTCACCGCTCGCCTCAAGAAGTCCTTTTGCTTCAAGGAGGACCTCCAAGATAGGATGTATCAAGCCCACCATGACAACAAGAAGATTCGCCAACGCCAAAAGGCAATGATGAGGCATATGCAGCTTCCTGTCTCTGAGGGCTCCGAGGACAACATCACCCCTCCCGGTGAGTGGAAGTCCAAGCTTGCTTGGTCGAGCTCCGAGGACTCCATCCCCGAGCGCATGGTTCGTCCCTCTCCGCCACCTCATGGTAAGGGACAAGTTGAAGATGAAGAGGAGGAGGACAAGGATATGGATGATGATGAAGAGGATGAGGAGGATGACGAGGAGGGCGAGGAGGATGACGAGTGATTCACCTCGGGACGTTAGTATGCTCCTTCTCCCTTTTTGGTGTCTCGATGCCAAAGGGGGAGAAGTTGATCTATTAGGACGGGAATTTGCATGGGGATGCCAAGGGCTTGGTGCTTCTTTTTGGTTTCTTTTGGCCTTGGCATCATATTTTCCCCTAGTTATTCGGAACTTTTCGTATGTGTGCTTGCTACTCTATTTGTGGAACTCCCGATCCCCCGGTTTGTATTAAGACTTAATCGTTCGTAGCTTAATGGTCTTCACTATTTATCCTTTGATTGGCTACATCAATCCTATGGAGGCTCTCATTAGTATGAGTTTGGTTTTCTCAAGGCAAAGGTATGAAAAGTTTTCACCCAAACTCTCCTACATGCATGTATACTTGCCTCCATAGTGCACTTGTGCTATATGATCTTGTCATATGTTCTTCTTAGCACTTGTGCTTGGTTTGTAGAATCTAGGGGGAGTTTCTCTCTAGGGTGTGTGCATTTGTATACAAATGCATATTCTAAATATGCACATACCTAGGGGGAGCTTCGTCTACTCTTGCAAACCAAATACCTTATCATAATATCCTATGAGTTATTGCAAATTCGTGTGTTGTCATCAAACACCAAAAAGGGGGAGATTGTAAGAGCAAGATCTATATCCCTTGTTTTGTGTGTTTGATAACAACACTCGAACAATTCTAACCGTGCACAAAGATTATCTTTGATGGATTTGTAGGTGTACGGTGCCCTCGCTGAACACACTATGATCGGAAGACTGAAGCGTAGATCTTAGGTTTTCTGGTTTTGTGTGTGTGTCGTGAGGTAACATGGTAGGAGAGGAAAAGAGGAGAAAACCAGTTTTAGCCAGGCCGGTACTACCGGTACCTGTAGCGGTAGTACCGCTACCCCTATAGGTACCTCCCCGCGGTACCGCTCTGAGTCCTGAGCAGGATTTGTCCCCCAGTACAAGTTACGGTACCTCTGCGGTACCTGGAGCGGTAGTACCACTCACGAGCGGTAGTACCGCCCATGGTACCGCCCAGGTACCGTAACTAAGTTACGGCAGTACCGCTTCGGTACCGCTGTGGTACCGCCTTGGATCCAGTAAGGTTTGGACCCCATTGCGGTACCTCAAGCGGTACCTCTAGCGGTAGTACCGCTCTGCGTCCACTTGGACCAGATCTGGGGAAATTCGAACTCAGAGCGGTAGTACCGCTTAGGCAAAAACTGGACATAACGGTTGGATTTGGAGGAGCCTATTTAAGGGCTCCTTCTTCCCCAATTCGTTTCAGCTCTTCTCTCTCTCTCCTCCATTGTTGCTGAGCTCAAACTTAGTGGATCTCCCTCCCTACCCAATCAAACTTGCTGATACTTGGAGGAGTGGTGGAGGAGACCCCGATCTATCGTTCTACCGAGAGAAATTTCACCAATTCGTGGTAGTCCTTAGTGGATCTTGGTGGTAGAGTTCCTATAGTGGAATCTTGGAAGAAGTGCATCCATGGAGGCTAGCTTGGTGTTGTACTAGCCCCGTGGGTTGTTGGGAGCCTCCTTGTGGTGTGGAGCTCACCCCAACCTTGTGAAGGAATCACCGCCTCGACCGGTGTCTTAGTGGAGAAGGAGAAGCACCTTTGTGGAGCTCTCTCGAGGAAGAAGGTGAGGCCTTCCTTCGTGGTGTGGCCGTCTAGTCTCTTGTGTGAGGCTAGCACCTCCTCAACGCAGACGTACTCCCTTTTGTGGGAGGAACTGCGACAACAAACCTCGTCTCGTCTCCGCGCCCTCCGGTTGTCCCGCTCCTTATTCTTACTATCTTGTGTGATTCCTTTGCTTGTTGTACTAGTCTAGGATCATTGTAGGATCACCCCCATCGCTAAAGCTATCACCTTTATCTTCCGTTGCACTAAAAAATTGAAAAAGACTAAAACTTGACGTAGCGCCCATTCACCCCCCCTCTTGTTCGCTATGATCCATTCACCTTGTCTGAAACCCTCACAAGTGCTGGAATGGCCGATTGCCCGACGGGTCAACAACTTTGACCATTATCTGCTGACTAGTGGGGCCACGTAGAGCCCGCAAAGACACGTCAGACCATCCATCTTTGTTTGACCGTAAGCATCGCTGTATCCCTGACCAAAACGCGAACGAGTGGGGCTTCGGTATATCGAATGACAAGTGGGGCCATGACGCTGATACAAGGGGCAATACACGGGGAGGATTAGATTTTTAAACGGAGCTCTACAGCGATGGCACGGAGGAGGTGGCATGCGGGGTGCTGAGATGAGATCGACGTCCACAAAGAACTGCATGAGGCGAGACCAGACGCATTAGATAGATATGAACTAGACGCGTTTAACCATGCAAGGAAGAGAAAAAATGGTCGAGGACTGGTACGTCTCCGACGTATCGATAATTTCTTATGTTCCATGCTACATTATTGATGATATCTACATGTTTTATATACATTATATGTCGTATTTACGCATTTTCCGGCACTAACCTATTAACAAGATGCCGAAGAGCCAGTTCTGTTTTCTGCTGTTTTTGGTTTCAGATATCCTAGTAACGAAATATTCTCAATTGGACGAAATCAACACCCGGGTCCTATTTTTGCACGGCCAGAAGACCGAAGGGGAAAGGAAGTGGGGCCACGAGGCGCCGCCACACTAGGGCGGCCGGCCCTTGGCCGCGCGGCCCGGTGTGTGGGGCCCTCGTGTGGCCCCCGCGTTGCCCTTCTGCCTACTTAAAGCCTTCGTCGCGAACCCCCAGTACCGAGAGCCACGATACGGAAAACCTTCCAGACGCCGCCGCCGCGAATCCCATCTCGGGGATTCAGGAGATCGCTCCGGCACCCTGCCGGAGAGGGGAATCATCTCCCGGAGGACACTTCATCGCCATGATCGCCTCCAGAGTGATGAGTGAGTAGTTCACCCTGGACTATGGGTCCATAGCAGTAGCTAGATGGTCGTCTTCTCCTAATTGTGCTTCATTGTTGGATCTTGTGAGCTGCCTAACATGATCAAGATCATCTATCGTAATACTATATGTTGTGTTTGTCGGGATCCGATGGATAGAGAATACTATGTTATGGTGATTATCAATATATTACTTATGTGTTGTTTATGATCTTGCATGCTCTCCGTTATTAGTCTCTGGCCAAGTTTTTGCTCTTAACTCCAAGAGGGAGTATTTATGCTCGATAGTGGGTTCATGCCTCCACTGAATCTGGGACAGTGACAGAAAGTTCTAAGGTTGTGGATGTGCTGTTGCCACTAGGGATAAAACATTGATGCTATGTCTAAGGATGTAGTTGTTGATTACATTACGCACCATACTTAATGCAATTGTCTGTTGCTTGCAACTTAATACTGAAGGGGTTCGGATGATAACCTGAAGGTGGACTTTTAGGCATAGATGCATGCTGGATGGCGGTCTATGTACTTTGTCGTAATGCCCGATTAAATCTCACTATATTTATCATATCATGTATATGCATTGTTATGCCCTTTTCTATTTGTCAATTGCCCGACTGTAATTTGTTCACCCAACATGCTTTAATCTTATGGGAGAGACACCTCTAGTGAACTGTGGACCCCGGTCCTATTCTTTACATCGCATACAATCTACTGCAATTGTTCTTTACTTGTTTTCTTCGCAAACAATCATCTTCCACACAATACGGTTAATCCTTTGTTACAGCAAGCCGGTGAGATTGACAACCTCACTGTTTCGTTGGGGCAAAGTACTTTGGTTGTGTTGTGCAGGTTCCACGTTGGCGCCGGAATCCCTGGTGTTGCGCGCATCACATTTCGCCACCATCAACCTTCAACGTGCTTCTTGGCTCCTCCTGGTTCGATAAACCTTGGTTTCTTTCTGAGGGAAAACTTGCTGCTGTGCGCATCATACCTTCCTCTTGGGGTTCCCAACGAACGTGTGAGTTACACGCCATCAAGGACATCAATAACTACCTCAACACTTTGACTGACGGTGTCGGACACGAACGCGAGCAATGTAGAGAAAACTAGAGTCTCTCCTTTCTGGCGTGTATTGATGGGTGCTAGGGGAGTGTGGTGGCGAAGGGAAAGACCTCGCGATGGTCTGTGGCGTCCAGCATAGCGGGGCGGCGGGGCCGTGCCCACGACAGTGTGCATGTTTGACATTGGCATCAGCATGTATGTTTGGCATTGGCCTCGGCGGTATCTCTGGTGTGTCAGTGATCGAATGATGGGACGGGATTGCGGGTGCATCCCGACGGTGACCTAGCAGTGGCGGCGAGCATAGCCGTTCTGACCATGCCGATATCGGCATCGGCATCGTTTGGAGGCTGTGGTGCTCGAATCAAGGTGGGATTTGTTTCTTGTACGCCAAAATAAATTTGAAACAAGTTTCCTGTTGAAGGTTAGGTAAAATACGAAAGTTTGTAACTAAAAATTTTACTGGCACCATGGTGAGGTTCTTTTTGATAGAGCTATACGGTTCGGCAAAAGTTTTTGACACTTTTTAGATATTCCTTGTTGTTACACGTATGGCATCATGTATGGAAATTTTGGGGTTATTTGGAGATGTTTGAAAAAAGGGATTTCTATTTTCGTGCCCCTGCTTCGTTAGTTGTACTCAGTTTTCCCCAGTCCCTTAGTTTTTCCTCAGTTTTCCCCTCCTATAGTTTGAAACACGCACAAGTGCTGGAACGGCCGGTAGCCGTCAGGTCAGAGGCCTTGACCGTTAGTCTGACCGGGTGGGGCCGCACAGGGGCAGCTCCTCCCTGACCGTCTCGTGCTGACGGGTAGGGTCAGGAGACACGTCGGAGCAGCCATCCATCTATCGCTGACGTGTGGGCCGTTTTATTTCATGATTTTATACGCGGTGCTGCCAATGACAAATGGGGCCGCTCTATAGGGCTGCCGCAGCCAATGACCAGTGGGGTCGTATATTTTTCAGGAAAAGACATATATTGCCGCTCTGTGGGGCTGCCAGCCAATGACCAGTGGGGTCGTCTATTTATTTAGGGAAACTCATATATTGCCGCTCTGTGGGGCCTCCGCAGCCAATGACCAGTGGGGTCGTCTATTTTTCAGGAAAAGACATATATTGCCGCTCTGTGGGCTGCCGCAGCCAATGACCAGTGGGGTCGTCTATTTATTTAGAGAAACTCATATATTGCCGCTCTGTGGGCCTCCGCAGCCAATGACCAGTGGGGTCGTCTATTTTTCAGGAAAAGACATATATTGCCGCTCTGTGGGGCTGCCGCAGCCAATGACCAGTGGGGTCGTCTATTTATTTAGAGATAAAAAATCATATATTGCCGCTCTGATATATGTCTTTAGAGAATATCATAGAGAGAAGCAACAAGTTCGCTAATTAATTATTCTTAAGCTAGACCGGAGAACCGCTGGCAGCTCGTTCCCCACCGTCGGACGGAGCAGCCATCGCCGGCGCCTCGTCGCGCCGCCGGCTCTGTCCCCCGGCGGCGTCGGACGAACTGCGGCGCTGCACGTCAACCACGGCTCCAGCACTTGTTTCGTCCGCACGCATTGTACCCACCGCAGGAAAGTCCGCCGCAAGCAGATCCGCCGCCCACGACGACCGGGATTTGTTCCGCGCACCAATTGGCATAGCTTGGTAAGACCTCCGCTTCTGCCTCCCCCGCCCCCTAATCGATTCGGTTCCCGTAATTTATTGGAGTTTGCAGGTACGAAATAGTCCTCAATGTCTCGTCGTAGCGGGTACACCGGCGAGGGTGGGGATTCGATCATGTCGTGGCCACGTTCTACTTCTCCTACCTCGTCGGAAGTGCAGGTATATAGCTTCAGCTCTCTGTACTACCGTTGAATTTGAAGTTCCGCCATGGCTTGTTGGGGTGATTTCAGTTGTTCTTTTTTCCATTATTGTTACAGTTAGCCAGGCAAGCCGATGATCCATGGTACATTGCATACCAAGATGAATCAACCCAGTGGTGTAGCCAGAGGATGGATTTGGAGGAGAAGGTGGCCAATTTAGGTGATGAATTGGCCCGTAAAAACCTGATGATATTCGAGCTGAAGCGTATTGTGGAGGAAGAAAAGAAGAATTCAGAGCTTATTCGCAAGGAGAAGTTGAGAGTTGAGACAGATCTTGCCGTATTTGATCAAGTGGTAGAAAATCTAGAACATGAACTTAAAGTGATGGGAGAGGAGAAAAGTAGATTCATCTGTGCAGTTTTATTAGGTGTCATCCCTGTCCTAGCAGTTATGTGGTTCTGGTAGACGATTTAGTATAGAATTGTTATTCAGTAGATGGCTCTAACCACTGTATTTTGTTGTGGCTCTAAGCACTGTATTTCGGTGTACAATTTCCTACTTGTGCTAAGTAATGCGCACGATAATTTTAGCATGCATGAACATTTTATAAAAGTGAAGGGATCCCAAAAGTGAATGCATGTACCAGCCTCCGGATCAAATACATATCAATATCTTCCCAATCAAGTTGGGATAGAATTCAAATCATACATACGGATGTACATGGACACATCAAGAACGTGAAGAAGCTTTTTTTGAGACGGAGGTAGTAGTTCGAACAATTTTATCCCATTTGGAAATTGAAAAATACAAATTTATAATAATTTATCCCAATTTGCGGCGTCGAACACGGCCGCGCAGCGATGGGCAAGAAAGGCCGGGACGACGGGCGGCTGAGGGGTGGTCATCTGCGCCATCAAACGTTGAAGCGATGTTATCGGCGATGGCTTCAATGTTCGTGGCATCGATGACCAGTGTCGGAACCGCCGCTGTCTTGGTGTACTTCATCAGCGACGGATCTGCGGAGGGCTGGATCGGCGGCTTTGCAGCGCGGTTGTAGACGATGGCTTCAATCGTCTTGGCATCGATTCGCACTCTCGGCACCGGAAGTGAGACATCAACAGGCTGGTCTGCGCCGTCGAAGCGATGTTGTAGGCGATGGCTTCAATGTTCGTGGCATCGATGACCACTGTCGGCACGGCCGCCGTCTTGGTGTTCTTCATCATTCAACAGATCTGAGAATAGAATCGAAAGTGAGACAGAGAGAGACATTTCAACTATTTCTGACGGTTAGATCCTCACCGGCACTCTTAGATCCACGGCGCACGCACGGTTAGATGCACGCCGCCGCACGCACGGTTAGATCCGCGCCGCCGCACGCCGCCGCACGCACGGTTAGATCTGCGCCGCGCACGCCGCCGCCGCACGCACGGTTAGATCCGCGCCGCCGCACGCACGGTTAGATCCGCGCCGCCGCACGCCACCGCAAGCACGGTTAGATCTGCGCCGCCGCACGCCACCGCAAGCACGGTTAGATCCGCGCCGCCGCACGCCGCCGCACGCACGGTTAGATCTGCGCCGCCGCACGCACGGTTAGAGAGAGGAGGATGCGACTGGAATATGCGACTGCCAGGGTTGGTAGGTATGTGCTCTGCTCTTGTCTCCGTATGCGTCCATCGTGGTCCATAGATACAGGCCGTCCGATCATAAATGATCGAACGGTGCAAGCGTTCGTTGAGCTTTCATCCAACCAAGATCCGTGTGACATACATCTCGACCAATCAGAGATCAGCCAGTGAGTACAAGTTAGGAAAACTGAGTAGAACTGAGAGGGGGAAAGTGAGGAAATGTTTATCGAAAGGGCAAAACTGAGTATGACTGAGTAAGACAAGTGGGCCCGGAGGGGAAAACTGAGTAACACTAAGTAAAACAGGGGCACCCAAATAATAAACGGACTAAGGGAAATTGAAGCTTTTGGCATAAAAATTGTAAAATTGTGTTATTTGAACAATATATTACATTTTGGCCGACTAGATATTGTTTGCAACTCAAAGATACACAAGTGTGACGAATTTGGACTCATTTGGACAAAGTTTGTAAGCATAGTGGGTATTTGGGAGGTGTATTGAGCAGAAAGCCCTGCATCTTCATATCTAGTAGCTCATGGACTAGGAAGTGGTTTTGAAGCTTTTGGCATAAAAACTTCATATCTCTATATTTCCTTTTCCATTATTATTTCTCTAGGTTGTAGGTAACATAACAAGGCTCCATGGGAAGGTTCCACCATGTTTTGAATTATTTTGAATTGAACCCTAAAATGTTAAAACCCTAAAACCCTAAAACCCTAAAATGATAAATGTGGCTTAAATGTGGCATACAAATTGTTCATACAAATTCAAATTGTTCAACACAAAGGGATCCCCAATACAAAGGGAACCACAATACAAATTGTTCATACAAATTCAAATTGTTCAACACAAAGGCATCCCCAATACAAATTGTTCAACACAAAGGGATCCCCAATACAAAGGGAACCACAATACAAATTGTTCATACAAATTCAAATTGTTCAACACAAAGGGATCCCCAATACAAAGGGAACCCCAATACAAATTGTTCATACAAATTCAAATTAGTTGTTCAGAATAAAATCTTTTTCTTGCTCCTGGTGTGACTCGCCGGGGCCACCACCTTACTCCGGGTAACCCTACCAGGGATATTACCGGTGTCTACCTTCCTTTTGCCCTCTTTCTTGTTCTTCTTCTTCTGCGAAGCTTCTGCTTTTTCTTCTGCCATGAGCTCTTCGAAGTTAGCATCACACATGGCCTTACAACTATCGAGGCAATCTCGATAATACTGTTCACTCTCCTCTAGACTCATCGGTTGAAGCCTTTCTACATCCATCTGTTCCCTCTGCTCTCGATCCATCGGTTCAATCTCCTCATGTTGAACTGCTGCTTCAATCTCCTCTGCATTTGCTGCTTCAATCTCCTCATGTTGAACTGCTTCAATCTCCTCTGCATTTGCTGCTTCAATCTCCTCATGTTGAACTGCTGCTTCAATCTCAAGTTGAATTGCTGCTTCATTCTCCTCTGCATTTTCTGCTCCCGCCTGATCTTCCATTCCAAAAGCCGGATCAACTCCATTTTTACAAAGCCTAGCAATGTGTCCAGGGATTCCACAACGTTTGCACTTACGTTTTCGAATCGGTGCACCACCCTCTGCACTAGCTCTGATCCTATTCTTCCTCGGCCTGCCGGTCTAGTCAATACTGGAGAGTACAGTTTGAAGCCTGGATCGACTTTCATCCATTTGTCTTTTCCCAACAAGGTAGGAACATTCATAGCATATGCAGCCCTAAATTTTGCAACAGAGAAATACTCTGACACATACTGATCAACTTCACCATCTTCACCCCCTATAACACTCATGAAAAACAATGCGTGTATGCAGGGTATCCCACGGATCTGCCATCCCCTACAATGGCATGTCCTATCAACCAAACTCACTGGATACCTCCACTGCATGTTTTTACTGTCAGTGTAGGTTACCTCAGCCTCCATTCCTTTTCTGACGCATTGCATCCTCAATTGTTTTGCCCTCTCATGCAAAGACTTAATCAAAGATGGGAGCATGAGATGGCCAACATAATTTGTGGATGCAATTCTTTGACGCAGATCGATCTTTATCATGATCATCTGCCTAATCTTATCAAATATTTGCCACAACATAAGCCCTTTCAATGACTTGACCTTTGAGTTGAAACTCTCCGCAAGGTTACTTGTTACATAGTCTACCTTGCAAATTTCATTGAATTGGCTTCTTGACCACACCCTACCATGATGTTCATCCAAGTACTCCTTCACCCCAGGTTTTTGTTTATACAACACATCCAAATGAAACATATGCTTCCTAGAGCTGCATGTGTATGAAGCTGGCCATAGGTTGTCAGTAAAAACTTTACCCTTGAATTTCTTTGTAAAATTCTGTACCAAGTGTCGCATACATTCCCTATGCTCCACTCCAGGGAATACTGCTTCTACCGCACTCTCCAAACCTTTGCAAGCGTCTGTGTGGATAACAAGTCCTGGTGGATGACCTATAAGGTCGCGCAAGTTCTGCAGAAACCAAGTCCAACTTTCCTCTGACTCAACCTCCAAAACTCCATAAGCAACAGGGAACATCCAATTATGTCCATCAACTGCAGTAGCAGCAACTAGCTGTCCTTTAAACCTACCATGAAGAGCTGATGCATCCACGGCCAAATAAGGCCTGCAACCGTCCAAAAAGCCTTTCCAGCAAGCTTTGAAACAAACAAAAGCCCTTCTAAAACATTCCTTGTGCATTACCTTCCCGCTTTTCAATTTGTAGGGAACTGTATGCTTGTCTATTGCTACAACACTGCCTGGACTAGCCATCTCCACTTCAGCTTTGAAAGTGTAAAGCAACTGAAAGCTTTCATTCCATGGACCATTGATCTTGTCAAGAGCCATTTCCTTTGCATAGAACATCCTCATGTAAGGTACTTTCATCCCTTTATACTTCTCAGCCACCTTTTTCTGGAGTGCCGTTGGACCAAGTGAAGGAGTTTCTCTCAGCCAATCTAGGATTATATCTACCAACCACCTAGTCTTCGCTAGCTTTGTTTTCAGGTCTGGCTCTCCCCCTAGAGGTGGACACCTATGGATCTCCTTATTAACCTTTATCTGAAACATAATGATAAGGGATGTCAGTAATAGATAACAAATTTTACACCGTGATCTAAATACACAACTGGTTGGCGTAGTACCTGAACCAAGCTGCTTCTGCGCATTGTGGATGCATGCAGCCTAAACCTACACCTTGGGTATGGGCATTTAATTGTGAACCTACCTGGCTCACTTTTAATAACCTCATAATTATTCTTAGTGAGAATGTGATATGTAGTAATTGCATTACGGCAGTCCATCATCGTTTGAAACACGGTGCCTTTTGCAAGCTGAGGATCCTCCCTGTTCCACTCAATTGTTGGCAAGTCTTCACCTTCGTAATCGGCTAAAACGAGGCTGTCATCGTTCTCATTCTTCTCTTCATCATCAGTCTCATCAAATCTGGCACCAAAAGCAATATCTTCCATGTATTGATCCTCCATTGCCTGCTTACTGCATCGATCTACCAATTCAGGAAACATTAACTCATCCTCATCATCTTCAGGAGACTGATCCCCAATCTCTGCATCGTCCTCCACATTGACCACAGGAACGATCTGGCTACCACTCGCACTGGGGACAGATGGTGCTGCTGTGGACCTACAAGGATCGCCGCGGCGCACACTATTAGCAGAGGCAGCAGTAGTAGAGAGACATGATGCCCGACCACCTGATGATGCCCGACCATCTGATGATGCCCCAACACCAGATGATGCCTGGCCCCTGTCCACGTGGACACGAATTTTACCGAAATGGCAAGAAGCATTCAAAGCAAAAAGAATTCCCAGATCATCGTCGGAAATTAGTGGAACCAATCTTCGCTCCGTGCTGTTGAAATATTCGAAATGAACTGCATCGCGAGAGCTCCAGGAGTACTTATCGAAGATGTTAGCTTTCAAATCCCTCAACGAGATGGTGGTTGCAACCACCGCAGGGAAGTAAAACCCATTCATTAGGCGTTTAGAATCACGCGTAAAGCTAGAATCCAGCCTAACCACCAGCCGAAAAGCCAGCGCTGGATCAATCCTATTCGAAAAGCAACGCAGTTAGTTGAGCAACAACGATTGGCGCTCAAAAACTGCCTACTGTTAATTCACATAGGCAGACGATGCTTACCCAGATGGAATCCATGCGTTAGATCCCTCCGATTCCCAATCTTCTCCGCGGCTGACGGGAAGAGTCGGTACACCAGACGGATATACAAACTCTACCGCGACAGGGGTAGATCTAGATCTGGTGGAGGCGGATCCCTCTCCGCCTCCCGGGGGTGGTGGGGGGGCGGGGGCGGCGGACGACGCCATAAGGTAGGAGGGCAGGACGGCGTGGCGGCGGAGGGGCGGGGTGTGAGCTCCTCCAGTATCGGGCGGAGTGGAAAGCTTTGGGTGAGCTCCTCGAGTCAACAGTCAACATAGTTCGAAAGAAACGGTCAATTCAACACCAACGCGGCTCCCTATCCGTCACCGGTAACGGTGAAGGCCTCTGACCAGACGGCAACCCTCCCGTCTGAGCGTCTGCGACGGGTTTCAAACTAGAGGGAGGGGAAAACTGAGGAAAAACTAAGGGGCTGGGG
This sequence comes from Lolium multiflorum, assembly GCA_030979885.1. Lineage (NCBI taxonomy): Eukaryota > Viridiplantae > Streptophyta > Magnoliopsida > Poales > Poaceae > Lolium > Lolium multiflorum. The sequence goes on from CM061752.1 coordinate 142,442,689, forward strand.
AAAACTGAGTACAACTAACGAACCAGGGGCACGAAAATAGAAATCCCTTGAAAAAATCACTTTGCTTAAGCGCATGTCGTTTCGTCTCACTGAAACCAGCTTTTGTAACAAGGTGATTTTTTCTACCTTCTCTAAATGACCTCAAATTTCATACAGATGATCTTCTATACAGAGGTAGATAGATTGTTTCGTTTTTACATTTTTTGAACTTCTTATTTTCCTTTATAATATGCAGTTGATTTTTAGGTCAAAACCTCAAAAAACAGCATCATGTATGGCATCATTTTCACCCTAAATTTCAAATTTTGTGAAACTTTTTAGCTATTCCTTGTTGTTACAGGTATGCAATCATGTATGCCAAACTTGGGGTCATTTGGAGATGTTCGAAAAAATCACTTTGCTTAAGCGCATGCCGTTTGGTCTCACTGAAACCAGCTTTTGTAACAAGTTAAGTTTTTTTGACCTTCTCTAAATGACCTCAAAAATCATACAGATGATCTTCTATACAAATATAGGTAGATTGTTTCATTTTTACATTTTTCGAACTTTTATTTCCCTTTATAATACCGAGTTGATTTTCAGGTCAAAACCTCGAAAGTTAACATAAGTAGATGGTGAACCCTCTCAAACTTCAAATACAAATATAGATGGATTGTTTTGTTTATCATTTTTACGTGAAAAGTAATGGCTACAAGAAATCGGTGATGGTTTATCATTTTTTGCGTGAAAAATAATGGCTACAAGAAATCGGTGATGGTTTATCATTTTTTGCGTCAAAAATAATGGCTACAACAAATCAGTGATGGTTTATCATTTTTTGCGTGAAAAGTAAAGGCTACAAGAAATCGGTGATGGTTCATCATTTTTGCGTGAAAAGTAATGGCTACAACAAACGGTGATGGTTTATCATTTTTGCGTGAAAAGTAATGGCTACAAGAAATCGGTGATGGTTTATCATTTTTTGCGTGAAAGGTAATGCCTAACAGAGTTTATAATTTTTAGCGCGTGAAAAATAATACAGAAAACCAAACTTGCAGAATCCGGTGGCAAACTGGGTATTTAGCATACACAGAGGATGGAAGCTAGCCGCCGATAGAGAGAGAGAGGGTGGTGGCCCCGATCAGAGAGAGAGAGGAGTTATCATGCCCGTTAGATTATACGATCCGCGTGACAAGGGCTAGACCAATCAGGGCAAGGTTGGGCGTCTCTGAGAATTTGTGAAGGGAGAGGGAAAAACTGAGTAGTATCAAGAAACCAAGGGCATGTGTAGTAAATAGACTAAGGGATTGAAATATGAGATTTAAAAAATGGAAAATGCGTGTTTTGTACAATGAAACCTATCTTGGCCTACCTCAAACTATTTGCAATATAAATATACATGAGTGTGAAAATTGTGGCCTCATTCAGACAAAGTATGTTTCGGGGGAAGCTGTTTTGGGAAGAGCTTATTATGGAAAGCCATGCACCTTCATTACTACTAGGTGATTTGAGAAGTTGCAATTTATGGTAAAAACTTGATTTATCTATGATTGTTATGGTTCCCAACGTGGCAGGTCGCGTAAGAAGACTCCATGAGTAAGTGCCACTATGGTTTTATTTTTTTTGGAATTTTTCGCACATTAAATGACTCATTTAACTAGCTTAATCCCATTTGTTGATTCTCTGTTGACCAGCCACTTGAGGGTAAAACTGAGTATATTGCACTAGCCAGTATTATCACTGAGCACACAAAAAATACTAGTATAAGACTCGAGGGTACACCTGAGTATATCTAAATTTCCAGGGTTAGACTCGAGGACGCGTGTGGCGGTGCAGAAGTGGAAGACGTGCAATTGTTGACGCGTAGGACGTGGGTCACGGTGCAGAAGTTGATGACGTGCAATCGTGGACGCGTGTCGCGGTGCAGAAGTCGAAGACGTGCAAACGTGCAATAGTGGACGCGTCGGACGCAGGTCGCATTTAGGACCCCTCGCCTTTATAGATGCCTCTCCCTGTTCGCCTCCTCGCACTATCATTGTCACTCTCACTCCCTCACGCAACGCCGCCTCTCACGTCCCATCATCTTCTCCAAAGCAAAAAACCCTCTCCCTCTCCTCTGCCGGCGATGGACAAGGAGAATGCGAATCTCATCGTCCTCGACGCCGTCGACTGCGAGTTCATAAGCTTCTAGCGCAGCGCCTCCGTCCTCGATGCCTTCCCCTCTACGGTTGTTGCCGCCGCTGGTCCATTGGTGGCTGTCGCCGGTGCATCGGAGGCTGCCGCCGGTGGCGGTCAGATCCCACCGGAATGGGAGCCCTATGAGAAGGTGTCGTACATCTGGCCGTCGAACCCCTACGACACATGCATGGACGACCCTTGGAACAAGGTAACTACGGTTTTCTCCCTTGTTGTTCTCCTTTCCTTTTTCAACCGTATTTTTGCTGGTTCCCTAGTAACTATTAATGCCGATCTGTAGGTAGGATGAGTATTGAGTTAATATTTGCGTCAATTTTATTCCATTTTGATTTGATCCCTTCTTGATTTCGTTTAAGATTTGGGGTTCGGCCGTTCGGTTAATTTATGCAAGTAATCATGAGATCTCAATCAGTTAATTTATGCACGAATTAAAAAGATATCAATCATTTAATTTTGCAAATAATCTAGAATTTGTTCAAATTCAGATAAAGAATTTGTTTCTTTGCCTATGATGAATCGTTGGACACAAATTTGTACAGGGCGGGTTCATCGAACCATTGCTGTGTACAAATTTGTTATGCATGAGCTTTGGTTCGCTAACCCCGTCTGTGCAGATATATAATCGTGTTCACTCTAACTGAGGCTGCCTCTATTTTTCCTAACTTTGTTATCATGCACGTTATGTCATCGTTGCAACTCATTCACTCATAGATTCCGTCTGATATGGATCAGGTGTCTGGCAGCGACGTCGGCAGCGACGAGGAGGATGAGCACACCAAGGCTCGGCAGGTGCTGCGGAGGCTGCATGTCGGCCAGTACACCTCCTACTTCGTCAAAGGTGTCTAGAAGTGTCCCTTCTGCACTAGCAGACTCGGCGACACGACTTCAACTGCCTCCTCACGCATGGCGAGGAGATCGGAAGGACCTTCCCCAATGTCGGTGTGACAGTGAACCTCTACGCCTTCCGCGCCAAGCACAAGGTGCTCGACATTCACCTCCGCAACTTCCAGCGGGTGGAGATCGCCGCCGGGCGCATGCCTCCGATCAAGCCCAAAGTGCCCAAGATGAAGGGACGGGGGAGCAAGAACTGGAGGAAGTGCTAGATGGGAATGGAGTAGGCGGAGTCCAGGACGTGTGCTGCTGCAAAGCAGCTTTTTATTTTGTTATTATGTTGTTACTATGTTGGTGTTGTGAAAACCTCGTTATTGGCCTACCTTTGTTAAAGACATGTTATTATGTTGGCTGATGTATGCAACTAATTATCTATCCCTATTCTACTATACTTTGTTGGCCCTACTTTGTTTTCTCGATTTATTATGACAGTGTGAATTTATCGTACATTAGCATCGAGATTTGCTTCTAGATTTAACTAGATACTCCCTCTGTATAGAAATATAAGATTGTTTAGATGTTTTTAGAGTGGACTACATTCAAACTAAAAAGAGTGAACCTACACACTAAAACTAGACTAGATACAAACTATAGTAGATGAATCAAAGAAAAAACCAAAACGTCTTATGTACATGCACGGAGGGAGTATATATGAACCAAGATAGGTGAGGTTATTAATATGGACCAGATGGAGTACTAGATTTGTTGCCATATCGGGCAAAAAAATGAGGGCCAAAAGGCACAAATAATTGAAGAAAGACATAAATGGAAGCTTCTCTAGATTTGATACCAATTTGGTGAAAAAAGACATAGAAAAGAAAGAGGGAAAACATGTGCTCTTAAAAATGCCAATTTGGGCCGAGAGAAACAGAACCCAGCTCCTGCTCACGTACAACCAAATGCGGTCTCGTCATGTCCCATGCGGTTCCTTTCTACTAGCCCCACGCGACGCGGACCCACACGACGCGGCCCCACACGTCAGCACGGAACGATCGACTAAACGGGAATCCTTCCGTCCGAGCTCCTTCTGCGTTTTTAAGGGCTTAAAACTGAGGAAAAACTAAGGAGCTGGGGAAAACTGAGTACAACTAAGGACCCGAGGGCACAAAAATAGAAATCCATTTTTTCTTCACCTTGTGTTAGAACATATGTGTTTTTAATTGTTCCCATGAAAATTTCTTCACGATGTGTTAACAATAGATATCCTATTAATTTGTTCTTAGGAAATCTATTATATATTAAAAGTACATTAAGGGTTAACCAGAAATTAGAGAATTAGCTAGAAAATCCCATAAAAATTAGAAACATCTGGCCGCTAATCTGGTGGGACCTCTTGTAACAATCAACTATTAGCCGATGGATTTACTTAAACCACCCCACGCAGGGTTGGGACGAAACGTCACGTCCCATGTTTCCACGACCACACGCCTATGGCCATCATATCATCCGCCTCTCATAGTCGCACCTCTATCTTCTTCTTGCCCTACCATGGCCGGCCGGCCGGCCGGCTGCATCCTTCTCCACCAAATCCTGCATGGCTGGTAGCCGGTTCTGAAGGACAGAAGGAGAGTCAAACGTGGATTGTTGTCGAAGCGGCAGAGGACGTGAGCATTGACCGTACTTCAGATCAGAAGCGACTCGCTCGTACTGCAGATCGGAAGGGACTGAATTGGTCGCTGTCAAGTTTCCACCCTACCACTATTTTGTCCTCTCCTTCCAAAACCCCAGCGCATGGAGGTTGTAGGCAATTAGATCTTCTCTCTCTTATTGGTTTTCCCCATATGCCATCTCACAACCATCATGAAAGTCAGGTGCTATGTAGATACGGCAGAATTGGCCAGGAGCGGCTTGGGAGTTGCTCGGGCTGCTTGCACCTTCCTCGCAATAGCAGGCTCTACAGAGATGTGCATATTTTTTTCGAATCTACAGAGATGTGCATAACTGGGTTTACCATGGCCCTAATTAATGGTGCTGCTGCAGAGGCGACGAAATATGGCGGAAGCTGTCGTGGTCAGTGTAGTCGAGAAATCCAGCGGCGTGGTCCGTGTAGTTGAGATGGCTGTGCAGCGGATCAATGCCCAGGTCAAGAAACATGTGTGCTCACTAGGTTTGAGATTTCAGAGGTATGTGGCCGGTGCTATATGTTGATTCTCTAGATGCAAATTAAAATCGATTCCATGAATTACAGAGTATTATGTCAAACGATGTGCCATCTCAATGTTTGTTAGTCCGTACTGACTTGCGAAGGTGCCAATACTAAGATTAGTTAGAAAAAGTGAAACCCCCTCATACGCATATCAGGATTTAAATTCCACTATAGATCTCCCGTGTGTGTATAAGCATATGTAAATTACTACAGAAACTTAATCCTGTTTGGGTTAGAGTGGCACTACGCGCCTGAGATCTCTCGCCCAGGTATTCAGCAGTATCATACAGGTTGGTTCACCTAACATATCCCCTCAACTTGATACTAATGAGCTGGCCTAGGCTTATGTAGAGGTTCTCATTCTTATTTAGTTTAGTGTATGCTTCAATGAGAACTGGAGACTTTATTTGGGAGGCTTTTGATGATTAATTTTCAGCTTATAGTTTTCTCAATGATTGCCTTGATGTAAACTGTACATTTAACAGCGAGAATTGCAGATTAGGATATGGATCGAGCAAGTTCTACTACGACAAGGCTAGCTTAAGTATGCTTGTATGGCTGTAAGAAAAAAAACCTGCCATCCCTTATTTTTTAATCCATACTGCACTCCTGATTCTTTGTGAATACAGACATAATCATAGGTATACCTTAGTTATTTTTTTGTTAAAACGTGGCATAAAGTATATGTTTAAACCAGCATCAAGGGCTTCCATTCTTGGCGTGGTGACAGCTATACTTGCTGCTCTGCGTTGCATCCGCAGGCAAATGCATGCACATATCACAAACTGAGCAAGAGGTACGTACATTGATCATTGTTTCCTGCCTACCTGTATTCGTCAATTAGAATGAATTGTATGTATATATGTATTTCTCTTGCAGTTTTGGTAATAGTTAGTTCCAAAATAAACATATATCCTTTTCTGCAAACAGAAATTGTTTTCCGTCAGTATTTTATAGATTTTTATGAACAGCAAGTATAATGTAGTCACAAAGGCATTTGTACAGTGCCGCTGAAAACAGAGTCCTGGAGCGAAATAACCAAAAACATGAAGGCTTAGCTAGAGAAAACATAGACAAAGGCATGTTATAAAAAGTCTTAAAATAACATCGATCGGTTAATACTCAGCAGGGTTATAGTCAATGGATTTTCAAAACCGATCCACAACAAAACATGTTAGCTGAATATTAATATGCCATTTTGTTGTTCAGTTGAAATCCATGGTTCAGTAAATATTAACATGCTGAATATTTAATTATTTATGCATGCTGAACCATGCTGAATATTAACATAGATCGGTTAATACTCGGCATGGTTATAGTCAATCGTTTATGCATAATAATACGCCAGGGTTATCATTCATGCGTGCTTTGGCATACTGATGGTACATTTGCGGAGATTATTTCGCCTATCGGCATGCAATGCCTTCAGTAGTTCAGTTTGAGTAGTCATGTGCTTGATGTTAAGACCTGCTCCGTCTTACCCTTTTTTTCGTGTTTCCTCATTTTTGCCTTTATGTTTGACATCTTCTTGTAAAATTACGTGTATATATTCGGTTCTTTTGGAGAAGAACTACAGAGGACTATCGATATGAAGTTCTGGACTTCTGCGTCGAAAAGACTAAGTGGAAAAGAACATTTACAATGATAATTTTCTATAGCAAAGTACATTGTTGTCTAATTTACACATGTACTTCTGCAACTGTATTTCGATTGCGAGTCATTAAATAAAAAAAGGAAAACACAAGCATGAATATTAGAGTGCAGCTTGCTATTATATGTTAATAGTAGAAGGATAATATCTTGCTGCAACCTGTTGTTATTTGTCCTAAATCTGATATATCTCTAAAATATCGGTGTTGTATTACAGTTTGACAGATGCTTCACACAATAGCAAATCAGGAGTCAAAGAAGAACTTCGGGTTGTCAATGCCACTTTTGAAAAAATGTACCTAGGTCTGCCGACTCTTGAAATATAAGTAGAAAACATTTTAAATAAGTATTCCATAGTTTGAAACTGAAGTTTTATAAAAGGTCAAATTCTTGGTGGACAATAGTTTGTTACTTTGATACCAGAGTAGTTGACCTCTATAAGTTTATATTGTAACTTGAAATATAGGTTCTTTTACATTCACAAAATTATCATGCTCAGAGAAGTACATTGTTGTGAAGTTCCCTCCTTTCATATTATCTTTCATGATTTTGAGATTTAGGCGTGCATAAACCTTTAAGGTTGTTTTAACATCTGAGGAAATCATTATGCACCACAAATAATGAATCTAATCACATGTCATTTTCTATATCTTCCTAATTATGGACTTTATGTTGCTGATGAAATAGGTTCCATATTTTTTCCATAGAATTGCGAGAATAACATCATCATGACGACCTTTACTGACCTGTTATTTCAAGTAGGGAAACATGAAAAATATAATTTTCACAAATACTATGAACAAAACATGGTGTTGCCCTTGCAAGCGAGGTGGGTTGAAAGAATTACCTATTGCGGTTGAACAAAATGAAAATCTATACTCAATTCTTCCTTCTTTCTAACTTCTAACTGGAAAACATGATCTAATTAATGCTAGAGTTAATCTTTGCTTGAGTATCGTGTCATTCCAATGATCAAAGGATCTATGAAAGGGTTTGCCAAGCTATTTTCTAATGAAATTTGGTGTTCGTAGTGGGAAAATTACTTTTCAAATATTGTCATGAAGACACTCAAATTTGGATATTTTCCAAATTTTCATGGTAATCATAAAATATTATGGATTCTAATACATCCTTCTCTTACATTGGTGTGCTTTTTCGGCATGTAGTTAGTTACATTTTTTTGATGTTAGGGATATGTTAGATAATCATCTCAAATTAGGCACCTGGCTCAAACTCATAAGAATTGGTTATGAATCAAGAAGTTAAAGTGTGGTTCTCTAATTAAGTATATCGTGAAGAATACCTCAAGTTAACAACACGCTATTATAAATTGATGAGGGAATCATGAGATAAAGTTTCGCAATGTGAATTAGTCAAGGGGATTAGTATTATTGTCATTGCATTTGTTATTTACTTCTAACAAAATTAAGTTTTGAAATGATTATTGTATGATGTAACATGTTCATGCTTTACATATTGGTATGATATGTATTAACGGCTTCTAGAGTGAACTTTCAGTTATAAAGATAATAAACATATGTAGATTGTTGCCCGCGCATGTGCTCGGGCCACCGTGCTAGTTAATAAGAATAATAAAATCTAATGGAATATTTTTGCACGTGAATGAAATGAAGTGTTTTGATACACAACTGGGAGTGGGGTGTGACCTATTCTATCTGACTGAAAGAATTGTACAGTGAATGTGCATAATATTGCTCCCTTTTTACTGTATTAGTCCAAGTTGAGCTTGAAGCAATGGAGGAGGATTGAGTTCACATTCTATTTGTATGTACTTGCTCAGCAACCTATGTATGTTTTCAATCAAGTATTGGATATGCTCTGGCAAATAATTTTTTGAACCTGGTGATAATGTTGTAACCTGCTCAAGATCATGTTCGAAAAAACTGGTTTTAATTGTTAAACATGTTTCAGAAAAATGATATTTAAAGACAGACAAAGAATCATGGAAAATTGACCGGCCTTTAACAGGTCCTACACTACTCTAATTTTACTAACAGAAAATACTCAGTGTAAGTTCCACCGTGCCAACTCTTTTAGATCATTGTTCTTAGTGATGATGGTTTGTCATTTACTATAAAATCTAATGGAATATTTTTGCACGTGAATGAAATGAAGTGTTTTGATACACAACTGGGAGTGGGGTGTGACCTATTCTATCTGACTGAAAGAATTGTACAGTGAATGTGCATAATATTGCTCCCTTTTTACTGTATTAGTCCAAGTTGAGCTTGAAGCAATGGAGGAGGATTGAGTTCACATTCTATTTGTATGTACTTGCTCAGCAACCTATGTATGTTTTCAATCAAGTATTGGATATGCTCTGGCAAATAATTTTTTGAACCTGGTGATAATGTTGTAACCTGCTCAAGATCATGTTCGAAAAAACTGGTTTTAATTGTTAAACATGTTTCAGAAAAATGATATTTAAAGACAGACAAAGAATCATGGAAAATTGACCGGCCTTTAACAGGTCCTACACTACTCTAATTTTACTAACAGAAAATACTCAGTGTAAGTTCCACCGTGCCAACTCTTTTAGATCATTGTTCTTAGTGATGATGGTTTGTCATTTACTTGCTCAATAAGAGTTCAGTTGTTGAGATCTCCTTTTGTTCTTTGCATATACATTCAGATGGGTGGTAGGTTACTTCTGATAAATGTGCACAACGATGTTAAAACAAGTGCAGAAATGGGGATCATGTCGGGATTCTACTGTTGCTGTAGTATCTGGGTGTTTGTCGGGATAACAACTCATACTCTTACAGATGCACAAGAGGGTGGATCAAAAGGGAAGGAGACAGAAGGACATGGCCCCTTGAAGAATAAGAAAGAGGATAAGATGACATGTTTTTGTTGCAAGAAACCAGGACATTATATTGATGATTGTCCTACACCCTTTTGTGACCTATGTGAGTTTGTCTATCATGTAGCTTCTGCTTGTCATCTTCTGCATGCTCCTAAACCCACTGCGACCATGCATGGGTATGCTAATGAAGCACTTATTTTCTTTGAGCTTCCATGTGGGGCCTTTAAAGCAAAAGTTGAGAACCCCAAGTTGGCTAAGGTTACTGTTGATGGAGATGCAATGAATATTCCTGAGATAATTGAACAGCTGAGGAGAATTGTTCCATATGAGAAATTTAATTGGGAAGTGTTTCACCTGAGGGATAATATATTCAGAGTCAAGCTACCAAGTAAGCAGGAAGTTCAGAGGTTGAAGAATTTTGGTACTTACATTTGCCAAGACAGGGAATCTTGTTTATCTTTTGATCTCTGGTCTTCATTGGAGGAGCCTCTTTATATGTTGCCTGAAGTTTGGGTTCGTGTCTGAGGATTGCCTTCTGATATGAGATCAGATTATCTATCGTTATGGGGAGTTGGTACTCTTTTTGGGAAAACATTAGATGTGGATATGGCTTTTACTCGCAAGAACAAGGTGCTTAGGACCAGGATTGGATGCTTGGACCGTTATCTTATTCCTGCGGATAGTGACGTCTTTATTAGGAGGGGGTTTTTAAACTCCGTTTCGAAGTTGAGACAGTCCATGGGTCTCAGGAAGTGAACATGGTAGATGCAAGCAATGACAATGATGGGAATGACGGTGCACATAATGGTGAGGGAAATAATGGCGGTGGCCATGTTATGGACATGGATCACAAAGGTAATGATACAGATGTGATACGTCTCCAACGTATCTATAATTTCTTATATTCCATGCTAGTTTTATAACAATACCTACATGTTTTGTTCACACTTTATATCGTTTTGATGCATTTTCCGGAACTAACCTGTTAACAAGATGTTGAAGTGCCAGTTCCTGTTTTCTGCTGTTTTTTGTTTCAGAAATCCTACAAAGGAAATATTCTCGGAATTGGACGAAATCAACGCTCAGTATCTTATTTTTCCCGGAAGCTTCCAGAGCACCGAAGAGGGCCAGAGGGGAGCCAGGGGGCCCCACACCACAAGGCGGCGCGGCCAAGGGGGGGGGCTATGGTGTGGCTGCACCAGGGCTCCCCCGAGGCTGCCCTTCCGCCTATATATTGTCTCCGCCTCGAAAACCATAAAATAAGCCACGATACGAGAAAAGTTCCAGAGCCGCCGCCATTTCGAAGCCAAGATTCGGGGGACAGAAGTCTCTGTTCCGGCACGCCTCCGGGACGGGGAAGTGCCCCGGAAGGCATCTCCATCGACACCACCGCCATCTTCATCGCCGCTGCTGTCTCCTATGATGAGGAGGGAGTAGTTCTCCATCAAGGCTAAGGGCTGTACCGGTAGCTATGTGGTTCATCTCTCTCTCTCTCATGTACTCCAATACAATGATCTCATGAACTGCTTTGCATGATTGAGATCCATATGATGTGCTTTGTAATCTAGATGTAGTTATGCTATTCAAGTGGATTTTACTTATGTGATCTCCGGAGACTCCTTGTCCCACGTGTGTAAAGGTGACAGTGTGTGCACCGTGTGGGTCTCTTAGGCTATATTTCACAGAATACTTGTTCACTGGGTTATGATTTGAGTTGGATGTCTCTATGAAATTGTGGTGTGTTAGTACCTCCTATGAATGCTCAAAGTGACAGCGTGGGGTGTTTATTAGTACTTGGGAATACATCTTTAAGGTTTGCTTTGCATCCCTACATGGTGAATTAGTGTTCGTTATCCAGCCAGAGAGTAATTCAGAATAGCATAGTGAAGTGCTTATATTTATATTCAATTATGATTGCATTGTTGAGAGTGTCCACTAGTGAAAGTATGATCCCTAGGCCTTGTTTCTAAGCATTGAAACACCGTTTCCAACAAGTTCTGTTACATGTTTGCTTGCTGCCTGATACGTCTCAAACGTATCTATAATTTCTTATGTTCCATGCTACTTTTATTACAATACTTGAGTGTTTTACACATACTTTACAACGTTATTTTACATTTTCCGGCACTAACCTATTAACAAGATGCCGAAGTGCCAGTTGCTGTTTTTCTACTGTTTTTGGTTTCAGAAATCCTAGTAAGGAAATATTCTCGGAATTGCACGAAATCAACGCCCAGGGTCCTATTTTTGCACGAAGCTTCCAGAAAACCGAAGAGGAGACGAAGGGCCACGAGGGGGCCACACACCAGGGCGGCGCCCCTGGCCGCGCCGGCCTGTTGTGTGGGGCCCCGCGCCGCCCTGACCTACCCTTCCGCCTACTTAAAGCCTCCGCGAAACCCCCGTACCGAGAGCCACGATACGGAAAACATTAAGAGGCGCCGCCGCGAATCCCATCTCGGGGATTCAGGAGATCGCCTCCGGCACCCTGCCGGAGAGGGGAATCATCACCGGGGGCTCTACATCATCATGCCCGCCTCCGGATTGATGTGTGAGTAGTTCATCCTTGGACTATGGGTCCATAGCAGTAGCTAGATGGTTGTCTTCTCCGCTTGTGCTTTCATTATATTAGATCTTGTGAGTTGTCTAACATGATCAAGATCATCTATTTGTAATGCTACATGTTGTGTTTGGCGAGATCCGATGAATAGAGAATATTATGTTAAGTTGATTATCAATCTATCATATATGTGTTGTTTATGTTCTTGCATGCTCTCCGTTGCTAGTAGAGGCTCTGGCCAAGTTGATACTTGTAACTCCAAGAGGGAGTAATTATGCTCGATAGTGGGTTCATGCCTCCATTGAATCTGGGATCGTGAGTAGGTTCTAAGGTTGTGGATGTGCTGTTGCTACTAGGGATAAAACATTGATGCTTTGTCTAAGGATATTTGTGTTGATTACATTACGCACCATACTTAATGTAATTATCTGTTGTTCGCAACTTAATACTGGAAGGGGTTCGGATGATAACCGAAGGTGGATTATTTAGGCATAGATGCATGCTGGATAGCGGTCTATGTACTTTGTCGTAATGCCCTGATTAAATCACATAGTAATCATCACTGATATGTATTGAATCTTTATTTGTCAATTGCTCGCCTGTAATTTGTTCACCCAGCATGTTAGTTATCTTATTGGAGAGACACCTCTAGTGAACTGTGGACCCCGGTCCATTCTTTTACATCTGAATACATTCTACTTTTTACTATTCTTTGCAAACAAACACCATTTTCCACTCGATACGTTTAATCCTTTGTTTTCAGCAAGCCGGTGAGATTGACAACCTCACACGTTACGTTGGGGCAAAGTACTTTGATTGTGTTGTGCAGGTTCCACGTTGGCGCCGGTTTCACTGGTGTTGCGCCGCACTACACTCCTCCACCAACAACCTTCACGTGCTTCTTGGCTCCTACTGGTTCGATAACCTTGGTTTCATACTGAGGGAAACTTGCTTCTATACGCATCATACCTTCCACTTGGGGTTCCCAACGGACGTGTGCTTCGCGCGTATCAAGCTAAATTTCTGCGCTGCCGTGGAGATCAAGACACGCTGCAAGGGGAGTCTCCACTTCCAATCTCTTTACTTTGTTTTTGTCTTGCTTTATTTTATTTACTACTTTGTTTGCTGCACTTAAACAAAACACAAAAAATTAGTTAATAGCTTTACTTTATTTACTGTCGTGTTCTCTATATCAAAAACACACAAAAATTAGTTACTTGTCTTTACTTTATTTGCTTAGTTTATTTTACTACTGTTATAATGGGTACTCCTGAAAATACTAAGTTGTGTGACTTCACTAGCACAAATAATAATGATTTTATATGTACTCCTATTGCTCCACCTGCTACTACAGCAGAATTCTATGAAATTAAACCTGCTTTACTGAATCTTGTTATGAGAGAGCAATTTTCTGGTGTTAGTACTGATGATGCTGCTGCCCATCTTAATAATTTTGTTGAACTTTGTGAAATGCAAAAGTATAAGGATATACATGGTGATATTATAAAACTGAAATTGTTTCCTTTCTCATTAAGAGGAAGAGCTAAAGATTGGTTGCTATCTTTGCCTAAAAATAGTATTGATTCATGGACTAAATGCAAAGATGCTTTTATTAGTAAATATTATCCTCCTGCTAAGATTATATCTTTGAGAAGTAGCATAATGAACTTTAAACAATTTGATAATGAACATGTTGCTCAAGCATGGGAGAGAATGAAATCTTTGGTAAAGAATTGCCCAACCCATGGACTGACTACTTGGATGATCATCCAAACCTTTTATGCAGGATTGAATTTTTCCTCAAGGAACCTATTGGATTCAGCTGCTGGAGGTACTTTTATGTCCATCACTCTGGGCGCCGCAACTAAATTACTTGATGATATGATGATTAATTACTCTGAATGGCACACTGAAAGAACTCCTCAAGGTAAGAAGGTAAATTCTGTTGAAGAAACCTCTTCTTTGGGTGATAATATTGATGCTATTATGTCTATGCTTGCAAATGGTAGATCTCATATTGATCCTAATAATGTTCCTTTAGCTTCATTGGTTGCTCAAGAATAAAATGTTGATGTGAATTTCATTAAGAGTAATAATTTCAACAACAATGCTTATAGGAATAATTATGGTAACAACAACTATAGGCCATATCCTTCTAATAATGGTAATGGTTATGGTAATTCTTACAACAAATAATAAGAGTGTACCCTCTGGTCTTGAAGTGATGCTTAAAGAATTTATTAGTACACAAACTGCTTTCAATAAAACTGTTGAAGAAAAGCTTGGTAAAATTGATATTCTTGCTTCTAAGGTTGATAGTCTTGCTCTTGATGTTGATCTTTTAAAATTGAAAGTTATGCCTAAGAAAGTTGAAGATGCTAGGTTTGCTAAAACAAATGCCATCCAAGTTAGAATTAATGATAATATTAGATTGTTGGCTGAATTGCATGCTAGGTGGGATAGAGAAGAAAAAGAAAAACTTGCTAAAGAAAATAATGTAGCTAAAGTATGGACTATTACCACCACTAGTAATCACTACAAGAAAAGTTGCCATGGCCGACGAAGTTGAAGTCGCGCCGTGGTTGCTGGTGTACCATGGCCGACGATTTTGGTCCCTCCGTGGTGCATGTCAAAACTTTTTTTTCTCGTTTTTGAGGCCACCTAGCCCGACGAAAGCGGCCAAAACGTCGCGTATGGTGGCCCGGGACGTGGTGCATCTCGAAATCTCGGGTTCGCCGGCCGAGTCAACGCAAATCCGCACCGCCGAGGGATGTAGGGCCCAGATGGCAGCCTCTCTGGCATTGTTTTTTTCTAGATCGCGCCATCTCGTTCAACGTTCTCCGATCGAGCCGTTTACGATGCAGGATCATGGGTCCCGCATGTCATCCTCTATGAACCAAAATTCTTTCTATTCTTGGATTTTTTTGACCCCCTGATTTCGGCTACTTCCTTTCTTTTGATCCCTTGCCGCCTTGGAAACATTGAGACCGCTGCTGCTGGGGACCCGCATGTCATCCTCTATGTGCAATCAACTTTTTTTTCTTGGAGTTTTTTTTGGCACCTCATATTTGGTCACTTGCCTTTTCTTTCGATCCCGCCGCCTCTCAAACGGTGATACCGCTGCTGCTGGGACCCGCATGTCATCCTCTATGTACTATAAAACTTTCTTTTCTTGAATTATTTTTGGCACCTCATATTTGGTCACTTACCTTTTCTTTCGATCCCCGCCGCCTCAAATGGTGATACCGCTGCTGCTAAATGGGACCCGCATGTCATACTCTATGTACTATAAAACTTTCTTTTCTTGGATTTTTTTGGCACCTCATATTTGGTCACTTGACTTTTTCTTTCGATCACCTGCCGCCTCTCAAACGGTGATACCGCTGCTGCTAAATGGGACCCGCATGTCATCCTCTATGTACTATAAAACTTTCTTTTCTTGGATTTTTTTTGGCACCTCATATTTGGTCACTTGACTTTTTCTTTCGATCTCATTCCACGTTTGAAACGTTGAGGAACCTGCTGCAGGCTCATGGGACCCGCATGTCATCCTCTATGTACTATAAAACTTTCTTTTCTTGGATTTTTTGGCACCTCATATTTGGTCACTTGACTTTTTCTTTCGATCCCCTGCTGCCTCTCAAACGTGATACCGCTGCTGCTAAATGGGACCCGCATGTCATCCTCTATGTACTATAAAACTTTCTTTTCTTGAATTATTTTTGGCTCCTGATATTTTTTCACTTGCCTTTTTCTTTCGATCTCATGCCACGTTTGAAACGTTGAGGAACCTGCAGGCTCATGGGACCCGCATGTCATCCTCTATGTACTATAAAAGTTCATTTTCTTGGTTTTTTTTCACCCTCTGATTTTTGGCAATTTCTTTTTTCTTTTGATCCCCTGCCGCCTCTCAAACGGTGATACCGCTGCTGCTAAATGGGACCCGCATGTCATCCTCTATGTACTATAAAACTTTCTTTTCTTGAATTATTTTTGGCTCCTCATATTTGGTCACTTGCCTTTTTCTTTCGATCTCATGCCACGTTTGAAACGTTGAGGAACCTGCTGGCTCATGGGACCCGCATGTCATCCTCTATGTACTATAAAAGTTCATTTTCTTGGTTTTTTCACCCTCTGATTTTTGGCAATTTCTTTTTCTTTTGATCCCCTGCCGCCTCTCAAACGGTGATACCGCTGCAAATGGGACCCGCATGTCATCCTCTATGTACTATAAAACTTTCTTTTCTTGAATTATTTTTGGCTCCTCATATTTGGTCACTTGCCTTTTTCTTTCGATCTCATGCCACGTTTGAAACATTGAGGAACCTGCTGGCTCATGGGACCCGCATGTCATCCTCTATGAGCAATCAACTTTCTTTTCTTGGAGTTTTTTTGGCACCTCATATTTGGGCACTTGCCTTTTTCTTTCGATCTCATGCCACGTTTGAAACGTTGAGGAACCTGCTGGCTAATGGGACCCGCATGTCATCCTCTATGAGCAATCAACTTTCTTTTCTTGGAGTTTTTTTTGGCACCTCATATTTGGGCACTTGCCTTTTCTTTCGATCTCATGCCACGTTTGAAACGTTGAGGAACCTGCTGGCTCATGGGACCCGCATGTCATCCTCTATGTGCTATAAAAGTTTCCTTTGTTGGATTTTTTTTCACCCTCTGATTTTTGGCTTGCCTTTTTCTTTTGATCCCCTGCCCCCTTTGAAACGTTGAGTAAGCTGTTGGCTCATGGGTCCCGCATGTCATCCTCTACGAACAATAAAAGTTTCCTTTCTTGGAGTTATTTTTGACCCCTAATTTCTGGCTATTTGCCTTTTTCTTTGGATCTCCTACCCCTTTGAAACGATGAGGACGCTGTTGGCAGGTCGGTCCCACAAGTCATCCTCTATGAACAATAAAAGTTTCCTTTGATGGATTTTTTTTGAACCCCTAATTAATTTCTGGATATTTCCTTTTTTTTCTTTGATCCCCTGCCGCCTTGGAATCGTTGAGGATGCTGCTGCCTCATGGGTCCCGCATGTCATCCTCTCAGAACGGTAAATGTTTCTTTTCTTGGATATTGTTTACCAAATGATTTTTGGCTTATTTTTTCTTTCGATATCCTGCCGCCTTTAAAACGTTGAGGACGCTGCTGGCTCACGGGTCCCACATGTCAGCCTCTATGAACAATAAACGCTGAGGACGCTGCTGCCTCATGGGTCCCGCATGTCATCCTCTCAGAACGAAAATGTTTCTTTTCTTGGATTTTTTACCAACAGATTTTTGGTTTATTTTTTCTTTCCATCCCCTGCCGCCTTTAAAACGACGCTGCTGGCTCATGGGTCCCCGATGTCAGCCTCCCCGTACAAGAAACATGTGATATCTTGATTATTTTGCAGACAATAAACAGTGTATTGCGCTCTGAGCTATTTCAACGGATAAATTAAATCTTTATTTTTACATAAACAAATTTATATGCTGAATCTCCTTGTTTTTTGTTTTTGCGAAGCATAGGACTTTCCTGTTTTTTTTAGAAAAATCCGAACTATCCTGCTTTGGAGTGGGCTGAAATTGTACGAGTCAAAAGGCCCAGCAGGATAGTTCGAATGCCCAGATGTCCACATGCAGCCCAATTGAAATCGTTCTTTTTTGGGATTTTTTTCACCCCCTGATTTCTGGCTACTTCATTTTTCTTTTGGTCCTGTGCCGCCTTGGAAACGTTGAGACCGCTGCTGCAAAATGGGACCCGCATGTCATCCTCTATGTACAATAAAATTTCTTTTCTTAGATTATTTTTGGCTCCTGATATTTGGTCACTTGCCTTTTTCTTTCGATCCGTGCAGCCTCTCAAACGGTGATACCGCTAAATGGGACCCGCATGCCATCCTCTATGTACAATCAAGTTTCTTTTCTTGAATTATTTTTGGCTCGATATTTGGTCACTTGCCTTTTCTTTCGATCTCATGCCACGTTTGAAACGTTGAAAAACCTGCTGGCTCATGGGACCCGCATGTCATCCTCTATGTACAATAAAACTTTCTTTTCTTCGATTTTTTTGGCACCTCATATTTGGTCACTTGCCTTTTTCTTTCGATCCCTTGCCGCCTCTCAAACGGTGATACCGCTGCTGCTAAATGGGACCCGCATGTCATACTCTATGTACAATCAAGTTTCTTTTCTTGAATTATTTTTGGATCCTGATATTTGGTCACTTGCCTTTTTCTTTCGATCTCATGCCACGTTTGAAACGTTGAAAAACCTGCTGGCTCATGGGACCCGCTTGTCATCCTCTATGTACTATAAAAGTTCATTTTCTTGGTTTTTTTTTCACCCTCTGATTTTCGGCTATTTCCTTTTTTTTTGATCCCCTGCCGCCTTTGAAACGTTGAGGACTCTGCTGGCTCATCGATAAAACTTTCCTTTATTGGAGTTTTTTTACCCCCTATTTCTGGCTACTTTCTTTTTCTTTTGATCTCAAGCCGCATTTGAAACGTTGAGACCGCTGCTGCTAAATGGGACCCGCATGTCATCCTCTATGTACAATAAAGTTTTCTTTTCTTGGATTATCTTTGTCTCCTGATATTTTGTCACTTGCCTTTTTCTTTCGATCTCATGCCGCCTTTGAAACGTTGAGTAAGCTGCTGGCTCATGGGTCCCGCATGTCATCCTCTACGAACAATAAAAGTTTCCTTTCTTGGAGTTATTTTTGAACCCTAATTTCTGGCTACTTCCTTTTTCTTTTGATCCCGTGCCGCCTTGGAAACGTTGAGACCGCTGCTGCTAAATGGGTCCCGCATGTCATCATCTATGTACAATAAAATTTCTTTCTTCGATTATTTTCGGGTCCTGATATTTGGTCACTTGCCTTTTTCTTTCGATCTCATGCCGCCTTTGAAACGTTGAGGAAGCTGCTGGAGCATGGGTCCCGCATGTCATCCTCTATGAACAATAAAAGTTTCCTTTCTTGGAGTTATTTTTTACCCCTAATTTCTGGCTACTTCCTTTTCTTTTGATCCCCTGCCGCCTTTGAAACGTTGAAGACTTTGCTGGCTCATGGGTCCCACATGTCAGCCTCTATGAACAATAAACACTTCCTTTCTTGGAGTTATTTTGTACCCCTAATTTCTGGCTATTTGCCTTTTTTCTTTCGATCCCCAGTCGCCTTCTAAACGTAGAGGACGCTGCTGGCTCGTGGGTCCCAGATGTCAGCCTCCATGGACAATAAACCTCTCCTTTGTTGGATTTATTCTTCACCCTCTGATTTTGGCTATTTCCTTTTTCTTTTGATCCACTGCCGCCTTGGAAACATTGAGTAAGCTGCTGACACATGGGGCCCGCATGTCATCCTCTATGTACAATCAACTTGCAAGATCTTCGAGCGAAAGAGCTTGTATTAGTGGGACCCATATGTCAACCTCTATGTACAATAAAAGTTTCCTTTCTTGGATTATTTTTAGCTCCTGATATTCGGTCACTTTCCTTTTTCTTTCGATCTCAAGCCGCCTCTGAAACGTTGAGTAAGGTGCTGGCTCATGGGACCCACATGTCATCCTCTATGTACAATAAAGTTTCTTTTCTTGGATTTTTTTACCCCTGATTTTTGGTCACTTGCCTTGACGCTGCTGGCTCATGGGTCCCACATGTCAGCATCTATGAACAATAAACCTTTCCTTTGTTGGATTTATTGTTTACCCCTAATTTCTGGCTATTTGCCTTTTTCTTTTGATCCCCACCGGCCTTTGAAAACGTTGAGGAACCTGCTGGCTCATGGGACCCGCATGTCATCCTCTATGTACTATAAAATTTCTTTTCTTGGTTTTTTTTTCACCTCTGATTTTTGGCTATTTCCTTTTTCTTTTGATCCCCTGCCGCCTTGGAAACGTTGAGTAAGCTGCTGACTCATGGGACCCGCATGTCATCCTCTATGTACAATCAACTTTCTTTTTTTGGAGTTTTTTACCCCCTAATTTCTGGCTACTTTCTTTTTCTTTTGATCTCAAACCGCATTTGAAACGCTGAAACCGCTGCTGCAAAATGGGACCCGCATGTCATCCTCTATGTACAATAAGTTTCATTTCTTGGATTATTTTTGGCACCTGATATTTGGTCACTTGCCTTTTTCTTCCGATCTCATGCCGCCTTTGAAACGTTGAGTAAGCTGCTGGCTCATGGGTCCCGCATGTCATCCTCTACGAACAATAAAAGTTTCATTTCTTGGAGTTATTTTTGACCCCTAATTTCTGGCTACTTCCTTTTTTCTTTTGATCCACTGCCGCCTTTGAAACGGTGCGGATTCTGCAGACTAATACAAGCTTTTTCTCTCCAAGATCTTGCAAGTTGATAGATTAAATCATGGAATTATTAGGATATGTTTTAAATTTCAAATCCACTTTATGAATTATTAAAAATACCGTTATCCATGTGGGTATGGAGCGAACAAGGATTTTCATATTGGGCATGAGCAGTTTCAAAAATTGGAACCCAATAATTCAAAATAACTAAAAACAACTTTTATGTAGAATCTCCGCGTTTTTTTCTTTTGCCATTCATAGGATCTGTGTTTCATTAGAAAAGGGCCGAAATTGCATGAGCAGAAAGGCCCATTTGTAGTTATTGGGCTTCGACGGCCGGAGCAAGTAGGCCGAGAGCAATTACCATGTAGATGGCCGTTGGCAACCCAAAGTGAAATATTGGGCCCAACAGGGGAAGGCTGAACAGTACTATTTTCTAATTGGAAGGTGGTACATGGCGTAATCCTGCCAAAAAAAAGATGGACACGGGTTGCTGAAATTTGCCCATCTGCGCCTAATATCGCCGCCGCGGCTCCGCTTCCGCCGCCGCCGCCATGCCTCGTCTCGCGTCGAGCTCGCGGTACTGCCGCGTCTCGGGCACGGGGTACCGCGGCGTCCGCGCGCGCCCCAAAGGTACGTATTACGCGGAGATACGTGACGGCGGCGAGCGCATCGGCCTCGGCACCTACGAGACCGCGCACGAGGCCGCGCGCGCGTACGACGCCGTGGATACGTCTCCAACGTATCGATAATTTCTTATGTTCCATGCTACTTTATTGATGATACCTACATGTTTTATGCACATTATATGTCATATTTATGCATTTTACGGAACTAACCTATTAACAAGATGCCGAAGAGCCAGTTGCTGTTTTTTTTTGGTTTCAGAAATCCTAGTAAGGAAATATTCTCGGAATTGGACGAAACTTTCGCCCAGGGTCCTATTTTTGCACGAAGCTTCCAGAAGACCGAAGAGATAACGAAGTGGGGCCACGAGGCAGCCAGGGCATAGGGCGGCGCGGCCAGGCCCTTGGCCGCGCGCCCTGCCCCTCGTGGCCCGCGTTGACCTTCCGCCTACTTAAAGCCTCCGTCGCGAAACCCCCATGCCGAGGCCACGATGGAAAACCTTCCGAGACGCCGCCGCCGCGTCCCATCTCGGGATTCAGAGATCGCCTCCGGCACCCTGCCGGAGAGGGGATTCATCTCCCGGAGGACTCTACGCCGCCATGGTCGCCTCCGGAGTGATGAGTGAGTAGTTCACCCCTGGACCATGGGTCCATAGCAGTAGCTAGATGGTCGTCTTCTCCTTGTTGTGCTTCATTGTTGGATCTTGTGAGCTGCCTAACATGATCAAGATCATCTATATGTAATTCTATATGTTGTGTTTGTCGGGATCCGATGGATAGAGAGTACTATGATTATGGTGATTATCAATCTATTGTTTATGTGTTGTTTATGATCTTGCATGCTCTCCGTTATTAGTAGAGGCTCTGGCCAAGTTTGTACTCTTAACTCCAAGAGGGAGTATTTATGCTCGATAGTGGGTTCATGCCTCCATTGAATCTGGGACAGTGACAGAAAGTTCTAAGGTTGTGGATGTGCTGTTTGCCACTAGGGATAAAACATTGATTCTATGTCTAAGGATGTAGTTGTCGATTACATTACGCACCATACTTAATGCAATTGTCTGTTGCTTTGCAACTTAATACTGGAGGGGTTCGGATGATAACTTGAAGGTGGACTTTTTAGGCATAGATGCAGTTGGATGGCGGTCTATGTACTTTGTCGTAATGCCCAATTAAATCTCACTATATTTATCATATCATGTATATGCATTGTTATGCCTTTCTCTATTTGTCAATTACCCGACTGTAATTTGTTTACCCAACATGCTTTATCTTATGGGAGAGACACCTCTAGTGAACTGTGGACCCCGGTCCTATTCTTTACATAGCATACAATCTACTGCAATTGTGTTTACTGTTTTCTTTGCAAACATCTTCCACTCGATACGCTTAATCCTTTGTTACAGCATGCCGGTGAGATTGACAACCTCACTGTTTCGTTGGGGCAAAGTACTTTGGTTTTTTGTGCAGATTCCACGTTGGGGAATCCCGGTGTTGCGCCGCATCACATTTCGCGACCATCAACCTTCAACGTGCTTCTTGGCTCCTCCTGGTTCGATCAACCTTGGTTTCTTTCTGAGGGAAAACTTGCCACTGTGCGCATCATACCTTCCTCTTGGGGTTCCCAACGGACGTGTACATTTACGCGCATCAAGCATTGTCTGGCGCCGTTGCCGGGGAGATCAAGACACGCTGCAAGGGGAGTCTCCACTTCTCAATCTCTTTACTTTGTTTTTGTCTTGCTTTATTTTATTTACTACTTTGTTTGCTGCACTAAATCAAAACACAAAAAAATTAGTTGCTAGTTTTACTTTATTTATTGTCTTGCTCTCCATATCAAAAACACAAAAAAAATTAGTTACTTGCATTTACTTTATCTAGTTTGTTTTATTTACTGCTACTAAAATGAGTAATCCTGAAGTTGAAGTTCGTTCTTTTAAGCAACAAGGTGGAGAAAGTTTTAAAGATGCTTGGTATAGAATTAGTAATGCTCATCATAGGTGCATTAAGAAACACTCCACCACTATCCTTCTTAGGAACTTTTATGTTGGTTTATCTAGTTGGAATAGATATGTTCTTGATACTCTTTCGGGAGGTAATTTCCTAGGTACTCCCGCTTTAGAAGCTAGTTGCATCATTGAGAGTCTAGTTGGAATACCACCTGTTAATGAAGTTAAAATTGAAATCTCTCTTGAAGATGTTATGAAAAAATTGGAAACCATAGAGAAAAATTTTCCAAGTGTTGAAACTAAATTGGGAATGTTATTTGACAAAACTTATGAACTTGATAAATCCTTAGGAGGAATTGATGAAAGAATTAGTGTCCTAGGAACTTGTGTTGTCCATGATAATCAAACCAATAGGATTGATGAACTTGAAAAAGCTATGGGAACCTTGGGTTCAACCTTTTCTTCTCTCAAGTATAATGAGAAAGCTTATGTGGGTAAAGAGCAAAAATTCATGTACGCCTCTAAAGTGCCTAAACAAAAGAATTATTATAGGCCTAAAATTTCTAAAACCCCTAGCACCACCATAGAGAATTTAGATAATGGAGCACCTAAAGTACCCTCTGCAACAATTTGTGTTTGCATGAAAAATAATGATGTTGATGCTTCTACTCTCGATGTTACTTGATTTGCACTTTCTGCGCCTAGCTGAAAGGCGTTAAAGAAAAGCGCTTATGGGAGACAACCCATGTTTTTACCTACAGCAATTTTTGTTTTGTTGAGTCTTGGAAGTTGTTTACTACTGTAGCAACCTCTCCTTATCATGTTTTTGTGCCAAGTAAAGTTTCTATGTCAAAGTTGATGTTATATTTGGGATCGCTGCGCAGAAACAGCATTGCTGTCTGTCACGAATCTGGGCACAGTTCTCTGTAGAAAATTCGAAAAAATCTGCCAATTTACGAGCGTGATCCTCAGATATGTACGCAACTTTCATTAGTTTTGAGTTTTTCCATTTGAGCAAGTCTGGTGCCATCTTTAAATTCGTCTTTACGGACTGTTCTGTTTTTGACAGATTCTGCCTTTTATTTCGCATTGCCTCTTTTGCTATGTTGGATTTATTTCTTTGATCCATTAATGTCCAGTAGCATTATGAAATGTCCAGAAGTGAAAATAATGATTGTGTCACCTCTGAATGTGTGAATTATTAATTGTGCACTAACCCTCTAATGAGTTTGCTTGAAGTTTGGTGTGAAGGAAGTTTTCAAGGGTCAAGAGAGGAGAATGATATACTATGATCAAGAGGAGTGAAAGCTCTAAGCTTGGGGATGCCCCGTGGTTCACCCCTGCATATTTTAAGAAGACTCAAGCGTCTAAGCTTGGGGATGCCCAAGGCATCCCCTTCTTCATCGACAACATCATCAGGTTCCTCCCCTGAAACTATATTTTTATTCAATCACATCTTGTGTTCTTTACTTGGAGCGTCGGTTTGTTTTCGTTTTTGTTTTTGTTTGAATAAAATGGATCCTAGCATTCACCTTGTGGGAGAGAGACACGCTCCGCTGTTGCATATGGACACATGTGTCCTTAGGCTTTACTCATAATGTTCAAGGCGAAGTTTCTTCTTCGTTAAATTGTTATATGGTTGGAATTGGAAAATGCTACATGTAGTAATTCTAAAATGTCTTGGATAATGTGATACTTGGCAATTGTTGTGCTCATGTTTAAGCTCTTGCATCATATGCTTTGCACCCATTAATGAAGAAATACATAGAGCTTGCTAAAATTTGATTTGCATATTTGGTCTCTCTAAGGTCTAGATAATATCTAGTATTGAGTTTTGAACAACAAGGAAGACGGTGTAGAGTCTTATAATGTTTACAATATGTCTTTTATGTGAGTTTTGCTGCACTTGTTCATCCTTGAGTTTGCTTCAAATAACCTTGCTAGCCTAAACCTTGTATCGAGAGGGAATACTTCTCATGCATCCAAAATCCTTGAGCCAACTACTATGCCATTTGTGTCCACCATACCTACCTACTACATGGTATTTCTCCGCCATTCCAAAGTAAATTGCTTGAGTGCTACCTTTAAAAATTCCATCATTCACCTTTGCAATATATAGCTCATGGGACAAAATAGCCTTAAAAACTATCGTAGTATTGAATATGTACTTATGCACTTTATCTTTTATTAAGTTGCTTGTTGTGCGATAACCATGCTTCTGGGGAACGCCATCAACTATTGTTGAATATCATGTGAGTTGCTATGCATGTCCGTCTTGTCTGAAGGATCTATCATTTTAGTGGTTGGAGCATGCAAAATTGTTAGAGAAGAACATTGGGCCGCTAACTAAAGCCATGAACCATGGTTGAAGTTTCAGTTTTGGACATATATCCTCAATCTCATATGAGAATAATAATCATTGCTACATGCTTATGCATTTAAGAGGAGTCCATTATCTGTTGTCCATGTTGTCCCGGTATGGATGTCTAAGTTGAGAATAATCAAAAGCGAGAAATCCAAATGCGAGCATTCTCCTTAGACCTTTGTACAGGCGGCATGGAGGTACCCCTTTGTGACACTTGGTTGAAACATGGCATGCGAAGATCCGGTAGTCCAAGCTAAGTAGGACGAGGTGCGGACACTATTAGTATACTATGCATGAGGCTTGCAACTTATAAGATATAATTTACATAACTCATATGCTTTATTACTACCGTTGACAAAATTGTTTCATGTTTTCAAAATAAAAGCTCTAGCACAAATACAGCAATCGATGCTTTCCTCTTTGAAGGACCTTTCTTTTACTTTTATTGTTGAGTCAGTTTACCTATCTCCTTCCACCTAAGAAGCAAACACTTGTGTGAACTGTGCATTGATTCCTACATACTTGCATATTGCACTTGTTATATTACTTTATGTTGACAATATCCATGAGATATACATGTTATAAGTTGAAAGCAACCGCTGAAACTTAATCTTCCTTTGTGTTGCTTCAACACCTTTACTTTGATTTATTGCTTTATGAGTTAACTCTTATGCAAGACTTATTGATGCTTGTCTTTAAGTACTATTCATGAAAAGTCTTTGCTTTATGATTCAGTTGTTTACTCATGTCATTACTTTTGTTTTGATCGCTGCATTCATTACATATGTTTACAAATAGTATGATCAAGATTATGATGGCATGTCACTTCAGAAATTATCTTTGTTATCGTTTTACCTGGGACGAGCAGAACTAAGCTTGGGATGCTGATACGTCTCCAACGTATCGATAATTTCTTATGTTCCATGCTACTTTATTGATGATACCTACATGTTTTATGCACATTATATGTCATATTTATGCATTTTCTGGAACTAACCTATTAACAAGATGCCGAAGAGCCAGTTGCTGTTTTATGCTGTTTTTGGTTTCAGAAATCCTAGTAAGGAAATATTCTCGGAATTGGACGAAACTTTCGCCCAGGGTCCTATTTTTGCACGAAGCTTCCAGAAGACCGAAGAGATAACGAAGTGGGGCCACGAGGCAGCCAGGGCATAGGGCGGCGCGGCCAGGCCCTTGGCCGCACGGCCCTGCCCCCTGGGCCCCTCGTGTGGCCCCCCGCGTTGACCTTCCGCCTACTTAAAGCCTCCGTCGCGAAACCCCCAGTACCGAGAGCCACGATACGGAAAACCTTCCAGAGACGCCGCCGCCGTGAATCCCATCTCGGGGGATTCAGGAGATCGCCTCCGGCACCCTGCCGGAGAGGGGATTCATCTCCCGGAGGACTCTACGCCGCCATGGTCGCCTCCGGAGTGATGAGTGAGTAGTTCACCCCTGGACCATGGGTCCATAGCAGTAGCTAGATGGTCGTCTTCTCCTTGTTGTGCTTCATTGTTGGATCTTGTGAGCTGCCTAACATGATCAAGATCATCTATATGTAATTCTATATGTTGTGTTTGTCGGGATCCGATGGATAGAGAGTACTATGATTATGGTGATTATCAATCTATTGTTTATGTGTTGTTTATGATCTTGCATGCTCTCCGTTATTAGTAGAGGCTCTGGCCAAGTTTGTACTCTTAACTCCAAGAGGGAGTATTTATGCTCGATAGTGGGTTCATGCCTCCATTGAATCTGGGACAGTGACAGAAAGTTCTAAGGTTGTGGATGTGCTGTTGCCACTAGGGATAAAACATTGATTCTATGTCTAAGGATGTAGTTGTCGATTACATTACGCACCATACTTAATGCAATTGTCTGTTGCTTTGCAACTTAATACTGGAGGGGGTTCGGATGATAACCTGAAGGTGGACTTTTTAGGCATAGATGCAGTTGGATGGCGGTCTATGTACTTTGTCGTAATGCCCAATTAAATCTCACTATATTTATCATATCATGTATATGCATTGTTATGCCTTTCTCTATTTGTCAATTGCCCGACTGTAATTTGTTTACCCAACATGCTTTATCTTATGGGAGAGACACCTCTAGTGAACTGTGGACCCCGGTCCTATTCTTTACATAGCATACAATCTACTGCAATTGTGTTTACTGTTTTCTTTGCAAACATCTTCCACTCGATACGCTTAATCCTTTGTTACAGCAAGCCGGTGAGATTGACAACCTCACTGTTTCGTTGGGGCAAAGTACTTTGGTTTTGTTGTGCAGATTCCACGTTGGCGCAGGAATCCCTGGTGTTGCGCCGCATCACATTTCGCGACCATCAACCTTCAACGTGCTTCTTGGCTCCTCCTGGTTCGATCAACCTTGGTTTCTTTCTGAGGGAAAACTTGCCACTGGCACATCATACCTTCCACGAGGCCGCGCGCGCGTACGACGCCGTGGCGTGGCGGCTCGGGCGCCCGCGATCGTCGATGAATTTCCATGACGTGTGGACGCGCCAGCAGGCCGAGGATCTCGCGCCGCCGCCGTACATCGTTAGACAGGAGGAACAGCACCGCCGCCGCGAGACGGAGCGCCGTTTGCGCATCGCCGAGCGGGACGAGCGCGCGGCGCGCGAGTGGGCGGCCCGCTTCCCCGAGGACGTTGCCGCCGAGAACGAGCACTTCCGCAGACGGAGGGCGGAGAAGGCGACGAGGCGGGCAGCGAAGAAGGAGGACCGCGCACGACGGAGGGCGGAGAAGGCGACGAAGCGGGCCTTCATCGAAGCGCAGCTCGCCGGGCCGACCACCATTGGCGAGGACGACCCCCGTTGGATTGACCTCTTCTCGTCGGATCCGGTGTCGGGCACGACACCGGACTCGTCAGATGTCGAGTTTTAGTTTAGTTTTATCGCACTACTTTGTAAAAATATGAACTACGGAGTATCTATCAAGCTAATTTTATCCTATTTTATGTCTATTTCTAGTCTTTGTTTGATCTTCTGTTTTACTGCACTCTATTTTTCATTATATTCTGTTTTTGGCGCTGCATTTATAGCGCCTCTGAAAATACGCTGTTTCAGCCCTGCATTTGGCCGCCACAGTTTGCAGCTTCCGGTGAAGCTATTGCCGGCTCCATGCGCAGCATCAGCCATTCAGCCCACAGCGCCAAAATATAGAGCCACTGCTGGAGTTGCTGTAATATGTTTGTCAGCAGGAGCTTACCTAATTAGTTAAAAAAAAGATGTTCAGCGTGGGATTCGAAAAAAAGATCTTCATGTTTTTTTCCTAGCTATCCTAGTTCGGACTTTTCATTGTGTTGGCTAGTGCATGAAGCTTGACACCTGTATTATGTGATCCTGATATGAGGATAAGAACACCTTCAGCTTGCATTGCTAATGGTGTCTACTGCAGCAGTGGCTTACATTCAATGGAGACTGATGCAAGAGAGTTGGTACTGGTGAGCCTGCACTTGACATCATCGTGCCACCTGAAGTAGGTGGTGTATTGGGATTAGACTGATAAGCATAGCACCTTGCAAAGAACAAGATGATGCTAGTGTTGGTTAACGTGATTTTACGCCAAAAGTCATGTATGCTCAACAGGTGCCGTACCTAGTTTGGATATTGTGTTGTTACCCTTTTGTGGTTTGGTGTTTGTCCAACAGAGAAAGCTACTCTTTTCCCGTGTAAGTGCCTGTTTGTTTGGGCTGCAGCTGAACAAGAAGCAGCTAGAGCTGGTAGGATCTGAGAAGCGGCTGGAGCTGGACAGCTGGTGAAATGTAAAATTGCTGTTTGGCAACCTGCTTTTAGGACAGCTGGTGGACATATAGCTGGTGGTGATTGTCTGAAATACCCTGTATGCTGAAGATGATGTATAAGTACTAATTTGATCTAATAATCTGATTATGATTTGTGTGCTAGCTCAAATTATAGGTTTATCACTTTTTAGGTAAAATAATTTTGTAGTTGTTAATAAATGATTATAATCAATTAAACCATACAGAGGTACAAATAATATTTGGTTCCATATTATAGCGAGTTTCAACATTGTATCATCTGCACACTTTGTCAATTGAATCAAGATTCAGTCCTAAATCACTGTAATATAACACAATAATTAATCATCTACACATATACACACATAACAACAAAGATTTAGCCCCTAAATCAAGTTGGGGCGGGCGGCGACCGGGAGGAGAAGTGCAGCAGCGGGCCGCCGCGAGTTGAGGGCGGGCAGAGACGTGGAGGAGGCGGATGCGCGGCGAGCGGCCGAAGAGGCGGGAGAGGCGGGTGGGGCGGCGACGGGGAGAGGAAGGGCAGCGTCCGTCGGGAGGAGAAGTGCGGCGGGGGCGGAGGCGCTGAGGCGGGCGGAGGCGGACATGGACGTGCGGCGAGCGTGTGGAGGCGGACGCACGGCGAGCGCCGGCCGGCGTGGCGACCGGAGAGGCCGGCGACCTGGAAGAACCTTAGCCGCCTCTCCCTGCCTCCCTGGTTTGCATCTCGGGACAGGTCGGGGGGGATGGGGAAAACGGGTGAGATTTGGTGGAAGTTTTGTGAGGGGTTTCCGTATATATACCGGGTGGCATTCTGGCCGTAAATATGAAGATACAGAGTGGCATGAGTTAGCGGGAGGATTACCAGCTGCGGGAAGCTGCGGGAAGTTCCTCCAAAGGTGCTTCCGGGCTTGTAGTACAAAATGAACAAGCGCTTGTACAAGCCTGGATCCAAAAGTTAGGTGTTTGTTTGGGCTTGTGCTTATAGGGACCCAAAAGCAGCAGAAGCACAAGCTCTAGCCCAAACAAACAGGGCCTAGTGTTATTATGTGAACAAAAGTTGTGTGTACATATATATCGGTCAGAGAACCAAGATTGCATATTCTTGCCTGGTTATAACACATAAGTCATAATAACAATTAAAGAGAAAAGGAACATTTGCCTTTGCAATGTGATTGTGCCAAGTAGATTAGACAACCAACCACAAACATTACAGGTCAACAGCCAAACGCATGCGAAAGTCCTAAGGTAAGCTCCATAATACATGTTGAAACCAAAAGCCTAGAAACCATAAGAAAGGTAGCTCCACATCACAGTTCCACGACAGCAGCATACTGATCATAAAACATATATCAAGTCAGGACAGCTGCACCACTGGGTAAGCATCCATGGGGTCTGGCTCAAGAGCGAAGACTGTGTGAATGCTGCAAAATGTGGCTCTTGCCTCACCCCACCCATACATCTTATCATGGAACCTTACCAAATCAGCATGAATCATCTTGACATAAACATAGCTCCTCTCTCCATGCTGATGGGATTGAACAATGCGCCAGTTGCAGTGCTTCAGCTTGTCAAACAGTATGCAGGAGATGACGAAGCATGCTGGCTGGTCTTTTGTAGTGACAATGGCTTGGAGTAGCTGGTCCTGTGAACCACCCAACTGGATCTTTAGAGCTTGAAGGACAGTCCGTGCTATATAAGCTACCGTTGCTGACTTCAGCTCAGAATCAGGTGAATGACAGCTGACATCTTGTCCTAGAGATGCAGATCCTTCTTGATCAGATTCAGCGGAATCATCACCACTACTTACAGGTGCGTCAGGTTCAACAGAAGGCACATCAGGTACATGCTCCGGTTCATAGGAGTCGGTAGCACGGTAGAACCTAAAGGGATAGTAGGACCAGATATGTTCTCGGACAGGACCGCTTGCTGAAATCTCTACAATACCAGCTCCAGGTAGACCACTAGTCTCTACAGAGGGTAAACCACCAATATCCACTTCAGAGGATTCTCGTGGCACGACACCTTTCGCTAGAGGCTCTACCCTACCAGCTCCAGGTCCACCACCAGTCAGTACTGTGGGCATAGTCATGACGGGTTCTACCAATACAAAACCTCCTTCAGGTGCAGGATCATCAGTAGCAACTCCAGCATCAGCACCAGTTATATCGGTCTTGACAATAGGTAAACCGTTTTGCTCCAGTTCAGAGAATTCCCGTGGCACGACACCGTTCACTAGAGGCTCTACACTAGCAGCTCCAGCTGCACCACCAGTTTCTACAGCAGGGGGTAAACCCAATCCACAACCTTCTTCATGTGACACGATGATGCCAGGTATAGGCTCATCAGTACCAGGTCCAGCTGCATCAGTCTCCATAGACAGTAAACAAGGTGGCGTCGGAGGTTTAAAAGACTGGCATGCCATTTCACCTTTGTCATCAGACAATATAGAGTTTTCTTCAACTCTATGTTTCTGCAATAATAAGCACATGAACAGAAATTAGACCAGAGCATCTAGCCATCTAACAGGGGCAGCGGCAAAACAAGCGTCGGTCCATATGTTTACCTTGTCATCTGGGATATCAGAACACACAGATTTAGAAGTCATTTCACATAGCATCCGCTTTTTCGTTCCTTCCCCTACGTCCATCTGGAATAAGTAATACTATTGATCACATAAAACTAATTAATCAAATATATGCATATGTTGAGAAGTTTGCACGGCAAATTGTGGATTCTGCTTTTATCACCTACGAATCGTCGTTCTATATATTTACCTTGTTATCTGGGATATCAGAAGTCAAAGAATGAGAAGTCATCTCACTAAGTATCGGTTTTTTCGCTCTTTCCCCTCCATCCATCTGCAATAAGAAGTACTATTGATCACATAAAGCCAATTCATTGAATATATGCATATGTTGAGAAGTTTGCACAACAAATTGTGGATTCTACTTCCAATCACCAAGTAATCTCGTGAGAAATGCATGATCAAGATATGTTTCTCCCTCTTGATCGACATCTGCATCTCCATTAAGACTAATCATCGTGCGATGGTGCTCTTCAGAAGAGCGCATACAATTCCAATCACCAGACAAGCAAAAAATTGTTGATTCTAGTAATGATTAATCAGCAGTGGCCATGGAACGACCACAGATCGACCAAGCAAAAAAAAATCATCAGCCTACTGACCACCAAGCAAAGGAAACAAACTAGGCCCATACATGGCCTCACAAATCATCATCAAACGTCGATCAAACTAGCAAGTTTGAACATGGATTACTAATTTATTTTCTGATAAAGTGAGTATATTAATATCGAAAGATATTGATTACACTGAGCCTCTGCAACAACGCAATACCTTACTGGTAGTACGGATGCACATGGATTCCTAATACTCCCTCTGTTCGGTTTTAATTAGTCGACGCGAGGGAGAGAAGAAAATGAACTGTCGATGCTTTCAACTAGAGTCAATTAAATACGAACGGAAGAAGTACGTAGTAGTATTGACAAATATCCGGATCTAGTCTAAAAACAAATTGGCATGTAAATCCTAGTAGTCTACTAAACTAGGATCAATACCCTAGATTAGGGTTGCAAGCGGCGTCCGCGAATCGTCCCGCAAAGCAGAAAATTAGAGCAAATAGTGGTTGAGATTAGAGCAGATTTAAAGCACTCGCACTGAAACTAGCTAGCCCGCTACCCACCCCGCTTGACACCCTGCCCTAGATGTGAATCTACACCAAATATTCAAACAAGGATGAGCAACCGCCAATAAAATTTTATCCGCACATCATCATCTCTACCATACAAAAGGGTATGGTGATTTCACATACAGCCATTGTTGCCGCGGGACGAGGATGAGTGATGCGCCGCGGAGAAGGTGCCTCACGCCTCTGTCGCCGCCGCCGTCGAAGAGGAAGTCGAAGCCGCGCGATTGTGGTCCGTCGCCGATATGGAGGTGGAGCTACTAGGGAAGAGATGGAGGTGGAGGTGGAGAGGGAGTGATGGTTTGTACTAGTGGCGGCCGGTGAGATAGTTATAAATACAGCCTCTCTCTCTTTTTTGGCAAGGAATGCAGCTTCTCTTGGAAGGCAACGAGGCAACGCACTCCAGATTATAATAATATGGACGGAGAAATTTGGACGCATCTGTGTTGTCTTGTCAAATGAATCACCAGGATTTGCTTTTAGTACTCCAGATTTGGGCGACCCAAGGAAGTAGAGATAGTAATGTACGCCATCTAGCTGCACGCTATCAAATCAAATAAATGGTCATGCCATTTACTTTTAAGATGGTGCAGCAGTTATTCTGACCAAAGAAACATGCACGTCTGCTGATTATTTCTGATGGGTATACATTTACCGTCCGCTAGCAAAGATTGTTTGGCACATTGTTCTTATGGCTTTCAACATCACACCCCTTAATAATATTATTAATCAATGTTTGGGCAATCAATTGAGTGTGTTAATAAAAAATTAAAACCCACAAATCCAACTGTACTATTTTTAGGGCCATATGAAGGACAAGGAATGATTTTAAATGCCATATGGAGTACCTCCAACCATGTGAAATATGGTTCTGTCATGCAGGTGATACCCATGGCTTCGCATTGGATCTGTATGTTGTCCTACATACAGTCAACTATGAAGTACCACGATTTGGTTTTTGGGTGCAACCGGCTAGAGAATGATGCACGGGTTTGTACAGCCAGTACAATTCACATTAAGATTTTCTGATAGGATGTTGATGTGTATATGTAAGAATCATACACTAGAATGTCTTCTATGTTTAGATGGTTGATCTACGTTTATACTTTCTGTGAACCATGAGGTTAAGACCTTTGTACTGTAATAAAGATTGCTAAATAACAGTATATATGTATGCCTCTAGGGACACTGAAACAGCCAAACAACCATGCATGTGCATAGACCGTATTTGATCAAATTAAAAGATCTAGAGATAGCCAAACATAGTCTTCTTATGTCACATAGTAAGCATTCAATTAAGTTGATAAACAAGGTCTAGAGATATATTCAAACCAGAGAAATCATGTATCTACCCCTAACCCTAAACTCTATCTCATGAAGTCAAGCATGAAGATATGTGGTTTTTGGTTTCAAACATGGAAATTTCAAAAACCCTCCCAAGAGCTTCATTTTGGAGTGACTAAGAAGGATATATGCTTAACTTTTTATATTCATGTTTTCAACTTGTTTAAATCATGGTCAAACCTAGGATTTGGCCAAGATTCAAATGGGCATAATTTAAAAAAATGGAAAATCAAGGCACATAGTCTTCTTATGTCACATAGTAAGCATTCAATTAAGTTGATAAACAAGGTCTAGACATATTCAAACCAGAGAAATCATGTATCTACCCCCTAACCCTAAACTCTGTCTCATGAAGTCAAGCATGAAGATATGTGGTTTTTGGTTTCAAACATGGAAATTTCAAAAACCCTCCCAAGAGCTTCATTTTGGAGTGACTAAGAAGGACATATGCTTAATTTTTCATATTCATGTTTTCAACTTGTTTAAATCATGGTCAAACTTAGGATTTGACCAAGATTCAAATGGGCATAAAATTAAAAAAACAATAAAATGAAAAACCAATGCACATAGTCGATCTTCTTATGGCATATATATAGTAAGCATTCAATTAAGTTGATAACAAGGTCTAGACATATTCAAACCAGAAAAATCATGTATCTACCCCCTAACCCTAAACTTT
The DNA here is from genome assembly GCA_030979885.1 of Lolium multiflorum. Taxonomy (NCBI): domain Eukaryota; kingdom Viridiplantae; phylum Streptophyta; class Magnoliopsida; order Poales; family Poaceae; genus Lolium; species Lolium multiflorum. The sequence goes on from CM061752.1 coordinate 142,477,661, forward strand.
ATCTTATGAAGTCAAGCATGAAGAGAAGTGGTTTTTGGTTTCAAGCATGGAAATTTCAAAAACCTCCCCAAACTTCATTTTAGAGTGACTAAGAAGGATACAAGCTTCCCTTTTCATTTTCATGTTTTAAACTTGTTTAAATTATCTTGGTCAAATCTAGGATTTGACAAGATTCAAATGGGCAAACATATGATAAGTGATGCAAATATCATATTACAAGGTTTCAGAAAATTGAGCGGGGGCAGCTGCCCCCTTGGCTATAGTCTGGATCCGCCCATGCTATAGTTTGAGGCCATTTGGATGACGTCGAAAAAAATCTTTGATTAGAAATGGGGTTGTTCGAACCCCGTAGTTGGATTTTTTTGAACCTTGATCTGTAGTACTGGGCAAAACCCTAGTTTAACCTAGTATATTTAATTATAGATTCGTAGGTCGAATTTTCTGTAGTACCTTTTTATTATTACTATGCAGCACATATGTGTTTGCCCGTCGAGTGAAACTCGGAGGAAGAGGGATCACTCGGAAGGAGAGAAGAAGGAGGGAGAGCATTATGGTGTCTCCCCTTTTTCGGGTGATGATGTTGACTTTTGTGCAGGGTTTGTCAGTGAGCAGGAGGTGCGAGCGAGCGAGCGAGTCGAGCGAGGCCGAGAATGAGAGAGATTTGTTTTTTGTGAGAGGGACAACCGAAGGATCCTGAAGGACCCAGAGACTTCCAATACGCATCCTGATGCGTCTTCTCTTGACAAAGAAAATGGCTGGGAGTTTGCGTACCTATTGCACGTGACTTGTGCTCACTGAAGTGTGGGACCTCATGCATGGGCACCACACGTAAGTGACAGACCTGTTGGTGTAAAAAAACTCGGTTGATTAGTATAGTGCATTAGAACAAAGTTTCCTATGGATTCAAGGGTAGGAAATCCAAGTTAACTCATTTACATGACATTATTTTTTCCATTAAGCAAAGTTAACACATCTATCAATTGGTACATTTTGGAGTGACTAAGAAGGATACAGGCTTACTTATTCGTTTTCACGTGTTAAACTTGTCTAAATCTTGGTCAAACCTAGGATTTGACCAAGATTCAAAAAAAAAAAAATGAAAAACCAAAGCACATAGTCTTCTTATGTCATATAGTAAGCATTAAAGTTGATAAACAAGGTCTAGACATATTCAAACCATACAAATCATGTATCTACCCCTAACCCTAAACTATGTCTTATGAAGTCAATCATGAAGAGAAGTGGTTTTGGGTTTCAAACATGGAAATTTCAAAAACCCTCTCAAAGAGCTTCATTTTGGAGTGACTAAGAAGGATCCATAGGAAACTATGTACTAATACAGTATAATGATCACCCGAGTTATTAGAGCAACAAGTTTGTCACTTACGTGTGGTTCCCATGCGTGAGGTCCCACACTTCAGTGAGCACAAGTCACGTAGTCTTCTTATGTCATATAGTAAGCATTCAATTAAGTTGATAAACAAGGTCTAGACATATCAAACCAGAAAAATCATGTATCTACCCCCTATATATCCCTAAATTAACCCTGACTTATGAAGTCAAGCATGAAGAGAAGAAGTGGTTTTTGGTTTCAAACATGGAAATTTCAAAAACCCTCCCCAAGAGCTTCATTTTGGAGTGACTAGTTAAGACGCATACATGCTTACTTTTTCATATTCATGTTTTAAACTTGTTCAAATCTTGGTCAACAAACCTACGATTTGACGAAGATTCAAATGGGTATAAAAAAATTAAAAGCAAGGTCTGCTCATGTCATATATTAAGCATTCAATTAAATTGATAAACAAGGTCTAGACATATTCAAACTAGTAGGAAAATCATGTATCTACCCCCTAACCCTAAACTATGTCTTAGGAAGTCAAGCATGCATGAAGAAAAGTGGTTTTTGGTTTTCAAGCATGGAAATTTCAAAAACCCTCCCAAGAGCTACATATTGGAGTGACTAAGAAGGATAGATGCTTAATTTTTCATATTCATGTTTTAAACTTGATTAAATCATGGTCAAACCTAGAATTTGACCAAGATTCAAATGGGCATAAAAATTCAAAAAAAATGAAAAACCAATGCACATAGTCATCTTATGTCTCATCTAGTAAGCATTCAATTAAGTTGATAAACAATGTCTAGACATATTCAAACCAGAAAATTCATGTATCAAGCTAACCCTAACCCCAAACTCTGTCTTATGAAGTCAAGCATGAAGAGAAGTACGTGGTTATTTGGTTTCAAACATGGAAATTTCAAAAACCCTCTCAAGAGCTTCATTTTGGAGTGACTACGAATGATACATGCTTAATTTTTCATATATATTCATGTTTTAAACTTGTTTAAATCATGGTCAAACCTAGGATTTGGCCAAGATTCAAATGGACAAAATTTTAAAAAAAATCAAGGCACATAGTCTTCTTATGTCATATAGTAAGCATTCAATTAAGTTGATAAACAAGGTCTAGACATATTCAAACGAGAGAAATCATGTATCTACCCCCTAACACTAAACTCTGTCTCATGAAGTCAAGCGCATGCATGAAGATATGTGGTTTTTGGTTTCAAACATGGAAATTTCAAAAACCCTCCCAAGAGCTTCATTTCGAAGTGATTAATTAAGAAGCATACATGCATGCTTACTTTTTCATATTCATGTTTTAAACTTATTCAAATCTTGGTGAAACCTAGGATTTGACCAAGATTCAAATGGGTATAAAAATTAAAAAAAAACAAAAAAGGTCTTCTTATATATGTTATATAGTAGGCATTCAATTAAGTTGATAAACAAGGTCTAGACATATTCAAACAAGAAAAATCAAGCATGTATCTACCCCTAACCCTAATATAAACTATGTTTCATGAAGTAAGCATGAAGATTTGTGGTTTTTGGTTTCGAACATGGAAATTCAAAAACCCTCCCAAGAGCTTCATTTTTGAAGTGACTAAGAAGCATACATGCTTACTTTTTCATATTCATGTTTTTAACTTATTCAAATCTTGGTGGAACCAAGGATTTGACCAAGATTCAAATGGGTATAAAAGTTCAAAAAAAAGGTCTTCTTATATGTTATATAGTAAGCATTCAATTAATTTGATAAACAAGGTCTACACATATTCAAACCAGGAAAATCATGTATCTACCCCCTAACCCTAAACTCTGTCTTATGAAGAAGTCAAGCATGCATGAAGAGAAGTGGTTTTTGGTTTCAAGCATGGAAATTTCAAAAACCCTCCCAAGAGCTACATATTGGAGTGACTAAGAAGGATAGATGCTTAATTTTTCATATTCATGTTTTAAACTTGTTTAAATCATGGTCAAACCTAGGATTTGACCAAGATTCAAATGGGCATAAAAATTCAAAAAAAACAATAAAATGAAAAACCAATGCACATAGTCATCTTATGTCATCTAGTAAGCATTCAATTAAGTTGATAAACAAGGTCTAGACATATTCAAACCAGAAAATTCATGTATCAAGCTACCCCTATCCCCAAACTCTCTCTTATGAAGTCAAGCATGAAGAGAAGTACGCGGTTTTTTGGTTTCAAACATGGAAATTTCAAAAACCCTCTCAAGAGCTTCATTTTGGAGTGACTATGAAGGATACATGCTTAATTTTTCATATTCATGTTTTAAACTTGTTTAAATCATGGTCAAACCTAGGATTTGACCAAGATTCAAATGGGCAAAATTTTAAAAAATGAAAAATCAAGGCACATAGTCTTCTTATTTTTGGTTTCAAACATGGAAATTTCAAAAACCCTCCCAAAGAGCTTCATTTTGGAGTGACTAAGAAGGATCCATAGGAAACTATGTACTAATACAGTATAATGATCACCCGAGTTATTAGAGCAACAAGTCTGTCACTTACGTGTGGTTCCCATGCGTGAGGTCCCACACTTCAGTGAGCACAAGTCACGTACGCTAGGTAAGCAAACTCCCAGCCATCTTCTTTGTCAAGAGAGAGGCATCAACACACACACACTCTCTCTCTCTCTCTCTCTCTCTCTCTCAATTATCCACCTCCGTTGGCTGCCGGTTTTGGCAGGTCGTTTCTAGCTCAGCTCGTAGGCCATGGTGTGCAGGCTCTGTAGCCATGGCGATTTGGTCGCGCCAAGTGGTTCGTCCCCGGCTCCGACGAGGATCAATCCGGACGGTGCCTATTAAGGACCCGATCGCATTTCTTGCTTTCAGCATGGGGTCTACCATGTAAATCTTAGGGATTTAGACGTAATTTCCTGTTTATTTTGTGTCCTGCTGTAAACTGCGCTCTGATGCGTATTGGAAATCTGGGTCCTTCAGGATCGTTCGGTTGTCCCTCTAAAAAAACATCTCTCTCATTCTCGGCCTTTCTCGCTCGCTCGCACCCCCCTGCGCACTGACAACCCTGCACAACAGTCAACATCACCAGAAAAAGGATAGACACCATAAATAAGTGGGGCCCCGTGACTGCTCTCCCTTCGTCTCCTCCCGTGTGATCCCTCTTCCTCCGACTCCCGACCTTGCGGAAAAGAAAAATGAAATGAAAGAGTTTCACTGGACGGGCAAACACATGTGCTGCCTAGTAATAATAATAATAACGTAAAAAAATCGACCTACGAATCTATTATTAAATAAGCTAAACTAGGGTTTTGCCCAGTACTACGGATCAATTTCTGAAAATCCAACTACGGGGTTCGATTTTGGCCTGCTAATATAAAATTATATAATCCGAACTAGTATTCCTCTAAAAAATCATTTTGGTATGCATCGTTTGGTACTTTTCATAGCTAGAGTGCTTAATCCCTCCGTTAGCAAACAGTCTTCGTATGTCATATAGTAAGCATTCAAGTTGAAAAACAAGCTCTAGACATATTCAAACCAGAAAAATCATGTATCTACCCCCTATATATCCCTAAACCCTGACTTATGAATTCAAGCATGAAGAGAAGTGGTTTTTGGTTTCAATCATGGAAATTTCAAAAACCCTCCCAAGAGCTTCATTTTGGAGTGACTAATTAAGAAGCATACATGCTTACCTTTTCATATTAATGTTTTAAACTTGTTCAAATCTTGGTCAACAAACCTAGGATTTGACGAAGAATCAAATGGGTATAAAAAAATTAAAACCAAGGTCTGCTCATGTCATATAGTGAGCATTCAATTAAATTAATAAACAAGGTCTAGACATATTCAAACTAGCAGGAAAATCATGTATCTACCCCCTAACCCCAAACTCTATCTTATGAAGTCAAGCATGCATGAAGAGAAGTGGTTTTTGGTTTTCAAGCATGGAAATTTCAAAAACTCTTATGTCATCTAGTAAGCATTCAATTAAGTTGATAAACAATGTCTAGACATACTCAAACCAGAAAGTTTATGTATCAAGCTACCCCTAACCCCAAACTTTGTCTTATGAAGTCTAGCATGAAGAGAAGTACGTGGTTTTTTGGTTTCAAACATGGAAATTTCAAAAACCCTCTCAAGATCGAGCTTCATTTTGGAGTGACTACGAAGGATACATGCTTAATTTTTCATATTCATGTTTTAAATTGTTTAAATCATGGTCAAACCTAGGATTTGACCAAGATTCAAATGGGCATAAAAATTCAAAAAAACAATAAAATGAAAAACCAATGCACATAGTCATCTTATGTCATCTAGTAAGCATTCAATTAAGTTGATAAACAAGGTCTAGACATATTCAAACCAGAAAAATCATGTATCAAGCTACCCCTATCCCCAAACTCTGTCTTATGAAGTCAAGCATGAAGAGAAGTACGTGGTTTTTTTGTTTCAAACATGGAAATTTCAAAAACCCTCTCAAGAGCTTCATTTCGAAGCGATTAATTAAGAAGCATACATGCATGCTTACCTTTTCATATTCATGTTTTAAACTTATTCAAATCTTGGTGAAACCTAGGATTTGACCAAGATTCAAATGGGTATAAAATTAAAAAAAAAAAAAAGGTCTTCTTATGTTATATAGTAGGCATTCAATTAAGTTGATAAACAAGGTCTAGACATATTCAAATAAGAAAAATCATGCATGTATCTACCCTTAACCCTAAACTCTGTTTCATGAAGTCAAGCATGCATGCATGAAGATATGTGGTTTTTAGTTTCGAACATGGAAATTCAAAAACCCTCCCAATAGCTTCATTTTGAAGTGACTAAGAAGCATACATGCTTACTTTCTCATATTCATGTTTTTAACTTATTAATTCAAATCTTGGTGGAACCAAGGATTTGACCAAGATTCAAATGGGTATAAAAATTCAAAAAAAACAAGGTCTTCTTATGTTATATAGTAAGCATTCAATTATTTTGATAAACAAGGTCTACACATATTCAAACCAGAAAATTAGGTATCTACCCCTAACCCTAATGAAGTCTCTGTTCATTATGAAGTCAAGTTCAAATCTTGGTCAAACCTATGATTTGACCAAGATTCAAATGAAGAAAACCAAGGTCTTCTTATGTCATATAGTAAGCATTCAATTAAGTTGATAAATAAGGTCTAGACATATTCAAACCAGAAATATCATGTATCTAACCCCTAAGTCTTATGAAGTCAAGCATGCAAACATGGAAATTTCAAAAACCCTCTCAAGATCGAGCTTCATTTTGGAGTGACTACGAAGGATACATGCTTACTTTTTCATATTCATGTTTTAAACTTGTTTAAATCATGGTCAAACCTAGGATTTGACAAAGATTCAAATGGGCATAATTTAAAAAAACAAAAAATGAAAAACCAAGGTAGTCTTCTTATGTTATATTGTAAGCATTCAATTAAGTTGATAAACAAGGTCTCTAGACATATTCATGGATGAAGTCAAGCATGATGATCAAACATGGAAATTTCAAAAACCTCCCAAGAGCTTCATTTTGAAGTGGAAGCATACATACTTTTTCATATTCATGTTTTAAACTTATTCAAATCTTGGTGAAACCAAGGATTTGACCAAGATTCAAATCCGTATGGTCTTCTTATGTCATTGTTCATATTCAATTGGTCTTATGAAGTGAAGAGAAGTGGTTTTTGGTTTCTGGAAATTTCAAAAACCCTCCCAAGAGCTTCATTTTGGAGTGACTAAGAAGCAAATATTCATGGTTCAAATCTTGGTCAAACCTAACCAAGATTCAAATGGGTATAAAAAATGAAAACCAAGGTCTTCTTATGTCATATAGTAAGCATTCAATTAAGTTGATAAATAAGGTCTAGACATATTCAAACCAGAAATATCATGTATCAAGCTACCCCTAACCCCTAATTAACTCTGTCTTATGAAGTCAAGCATGAAGATAGGTATGTGGTTTTTTGGTTTCAAACATGGAAATTTCAAAAACCCTCTCAAGATCGAGCTTCATTTTGGAGTGACTACGAAGGATACATGCTTACTTTTTCATATTCATGTTTTAAACTTGTTTAAATCATGGTCAAACCTAGGATTTGACAAAGATTCAAATGGGCATAATTTAAAAAAACAAAAAATGAAAAACCAAGGCACATAGTCTTCTTATGTTATATTGTAAGCATTCAATTAAGTTGATAAACAAGGTCTCTAGACATATCCAAACCAGAGAAATCATGTACCTACCCCCTAACCTAAACTCTGTCTCATGAAGTCAAGCATGATGATATGTGGTTTTTTGGTTTCAAACATGGAAATTTCAAAAACCTTCCCAAGAGCTTCATTTTGAAGTGATTAATTATGAAGCATACATGCATGCTTACTTTTTCATATTCATGTTTTAAACTTATTCAAATCTTGGTGAAACCAAGGATTTGACCAAGATTCAAATCCGTATAAAAATTAAAAAACAAAATAAAAAAACAAGGTCTTCTTATGTTATATAGTAAGCATTCAATTAAGTTGATAAATAAGGTCTAGACATATATTCAAACCAGAAAAATCATGTATCTACCCCTAACCCTAAACTTTGTCTTATGAAGTCAAGCATGAAGAGAAGTGGTTTTTGGTTTCAAGCATGGAAATTTCAAAAACCCTCCCAAGAGCTTCATTTTGGAGTGACTAAGAAGCATACGTACGTGCTTACTTTTTCATATTCATGTTTTAAACTTGTTCAAATCTTGGTCAAACCTATGATTTGACCAAGATTCAAATGGGTATAAAAAATGAAAACCAAGGTCTTCTTATGTCATATAGTAAGCATTCAATTAAGTTGATAAATAAGGTCTAGACATATTCAAACCAGAAATATCATGTATCAAGCTACCCCTAACCCCTAATTAACTCTGTCTTATGAAGTCAAGCATGAAGATAGGTATGTGGTTTTTTGGTTTCAAACATGGAAATTTCAAAAACCCTCTCAAGATCGAGCTTCATTTTGGAGTGACTACGAAGGATACATGCTTACTTTTTCATATTCATGTTTTAAACTTGTTTAAATCATGGTCAAACCTAGGATTTGACAAAGATTCAAATGGGCATAATTTAAAAAAAACAAAAAATGAAAAACCAAGGCACATAGTCTTCTTATGTTATATTGTAAGCATTCAATTAAGTTGATAAACAAGGTCTCTAGACATATTCAAACCAGAGAAATCATGTACCTACCCCCTAACCTAAACTCTGTCTCATGAAGTCAAGCATGATGATATGTGGTTTTTTGGTTTCAAACATGGAAATTTCAAAAACCCTCCCAAGAGCTTCATTTTGAAGTGATTAATTATGAAGCATACATGCATGCTTACTTTTTCATATTCATGTTTTAAACTTATTCAAATCTTGGTGAAACCAAGGATTTGACCAAGATTCAAATCCGTATAAAAATTAAAAAACAAAATAAAAAAACAAGGTCTTCTTATGTTATATAGTAAGCATTCAATTAAGTTGATAAATAAGGTCTAGACATATATTCAAACCAGAAAAATCATGTATCTACCCCTAACCCTAAACTTTGTCTTATGAAGTCAAGCATGAAGAGAAGTGGTTTTTGGTTTCAAGCATGGAAATTTCAAAAACCCTCCCAAGAGCTTCATTTTGGAGTGACTAAGAAGCATACGTACGTGCTTACTTTTTCATATTCATGTTTTAAACTTGTTCAAATCTTGGTCAAACCTATGATTTGACCAAGATTCAAATGGGTATAAAAAATGAAAACCAAGGTCTTCTTATGTCATATAGTAAGCATTCAATTAAGTTGATAAATAAGGTCTAGACATATTCAAACCAGAAATATCATGTATCAAGCTACCCCTAACCCCTAATTAACTCTGTCTTATGAAGTCAAGCATGAAGATAGGTATGTGGTTTTTTGGTTTCAAACATGGAAATTTCAAAAACCCTCTCAAGATCGAGCTTCATTTTGGAGTGACTACGAAGGATACATGCTTACTTTTTCATATTCATGTTTTAAACTTGTTTAAATCATGGTCAAACCTAGGATTTGACAAAGATTCAAATGGGCATAATTTAAAAAAAATGAAAAACCAAGGCACATAGTCTTCTTATGTTATATTGTAAGCATTCAATTAAGTTGATAAACAAGGTCTCTAGACATATTCAAACCAGAGAAATCATGTACCTACCCCCTAACCTAAACTCTGTCTCATGAAGTCAAGCATGATGATATGTGGTTTTTTGGTTTCAAACATGGAAATTTCAAAAACCCTCCCAAGAGCTTCATTTTGAAGTGATTAATTATGAAGCATACATGCATGCTTACTTTTTCATATTCATGTTTTAAACTTATTCAAATCTTGGTGAAACCAAGGATTTGACCAAGATTCAAATCCGTATAAAAATTAAAAAACAAAATAAAAAAACAAGGTCTTCTTATGTTATATAGTAAGCATTCAATTAAGTTGATAAATAAGGTCTAGACATATATTCAAACCAGAAAAATCATGTATCTACCCCTAACCCTAAACTTTGTCTTATGAAGTCAAGCATGAAGAGAAGTGGTTTTTGGTTTCAAGCATGGAAATTTCAAAAACCTCCCCAAACTTCATTTTAGAGTGACTAAGAAGGATACAAGCTTCCCTTTTCATTTTCATGTTTTAAACTTGTTTAAATTATCTTGGTCAAATCTAGGATTTGACAAGATTCAAATGGGCAAACATATGGTAAGTGATGCAAATATCATTTCCATGATTACCTTTTCATTTTCATGTTATAAACTTGTTTAAATCTTGGTCAAACCTAGGATTTGACCAAGATTCAAATGGACACAAAATTTTAAAAATCAGAAATATGAAAACCAAAGTACATAGTCTTCTTATGTCATATCGTAAGCATTCAAGTTGATAAACTCGGTCTTATGAAGTCTAGCATGAAGAGAAGTCGTTTTGGGTTTCAAACGTTTAAGCCAAAAGCCCCATTTCAAATATTTTACACTTATTCAAATTTGGTTCAAATTTGAAAGACATACAAGTTATAGCACACATAGTGCATACATGTTCACACATACTGCACTAGATGCTAACCCTACAGTTTAGGGGCGGACCTAGGATAAATTTTTAGAGGGGGCAAACATATGATAAGTGATGCAAATATCATATTACAAGGTTTCAGAAAATTGAGCGGGGGCGGCTGCCCCCCTTGGCTATAGTCTGGATCCGCCCATGCTATAGTTTGAGGCCATTTGGATGACGTCGAAAAAAATCTTTGATTAGAAATGGGGTTGTTCGAACCCCGTAGTTGGATTTTTTTGAACCTTGATCTGTAGTACTGGGCAAAACCCTAGTTTAACCTAGTATATTTAATTATAGATTCGTAGGTCGAATTTTCTGTAGTACCTTTTTATTATTACTATGCAGCACATATGTGTTTGCCCGTCGAGTGAAACTCGGAGGAAGAGGGATCACTCGGAAGGAGAGAAGAAGGAGGGAGAGCATTATGGTGTCTCCCCTTTTTCGGGTGATGATGTTGACTTTTGTGCAGGGTTTGTCAGTGAGCAGGAGGTGCGAGCGAGCGAGCGAGTCGAGCGAGGCCGAGAATGAGAGAGATTTGTTTTTTTTTGAGAGGGACGACCGAAGGATCCAGAAGGACCCACAGACTTCCAATACGCATCCTGATGCGTCTTCTCTTGACAAAGAAAATGGCTGGGAGTTTGCGTACCTATTGCACGTGACTTGTGCTCACTGAAGTGTGGGACCTCACGCATGGGCACCACACGTAAGTGACAGACCTGTTGGTGTAAAAACTCGGTTGATTATTATAGTGCATTAGAACAAAGTTTCCTATGGATTCAAGGGTAGGAAATCCAAGTTAACTCATTTACATGACATTATTTTTTCCATGAAGCAAAGTTAACACATCTATCAATTGGTACATTTTGGAGTGACTAAGAAGGATCCATGCTTACCTTTTCGTTTTCACGTGTTAAACTTGTTTAAATCTTGGTCAAACCTAGGATTTGACAGAGATTCAAATGGGCGGAAAATTGAAAAAAAAACAGAAAAATGAAAAACCAAAGCACATACGTAGTTTTCTTATGTCATATAGTAAGCATTCAAGTTGATAAACAAGGTCTAGACATATTCAAAACATACAAATCATGTATGTACCCCTAACCCTAAACTATGTTTTATGAAGTCAAGCATGAAGAGAAGTGGTTTTGGGTTTCAAACATGGAAATTTCAAAAACCTCCCAAAAACTTCATTTAGAGTGACTAAGAAGGATAAATGCTTCCCTTTTCATTTTCATGTTTTAAACTTGTTTAAATCTTGGTAAAACCTAGGATCTGACCAAGATTCAAATGGGCATCAAAAATAGAAAAAATCAGAAAAATGAAAAACCAAAGCACATAGTCTTCTTATGTCATATAGTAAGCATTAAAGTTGATAAACAAGGTCTAGACATATTCAAACCAGACAAATCATGTATCTACCCCTAACCCTAAACTCTGTCTTATGAAGTCAAGTATGAAGAGAAGTTGTTTTGGGTTTCAAACATGGAAATTTCAAAAACCCTCTCAAAGAGCTTCATTTTGGAGTGACTAAGAAGGATCCATAGGAAACTATGTACTAATACAGTATAATGATCACCCGAGTTATTAGAGCAACAAGTCTGTCACTTACGTACGTGTGGTTCCCATGCGTGAGGTCCCACACTTCAGTGAGCACAAGTCACGTAGTCTTCTTATGTCATATAGTAAGCATTCAATTAAGTTGATAAACAAGGTCTAGACATATCAAACCAGAAAAATCATGTATCTACCCCCTATATATCCCTAAATTAACCCTGACTTATGAAGTCAAGCATGAAGAGAAGAAGTGGTTTTTGGTTTCAAACATGGAAATTTCAAAAACCCTCCCAAGAGCTTCATTTTGGAGTGACTAGTTAAGACGCATACATGCTTACTTTTTCATATTCATGTTTTAAACTTGTTCAAATCTTGGTCAACAAACCTACGATTTGACGAAGATTCAAATGGGTATAAAAAAATTAAAACCAAGGTCTGCTCATGTCATATAGTAAGCATTCAATTAAATTGATAAACAAGGTCTAGACATATTCAAACTAGTAGGAAAATCATGTATCTACCCCCTAACCCTAAACTATGTCTTATGAAGTCAAGCATGCATGAAGAAAAGTGGTTTTTGGTTTTCAAGCATGGAAATTTCAAAAACCCTCCCAAGAGCTACATATTGGAGTGACTAAGAAGGATAGATGCTTAATTTTTCATATTCATGTTTTAAACTTGATTAAATCATGGTCAAACCTAGAATTTGACCAAGATTCAAATGGGCATAAAAATTCAAAAAAAATGAAAAACCAATGCACATAGTCATCTTATGTCATCTAGTAAGCATTCAATTAAGTTGATAAACAATGTCTAGACATATTCAAACCAGAAAATTCATGTATCAAGCTAACCCTAACCCCAAACTCTGTCTTATGAAGTCAAGCATGAAGAGAAGTACGTGGTTATTTGGTTTCAAACATGGAAATTTCAAAAACCCTCTCAAGAGCTTCATTTTGGAGTGACTACGAATGATACATGCTTAATTTTTCATATATATTCATGTTTTAAACTTGTTTAAATCATGGTCAAACCTAGGATTTGGCCAATATTCAAATGGACAAAATTTTAAAAAAAATCAAGGCACATAGTCTTCTTATGTCATATAGTAAGCATTCAATTAAGTTGATAAACAAGGTCTAGACATATTCAAACGAGAGAAATCATGTATCTACCCCCTAACACTAAACTCTGTCTCATGAAGTCAAGCACATGCATGAAGATATGTGGTTTTTGGTTTCAAACATGGAAATTTCAAAAACCCTCCCAAGAGCTTCATTTCGAAGTGATTAATTAAGAAGCATACATGCATGCTTACTTTTTCATATTCATGTTTTAAACTTATTCAAATCTTGGTGAAACCTAGGATTTGACCAAGATTCAAATGGGTATAAAAATTAAAAAAAACAAAAAAGGTCTTCTTATATATGTTATATAGTAGGCATTCAATTAAGTTGATAAACAAGGTCTAGACATATTCAAACAAGAAAAATCAAGCATGTATCTACCCCTAACCCTAATATAAACTATGTTTCATGAAGTAAGCATGAAGATTTGTGGTTTTTGGTTTCGAACATGGAAATTCAAAAACCCTCCCAAGAGCTTCATTTTTGAAGTGACTAAGAAGCATACATGCTTACTTTTTCATATTCATGTTTTTAACTTATTCAAATCTTGGTGGAACCAAGGATTTGACCAAGATTCAAATGGGTATAAAAGTTCAAAAAAAAGGTCTTCTTATATGTTATATAGTAAGCATTCAATTAATTTGATAAACAAGGTCTACACATATTCAAACCAGGAAAATCATGTATCTACCCCCTAACCCTAAACTCTGTCTTATGAAGAAGTCAAGCATGCATGAAGAGAAGTGGTTTTTGGTTTCAAGCATGGAAATTTCAAAAACCCTCCCAAGAGCTACATATTGGAGTGACTAAGAAGGATAGATGCTTAATTTTTCATATTCATGTTTTAAACTTGTTTAAATCATGGTCAAACCTAGGATTTGACCAAGATTCAAATGGGCATAAAAATTCAAAAAAAAACAATAAAATGAAAAACCAATGCACATAGTCATCTTATGTCATCTAGTAAGCATTCAATTAAGTTGATAAACAAGGTCTAGACATATTCAAACCAGAAAATTCATGTATCAAGCTACCCCTATCCCCAAACTCTCTCTTATGAAGTCAAGCATGAAGAGAAGTACGCGGTTTTTTTGGTTTCAAACATGGAAATTTCAAAAACCCTCTCAAGAGCTTCATTTTGGAGTGACTATGAAGGATACATGCTTAATTTTTCATATTCATGTTTTAAACTTGTTTAAATCATGGTCAAACCTAGGATTTGACCAAGATTCAAATGGGCAAAATTTTAAAAAATGAAAAATCAAGGCACATAGTCTTCTTATTTTTGGTTTCAAACATGGAAATTTCAAAAACCCTCCCAAAGAGCTTCATTTTGGAGTGACTAAGAAGGATCCATAGGAAACTATGTACTAATACAGTATAATGATCACCCGAGTTATTAGAGCAACAAGTCTGTCACTTACGTGTGGTTCCCATGCGTGAGGTCCCACACTTCAGTGAGCACAAGTCACGTACGCTAGGTAAGCAAACTCCCAGCCATCTTCTTTGTCAAGAGAGAGGCATCAACACTCTCTCTCTCTCTCTCTCTCTCTCTCTCCAATTATCCACCTCCGTTGGCTGCCGGTTTTGGCAGGTCGTTTCTAGCTCAGCTCGTAGGCCATGGTGTGCAGGCTCTGTAGCCATGGCGATTTGGTCGCGCCAAGTGGTTCGTCCCCGGCTCCGACGAGGATCAATCCGGACGGTGCCTATTAAGGACCCGATCGCATTTCTTGCTTTCAGCATGGGGTCTACCATGTAAATCTTAGGGATTTAGACGTAATTTCCTGTTTATTTTGTGTCCTGCTGTAAACTGCGCTCTGATGCGTATTGGAAATCTGGGTCCTTCAGGATCGTTCGGTTGTCCCTCTAAAAAAACATCTCTCTCATTCTCGGCCTTTCTCGCTCGCTCGCACCCCCCTGCGCACTGACAACCCTGCACAACAGTCAACATCACCAGAAAAAGGATAGACACCATAAATAAGTGGGGCCCCGTGACTGCTCTCCCTTCGTCTCCTCCCGTGTGATCCCTCTTCCTCCGACTCCCGACCTTGCGGAAAAGAAAAATGAAATGAAAGAGTTTCACTGGACGGGCAAACACATGTGCTGCCTAGTAATAATAATAATAACGTAAAAAAATCGACCTACGAATCTATTATTAAATAAGCTAAACTAGGGTTTTGCCCAGTACTACGGATCAATTTCTGAAAATCCAACTACGGGGTTCGATTTTGGCCTGCTAATATAAAATTATATAATCCGAACTAGTATTCCTCTAAAAAATCATTTTGGTATGCATCGTTTGGTACTTTTCATAGCTAGAGTGCTTAATCCCTCCGTTAGCAAACAGTCTTCGTATGTCATATAGTAAGCATTCAAGTTGAAAAACAAGCTCTAGACATATTCAAACCAGAAAAATCATGTATCTACCCCCTATATATCCCTAAACCCTGACTTATGAATTCAAGCATGAAGAGAAGTGGTTTTTGGTTTCAATCATGGAAATTTCAAAAACCCTCTCAAGATCGAGCTTCATTTTGGAGTGACTACGAAGGATACATGCTTAATTTTTCATATTCATGTTTTAAATTGTTTAAATCATGGTCAAACCTAGGATTTGACCAAGATTCAAATGGGCATAAAAATTCAAAAAAAACAATGAAAAACCAATGCACATAGTCATCTTATATATGTCATCTAGTAAGCATTCAATTAAGTTGATAAACAAGGTCTAGACATATTCAAACCAGAAAAATCATGTATCAAGCTACCCCTATCCCCAAACTCTGTCTTATGAAGTTAAGCATGAAGAGAAGTACGTGGTTTTTTTGTTTCAAACATGGAAATTTCAAAAACCCTCTCAAGAGCTTCATTTCGAAGCGATTAATTAAGAAGCATACATGCATGCTTACCTTTTCATATTCATGTTTTAAACTTATTCAAATCTTGGTGAAACCTAGGATTTGACCAAGATTCAAATGGGTATAAAAATTAAAAAAAAGGTCTTCTTATGTTATATAGTAGGCATTCAATTAAGTTGATAAACAAGGTCTAGACATATTCAAACAAGAAAAATCATGCATGTATCTACCCTTAACCCTAAACTCTGTTTCATGAAGTCAAGCATGCATGCATGAAGATATGTGGTTTTTAGTTTCGAACATGGAAATTCAAAAACCCTCCCAATAGCTTCATTTTGAAGTGACTAAGAAGCATACATGCTTACTTTCTCATATTCATGTTTTTAACTTATTCAAATCTTGGTGGAACCAAGGATTTGACCAAGATTCAAATGGGTATAAAAATTCAAAAAAAACAAGGTCTTCTTATGTTATATAGTAAGCATTCAATTATTTTGATAAACAAGGTCTACACATATTCAAACCAGAAAATTAGGTATCTACCCCTAACCCTAAACTCTGTCTTATGAAGTCAAGCATGCATGAAGAGAAGTGGTTTTTGGTTTCAAGAATGGAAATTTCAAAAACCCTCCCAAGAGCTTCATTTTGGAGTGACTAAGAAGCATACGTACGTGCTTACTTTTTCATATTCATGTTTTAAACTTGTTCAAATCTTGGTCAAACCTATGATTTGACCAAGATTCAAATGGGTATAAAAAATGAAAACCAAGGTCTTCTTATGTCATATAGTAAGCATTCAATTAAGTTGATAAATAAGGTCTAGACATATTCAAACCAGAAATATCATGTATCAAGCTACCCCTAACCCCTAATTAACTCTGTCTTATGAAGTCAAGCATGAAGATAGGTATGTGGTTTTTTGGTTTCAAACATGGAAATTTCAAAAACCCTCTCAAGATCGAGCTTCATTTTGGAGTGACTACGAAGGATACATGCTTACTTTTTCATATTCATGTTTTAAACTTGTTTAAATCATGGTCAAACCTAGGATTTGACAAAGATTCAAATGGGCATAATTTAAAAAAACAAAAAATGAAAAACCAAGGCACATAGTCTTCTTATGTTATATTGTAAGCATTCAATTAAGTTGATAAACAAGGTCTCTAGACATATTCAAACCAGAGAAATCATGTACCTACCCCCTAACCTAAACTCTGTCTCATGAAGTCAAGCATGATGATATGTGGTTTTTTGGTTTCAAACATGGAAATTTCAAAAACCCTCCCAAGAGCTTCATTTTGAAGTGATTAATTATGAAGCATACATGCATGCTTACTTTTTCATATTCATGTTTTAAACTTATTCAAATCTTGGTGAAACCAAGGATTTGACCAAGATTCAAATCCGTATAAAAATTAAAAAACAAAATAAAAAAAACAAGGTCTTCTTATGTTATATAGTAAGCATTCAATTAAGTTGATAAATAAGGTCTAGACATATATTCAAACCAGAAAAATCATGTATCTACCCCTAACCCTAAACTTTGTCTTATGAAGTCAAGCATGAAGAGAAGTGGTTTTTGGTTTCAAGCATGGAAATTTCAAAAACCTCCCCAAACTTCATTTTAGAGTGACTAAGAAGGATACAAGCTTCCCTTTTCATTTTCATGTTTTAAACTTGTTTAAATTATCTTGGTCAAATCTAGGATTTGACAAGATTCAAATGGGCAAACATATGGTAAGTGATGCAAATATCATTTCCATGATTACCTTTTCATTTTCATGTTATAAACTTGTTTAAATCTTGGTCAAACCTAGGATTTGACCAAGATTCAAATGGACACAAAATTTTAAAAATCAGAAATATGAAAACCAAAGTACATAGTCTTCTTATGTCATATCGTAAGCATTCAAGTTGATAAACTCGGTCTTATGAAGTCTAGCATGAAGAGAAGTCGTTTTGGGTTTCAAACGTTTAAGCCAAAAGCCCCATTTCAAATATTTTACACTTATTCAAATTTGGTTCAAATTTGAAAGACATACAAGTTATAGCACACATAGTGCATACATGTTCACACATACTGCACTAGATGCTAACCCTACAGTTTAGGGGCGGACCTAGGATAAATTTTTAGAGGGGGCAAACATATGATAAGTGATGCAAATATCATATTACAAGGTTTCAGAAAATTGAGCGGGGGCGGCTGCCCCCCTTGGCTATAGTCTGGATCCGCCCATGCTATAGTTTGAGGCCATTTGGATGACGTCGAAAAAAATCTTTGATTAGAAATGGGGTTGTTCGAACCCCGTAGTTGGATTTTTTTGAACCTTGATCTGTAGTACTGGGCAAAACCCTAGTTTAACCTAGTATATTTAATTATAGATTCGTAGGTCGAATTTTCTGTAGTACCTTTTTATTATTACTATGCAGCACATATGTGTTTGCCCGTCGAGTGAAACTCGGAGGAAGAGGGATCACTCGGAAGGAGAGAAGAAGGAGGGAGAGCATTATGGTGTCTCCCCTTTTTCGGGTGATGATGTTGACTTTTGTGCAGGGTTTGTCAGTGAGCAGGAGGTGCGAGCGAGCGAGCGAGTCGAGCGAGGCCGAGAATGAGAGAGATTTGTTTTTTTTGTGAGAGGGACAACCGAAGGATCCAGAAGGACCCACAGACTTCCAATACGCATCCTGATGCGTCTTCTCTTGACAAAGAAAATGGCTGGGAGTTTGCGTACCTATTGCACGTGACTTGTGCTCACTGAAGTGTGGGACCTCACGCATGGGCACCACACGTAAGTGACAGACCTGTTGGTGTAAAAACTCGGTTGATTATTATAGTGCATTAGAACAAAGTTTCCTATGGATTCAAGGGTAGGAAATCCAAGTTAACTCATTTACATGACATTATTTTTTCCATGAAGCAAAGTTAACACATCTATCAATTGGTACATTTTGGAGTGACTAAGAAGGATCCATGCTTACCTTTTCGTTTTCACGTGTTAAACTTGTTTAAATCTTGGTCAAACCTAGGATTTGACAGAGATTCAAATGGGCGGAAAATTCAAAAAAAAACAGAAAAATGAAAAACCAAAGCACATACGTAGTTTTCTTATGTCATATAGTAAGCATTCAAGTTGATAAACAAGGTCTAGACATATTCAAAACATACAAATCATGTATGTACCCCTAACCCTAAACTATGTCTTATGAAGTCAAGCATGAAGAGAAGTGGTTTTGGGTTTCAAACATGGAAATTTCAAAAACCTCCCAAAAACTTCATTTAGAGTGACTAAGAAGGATAAATGCTTCCCTTTTCATTTTCATGTTTTAAACTTGTTTAAATCTTGGTAAAACCTAGGATCTGACCAAGATTCAAATGGGCATCAAAAATAGAAAAAATCAGAAAAATGAAAAACCAAAGCACATAGTCTTCTTATGTCATATAGTAAGCATTAAAGTTGATAAACAAGGTCTAGACGTATTCAAACCAGACAAATCATGTATCTACCCCTAACCCTAAACTCTGTCTTATGAAGTCAAGTATGAAGAGAAGTTGTTTTGGGTTTCAAACATGGAAATTTCAAAAACCCTCTCAAAGAGCTTCATTTTGGAGTGACTAAGAAGGATCCATAGGAAACTATGTACTAATACAGTATAATGATCACCCGAGTTATTAGAGCAACAAGTCTGTCACTTACGTACGTGTGGTTCCCATGCGTGAGGTGATGACCCACAAGTATAGGGGGTGTATCGTAGTATCTTCGATAAGTAAGAATGTCGATCCCAACGAGGAGCAGAAGGTGTTGACAGCAGTTTCGATGAAGGATTCACTGTAAATGCTCACAGACAAGTATTCAGGGGGTTTTGATATTGCAGATAAATGAAGTACAAGTAAATAAAATGCGAGAGAAATAATTGCAGCGAGTGGCCCAATCCTTTTTAGCACAAAGGACAAGCCGGTTTGATTACTTATAATGACCAAACGTTCTTGAGGACACACGGGGATTTTAGTCTAGTACTTTCGCTTCATGTGGTTTAATAATCTTCATTGTTTTGATAAGTGTTGTGTGGGTGAACCTATGCTAATGCACCGCCCTTCCTAGGACTAATACATACTTGTGATTATACCCCTTGCAAGCATCCGCAACTACAAGAAAGTAATTAAGATAAATCTAACCACAGCCTTAAACTCTGAGATCCTGCGATCCCTCCTGCATCGATATACTAACGGGGGCTTAGGTTTCTGTCACTCCGGCAACCCCGCAATTAGCAACCGAATACAAGATGCACTCCCCTAGGCCCATAAATGGTGAAGTGTCGTGTAGTCGACGTTCACACGACACCACTAGAAGAATGACACCACAACTTAAATATCATAACATTGAATATTACTCAACCATAATTCACTACTAGCATTTAGACTTCACCCATGTCCTCAAGAACTAAACGAACTACTCACGAGACATCATATGGAATACAATCAGAGGTGATATGATGATGAATAACAATCTGAACATAAACCTTGGTTCAATGGTTTCACTCAATAGCATCTACAACAAGTATAGAATAACACCGGGAGAGTTTCCCCTATCAAACAATCAAGATTTAACCCGAATTGCTACAGCGATGACGAGGTGCAGCGGTGGTGATGGCGGTGTAGATGGTGGAGATGATGATGATGATGATGATGGAGATGATGTCCCGCTCGATGACGATGGCGATGGCGTCGATTTCCCCCTCCGGGAGGGAATTTCCCCGGCGGATTCCTGCCCGCCGGAGAGCTCTTTTCTCTCTGGTGTTCTCCGCCCCGCAGAGGCGGCTGTAACCCCTCGTGAGGTCCTCTATGTGGCTTAGGTTTTCGGGACGAAGGAGTACGCGAAGAAAAGGAGGCGAAAGGGGCTGTGGGGCCCCCAGAGCACAGGGTGGCGCGGCCAGGCCTTGGGCCGCGCCGCCCTGTGGTCTGGGCCCACAGTGGCTCTCTCTGCTCCCCCTTTTGGCTCCCTCCGTCATCTGGAAAAATAGGAATTTACGTGAAATTCCCTTCCACAGTTGATCTTCCGAAATATTGCGTTCTGACGGTGCTTTTTCCAGCAGAATCCTGGCTCCGGTGCTTGATCCTCCAATGATGATGAAACATGCAAAATAGATGAAATAACATAAGTATTGTGTCTCAATATGAAATATATCAATGAATAACAGCAAATTATGATACAAAATAGTGATGCAAATTGGACGTATCAACTCCCCCAAGCTTAGACCTCGCTTGTCCCCAAGCGAAACTGAGCTCGATAAACAAGACCACATGTTTATGGAGTGAAGAGTCGATAAATAAAATACGGACAAGAAGCATCATATTCATTCACACAAGACATTCTAGTAAACAACTTCCTCATATAACTCATCTTGAAATAGGTAAAGAGAAATCACAAGTAAAGGTGCATAAGAAATCATAATTGGTGATGGCAAACTTTGTTCTTGGTCAGAGAACTACTAACGGATTGTACTTTTAAGCAAAGCTTTCATATTAGATTTTATAGCTGAGCTTTCATATTTAAGCATGACAATCTCTTCATAATCATTGATAACTTCAAAGTCATATTCATTCAGATAAAATTGGTACTAAACAAGAAAGTATAAAAGACATGATCAACTGAATCATAGCATAAATGATTGGTTCACAACAACTCAATTGCTTGCTTGAGATAGAGAGAAATAGGTTTACTGACTCAACATAAAAGTAAAAGACAGGCCCTTCGCAGAGGGAAGCAGGGATTAAATCATGTGCTAGAGCTTTTCAAGTTTTGAAATCATATAAAGAGCATAAAAGTAAGATTTTGAGAGGTGTTTGTTGTTGTCAACGAATGGTAGCGGGTACTCTAACCCCCTTGCCAACGAACCTTCAAAGAGCGGCTCCCATGAGGGACGGCATCTCTACCAGCAAGGTAGATCATCCCCCTTCTCTTTTGTTTACACATGTGTTTTAGTTTTATTTAGGATGACACTCCCCCCAACCTTGGCTTTCTCAATCCATGGCTAACCGAATCCTCGGGTGCCTTCCAACATTCACATACCATGGAGGAGTGTCTATTGCAAAATTAAGTTGCTTACTGATAAGTCAGAGCAAAACATGTGAAGAGAATTATTAATGAAAGTTATTAATTGGGGCTGGGAACCCCGTTGCCAGCTCTTATTGCAAAGTTATTGGATAAGCGGATGTGCCGCTAGTCCATTGGTGAAAGTCCGCCCAACAAGATTGAAAGATAAAACACCACATACTTCCTCATGAGCTATAGAACATTGATACGTCCAAAACGTATCTACTTTCCCGAACACTTTTGCTATTGTTTTGCCTCTAATTTGTGTATTTTGGATACAACTAACACGGACTAACGCTGTTTTCAGCAGAATTGCTCTGGTGTCTCGTTTTTGTGCAGAAATCCAACTTTCGGGAAAATCCTCGGAATTTCTTCAGATGGCCCTATTTTACCAAAATATTGACGGAGCCAGAAGGGCGAAGGAGGTGGAGGCCCGAGGGCCCCACACCACATGGCGGCGCGGCCCAGGGGGGGCCCGCGCGGCCATGTGGTGTGGCCCCCTCGGCCGGCCTCCGACGCCCCCCTTCGGACTACTTATTCGCCTCGACCTAAAAACGCACGGGGAGAAGTCGACATCGCCAGAAACCCTCCAGAAAGCCGCCACATCGCGAAACTCCGTCGCGGGAGCCAGAAGTCTCCGTTCTGGCACTCCGCCGGGACGGGGAATTGGAGGAGATCTTCACCGCCATCACCGCCAACGCCTCTCCATCAACCAGCAATGTTTCCCCCATCCATGTGTGAGTAATTCCCCCGCTGTAGGCTGAAGGGGATGGTAGGGATTGGATGAGATTGGTCATGTAATAGTCATAAGATTGTTAGGGCATAGTGCCTAGTATCCGTAGATGTCACTTTTATGATATTGTTGCAACTTGTTATGCTTAATGCTTGTCACTAGGGCCCGAGTGCCATGATCTCAGATCTGAACATGTTATTGATTCATGAAGATATTCGTTGTTTATGATCTTACCTATAAGTTGTATACACATGTCGCTGTCCGGAACCAATGGCCCCGAAGTGACAAGAATCGGGACAACCGGAGGGGATGGTAGTGATGTGAGGATCACATGTGTTCACGGAGTGTTAATGCTTTGCTCCGGTACTCTATTAAAAGGAGTACCTTAATATCCAGTAGTTTCCCTAGAGGCCCGGCTGCCACCGGCTGGTAGGACAAAAGATGTTGTGCAAGTTTCTCATTGCGAGCACGTACGACTAAATATGGAACACATGCCTATTGATTGATTAGTACTTGGATACTGTTTTATTATTATCTGCAAATGCCCATGCTTTGATTGTTATATGAGTTTCTCTCATCCATGCAACGCCCGTTAAATCCGTCCCTATGCCTACAGTATTTTAATCCTGCTGTTTACTATAATCACTACTGCTGTCTTTATTTCACTGCTGCTGTTATTCCGCTATTTCCACTACCATAGAACTGTTACTACTGATAAACTCTTGCGAGCAAGTCTGTTTCCAGGTGCAGCTGAATTGACAACTCCGCTGTTAAGGCTTACAAGTATTCTTTGTCTCCCCTTGTGTCGAATCAATAAATTGGGTAATACTTCCCTCGAAGACTGTTGCGATCCCCTATACTTGTGGGTCATCAAGACTATTTTCTGGCGCCGTTGCCGGGGAGCATAGCTTTATTTGGAAGTTCACTTGGATTGATATTGTTCGCTGCAAATTCTCCATTATGGGTAAACCTCGCGATACTAAGATCGCCATATTACCATCCACTACAAGAAAAGGTACAACTCTGAGTACCTCCGCTGCTCTTGATTCACCATCTGTGATTGATAAACTTGTTTCACCGCCACATGCTTCGCGTGCTGGTACTTCTGCTGAATCTGAAAATTCTCATAATATTGATAATGTTTCTGCTGTGCTTGATGATAGTGGTTCATTGGGATCTTTTCTAGATGCTACAATTGCTAAGTCTAGACAAATTGAAAATACTGAAACTCCTAATGTTGCTACACCTGTTAATTCACCTGAGTCTGTTGAATATTCTAGTGATGATCTTGATGAGGATTATGTAGAGCTTAATGATGATTTTATTGAAAAATGCAATGCTACTACTGATGCAAGAAAAATTAAAAAGTTGCTTGCAGAACATGCTGTTAGATATAAACTGTCTCCTGATCCTAAATTTGCCACATCTCCTATAAGCATTAGGGATAAAGATTATGATTTTTCTCTTGATCTATCTCATATAGCTATTGTTGAGAAAACACCCTTTTGTGGTACTGAAAAAGAAAGTGCTGTTGAACACATGACTGAGTTATCTACTCTTAGTGGCTTGTTTTCTGATGATATTAAGATGCGTACTTACTTTGTCGCTAAAATTTTTCCTTTCTCATTAAAGGATGATGCTAAAACTTGGTATAATAATTTGTCTCCTGGTTCTATTAAAAGTCCAAAAGAATTGCTTGATGTTTTCTTCCGTAAATACTTTCCTGCTAGTGCTCAACATGCTGCTTTGCAAAGAATTTATAATTTTGACCAGGAAGATGGAGAGAAATTGCCTGAGGCTTGGGCTAGATTTTGTTCTCTTATTAGAGCTCAGCCTGACCATGATTTGGAAAAGAATGATTTACTTGATATATTTTATAGTGGACTAACCATTGAGTCTAGGGCATACCTGGATAGTTGTGCTGGTTGTGTTTTCAGGAAAAGAACTCCAGACGACGCTGAAGAATTATTGGCTAAAATAGGCCGGAATCATGATGATTGGTCTACACCTGAACCAACCCCGACACCGATAGTGAAGAAGAGGGGTATGATTAAATTGAATGATGAAGATATGAGGGAAGCCAAGAAGTCTCTTAAGGAGAAGGGTATTAAACCTGAAGATGTGAAGAATTTACCTCCTATAGAAGATATATGTGAGACAATTCCCCCTTCATCCATGATTGAGGTACACTCGCTTCAACACTTTACTAGGGAAGATATTCCGTATTCAAAATCTCCTGCTCAATGTTTAGATGAATTTGATAATTATATTGTTAAGCAAGAAAATTTTAATATGAGAGTAGAGAATCATTTAATGGAAAATTCCCGAGCTATTAGTGAATTGCATGGTATTGTGGAGAGAACCTCCAATGATGTTAAGATACTTGTTAAACATTTTCAAATGGTTCAAACTCAAATTGATCAACTTACTAAAGTGCAAAATGACTTGTTGGGAAATAATTCTAAAGAAAAACATGCTTGTGAAGTAACAACTAGAGGTGGTGTTTCTACCCAGGATCCTCTATATCCTGAAGGGCATCCCAAAAGAATTGAACAAGATTCTCAACTAATTAAAACTAGTGCTCCATCTAAGAAAAAGAAAAAGAAACATAAGAATGTTGTAGAATCCTCTGAACCTGTTAATGATCCTAATAGTATTTCTATTTCTGATGCTGA
Organism: Lolium multiflorum; assembly: GCA_030979885.1. Lineage (NCBI taxonomy): Eukaryota > Viridiplantae > Streptophyta > Magnoliopsida > Poales > Poaceae > Lolium > Lolium multiflorum. The sequence continues at coordinate 142,503,133 of CM061752.1, forward strand.
AACTGAAAGTGGTAATGAACATGAGGAAGATAATGATAAGAATGATACTCCTGATAAAGAAGAAATTGAAAAAGAACCTGAAAAGCATGCTAAAAATAAAAAGTATACTAAAGAAGATTTTATTACAAAGAAACATGGTAATGAAAGAGAACCTTGGGTTCAAAAGCAAATGCCTTTTCCTGCTAAGAAACTAAAATCAAAGGAGGAGGAACATTATAATAAATTTTGTGATTGGATGAAACCTTTATTTCTGCAAATCCCTTTGACTGATGCTATTAAATTGCCTCCTTATTCAAAGTATATGAAAGATATTGTTACTAACAAAAGGAAAGTCCCCAATGAGGAAATTTCTACTATGCTCGCTAATTACTCCTTCAATGGTAAGATTCCAAAGAAGTTGGGCGACCCAGGTATACCGACTATTCCTTGTTCCATCAAGAATAATTATGTTAGAACTGCTCTATGTGATTTGGGAGCAGGTGTGAGTGTGATGCCTTTTTCTCTTTATAAGAGACTTGATTTAGATAAATTGATACCAACTGATATATCTTTGCAAATGGCTGATAAATCTACTGCTATTCCTGTTGGTTTATGTGAAAATGTTCCTGTTCAAGTTACTCAGCATTGCTTAATATTAACTGATTTTGTTGTGTTGGAAATGCCTGAAGATGATAATATGTCCATTATTCTTGGAAGACCCTTTCTTAATACTGCAGGGGCTGTTATTGATTGCAATAAAGGCATGGTTACTTTTAATGTTGATAATAAGGAACACACTGTCTATTTTCCCAAGAGGATTGATAAAGTATGTGGAGTCAATACAATTTTTAATGTGAAAACTATCAAAGTGGGATCCATTGATTGTCCTGTATATGAGCCTAAAGAAGAATATCAAACTCTTGTGATTGGATCCATATCAATTCAATATAAGGTAACATGATTGATTTGAGGTTTATTTCTTCTTATGTCATATAAAATTTATTTGGTAGCAAGACTTGATCAACCTTGTTAACAAGTATATTTTATTGCATAGGAGAGCTAAACAACACTTCTTTCTTTCTTTCTCCCTCCACTTATTTTATTTGCTGTAGCACTTTTGTTTTGCAATATGCTTAGGTCATTTAAGATTTTAGAAATCATTTTCCTGCGCAGTAATCATTAATTTAATGCCCAGAAATGTGCATTTTTCAAAGTTCTCTAAAAATTACAAAAATTACACCGTTGGTCCTATTTTTCGACGAGGCACCTGGGAGCACCAGAGGATGACCTGTGGGGCACCAGGGGGTGCCACACCATAGGGCGGCGCGGCCAGCAAGGGGGCCGCGCCACCATGTGGTGTGGGCCACCCCTTGCCCCACTTCATCATCTCTTCCTCCCAGCACCTTCTCTCTCCCGAAAAAACTCGTACCAAGTTTCTCTCACTCGTGTTTCTGCTCAAGAACTCGCGATTTTTCGATCTCCTTGCTCAGCCCAGATTTCTGTCTGAAATTTGGCACATTTACTCCTTGGTATGTGACTCCTTTGATTGTCCAATTAGAATTTCATTTGGTTGAGTATATCTTGAATATTTTGCTGCTGTAGATAACATGTTTAGTGAGCTTGCATGCTTGTTCTAAGTGGAAGAAATTAGTTTTGATGCATGTGAAGTACTCTAGCAAGTTCCTATAGTAGTTCCCTTCAATTACACACCTTGAAATCAAATTTTATAATGATTGTTGAAAATTTCAGAAAATGGAAGAAGGTGTGCCCCAATTGAACCAAGAAGAATTGGAAGTCCAGCAAGTTTCAAGAGTCAATCGTGAGGAGGGAGTATACCCCTCTTACTACCCATGCGTGGACTTTATGAGAAGTGCGGGGATTTTACAAGATGTGCAAACTCTAATCTCTCGTGCAGGGCTGAGTGGTTTTGTTGAAGGAGAGCCAAGACAATATGTAAAATTAACTATGTCTTTTGTGCAGGACTTCAAGTTCAATTGGTCGCGGTCCGACCCCATGGTCCAGTATAAAATTTACAATAAAGCTGTCAACTTGCCATTTGGTGTTTTTTGTGCAGCAATTGGAGTACCGCAATGGGGATCCTGCGAGAAGATCAGGGGAACACCGCGGGAGCTCTCAGATCTTTATACAAGGATTTGTAATGGGAGGAGCCTCTCCAATGATGATGGTAAGATTAGTAGCATTCAACATCCAGCCATCCGCTACTTTGCCTATTTCATTACAAAGTGCGTCCTTGCAAGAAGGACCGGAGGTAAATTATCTGTCCCAGACTTGGCTTTCTTAGCTGCTGCTTTGCAACAGGATAGGACTTATAATTTGGGTGCTTTAATAGCTTGTAGACTTGCTACTAACCGTGAGAAAGGAGGAATTTGTGGAGGTCTTATCGCCTCTCGCTTATTAGCTATGCATGGTGTAGAACCTCACCATTTAGATATTCCGCTTTCTATAGAGAAGCTTGATGTGGTTTCCATGATTAGACATGAGTTTATTTCAGATGCATCTAACTTGAACAACCTGCATTATAGGATAACTTTATATAAGAAAAAATGGAGTATAACTAAGAAAATTGAAAAACTAGTACGATTGCCTGCACCTGCTTTGTTTAACCTTGATGCCAGGGACGGGTGGTCGATCACAGAAAATGAGCTAAATGCATACATAGAAAGAGAAAGCCGTCGTGCGAGGGAAGATGTGGAGGAGACCGAGGAGCATCCCGACTCTTCATCCGATGCAGCAAGCTCCTCATATCAACATCATGGTCACGTGGAGCCTCCACGATATTCTTCTGCACAGGGGCCTTATTACCACTCCATGTATGATCCACCGGCGTGGAACCCCGACCCTCGTTGGGAATGAACTCCACTTAGGCCAAAAGCCTAAGCTTGGGGGGAGGTATACCGGCATCACTCATTCTTTGCATATTATGATTGCTGGATACTTGTACATACTTGCTTAGTCTCTTAGAGTGGTTTTCTAATGAGAGGGAGATGATATTTGGGGAAGTGCTGTCCAAAAACAGATTCTGTGCTGTTACCAAAAAAATTCGTACGCACAGCCAGAACGTTATTTTGAGTTGCCAATTTTTGAGCATGTTCCCCAGGTTGTTATCTAACTTTCATTAGTTGAACACTTTTTGGTCTGAGCAATGGAAGATTTTTGTTAAATTCGATTTCTGTACTGCTGTCAGGATTTGGCAGATTTCTGTCATCCTGCTTTTCTGTGTTTCTGTTAGTTTGCATTCTTTTGTTTTCACTTTGTTTCTTTCCTAAAACACAAAAAGACCAAAAATATTTCTGTTGTTTCTCTTCACCATTTATTTATTTGGTACCTTGCTCTTAGTTTGCTTTATTTGCTATCGTTAGTTTGCTATGAGAAAACCCAAAAAGATTTTGCTTTGTTTGCTTGTTTTCTTTCGTTCTTATTTCTAATTCGAAAACACCAAAAATATTTGCTGTTCTTCTTTGGTTTGTAAAGTTCATCATGAGTTCAATGGTCTTCGGTGGCTGGAGCGTGGTTTTCATTTTATATTATCCAAGCTACACAAGTGAAAAGGCAATAATGACGATCTACGACAATCTGATTGTGGTGAGAGGCTGGTATGAACTCTATTTGCTTTCATTTTTGTACATATACTCATCCATATGAGCATGCTTAGTTGGTTCATGTGAGGTATATGTTATTTGAGAAAGTCTAGTAGCTCATGATCTCTCATGTTTGGTTCCGATTTATTAATATGAGTAGCATGTCATGGATGTTTGCTTGCATTGTTTTATTCATAAGTAAGTATGGCATTGTGGTATCCTCCTCTGAATAACTCATTTATATCGACTTGGCACATGCTCACGCATGCATATGACTGAACAAAAAGTCAATTAAGCCTCGATGATTTATAATTGCTTCAGAGTTCTTGTATCACTTTTATGCCTCCGTTAATTTATTTTGCCGCAAGCATGATTATGACAGTTACTGCTCTCTTGATTTGTCGCTCCCTAGTCTTTTGCTAGCCTTCACTTGTACTGAGCGGTGACGCCGCTCGTGCTTCCAAACACCTGAAAACCAAGTTGTTCCAAAAGTGTCCACCATAAATACCTATGCATGGCATTTCAAACCATTCCAAGTAAATTCTCATGCGCTACCTTTAAAACCTTCAAAATGCTTCTCAATTTGTGTTAATGTTTCATAGCTCATGAGGAAGTATGTGGTGTTTAGCTTTCGACCTTGTCATTTACTTTTGACGGACTCTCATATGGACTAGTGGCACATCCGCTTATCCAATAATTTTGCAAAAAGAGCTGGCAATGGGATTCCCAGTCCCAAATTAATTAACTTAAATAGACACTCCTCCATGGTTTGTGATTGTTGGACGGCACCCGAAGGATTCGGTTAGCCATGGCTTGTGTAAGCAAAGGTTGGGGGAGTGTCATCATCATAATAAAACTTAAATAAAAAGGCACTCCTTCATGGTATGTGATTGTTGGCAGGCACCCGAGGATTCGGTTAGCCATGGTTTGTGAAAGAAAGGTTGGAAGGAGTGCCAACCAAAAATAAATAAATGGGAGCCGCTCTTGTGAGTCCGGTTGATGAGGGAGTTAGTGTACCCATTACCATTCGTTGACAACAACAAACACCTCTCAAAATAATTTTACTCCTGCTTTACAAATAAAAAGCTCTAGCGCATGTTAATCCCTGCTTCCCTCTGCGAAGGGTCAATCTTTTACTTTTATGTTGTGTCTCCATTCTTTCTTCGAGCACTATCTTGAGAGCACAACTGTCATTCTTAATATAATATGCTTGTCTCAAAATATGATTGATTGTGGTATAACTTTGATGCTTTTATCTTTGACAAATCACTACTTCTAGTCTGTCTATGAACTCAGAGGTGCCTCGGCATTTATGTTTTGCCGATCAAATACAGGCAAGCGAGATACCACTTTATCATATTCTCTTATGAACATTGCAATCTTGCTTACATACATGATTCATGATGCTTATTATTAATTGTTGGTACTTCTCCATGATTGACATAGCTGTTGGATGATCTTATTTGCATGTATCTCATTATGAACTGCTTAAGTATTAGCCATAGCATGAGAATATATACATCATATGAGCAAATGTGTTCGTGAAAGTTCTTTTATCGCTCAGTTGTTAACTGAATTGCTTGAGGACAAGCAATAAGCTAAGCTTGGGGGAGTTGATACGTCCAAAACGTATCTACTTTCCCGAACACTTTTGCTATTGTTTTGCCTCTAATTTGTGTATTTTGGATACAACTAACACGGACTAACGCTGTTTTCAGCAGAATTGCTCTGGTGTCTCGTTTTTGTGCAGAAATCCAACTTTCGGGAAAATCCTCGGAATTTCTTCAGATGGCCCTATTTTACCAAAATATTGACGGAGCCAGAAGGGCGAAGGAGGTGGAGGCCCGAGGGCCCCACACCACATGGCGGCGCGGCCCAGGGGGGGCCCGCGCGGCCATGTGGTGTGGCCCCCTCGGCCGGCCTCCGACGCCCCCCTTCGGACTACTTATTCGCCTCGACCTAAAAACGCACGGGGAGAAGTCGACATCGCCAGAAACCCTCCAAAGCCGCCACATCGCGAAACTCCGTCGCGGGAGCCAGAAGTCTCCGTTCTGGCACTCCGCCGGGACGGGGAATTGGAGGAGATCTTCACCGCCATCACCGCCAACGCCTCTCCATCAACCAGCAATGTTTCCCCCATCCATGTGTGAGTAATTCCCCCGCTGTAGGCTGAAGGGGATGGTAGGGATTGGATGAGATTGGTCATGTAATAGTCATAAGATTGTTAGGGCATAGTGCCTAGTATCCGTAGATGTCACTTTTATGATATTGTTGCAACTTGTTATGCTTAATGCTTGTCACTAGGGCCCGAGTGCCATGATCTCAGATCTGAACATGTTATTGATTCATGAAGATATTCGTTGTTTATGATCTTACCTATAAGTTGTATACACATGTCGCTGTCCGGAACCAATGGCCCCGAAGTGACAAGAATCGGGACAACCGGAGGGGATGGTAGTGATGTGAGGATCACATGTGTTCACGGAGTGTTAATGCTTTGCTCCGGTACTCTATTAAAAGGAGTACCTTAATATCCAGTAGTTTCCCTAGAGGCCCGGCTGCCACCGGCTGGTAGGACAAAAGATGTTGTGCAAGTTTCTCATTGCGAGCACGTACGACTAAATATGGAACACATGCCTATTGATTGATTAGTACTTGGATACTGTTTTATTATTATCTGCAAATGCCCATGCTTTGATTGTTATATGAGTTTCTCTCATCCATGCAACGCCCGTTAAATCCGTCCCTATGCCTACAGTATTTTAATCCTGCTGTTTACTATAATCACTACTGCTGTCTTTATTTCACTGCTGCTGTTATTCCGCTATTTCCACTACCATAGAACTGTTACTACTGATAAACTCTTGCGAGCAAGTCTGTTTCCAGGTGCAGCTGAATTGACAACTCCGCTGTTAAGGCTTACAAGTATTCTTTGTCTCCCCTTGTGTCGAATCAATAAATTGGGTAATACTTCCCTCGAAGACTGTTGCGATCCCCTATACTTGTGGGTCATCAATTGACACAAATAAAGAGTAATAGTTTGAATTATTTAAAGGTAGCACATGAAGTATTTACTTGGAATGGCAGAAAATACCATGTAGTAGGTAGGTATGGTGGACACAAATGGCATAGGTTTGGTCTAAGGTTATGGATGTATGAGAAGCATTCCCTCTCGATACAGGTCTTTGGCTAGCAAGGTTTGATAGCAAGCATAAAGGTTGAGGGAAACAAACAAATATACATATGATAGAAACAATCATGCATCTTTCTCATAAGCACAAGCAATTTTAACTTTAGAATACTAAGCATAGAGATAATAGAGTAGTATATCTAAGTGTATTTCTCTCTTTATTAAACATCAAGATGTTGTTGCTATTGACCAATGCTAAGTTTGCCAAAACCAAATAGATTTACTCGATGCTCCCAAAGTGATATCAATACTCATGTCAAGAGTAATCATATAATGGAGATTGCAAACTAAAATAAGGTGTGCAAAAAGTAAATGATAAGACTTCTCATTAATATTCCATAACGATAACTCACACCAACGGATACATAGATAACTAACTAAGAGAGATACTTCCACATTGCATACTATTCCATATGATAACTTCCCTACTCATGATATGACACTACTTGATAGTAAAAGATAAAGGTGGTGGTGATGTGATACCGCGGCACTCCCCCAAGCTTGGAACAAACCAAGGGGATGCCAATACCGATGATGAATTACTCCTTCGGTGATGATGGTGAATCTTTGTCGTCATCAGACTTCCATGGAAGAGGCCCTCCATCAACAAAAGACATCTTGGTTTCCGGAAACCTGAAACTAGCAGCATGACTTATGCGCTTAAACCTGTTTTCATACTCACAGTTTTGATTATGAACATCATAGAGTTGAGCTTGGAGTTTGTTGGTGGTGTCGTGAAGTGAGAAGATATCGTCCCACAGCTTTGCAGTCTCCTTCTTGTGTCCATCAATGAGTTCAGACACAATCTTGTGAAAGATATCCACTTCACGCTCAGCCATCTTCTTGTAGTTGAAAACCTCTTGTTCCAGCTTCTCCATCCTGTCTTCCAAGCTCCCTTCTCCCTTAGGACCCTGGACATCTTTGATCTGCAACTCTCCATCCACGAGCTGCAACTCTTTGGGGTGCATCTTCAGCTCGTTCATGTACGGGTTGACGACGTCCTCAAAGAAGCTGTCCTTCTGAGTTCCCGACGAAGACATGATGGATCTAGATCCGAAGCAGATCCTGGCAGAAAACAGCTCGAAACAAAACACGACGAGAAAACGATATTACGGACCTCCAGGGGTCCGGGGGATTATATAGCAAATATTTTTACGACAAAAGGAAGGTTCCAGGCCGAAAACGAGTGGAAACGGGACGCCGAGGCGGCCAGACCATAGGTCGGCGCGGCCAGGGTGGGGCCCGCGCCGGCCTATGGTGGCACGCCCTCGTGCGTCCTTTCCACTCCGTTTCGAACTCGTAATTTTTCATATTTTCTAAAAACAGCAGAAATAATGTTCGGAAAGGTAAACGCGGACTTTTTATTACCTATACTGTTACCTATTCAAAGTCCAGTTCTGGCGGACTGTCAATTTGTCCTTTGATGAAGGCCTCCGGTGTTTCCACTTGAATAATATCAACATCAACATTATAAGAATCACCCGAGATATAATGCTTGAGTCTTTGTCCATTCACCACTTGCGTGGCATTGCCTTGGAGAGAGCTAATTTTAATTGCTCCTGAACGATACACCTCCTCAACAACATATGGTCCTTCCCACTTCGAGAGTAATTTCCCTGCAAAGAATCTGAGACGAGACCGATACAATAGAACTTGATCTCCAACATTAAATTCTCTTTTGATGATCCTTCTATCATGCCACTTCTTAACTTTTTCTTTAAAGAGTTTAGCATTTTCATAAGCTTCACTTCTCCATTCATCTAGAGAACTTAATTGCAACAACCTCTTATTACCGGCTAATTTAGGATCTTTATTTAGTTCTCTAACAGCCCAATAAGCTTTGTGCTCTAGTTCTAAAGGTAAATGACAAGCTTTTCCATAAACCATTTTATAAGGTGACATTCCCATAGGATTTTTATAAGCAGTTCTATAAGCCCATAGTGCTTCTTTCAATTTACTAGCCCAATTCTTCCTAGATTTATTAACAGTCTTACCCAAGATAGCTTTAATCTCTCTATTTGATAATTCTACTTGACCACTAGTTTGAGGGTGATAAGCAGAAGCAATTCTATGATTAATACCATACTTAGCAAGAGTTTTTCTAAAACCTCCATGAATGAAATGAGAACCTCCATCAGTCATAATATATCTAGGTACTCCAAATCTAGGAAATATAATATCTACAAGCATTTTTATAGAGGTCTCACCATCAGCACTTTTTGTAGGTATAGCTTCTACCCATTTAGTAACATAATCAACAGCGACAAGTATATGAGTGTTACCGTCTGAAGAAGGGAAAGGTCCCATGAAGTCGAATCCCCAACAATCGAATGGTTCAATAACAAGAGTATAATTCATAGGCATTTCATTGCGTCTAGAGATATTACCAACTCTTTGACATTCATCACAAGATAAAATAAATTTCCTTGCATCTTTGAAGAGTGTTGGCCAATAAAAACCTGATTGTAGAACCTTTTGCGCGGTTCTATCTCCAGCGTGATGTCCTCCATAAACACTACCATGACATTTATTCAATATCTCCTGTTGTTCATATTCAGGAACACATCTTCGCATAATACCATCTACTCCTTCTTTATATAAGTGTGGGTCATCCCAAAAATAATGCCTCAAGTCATAAAAGAATTTCCTCCTTTGCTGAGCTGAAAAGGTTGGAGGCAAATACTTCGAAACAATAAAGTTAGCATAATCTGCATACCAAGGGCTCTCTCGCGAGCTCACCTTTATTACAGCCAATTGTTCATTTGGAAAACTATCATTAACAGGAACAGGATCATAAGCAATATTTTCCAATCTAGACAAATTATCAGCAACAGGATTATCAGCACCTTTCCTATCTATAATATGTAAATCAAATTCTTGCAACAGAAGTACCCATCTAATAAGCCTTGGCTTAGCATCTTTCTTTGTCATAAGGTATCTAATTGCAGCATGATCAGTATGAATGGTGACTTTTGAATCAACAATATAGGGTCTAAACTTGTCACAAGCAAAGACTACAGCTAACAATTCCTTTTCAGTTGTAGCATAATTTCTTTGAGCAGCATCAAGAGTCTTACTAGCATAATGAATAACATTTAATTTTTTATCTACCCGCTGTCCAAGAACAGCGCCTACAGCAAAATCACTAGCATCACACATAATTTCAAAAGGCAAATTCCAATCAGGAGGTTCAACTACAGGAGCAGTTGTTAAGGCTTTCTTTAGAGTTTCAAAAGCTTCCTTACAATCATCATCAAAAACAAAAGGTACATCTTTTTGAAGAAGATTAGTAAGAGGCTTTGAAATTTTAGAGAAATCTTTAATAAATCTCCTATAAAACCCAGCATGACCAAGAACACTACGAATACCTTTAACATCCCTCGGATAGGGCATCTTCTCAATTGCTTCAACTTTAGCTCTATCAACTTCAATACCTCTCTCGGAAATTTTATGTCCCAATACAATTCCTTCATTAACCATAAAGTGGCATTTCTCCCAATTAAGAACAAGGTTAGTTTCTTCACATCTCTGCAAAACTTTATCGAGGTTTCGCAGGCAATTATCAAAAGAATTCCCATAGACAGAAAAATCATCCATGAATACCTCTACAATACTTTCGCAAAAACCATGAAAAATAGCAGACATGCATCTTTGAAAAGTAGCAGGAGCATTACATAAACCAAAAGGCATACGCCTATAAGCATAAGTTCCATAAGGACAAGTAAAAGTGGTTTTCTCTTGATCTTTAGCTTTAACAGCAATTTGTGAAAACCCAGAATAACCATCAAGAAAACAAAAATGAGTATTTTTAGATAACCTTTCTAGCATTTGATCAATAAAGGGTAAAGGGTAATGATCTTTCTTAGTAACTTTATTAACTTTTCGAAAATCAATGCACATTCTATAACCTACAACTATTCTTTGAGGAATAAGCTCATCATTATCATTAGGCACAACAGTCATTCCTCCCTTCTTAGGAACACAATGCACAGGGCTAACCCATCTACTATCAGCAATAGGATATATAATACCAGCTTCAAGGAGTTTTAATACCTCATTCCTTACCACTTCCTTCATCTTCGGAATTAGACGACGTTGATGTTCAACAACAGGCTTTGCATCATCTTCCATATTAATAGCATGTTGGCAAATAGAAGGAGAAATCCCTTTCAAATCATCAAGAGTATAGCCAATAGCTCCTCGGTGTTTCTTCAATATTTCCAATAACCTTTCTTCCTCAATCTCTGAAAGCTTAGAACTAATAATAACAGGATATATTTTCTTATCATCAATATGAGCATATTTAAGATTATCAGGTAAAGGCTTTAGATCAAAAACAGGATCTTCCTTTGGTGGCGGTGTTGTACCCAAATCTTCCACCGGTAAATCATGCTTGAGAATAGGTTGGCGAAGAAAAATTTCCTCAAGCTCATCTCTTTCTTTCCTAAAAGCTTCACTTTCACTATTCTCCAAATGTTGCTGCAAAGGATTATTAGGAACAAGAACAATAGATGCACACTGCTCCATTTTAAAATCATTACTAGGCAAGTCAGCTTTATAAGGAGTTTTGGTAAATTTAGAAAAGTTAAATTCATAAGGTTCACCAGCAAATCTAGTCAAAATTTTCTCTTTCTTACAATCTATAATAGCTCCACAAGTATTTAGAAAAGGTCTACCAAAAATGATAGGACAATGATCACTAGCAGCAGAACCAAGTACCAAAAAGTCAGCAGGATATTTAATCTTACCACATAGAACTTCCACATCTCGAACAATACCAATTGGAGAAATAGTTTCTCTATTAGCCAAATGAATAACCACATCAATATCTTCAAGTTCACAAGAACCAATTTCATGCATAATCTCCGTGTAAAGCTCATAAGGAATAGCACTAACACTTGCACCAATATCACATAAACCATAATAGCAATGATCACCAATTCTAACAGATAGCATAGGAACACTAACTTGTTTGGATTTATTAGGATGTGAAACAATATTAGAAGCATCTTCACAGAAAATAATATGACCATCCTCCACATTTTCAGTCACAAGATCTTTAACTATTGCAACAGCAGGTTCAATTTTAATTTGTTCTTCAGGTTCTTTAGGTTTCTTTTCACTTTTATTAACCGCACTAGATATGACAGAGTACTCCTTCATTTTAGCAGGGAAAGGAGTTTTTTCAATATAAGCTTCAGGAATAACATTATCAACAGTTTCAACCACTACACATTTGTTTACAGATGAATCAATTTTATCTTTATATGGTTCATGATACTTATCAAAATTCTTCTTAGGCAGTTCATAATGAGAGGCAAAAGCTTTATAAAGATTTGCAACAACTTGGGAATCAAGACCATATGTAGCACTCATATTACGAAATTTATCAGTATCCATAAAAGCTTCAATGCATTTATAATCATAAGTTATACCTGATTCTCTATCTTTGTCGTTCTCCCATCCTTCAGTATTTTCTTGGATCCGATCAAGAAGGTCCCTTTTAAACTCTTCATTCTTGCGTGTAAATGATCCAGAACAAGAAGTATCCAGCAAGGTCTTGTCTTGAAAAGAAAGTCTTGCATAGAAATTATCAATAATAACATTACCAGGAAGCTCATGAATGGGGCATTTGAGCATTAAAGACTTCAATCTCCCCCAAGCTTGGGCAATACTTTCTCCATCATGAGGCCAGAAATTATATATGCGGTTCCGATCTTTGTGAATTTCACTTGGAGGATAGAATTTGGAATAAAATAAAGGCACAATGTCCTCCCAATCAATAGAATCACCATTCTTCAGCAATTTATACCAGTGCGCCGCTTTACCAGACAGCGATATAGTGAATAGTTTCTTTCTAACTTCATTCATAGAAATACCTGCACATTTGAATAACCCGCATAATTCATGCAAAAACAATAAATGATCACCAGGATGGACAGTTCCATCCCCTTCATAGCGGTTATCCATAACACGTTCAATAATTTTCATAGGTATTTTATATGGTACTACTTCCTCACCTGGCGCTTCATCCACTACCGTTGCAGTAGTAGTAGATTTCCCAAATAGAAATTGAAGAGAAGATCTCTCCATAATGATTTATAGCAGCAGGCAGAAATAAAATCAGCACAAACAGTAAATTTCCTTACCAATTCCGCTTACCAATAGCGCTTCACTCCCCGGCAACGGCGCCAGAAAATAGTCTTGATGACCCACAAGTATAGGGGGTGTATCGTAGTATCTTCGATAAGTAAGAATGTCGATCCCAACGAGGAGCAGAAGGTGTTGGCAGCAGTTTCGATGAAGGATTCACTGTAAATGCTCACAGACAAGTATTCAGGGGGTTTTGATATTGCAGATAAATGAAGTACAAGTAAATAAAATGCGAGAGAAATAATTGCAGCGAGTGGCCCAATCCTTTTTAGCACAAAGGACAAGCCGGTTTGATTACTTATAATGACCAAACGTTCCTGAGGACACACGGGGATTTTAGTCTAGTACTTTCGCTTCATGTGGTTTAATAATCTTCATTGTTTTGATAAGTGTTGTGTGGGTGAACCTATGCTAATGCACCGCCCTTCCTAGGACTAATACATACTTGTGATTATACCCCTTGCAAGCATCCGCAACTACAAGAAAGTAATTAAGATAAATCTAACCACAGCCTTAAACTCTGAGATCCTGCGATCCCTCCTGCATCGATATACTAACGGGGGCTCAGGTTTCTGTCACTCCGGCAACCCCGCAATTAGCAACCGAATACAAGATGCACTCCCCTAGGCCCATAAATGGTGAAGTGTCGTGTAGTCGACGTTCACACGACACCACTAGAAGAATGACACCACAACTTAAATATCATAACATTGAATATTACTCAACCATAATTCACTACTAGCATTTAGACTTCACCCATGTCCTCAAGAACTAAACGAACTACTCACGAGACATCATATGGAATACAATCAGAGGTGATATGATGATGAATAACAATCTGAACATAAACCTTGGTTCAATGGTTTCACTCAATAGCATCTACAACAAGTATAGAATAACACCGGGAGAGTTTCCCCTATCAAACAATCAAGATTTAACCCGAATTGCTACAGCGATGACGAGGTGCAGCGGTGGTGATGGCGGTGTAGATGGTGGAGATGATGATGATGATGATGATGATGGAGATGATGTCCCGCTCGATGACGATGGCGATGGCGTCGATTTCCCCCTCCGGGAGGGAATTTCCCCGGCGGATTCCTGCCCGCCGGAGAGCTCTTTTCTCTCTGGTGTTCTCCGCCCCGCAGAGGCGGCTGTAACCCCTCGTGAGGTCCTCTATGTGGCTTAGGTTTTCGGGACGAAGGAGTACGCGAAGAAAAGGAGGCGAAAGGGGCTGTGGGGCCCCCAGAGCACAGGGTGGCGCGGCCAGGCCTTGGGCCGCCCCGCCCTGTGGTCTGGGCCCACAGTGGCTCCTCTCTGCTCCCCCTTTTGGCTCCCTCCGTCATCTGGAAAAATAGGAATTTACGTGAAATTCCCTTCCACAGTTGATCTTCCGAAATATTGCGTTCTGACGGTGCTTTTTCCAGCAGAATCCTGGCTCCGGTGCTTGATCCTCCAATGATGATGAAACATGCAAAATAGATGAAATAACATAAGTATTGTGTCTCAATATGAAATATATCAATGAATAACAGCAAATTATGATACAAAATAGTGATGCAAATTGGACGTATCATGAGGTCCCACACTTCAGTGAGCACAAGTCACGTAGTCTTCTTATGTCATATAGTAAGCATTCAATTAAGTTGATAAACAAGGTCTAGACATATCAAACCAGAAAAATCATGTATCTACCCCCTATATATCCCTAAATTAACCCTGACTTATGAAGTCAAGCATGAAGAGAAGAAGTGGTTTTTGGTTTCAAACATGGAAATTTCAAAAACCCTCCCAAGAGCTTCATTTTGGAGTGACTAGTTAAGACGCATACATGCTTACTTTTTCATATTCATGTTTTAAACTTGTTCAAATCTTGGTCAACAAACCTACGATTTGACGAAGATTCAAATGGGTATAAAAAAATTAAAACCAAGGTCTGCTCATGTCATATAGTAAGCATTCAATTAAATTGATAAACAAGGTCTAGACATATTCAAACTAGTAGGAAAATCATGTATCTACCCCCTAACCCTAAACTATGTCTTATGAAGTCAAGCATGCATGAAGAAAAGTGGTTTTTGGTTTTCAAGCATGGAAATTTCAAAAACCCTCCCAAGAGCTACATATTGGAGTGACTAAGAAGGATAGATGCTTAATTTTTCATATTCATGTTTTAAACTTGATTAAATCATGGTCAAACCTAGAATTTGACCAAGATTCAAATGGGCATAAAAATTCAAAAAAAAATGAAAAACCAATGCACATAGTCATCTTATGTCATCTAGTAAGCATTCAATTAAGTTGATAAACAATGTCTAGACATATTCAAACCAGAAAATTCATGTATCAAGCTAACCCTAACCCCAAACTCTGTCTTATGAAGTCAAGCATGAAGAGAAGTACGTGGTTATTTGGTTTCAAACATGGAAATTTCAAAAACCCTCTCAAGAGCTTCATTTTGGAGTGACTACGAATGGTACATGCTTAATTTTTCATATTCATGTTTTAAACTTGTTTAAATCATGGTCAAACCTAGGATTTGGCCAAGATTCAAATGGGCAAAAAATTTCATATTCATATTCATGTTTTAAACTTGTTTAAATCACGCATGTATCTACCCCTAACCCTAAACTCTGTTTCATGAAGTCAAGCATGAAGATTTGTGGTTTTTGGTTTCGAACATGGAAATTCAAAAACCCTCCCAAGAGCTTCATTTTGAAGTGACTAAGAAGCATACATGCTTACTTTTTCATATTCATGTTTTTAACTTATTCAAATCTTGGTGGAACCAAGGATTTGACCAAGATTCAAATGGGTATAAAAGTTCAAAAAAAAACAAGGCCTTCTTATATGTTATATAGTAAGCATTCAATTAATTTGATAAACAAGGTCTACACATATTCAAAGCAGGAAAATCATGTATCTACCCCCTAACCCTAAACTCTGTCTTATGAAGAAGTCAAGCATGCATGAAGAGAAGTGGTTTTTGGTTTCAAGCATGGAAATTTCAAAAACCCTCCCAAGAGCTACATATTGGAGTGACTAAGAAGGATAGATGCTTAATTTTTCATATTCATGTTTTAAACTTGTTTAAATCATGGTCAAACCTAGGATTTGACCAAGATTCAAATGGGCATAAAAATTCAAAAAAACAATAAAATGAAAAACCAATGCACATAGTCATCTTATGTCATCTACTAGTAAGCATTCAATTAAGTTGATAAACAAGGTCTAGACATATTCAAACCAGAAAATTCATGTATCAAGCTACCCCTATCCCCAAACTCTCTCTTATGAAGTCAAGCATGAAGAGAAGTACGCGGTTTTTTGGTTTCAAACATGGAAATTTCAAAAACCCTCTCAAGAGCTTCATTTTGGAGTGACTATGAAGGATACATGCTTAATTTTTCATATTCATGTTTTAAACTTGTTTAAATCATGGTCAAACCTAGGATTTGACCAAGATTCAAATTGGCAAAATTTTAAAAAAATGAAAAATCAAGGCACATAGTCTTCTTATTTTTGGTTTCAAACATGGAAATTTCAAAAACCCTCCCAAAGAGCTTCATTTTGGAGTGACTAAGAAGGATCCATAGGAAACTATGTACTAATACAGTATAATGATCACCCGAGTTATTAGAGCAACAAGTCTGTCACTTACGTGTGGTTCCCATGCGTGAGGTCCCACACTTCAGTGAGAACAAGTCACGTACGCTAGGTAGGCAAACTCCCAGCCATCTTCTTTGTCAAGAGAGAGGCATCCTAAGTTTGACCAAGATTTGAACAAGTTTAAAACATGAATATGAAAAGGTAAGCATGTATGCTTCTTAGTCACTCCAAAATGAAGCTTTTGGGAGGTTCTTGAAATTTCCATGTTTGAAACCCAAAACCACTTCTCTTCATGATTGACTTCATAAGACATAGTTTAGGGTTAGGGGTAGATACATGATTTGTATGGTTTGAATATGTCTAGACCTTGTTTATCAACTTTAATGCTTACTATATGACATAAGAAGACTATGTGCTTTGGTTTTACATTTTTCTGTTTTTTTAATTTTTGATCTGTCAAATCCTAGGTTTGACCAAGATTTAGACAAGTTTAACACGTGAAAACGAATAAGTAAGCCTGTATCCTTCTTAGTCACTCCAAAATGTACCAATTGATAGATGTGTTAACTTTGCTTAATGGAAAAAATAATGTCATGTAAATGAGTTAACTTGGATTTCC
Source organism: Lolium multiflorum (assembly GCA_030979885.1). Classification (NCBI taxonomy): domain Eukaryota; kingdom Viridiplantae; phylum Streptophyta; class Magnoliopsida; order Poales; family Poaceae; genus Lolium; species Lolium multiflorum. Next base: position 142,520,279 of record CM061752.1, read on the forward strand.
TACCCTTGAATCCATAGGAAACTTTGTTCTAATGCACTATACTAATCAACCGAGTTTTTACACCAACAGGTCTGTCACTTACGTGTGGTGCCCATGCATGAGGTCCCACACTTCAGTGAGCACAAGTCACGTGCAATAGGTACGCAAACTCCCAGCCATTTTCTTTGTCAAGAGAAGACGCATCAGGATGCGTATTGGAAGTCTCTGGGTCCTTCTGGATCCTTCGGTTGTCCCTCTCACAAAAAAACAAATCTCTCTCATTCTCGGCCTCGCTCGACTCGCTCGCTCGCTCGCACCTCCTGCTCACTGACAAACCCTGCACAAAAGTCAACATCATCACCCAAAAAAGGGGAGACACCATAATGCTCTCCCTCCTTCTTCTCTCCTTCCGAGTGATCCCTCTTCCTCCGAGTTTCACTCGACGGGCAAACACATATGTGCTGCATAGTAATAATAAAAAGGTACTACAGAAAATTCGACCTACGAATCTATAATTAAATATACTAGGTTAAACTAGGGTTTTGCCCAGTACTACAGATCAAGGTTCAAAAAAATCCAACTACGGGGTTCGAACAACCCCATTTCTAATCAAAGATTTTTTTCGACGTCATCCAAATGGCCTCAAACTATAGCATGGGCGGATCCAGACTATAGCCAAGGGGGGCAGCTGCCCCCGCTCAATTTTCTGAAACCTTGTAATATGATATTTGCATCACTTATCATATGTTTGCCCCCTCTAAAAATTTATCCTAGGTCCGCCCCTAAACTGTAGGGTTAGCATCTAGTGCAGTATGTGTGAACATGTATGCACTATGTGTGCTATAACTTGTATGTCTTTCAAATTTGAACCAAATTTGAATAAGTGTAAAATATTTGAAATGGGGCTTTTGGCTTAAACGTTTGAAACCCAAAACGACTTCTCTTCATGCTAGACTTAATAAGACCGAGTTTATCAACTTGAATGCTTACGATATGACATAAGAAGACTATGTACTTTGGTTTTCATATTTCTGATTTTTAAAATTTTGTGTCCATTTGAATCTTGGTCAAATCCTAGGTTTGACCAAGATTTAAACAAGTTTATAACATGAAAATGAAAAGGTAATCATGCATCCTTCTTAGTCACTCTAAAATGAAGCTTTTGGGATGTTCTTGAAATTTCCATGTTTGAAACCCAAAACGACTTCTATTCATGCTTGACTTCATAAGACATAGTTTAGGGTTAGGGGTAGATACATTATTTGTCTGGTTTGAATATGTCTAGAACTTGTCTGTCAACTTTAATGCTTACTATATGACATAAGAAAACTATGTGCTTTGGTTTTTCATTTTTTTGATTTTTTTATTTTGATGCCCATTTGAATCTTGTCAAATCCTAGATTTGACCAAGATAATTTAAACAAGTTTAAAACATGAAAATGAAAAGGGAAGCATGTATCCATCTTAGTCACTCTAAAATGAAGCTTCTGGGAGGTTTTTGAAATTTCCATGTTTGAAACCCAAAACCACTTCTCTTCATGCTTGACTTCATAAGACATATATAGTTTAGGGGTTAGGGGTATAGATACATGATTTGTCTGGTTTGAATATGTCTAGACCTTGTTTGTCAACTTTAATGCTTACTATATGACATAAGAAAACTATGTGCTTTGGTTTTTCATTTTTCTGATTTTTTTATTTTGATGCCCATTTGAATCTTGTCAAATCCTAGATTTGACCAAGATAATTTAAACAAGTTTAAAGCATGAAAATGAAAAGGGAAGCATGTATCCATCTTAGTCACTCTAAAATGAAGCTTCTGGGAGGTTTTTGAAATTTCCATGTTTGAAACCCAAAACCACTTCTCTTCATGCTTGACTTCATAAGACATAGTTTAGGGGTTAGGGAGTATAGATACATGATTTGTCTGGTTTGAATATGTCTAGACCTTGTTTGTCAACTTTAATGCTTACTATATGACATAAGAAAACTATGTGCTTTGGTTTTTCATTTTTCTGATTTTTTTATTTTGATGCCCCCATTTGCATTGAATCTTGTCAAATCCTAGATTTGACCAAGATAATTTAAACAAGTTTAAAACATGAAAATGAAAAGGGAAGCATGTATCGTTCTTAGTCACTCTAAAATGAAGTTTTTGGGAGGTTTTTGAAATTTCCATGTAGGAAACCCAAAACCACTTCTCTCTCATTATTGACTTCATAAGACAGAGTTTAGGGTTAGGGGTAGATATATACATGATTTTCCTAGGTTTGACCAAGATTTAAACAAGTTTAAAACATGAATATGAAAAAGTAAGCATGTATCCTTCTTAGTCACTCCAAAATGAAGCTCTTAATTAGGAGGGTTTTTGAAAGTTCCATGTTTGAAACCAAAAACCACTTATCTTCACCATGCATGCTTGATTTTATAAGACAGAGTTTAGGGTTAGGGGTAGATACATGATTTTCAGGTTTAATATGTCTAGACCTTGTTTATCAATTTAATTGAATGCGCACATACTATATGACATAAGAAGATCTTGGTATTCATTTTTTTTGAATTTTTATGCCCATTTGAATCTTGGTCAAATCCTAGTTTTGATCAAGATCTGAACAAGTTTAAAACATGAATATGAAAAGGTAAGCATGTATGCTTCTTAAATAGTCACTCCAAAATGAAGCTCTTGGAAGGGTTTTCGAAATTTCCATGTTTGAAACCAAAAACCACATCTCTTCATGCTTGACTTCATAAGACAGAGTTTAGGGTTAGGGGTAGCCACATACATGATTTTTCTGGTTTGAATATGTCCAGACCTTGTTTATCAACTTGAATGCTTACTATATAACATAAGAAAACTATGTGCTTTGGGTTTTTCATTTTTCTAATTTTTTTATTTTTGATGCCCATTTGAATCTTGGTCAAATCCTAGGTTTGACCAAGATTTGAACAAGTTTAAACATGAATATGAAAAGGTAAGCATGTATGCTTCTTAGCCACTCCAAAATGAAGCTCTTGGAAGGGTATTTGAAATTTCCATGTTTGAAACCCAAAACCACTTCTCTTCATGTTTGACTTCATAAGACATAGTTTAGGGGTTAGGGGGTATAGATACATGATTTGTCTGGTTTGAATATGTCTAGACCTTGTTTGTCAACTTTAATGCTTACTATATGACATAAGAAAACTATGTGCTTTGGTTTTTCATTTTTCTGATTTTTTTATTTTGATGCCCATTTGAATCTTGTCAAATCCTAGATTTGACCAAGATAATGTAAACAAGTTTAAAACATGAAAATGAAAAGGGAAGCATGTATCGTTCTTAGTCACTCTAAAATGAAGTTTTTGGGAGGTTTTTGAAATTTCCATGTAGGAAACCCAAAACCACTTCTCTTCATGATTGACTTCATAAGACAGAGTTTAGGGTTAGGGGTAGATATATTTATGATTTTCCTAGGTTTGACCAAGATTTAAACAAGTTTAAAACATGAATATGAAAAAGTAAGCATGTATCCTTCTTAGTCACTCCAAAATGAAGCTCTTAATTAGGAGGGTTTTTGAAATTTCCATGTTTGAAACCAAAAACCACTTATCTTCACCATGCATGCTTGACTTTATAAGACAGAGTTTAGGGTTAGGGGTAGATACATGATTTTCAGGTTTAATATGTCTATACCTTGTTTATCAACTTAATTGATTGCGCGCATACTATATGACATAAGAAGATCTTGGTATTCATTTTTTTTGAATTTTTATGCCCATTTGAATCTTGGTCAAATCCTAGGTTTGACCAAGATTTGAACAAGTTTAAAACATGAATATGAAAAGGTAAGCATGTATGCTTCTTAGTCACTCCAAAATGAAGCTCTTGGAAGGGTATTTGAAATTTCCATGTTTGAAACCAAAAACCACATCTCTTCATGCTTGACTTCATAAGACAGAGTTTAGGGTTAGGGGTAGATACATGATTTGTATGGTTTGAATATGTCTAGACCTTGTGTTTATCAACTTTAATGCTTACTATATGACATAAGAAGATTATGTGCTTTGGTTTTTCATTTTTCTATTTTTTAATGCCCATTTGAATCTTGGTCAAATCATAGGTTTGACCAAGATTTGAACAAGTTTAAATCATGAATATGCAAAATTAAGCATCTATATATCCTTCTTAGTCACTCCAAAATGTAGCTCTTGGGATGGTTTTTGAAATTTCCATGTTTGAAACCTAAAACCACTTCTCTTCATGCATGCTTGACTTCATAAAGATAGAGTTTAGGGTTAGGGGTAGATATATACATGATTTTCTGGTTTGAATATGTCTAGACCTTGTTTATCAACTTGAATGCTTACTATATGACATGCAAAGACTTGCTTTGGTTTTTGATTTTGTTTTTGAATTTTTATGCCCATTTAAATCTTGGTCAAATCCTAGGTTTGACCACGACTTAAACAAGTTTAAAACATGAATATGTAAAAGTAAGCATGTATCCTTCTTAGTCACTCCAAAATGAAGCTCTTAATTAGGAGGGTTTTTGAAATTTCCATGTTTGAAACCAAAAACCACTTATCTTCACCATGCATGCTTGACTTTATAAGACAGAGTTTAGGGTTAGGGGTAGATACATGCATGATTTTTCAGGTTTAATATGTCTAGACCTTGTTTATCAACTTAAGTGAATGCGCACATACTATATGACATAAGAAGACCTTGGTATTCATTTTATTTGAATTTTTATGCCCATTTGAATCTTTGTCAAATCCTAGGTTTGACCAAGATTTGAACAAGTTTAAAACATGAATATATATGAAAAGGTAAGCATGTATGCTTCTTAGTCACTCCAAAATGAAGCTCTTGGAAGGGTTTTTGAAATTTCCATGTTTGAAACCAAAAACCACATCTCTTCATGCTTGACTTCATAAGACAGAGTTTAGGGTTAGGGGTAGCCACATACATGTTTTTTTTGGTTTGAATATGTCTAGACCTTGTTTATCAACTTAATTGTATGCTTATTATATGACATAAGAAGACTATGTGCATTGGGTTTTCATTTTTTTATCCCCATTTGTTGAATCTTGGTCAAATCCTAGGTTTGACCAAGATTTAAACAAGTTTAAAACATGAATAATATGAAAAGTAACCTGCATCGATCCTTCTTAGTCACTCCAAAATGAAGCTCGTGGGAGGTTTTTGAAATTTCCATGATTTTTCTGGTTTGAATATGTCTAGACCTTGTTTATCAACTTGAATGCTTACTATATGACATACACAGACTATGTGCTTTGTTTTTTTGAATTCTTATGCCCATTTGAATCTTGGTCAAATCCTAGGTTTGACCATGACTTAAACAAGTTTAAGACATGAATATGACAAAGTAATCATGTATCCTTCTTAGTCACCCCAAAATGAAGCTCTTGGGAGGGTTTTTAAAATTTCCATGTTTGAAACCAAAAACCACTTCTCTTCACCATGCATGCTTGACTTCATAAGACAGAGTTTAGGGTTAGGGGGTAGATACATGATTTTTCAGGTTTAAAACGTCTAGACCTTGTTTATCAACTTAATTGAATGCTTACTATATGACATAAGAAGACCTTGGTTTTTCATTTTTTTCTTCATTTTTTTGAATTTTTATGCCCATTTGAATCTTGGTCAAATCCTAGGTTTGACCAAGATTTGAACAAGTTTAAAACATGAATATAAAAAAGTAAGCATGTATGCTTCTTAGTCACTCCAAAATGAAGCTCTTGGGAGGGTTTTCGAAATTTCCATGTTTGAAACCAAAAACCACATCTCTTCATGCTTGACTTCATAAGACAGAGTTTAGGGTTAGGGGTAGATACATGATTTTTCTGGTTTGAATATGTCTAGACCTTGTTTATCAACTTAATTGAATGCTTACTATATGACATAAGAAGACTATGTGCCTTGGTTTTTCATTTATTTTGATTTATTTTGAATTTTATGCCTATTTTTATGCCCATTTAAACAAGTTTAAATCATGAATATGAAAAATTAGTCACTCCAAAATGTAGCTCTTGAGAGGGTTTTTGAAATTTCCATGTTTGAAACCAAAAACCACTTCTCTTCATGCATGCTTGACTTCATAAAGACAGAGTTTAGGGTTTGGGGTAGACAGCACGCGCCGACGCGTGGACGAAATTTATTCTCTGTCCCCCTGACATGCACTTGCCAGTGTCTTCAACAGTCTGACACGAGCAGTGAAGCTTTTATGGAGCCCAGCGGAGAGGGGCTCCATTTCTCGAGCGGTAGCGAGGTGACATGCGGCCTAAATCCAAATTTAAACATTGCGAAAAAAATCTGAAACAAATCATGCACGTTCACAGCTCATATTAAGATAACCCCTAAAAATTTCAGATCAAAATTCGAAACATACATCGAGAAACAAAAAAGAGAAACTCAGATGGGAATAGTCTACAGAGAAACTCAGATTTGAATTCGGGAACTATTCATGACAGATTTCTCTTTTTTGTTTCTCGATGTATGTTAGTGGCAGTTAATATGGACCGGAGGAAGTACTAATAATATGAGGCATATTTTTGAGCTGGCCCTGTTTAGTAGAGTTTACATTTGAGAGTTACATCTTTCTACCACCATTATTTTTGATTTAGCTTGTCTTTTTTTGCCCACCATTTTATCGAGCAGGGTTAATGCAAGATCCATAGCAAACTAGCTTGTCATGACATTTTTTTGGCGGAGTGCATCTTCTCATGGCGAGCTAGCGACTTTGCCTACTAGAGTTTTTTTTGTTGAACTACATTTTTTGGATTTTCCCATTTTATTTGTGCACAAGCTATGAGCCGCCCGCAATTCAGCACCATATATTGGCGGGATTTTCTAGTTCAGCACCATAAATTAGCAGGATGCTATCTTCCTACCTCGCTTTCATTTCCCCTATATCCAGCCCCACCCACGGACAAGCAAGGGCCTCTCTCCCTACCTCGCACCTAGTCCGTCTCGCTCCCTCTCAGTCCTCCATCCGTAGCCGACATCCACCGCACCGGAGCCAGCTCAGCGACGCCGTCAACCACACTCCGTCCGCTTCGTCGGATCTGCTTCCCCGACTCACTGGTTCATCTTACCGGCCGGCGAGATCGGTACACAAAGCGCCACCATGATCCACCGAACCAAACCGAACGGCCAACGCGCCACCTCCCCAGTCGACCAAGGTTGAACACTTTGTCCGGCAGCTTTTGTTATGTACTCCGTATTTGATTTCCGAGACTAGTTTATTGCTTGCTTCCACTGCTTGTTATTAGCATCTGTTTTTTTTTGTAATGCCTGCTAGATATTCCCCTCGAGAATGCCTACGAAGAATCTCGGAGGCAAAATATCTTGCAGAATATGATAATTGCAGCCAAGCTCGGCATACTGTGGAATGGGACAAAATCACCGCACCCCAAGTCGTTGCCGAGATTTTTCACACGTGTGATGTGCCGCCAAAAGGACGATTCCGTGGGGCAGCTGCTGAAGAAGGTATTTAGCCGCACTGCTCAAATTTCATATGTCTTGTTTGCTGATTGATTTGATGAACTTTGATTTGCAGCAGCTAGCCACTGCTCATGTTCCTAACAAAGACAGTGAGCGCGCCAGTGATGCAGACATTGGTAGAAAGGAGGCGGGATTTGGTCCTATTGTTCTAGCAAGCAATCATTTGAGTGGCCGCCTAGGATCAGCACATCTGGATCCTCCTGAGCTCAACATTAAGGAGGTAATTTTATAATAGTGTTTTAAACATGACATAATCTAATGTACTGAAAGAGATCAAACTGTCAACAGGAGTGGAGTGGTATAGATGGTAGAGATATAGATATAGATTTCAGATTTCCTAATTTTTTCTTGAAAATAGGGTCGCCCCGGCCTCTGCATCCAAATGATGCACCCACCCTTTTATTGCAATGTTTTAGACTCCATTTAAGGTTTAGAAACTCATGGGTTGCTGAAAGTGGTGACATGAATCAACCAACATATTTCCTTTTAATCTGCTGATTGATTTTATGCATGGCAAATCGCAGAAGCAAGTGACTGCTCATGTCCCTGCCAAGCAGCATTGTAGCACAGATGTCCAGAGTTCCAGTGATGCAAACGTTTGTAGGAACAAAACAGAAGGATGTGGCACTGGGGAAGCTAAGATTAGGCGTCTTCAAAAGGACTTGGATGTGGCCACTTGGCGGAACAAAGAAATGAACCGAGGATGGAATTCTACAATTCAAGATGGCCTACATGCTGTTGCTGATCTGCAGAAGCTAGTGGCTGGCAACTTGGTTACCGCTTTGGCTGATGCAGATGTCCATGAGATCAACTGGACGATCTTGGAACAGGTGAAAGCACGAGCAGAAACTCTGCACTCATCTTTGCAGGTAGATGATTTTCAAAGGGTGATGCAAGAGCCGCTATATGAATAGATTGTTGTTTTCAGTTGATGATGTCCCTGGTTCTTTTGTTTACTTATGTGCTGGTAGTACTTAGGGGAACTAGCTTGTACAAGTATTTTTTTCCGATAAAGTTGTACAAGTAAATGGCACATGCTTCGCATGTTTGACCAATTAAGTTAAAAAGCTTCACAAAATCCTGCTATCATGTAGGCGGGCTTGCATTGGCTTTCAACCCAAGTGACTATTGACTGCAATCTGTAATATGTACCCCTCTGTTGCACTTAATGGTATCCAAGCCCTTGGGCCCCCCTCCTTTGTTAAAAAAAAGATCGAATTCTTATTGCGTCGAAGTTGTTTCACTAAAAAAAAGAGCCCTCACGTGCAAGGCACGTGTATATATACTAGTACTAGTAGAGATGGTACACCTAGACATTAGAGATTTGTTTGTTTTAAAGATATTTTTAATTGTGTACAAGATGGAAAATATAACTTTAGGCTATCCACAATGTTGCTATTGCCAAATCTGATACGATGGTGAATTTGGCTTTGGTGTGAAATATAGCAATAGCTCCACAATGTAGTGGTTCCAAATATTTATAACGTGGGTCCCGCCATCAAGCTAAAACAACTCATAAAGCCAATATGGAACTACTCTCACAATGTAGGGAACTAGTTCCAAATGCCAAAAGTGAAATTTGGCATCGGAGCACCTATTTGCTCCGGTTCCCTGTTTTTCTGGTTTTGGAACTACCTCTACAATGTATGGAACTAGTTCAAAAAGCCAAAAATCAAATATGGAACCACTTTTGGCTACACGTTGTGGATGCTCTTAGCAAATTCCTAGTATTTTTCATGGTCGATGTAAAAAAAGTATTTTTCATGGTTGATGTAAAAAAACAAGTTTTTTTCATGGTCGATGTAAAAAAAGAGAGAAAACATGTCTCATAAAAAGCCTTATGGTTAGCACAATTTTTTTACGGAGTAACTCTTTTTTACATAGCCCAAATTACTATTCGATTTTTCCATTGAAATATTTTATGTGTATAAAGCAAGCGAAGAAGTACACATGCATTTTTCGTTTTATTCTTTTTTGACATTTCAAAATGTATAGAAGATGAATTTCGAAATAAAGAGATCATATGCACCCAAGAACCAACAAGCATATCCCCTTGAACCCGAACATACTCAGGGCCCTTTTGTTGTGCCTTTTTTTTTTGCCTTTTTGGCTTTTGGATTTTGGAAGCCAAAAACAAATATTATATTCTTTTGGCTTCCAAAATCCAAAAGCCAAAAAGCCACAGCAAAAGGGCCCTCAGCTTCAGACTTGGGATTTCGTAGGCTAGGGTTCCACAGTTTTCCAGCAACCAGTAATAATTTCAACTCTGCCCCAAAATTCCCGCCGAAATCCCCCCGCTTCCAAAATTCAAAGCGATGTGAAATAAGTACAGTGTCGATCTTATCCCCCCGGACCGCTCAATTCAGACCTATCACCGGCGGCGCCGAACCCCGCATCTCTCTCTCACGCTTCCACCCTGCATGACCCACCGGATCATCTCACACGCCGGCGCCGGCCCACTGTCCCACTCCCACACCAGCACTACTGCCTTCTCATCGGCCACCGTAGTGACCGACGACGTTCCGCCGTCTCCCTTGCTTTTTAGCAAGCCGGAGTAGCTTCCACCTCCCCCACCCCCACCGACGACCACTGTACCATACGAGCTCCTCCGTAGCCGACTTCCACCGCCGCCTTGTCAGCGACAGTCACCATCGCCGGGTTCTCGTATCTTAATCCCCGACTCCTTCCGTCCACCGGACTGGAGAGATGGGCGCTTCCATGGTCGACGGCAGGAAACCAAAGCGTACACGCGCCCACTTCCAAGAAGGTTGATATGGCCGCATTCGTTATGCATGTGATTTCGAAAAGTATTTTTTTGCTTACTTGCACCGCCATCTCATTAGCATTTTTTTTGTAATGCATGCTAGATATTATTGCAATACAGAAGAATGAATTAAAAGAGAAACGGATACGGAATATATGTAGAAGATATGCAAGCCGTGTGGGCACAAGCATTTGTAACGCTATTGCCTCTAGTGCAAACCTGAACAAAATCGGAGAAGAACCCTTTCCCCTCCCCAAAGATAAAGAACAATGTTATGATTCACAATTTGATCCTGCTGAGCCCATTGGAGAGCTGACTCAGGAAGATGCCTTGCCTGACCATTCTCCTCAACCCCACCAGGTGATTTCTGTGTTTTTACTTTGAGATATCTGTTGCAACTTCCATGTGTTGTATACTTGTATCCTGAATCCCACCAAACATGTTCACATGCCACCTCTAGGTCTCCTTAATGCATCATATATATGTATCAGCATGCACGTCATCCTTTACTGTTCTTCATTCTATTCCATTTGCATATCATCATATATGGGACTTATGTAGACTGAAATATCGTTTATGTGTGCTAGGAATCTGCAGCTTCAAGTAAGAATTTCGCAGGAACCACCAATGAGAGGAAGACCAATCAACAGGCACCTGAATCGGTGATAGAACAGCTGCAACCAAAAAAGAAACCTGCTTCTGCTACTAGACAGTCTCAGCGATTCATGGCACCAGTTGAAGAAAATAACGAAAATTCTAAGAGTACTGAAATAAAAAAACGTGGTGAACACCCCAAGCGGTTGAATCAGCCACCTGTTACCAATCCAGTCAACCAGCGACAATCGGCAGCAGAACCAGTTTCCACAGCAACTTCTCAGCCACAATTGGCAGCAGAACCAGTTTCCACAGCAACTTCTCAACAACAATTGGCAGCAGAACAAGTTTCCACGGCAACTTCTCAGCCACAATTGGGATCAGCAGTAGCTGTGGTAGGAAATACTGCCCAAGGACACACTGTACCAGTCCCAGCTGACACAACCACAACTGGCCAAACACTGCTAGCACAACATCAACAAACTGTTGATGATCTCCCACTGACCCATATTAGTCCTGCCATAGACAACTCCCCTGAGGATGAGCCCCACACCGAAGAAGGTACATTTTCCAATGCTTATAGTTTCATTCTCCGTTATAAAGTTATACTTTATAGAGATATATATATATATATACCTACCTTGATAGCTTGATGTAATGCTTAACTTTGTAGTTGCACCACGATCAAGAAAAACGAGGGGCCCAACAGTAGGGAAAATGTTCGTAGCTAAGCTTGCTGGGATGGAATCAAGATTTCGCCTTTCATCTATCGTAGGTGGCAGAAGGCCACTGGACCCAGAAGAATCTTGTAAATTAGCATCGGATGTAGGAATTTTCGTCAGGAATGAAATTCCTATCTTCCCAACATGGAAAGAGCACGTAGACACCTCTGCGCATTTTGAAAAATTAGTGCACAGGTTACACGTAAGTCATCTTTCTCTTGGTAATGTTACTCATACTAGTATACCACATTGGCACGTCCCGTTCCTTCTAGCTTGTTGTTGGATCTATGTATATCACACCAACGGTTTATATTGTTGTGAACAGTTAAGGTTCGAGTTCGATGAGGACCAAGAGGAAGTAAAGCATGTTCTCAACAGTCTATTCTCAGACTGTCTGCGCCAGTATCGCAGCAGGCTAAAGAAGAAATACTTCACTGGAAAGATTACTGGGAGTGTTCCAACTATATCTCCTTTTAAGCAAATGACTGACAAACAGTGGGGAGATCTTGTGAAGCACTGGTCTGATCCAAAGAATATGGTATGATTTGTAAGACTGAGACCAGATCACATCTTGGATTCTTATTTATAGCAGTGTCTCACTAGTCTCCTTTTTGCAGAATTTGGCTAAACAGAATCAGGAAAACCGCGGTAAACTACTTTTACCTAGCCGTACGGGATCTCGTAACCTTATAGTGCACATTCGGCAAAAAGTAAGGACATGTTGTTTTATACTGCTATTTAGAAATATTTTAGTAAAAGATCATGCAGAGTATATACACCAGTGTGCAGCTTATATTATGATCCTCCATTTCAACCACGTTATTCGATTTATAAATGGTAGTACTAAAATGCAGATGTTACATAATGCAAGTAAAAGGGAACCAAACAAAGAGATGACTCTGCCAGAGATTTTTGAAGCATGCCAGAAGAACAAACTTGAAGTGATTGGAGAAGTCGCACAGAGTGTTCTTGTAAGTCTTCTCAAAGATTGAAATTTTGTGACGACTCACATCCCAACTTGTAGGAGTAGTAAAGTACATGTCAATATGATATTATATATGTTTATTAAAATTCATGTGATGTGAATCAGACATGCCAAACTGTAGGAATAAAAGTAGGTCATACACATGATAAATCTACTATCAGCAAGTTTCTCTGTAGTAACTATCATGTTTACACATGTGTACGAACTGAATTTTTTGCAGGAAGATATGAAATTAGAGATGGCAAAAACCGGTAAAAACGGTCTGGAAAAAACCGATGAAGAATGTGTGAAGGCATTTTCTATGGCAATAAAAAAGAAAGGCATTGCCAAAAACACTTTCTTACGGAATGCTGGACTGCTGAAGTGCAAGTCCATGTCCAAGTCAAAGTATTTGCATGCTCAAGTTCTAAAGGAGCAACTCCAAGTAGAACGAGCTGCATCAGCTGCGCTAAGACTAGAAGTCGACAATTTTAGAACGATAGCAGCACAGAAGGAGGCCCTACTGGAGCAGGTTAGGAATGCTAGTAAGTAGTAAGAAGAGTATCTGCTAGATAATTGGAGATGAACGGGGACAGTGACAGGTCATTACCTTTGTCTTGTAAAATGGTTCCTTAGTCTGAGCATATTTCGTAGGTGCATTTATCTGCAATTGCTATGATCTTGGTGGTCGTTTCCTTGTTGTGATGTGGATTTTTTTGAACCGGAACCCTGCTGATTGTTAATATTATAAGTGGATTGCCTAGCCCTTTCCATCAGTTCTGACTTGTGGTTCCGTTGGCTCGTGGATGAAGCTTGACGTGGTATCAGAGCCCATAGTCTCAAGTTCGAGTCATCGCTTTCACAAACCTTCTCTTCTCTTCTCCCGGTCTAGCCTTTTCTGTCAGTTTGGACTTTTTGTTGCGATGTATAAAGTGGATTGCCTAGCCCTTTCCATCAGTTCGGACTTTTGGTCGCGTTGGCTAGTGCATTAAAGCTTGACACTGATGATTTTCTGTGATCCATTGATTTCCATCTTTCTACATACTGGTCTAGAAGCTTGTCAACTGGTCTGGTTCATTCATCGCTGTATTGAGTGCAATGAACGGAACAGTGGCTTCTCCTTTGTGTTGTGCTGCAACACAACAGCTGTTCCTGCTTCTGTACAGGCGAGTTGTGAACAGAGATACTTATGTATGCTACCAAATTTCGACTCCATATAATCAATAGCTTAACAACCCTCTAATTCAAAATCTCAACATTATTTCACACACTGAAATATTTTGTACGCGTTTTGAATTGGAGAACATGGGAACCGACTTTGGTTTCTGATTATGACTTGATGTGACCCTAGGCCCTGGATTCCTGAGCAGAAGGTATGTGTAAAAACAAAGAGATTACGAAGTGCTAATTCCCTTTTTTTGTAAGTCCTGGTGGCATTGACACTCCTTTCTTACTTGCTATATTTTTTTGGTGTTTATATATAATAGAGAATTACCAGCTTATTGTCGAACCCGTTAGATTTTGGGCAATAATTGTTACGTGGCTGCTTCTTAATTAAAGTTTATCATGTCATGTAGATGGATTTGTGAAAGATGCAGCGGGTCGTTCTTCAGATCGTCTACATGGGATTCCCATCTACATGTATGTTCACGGTTTCATGGAGTACTTCAGCTCATAGCAGCCACATACGATCCTGCAAGATTTGCATTTTTTTTGACCTTGCAAGATTTGCATTCAATGTATCGCCAAGACGCGTCCGTGAGAACTCTAGAAACATCTTCGTCTGACTCGTTTTGGCGCGCGCAGTTCCCGAGCGAATCCAATGAATTTTGACCGTTCTCTTAAAAAAAGGAACTTTGACCGTTGGATCAAGCGTTGGAGAACTGTTGTGCCAACGGCCAATAATTATGATCGTCGTAACCGATTTTCAACGTGATGATGAATTGATGTGACATTTGGCCGTACTAGTACGGTCTCATATTTTTGTATTACTTGGACTGTAGCCAAATTCGAAATCTCATTCCAGCGGCAAAACTTCCCGCCCGAAAAATACAAATATTTCACACGCTTCTAACTTCCCATTCTACCCTCGTAAAGATGACAACAATGTCCATGTATAAGTCGGTTGGTGGGGGGTCTACCCGTCATTTTTTTCGATCACCACCTCCCTAGCTCCGAAACTCCCCGAAAAAAAATTCATTTCCCTCACTCTCTCCTCTGAGACCACCCACCGGAACTTCCCAAGTCCCTCTCTCTCCCACCTCCACGACCACCGCACCGGAACATCCCCGCCGGACTTCCCTGGCCTACCCGAGCCCTCGCGATCCTCGTCATCCGGCTGTCTGCCGGAGCCGCTTCATCGACGCCGTCATCAACCGGACTGGATCATCCCCGCCGAACCTCGAAACCATATACTCATCCAGCAGTCTACCGCAGTCGCTTCAGCTGCGGTATCGTCCACCCCACCGGAGCCGCTTCGCCGGATCCGTCGTCCACCGCATCGGATCTTGCTCACCGACACCGCTGTGCATGAACCGGATCTGCTTCACCGGCGCCGTGCATGATCTAAACTCTTCTACTGTCGCTTTTCTATTGCTTGCCTGCAAGTTCTTGTTTAATCTTGGGGGAATCTGTTTGTGCTAACGACGCGCCGTTACGTTTTTGCAGATGAGATGAGTAACCATGAAGTGTAATGGCCGTCTCTCCAACCCCAAGTAGCACATGTAGCGTACTTCATCACCGGATCTATCAACCCCAGGAAGATCTGCTGTGACTCCCACAGAGTGCTTCTCCTAATGTAAGTCCCTTGTTTTAGCGCCATGTTCTGGGTTCAGATGCTTGTTTGTCTGAAGCTCTTTTAGTTCATTCCTAGCTATGACCGTAACATCTTGCTATTTTCTACTTCATTGCTAACTTTAAGCGATTGAACATTTTGGTTTGCATTCCCTGCTCTGTAGATGTAGCCATCATAACTTCTATCTTGCTCAGTCGTTGTTACAAAAATTATAGGTATTATAGTAACATCCTGCTATTATTTAGTTCATGGCCAATTTTAAGTAATTGCACATGTTGGTTCGCATTCCCTGCTCTATAGCTTTTGGCATCGTAACTTCTATATTTGGTTTACATTCCCTGCTCTGTAGATCTAGCCATCATAACTTTATCTTGCTCAGTCGTTGTTACAAAAATTATGGCCTGCTACTATGTTGTTTGTGCCAATTTTTTACTCCATGAACATGTTGGCTTGCATTCCCTGTACTACAGGTGATGCCATTGTTTTGTATCTAGTTCATTGTAAGCTAACAAAGTAAGGACTTAGTTTGGCATGCTATCACTCTGCTATCTAGCCTGTAGTACAAATAAACTTGTCATACTACTAGATAATAATTTTGCGTGCCATCTTGTTCTTCAAAAGCTGCATTATTGACTTGTTTCTCTGACTTGGCATGACGCTCACATATGGAAAGCTGAACATATTGGTTTGCATTCCCTCTTATACAAGTTCACAGGTGATCCCACTATATTCTGTATCTGGTCCATCCTAAGCTCCAGCATTAACTATCCTCCATGTGTTGCTCATTACAAGTTTATATCCCGAAACATCTTGATTTGCATCCCCTTCACTATAAGTTCAGGAGTATTATTTAGTTCACGGCCAAAATGAAGTAATTGCACTTGGCACATGTTGGTTCACATTCCCTCCTCTTTAGCTTTTGCCATCGTAACTTCTATTTTTGGTTTACATTCCCTGCTCTGTAGATGTAGCCATCATAACTTCATCTTGCTCAGTCGTTGTTACAAAATTTATAGCCTGCTACTATGTTGTTCATGCCAATTTTGTACTCCCTGAACATGTTGGTTTGCATGGGACTCGACAGTAGTAAGTCTGCTGTTTCATTCTAACATGCTCTGTTATATTGGCTGTTGGTATGCGGCATGCACTCTTTGTTTGCTTATTGTGCGCATTACAATGATCTTGTTATAACGACGAAATGATGAGTTCCAAATTCTTTGCCAAACAATATTGTAGTGTCTTTGCCTTTCCATTGTTGCTGTCTTAACTTGTAATGTCTTTGTTTCAGATATAGGTGCTGCATGGACAACTTAAAAGATTGCCGGATCGCTTCATTGTATTGCTAGGTTTAATTACCATTCAATTTCTCTGGGTTCTGTAATATTTTTTTCAATGCCTTGCAGCTGATGTAATATTTAGTTAGTTTTTATAGTTCTTTCGCGCATTTTTTCTTTGGTGCTTGTGGTAAGTGAGGCTATCCGACAGAAATCAATGCTGCGTAAATATTCTCAGTATCTAAATCACGAATTCCCATCCCTTAAACGGCCCAATTAAACGAAATCACATATGTGCCTGCCCGCAAAATCCTAAAGCGCATATTATGCCGGCATATAAACACAACTAAACGGGCTGGCCCACTTACTTCTTGGGCCAGCCCATTTGATTTACGGTGGACCCCACACTAATTGGGCTGGCCCACTTGCTTTAAGGTGGACCCCACCAACTACTGGGCCGGCCCACTAATTAGTTGGGCCAGCCCATTTGCTCTTTTGGAGGACCCCACATAATAAATGGGCCGGCCCTTTAAGAGGAAAGTGGGACCCACCTGTGTTTTTGGCCCGGCCCACTATCTTGTTGGGCCGGCCCACTTGCTATATGGTGGACCCCACATACTAGTTGGGCCGGCCCTTTAACAGGAAAGTGGGGCTTGTGGGGGCCCCCTATCTTGTTGGGCCGGCCCACTCTATGGTGGTCCCACATGGTAAATGGGCCGGCCCTTTAAGTGGAAGGTGGGACCCACCTGTGTTTTTGGCCCGGCCCACTATTTTGTTGGGCCGGCCCACTTTATGGTGGACCCCACATACCAAATGGCCCATTAACAGGAAATGTGGGACCCACTGTGTTTTTGGCCCACTATCTTGGTGGGCCAGCCCACTGGCTATATGGTGGGCCCCACATACTAAATGGGTCGGCCCTTTGGGAAGTGTTTTTGGCCGGCCCACTTGCTATATGGTGGACCCCACAAACTAAATGGGTCGATCCTTTAACGGAAAGTGGGACCCACTGTGTTTGGCCCACTTGCTTCTTGGGCCGGCCCAGTTGCTGTAAGGTGGACCCCACATGTTAAATGGGCCGGCCCATTTAAGTTTTGACCAGTCCTTAGAGGTTAGGCCCGGCCCACGTAACTAATGGACCAGCCCAACTATATAGTTGACCGGTCAAACTATGTCATCTGGCCCGGCCCGCTTAAGACGTGGCAGGCCTCGTGTGGGCCTACCATCTACCACGGGGTTTCAGCCGCTGCCACGTGTCAGTTTGCATGACGTCAGCAGTCAACGGGCTCCCGAAAACACTTCCGCAACGGTCCGATTTTCCGTGGCGGAAGGGCGCCCAAGCGCGACGGACCGAAAAAATCATCGTTGGACTTTGCCTGACGCAGTTTCGACAACGGAACCCATATCGTCGGGTTAGGCCCATAGGCGACGAAAAATGCCCCTTAGTTGACGATTTTGGGACGTTGTCTATCAGAACTTTTCTTGTAGTGAATGTTAATTCTTCACATGTTGCTGCACCTCCTACTATCAATGGTAAAATAATTGGTGTTGGCAATGTTTCCACTCCTAGTGCAAAGCGCACAAAATTGCCTGAAACTGCTGAAACTGCTGTTTGTGATAAAACTGCTGAAATTTTTCAAAATATTGGTGACAATGATTCCATTGCTGTAGAACATAATGGTTTAGATTTTGATGATTGTCATATTACTGAAGTTATAAAGTTCTTACAAAAACTTGCTAGAAGTCCCAATGCTAGTGCTATAAATTTAGCCTTTACAAAACATATTACAAATGCTCTCATTAAAGCTAGGGAAGAGAAATTAAAACTTGAAGCTTCTATTCCTAGGAAGTTAGAAGATGGTTGGGAGCCCATCATTAAAATGAAATTCAATGACTTTGAGTGTAATGCTTTATGTGATCTTGGTGCAAGTATTTCTATTATGCCTAAAAAGATTTATGATATGCTTGACTTGCCACCATTGAAGAATTGTTATTTGGATGTTAATCTTGCCGATAATGTTAAAAAGAAACCTTTGGGGAGGATTGATAATGTGCGCATTACGGTTAACAATAACCTTGTCCCCGTTGATTTTGTTGTCTTGGATATTGAATGCAATGCATCTTGTCCTATTGTATTGGGAAGACCTTTTCTTCGAACCGTTGGTGCTGTTATTGATATGAGAGAAGGTAATATTAAATATCAATTTCCTCTCAAGAAAGGTATGGAACACTTCCCTAGAAAGAGAATGAAGTTGCCTTTTGATTCTATTATTAGAACAAGCTATGATGTTGATGCTTCGTCTCTTGATGTTACTTGATTTGCACTTTCTGCGCCTAGCTGAAAGGCGTTAAAGAAAAGCACTTCTTGGGAGATAACCCATGTGTTTATTTTACTACAGCAATTTTTGTTTTGTTGAGTCTTGGAAGTTGTTTACTACTGTAGAAACCTCTCCTTATCATGTTTTTGTGCCAAGTAAAGTTTCTATGCTAAAGTTGATGTTATATTTGGGATCGCTGCGCAGAAACAGCATTGCTGTCTGTCACGAATTCTGGCATAAGTCTCTGTAAAAAATTCGAAAAAATCTGCAAAATTACGAGCGTGATCCTCAGATATGTACGCAACTTTCATTAGTTTTGAGTTTTTCCATTTGAGCAAGTTAAGTGCCCAGTCCAGATGCATCTTTACGGACTGTTCTGTTTTTGACAGATTCTGTCTTTTATTTCGCATTGCCGCTTTTGCTATGTTGAATGAGTTTCTTTGTTCCATTAACTTTCAGAAGCTTTGTGCAATGTCCAGAAGTGTTAAGAATGATTGTGTCACCTCTGAATATGTGAATTTGTGGTTATGCACTAACCCTCTCATGAGTTTGCTTGAAGTTTGTGTGAAGGAAGTTTTCAAGGGTCAAGAGAAGAGGATGATATACTATGATCAAGAAGAGTGAAAGGTCTAAGCTTGGGGATGCCCCGGTGGTTCATCCCTGCATATTTTAAGAAGACTCAAGCATCTAAGCTTGGGGATGCCCAAGGCATCCCCTTCTTCATCGACAACATTATCAGGTCATTTCTAGTGAAACTATATTTTTATTCCGTCACATTCTTATGTTCTTTACTTGGAGCGTCGGTTTGTTTTTATTTTTGTTTTGTTTTGAATAAAGTTGGATCTCGCCATTCTTATATTGGAGATATTACGCTCCGCTTTTTCTTATGGAACACTTGTGTTCTTAATTGTGCTTTAATGTTCATGGCGAAGGCTGAAATTGCTTCGTTAAATTGCTATTTGGTTGGAATTGGAAAATGCTGCATATGGTTTGGTAAATTTGGCAATTGTTTGAGCTCTCATAGATCATGTTTAAGCTCTTGCATCATGTAGTTTAATCTATTAATGAAGAACTACTGTAGAGCTTGTTTAATTTGGTTTGCATGATTGATCTCTCTAAGTCTAGATATTTTCGGGTAAAGTGTTTGAACAACAAGGAAGACAGTGTAGAGCCTTATAATGCTTGCAATATGTTCTTGTGTGAGTTTTGCTGTACCTGTTCATACTTGTGTTTGCTTCAAACAACCTTGCTAGCCCAAACCTTGTACTGAGAGGAAATGCTTCTCGTGCATCCAAACACCTTGAGCCAAACTCCATGCCATTTGTGTCCACCATATCTACCTACTATGTGGTATTTTTCTGCCATTCCAAAGTAAATTACTTGAGTGCTACCTTTAAATTTCATTCCTCTACCTTTACAATATATAGCTCATGGGACAAATAGCTTAAAAACTATTGTGGTGATGAATATGTAGTTATGTGTCTTAATTCTTATAAGTTGCTTGTTGAGCGGTAACCATGTTTTCTGGGGACGCCATCAACTTTATCTTTGTTGGATATCATGTGAGATGCTATGCATGTTCGTCTTGTCTGAAGTAGTGGACTTCGCGATCAAATGGTTTGAGTATGCATATGTTAGAGAAGAACATTGGGCCGCTAACTAAAGCCATGTATCATGGTGGAAGTTTCAGTTTGGACATACAACCTCAATCTCTTATGAGAATATTAACTGTTGTTGAATGCTTAAGCATTAAAAAGAGGAGTCCATTATCTGTTATCTATGTTGTCCCGGTATGGATGTCTCCTTGGACCTTTGTACAGGCGGCATAGAGGTACCCCTTTGTGACACTTGGTTGAAACATATGTTATGCAATGATAATCCATGTAAATCCAAGCTAATTAGGACAAGGTGCGGGCACTATTGGTATTCTATGCATGAGGCTTGCAACTTGTAGGAAGTATTATGCATAACACATATGAATTATTACTACCGTTGACAAAATTGTTTCTTGTTTTCAAAATAAAAGCTCTAGCACAAAAATAGCAATCCATGCTTCCCTCTGCGAAGGGCCATTCTTCTACTTTTATGTTGAGTCAGTTTACCTACTTCTTTCTATCTTAGAAGCAAACACTTGTGTTAACTGTGTGCATTGATTCTTACATGTTTACCTATTGCACTTGTTATATTACTCTATGTTGACAATTATCCATGAGATATACATGTTACAAGTTGAAAGCAATTGCTGAAACTTAATCATCCTTTGTGTTGCTTCAATGCATTTTACTTTGAATTTATTGCTTTATGAGTTAACTCTTATGCAAGACTTATTGATGCTTGTCTCGAAAGTACTATTCATGAAAAGTTTTGCTATATGATTCATTTGTTTAGTCATTATCTTTGTTAGCAATCTTTTGTTCAGATCACTTCATTCATCTCATATGCTTTACAATATTGTTGATCAAGATTATGTTGGTAGCATGTCACTTAGGAAATTATCCTTGTTATCGTTTACCTACTCGAGGGCGAGTAGGAACTAAGCTTGGGGATGCTTGATACGTCTCCAACGTATCTATAATTTCTTATGTTCCATGCTAGTTTTATAACAATACCTACATGTTTTGTTCACACTTTATATCGTTTTGATGCATTTTCCGGAACTAACCTATTAACAAGATGCAAGTGCCAGTTCTTTTCTGCTATTTTTGGTTTCAGAAATCCTACAAAGGAAATATTCTCGAATTGGACGAAATCAACGCTCGCATCTTATTTTTCCCGGAAGCTTCCAGAGCACCGAAGAGGGGCCAGAGGGGAGCCAGGGGGCCCCACCCGACAAGGCGGCGAGGCCAAGGGGGGCGCCCCCTGATGTCTACGGGTGCTTCTATTCTTGTAGACAGTGTTGGGCCTCCAAGAGCAGAGGTTTGTAGAATAGCAGCAAGTTTCCCTTAAGTGGATTACCCAAGGTTTATCGAACTCGGGGAGGAAGAGGTCAAAGATATCCCTCTCAAGCAACCCTGCAACCACAAAGCAAGAAGTCTCTTGTGTCCCCAACACACCTAATAGGTGCACTAGTTCGGCGAAGAGATAGTGAAATACAAGTGGTATGAATGAATATGAGCAGTAGTACGGCGCCAGAAAATAGCTTGCTGGCGTGCAGTTGATGGTAGTAATATTGTAGGAAGTAAACAAGCAGTAGTAACGCAGCAGTAGTAATTCAGTAAAACAGTAACAAGCAGCGATAGCAGTATTTAGGAACAAGGCCTAGGGAATAGACTTTCACTAGTGGACACTCTCAACATTGATCACATAACAGAATAGATAGATGCATACTCTACACTCTCTTGTTGGATGATGAACACATTGCGTAGGATTACACGAACCCTCAATGCCGGAGTTAACAAGCTCCACAATTCAATGTTCATATTTAAGTAACCTTAGAGTGTAAGATAGATCAATACGACTAAACCAAGTACTAACTTAGCATGCACACTGTCACCTTCACGCCAGTTAGGAGGAATAGATCACATCAATACCATCATAGTAATAGTTAACTTCATAATCTACAAGAGATCATAATCATAGCCTACGCCAAGTACTAACACGAGTGCACACACTGTCACCATTACACCGTGTAGGAGGAATAAAACTACTTTAATAACATCACTAGAGTAGCACATAGATAAATTGTGATACAAAACACATTGCAATCATAAAGAGATATAAATAAGCACTTCACTACGCCATTCATAACAGTGAATAAGTATTCTGTGAAATATAGCCTAAGAGACCCACACGGTGCACACACTGTCACCTTTACACACGTGGGACAAGGAGTCTCCGGAGATCACATAAGTAAAACTCACTTGACTAGCATAATGACATCTAGATTACAAGCATCATCATATGAATCTCAATCATGTAAGGCAGCTCATGAGATTATTGTATTGAAGTACATAGGAGAGAGATGAACCACATAGCTACCGGTACAGCCCACTATCAATGGTAAAATAATTGGTGTTGGCAATGTTTCTACTCCTAGTGCAAAGCGTACAAAACTGCCTGAAATTGCTAAAACTGCTGAAACTGCTTGTGATAAAACTGCTGAAATTTTTTCCAACCTTGGGGACAATGATCCCATTGCTGTAGCTCATAATGATTTAGATTTTGATGATTGCCACATCTCTGAAGTTATAAAGTTCTTACAAAAACTTGCTAAAAGTCCTAATGCTAGTGCTATAAATTTAGCCTTTACAAAACATATTACAAATGCTCTCATAAAAGCTAGAGAAGAGAAACTAAAACTTGAAACTTCTATTCCTAGAAAGTTAGAAGATGGTTGGGAGCCCATCATTAAAATTAAATTCAATGACTTTGAATGTAATGCTTTATGTGATCTTGGTGCAAGTATTTCTGTTATGCCTAAAAAGATTTATGATATGCTTGACTTGCCACCATTGAAGAATTGTTATTTGGATGTTAATCTTGCCGATAATGTTAAAAAGAAATCTTTGGGGAGGATTGATAATGTGCACATTACGGTTAACAATAACCTTGTCCCCGTTGATTTTGTTGTCTTGGATATCGAATGCAATGCATCTTGTCCTATTGTGTTGGGAAGACCTTTTCTTCGAACCGTTGGTGCTGTTATTGATATGAGGGAAGGTAATATTAAATATCAATTTCCTCTCAAGAAAGGTATGGAACACTTCCCTAGAAAGAGAATGAAGTTGCCTTTTGATTCTATTATTAGAACAAGTTATGATGTTGATGCTTCTACTCTTGATGTTACTTGATTTGCACTTTCTGCGCCTAGCTGAAAGGCGTTAAAGAAAAGCGCTTATGGGAGACAACCCATGTTTTTACTACAGCAATTTTTGCATTGTTGAGTCTTGGAAGTTGTTTAGTACTGTAGCAAACTCTCCTTATCATGTTTTTGTGCCAAGTAAAGTTTCTATGTTATAGTTGATGTTATATTTGGGATCGCTGCGCAGAAACAGCATTGCTATCTGTCACGAATCTGGGCACAAGTCTCTGTAGAAAATTCGAAAAAATATGCCAATTTACGAGCGTGATCCTCAGATATCTACGCAACTTTCATTAGTTTTGAGTTTTTCCATTTGAGGAAGTCTGGTGCCATTTTAAAATTCGTCTTTACGGACTGTTCTGTTTTTGACAGATTCTGCCTTTTATTTCGCATTGCCATATTTGCTATGTTGGATGAATTTCTTTGATCCATTAATGTCCAGTAGCTTTGTGCAATGTCCAGAAGTGTAAAGAATGTTTGTGTCACCTCTGAATGTGTGAATTATTAATTGTGCACTAACCCTCTAATGAGTTTGCTTGAAGTTTGGTGTGAAGTAAGTTTTCAAGGGTCAAGAGAGGAGTATGATATACTATGATCAAGAGGAGTGAAAGCTCTAAGCTTGGGGATGCCCCGTGGTTCACCCCTGCATATTTTAAGAAGACTCAAGCGTCTAAGCTTGGGGATTCCCAAGGCATCCCCTTCTTCATCGACAACATCATCAGGTTCCTCCCCTGAAACTATATTTTTATTCGGTCACATCTTGTGTTCTTTGCTTGGAGCGTCGGTTTGTTTTGTTTTTGTTTTTGTTTGAATAAAATGGATCCTAGCATTCACCTTGTGGGAGAGAGACACGCTCCGCTGTTGCATATGGACAAATATGTCCTTAGGCTTTACTCATAATGTTCAAGGCGAAGTTTCTTCTTCGTTAAATTGTTATATGGTTGGAATTGGAAAATGCTACATGTAGTAATTCTAAAATGTCTTGGATAATGTGATACTTGGCAATTGTTGTGCTCATGATTAAGCTCTTGCATCATATACTTTGCACCCATTAATGAAGAAATACATAGAGCTTGCTAAAATTTGATTTGCATATTTGGTCTCTCTAAGGTCTAGATAATATCTAGTATTGAGTTTTTGAACAACAAGGAAGACGGTGTAGAGTCTTATAATGTTTACAATATGTCTTTTATGTGAGTCTTGCTGCACCGGTTCATCCTTGAGTTTGCTTCAAATAACCTTGCTAGCCTAAACCTTGTATCGAGAGGGAATACTTCTCATGCATCCAAAATCCTTGAGCCAACCACTATGCCATTTGTGTCCACCATACCTACCTACTACATGGTAATTCTCCGCCATTCCAAAGTAAATTTCTTGAGTGCTACCTTTAAAATTCCATCATTCACCTTCGCAATATATAGCTCATGGGACAAAATAGCCTTAAAAACTATCGTAGTATTGAATATGTACTTATGCACTTTATCTTTTATTAAGTTGCTTGTTGTGTGATAACCATGCTTCTGGGGACGCCATCAATTACTCTTTATTGAATATCATGTGAGTTGCTATGCATGTCCGTCTTGTCTGAAGTAAGAGGGATCTACCACCTTAATGGTTGGAGCATGCATATTGTTAGAGAAGAACATTGGGCCGCTAACTAAAGCCATGAATCATGGTTGAAGTTTCAGTTTTGGACATACATCCTCAATCTCATATGAGAATAATAATTGTTGCCACATGCTTATGCATTAAAGAGGAGTCCATTATCTGTTGTCCATGTTGTCCCGGTATGGATGTCTAAGTTGAGAATAATCAAAAGCGAGAAATCCAAAATGCGAGCTTTCTCCTTAGACCTTTGTACAGGCGGCATGGAGGTACCCCTTTGTGACACTTGGTTGAAACATGGCATTGCGAAGATCCGGTAGTCCAAGCTAAGTAGGACAAGGTGCGGGCACTATTAGTACACTATGCATGAGGCTTGCAACTTGTAAGATATAATTTACATAACTCATATGCTTTATTACTACCGTTGACAAAATTGTTTCATGTTTTCAAAATAAAAGCTCTAGCACAAATATAGCAATCGATGCTTTCCTCTTTGAAGGACCTTTCTTTTACTTTTATTGTTGAGTCAGTTTACCTATCTCTCTCCACCTTAAGAAGCAAACACTTGTGTGAACTATGCATTGATTCCTACATACTTGCATATTGCACTTGTTATATTACTTTATGTTGACAATATCTATGAGATATACATGTTATAAGTTGAAAGCAACCGCTGAAACTTAATCTTCCTTTGTGTTGCTTCAACACCTTTACTTTGATTTATTGCTTTATGAGTTAACTCTTATGCAAGACTTATTGATGCTTGTCTTGAAGTACTATTCATGAAAAGTCTTTGCTTTATGATTCAGTTGTTTACTCATGTCATTACCATTGTTTTGATCGCTGCATTCATTACATATGTTTACAAATAGTATGATCAAGATTATGATGGCATGTCACTTCAGAAATTATCTTTGTTATCGTTTTACCTGCTCGGGACGAGCAGAACTAAGCTTGGGGATGCTGATATGTCTCCAACGTATCGATAATTTCTTATGTTCCATGCTACATTATTGATGATATCTACATGTTTTATGCACATTATATGTCGTATTTACGCATTTTCTGGAACTAACCTATTAACAAGATGCCGAAGAGCCAGTGTTTTCTGCTGTTTTTGGTTTCAGAAATCCTAGTAAGGAAATATTCTCGAATTGGACGAAATCAACGCCCAGGTCCTATTTTTGCACGAAGCTTCCAGGACCGAAGGAGAGTCGAAGTGGGGCCACGAGGTGGCGACACCACAGGCGGCGGCCCAGGCCCGGCCGCGCCGACCTATGGTGTGGGCGTGCCGCCTCTTGACCTGCCCTTCCGCCTACAAATAGCCTCCGTCGCGAAACCCCCAGTGCGAGAGCCACGATACGGAAAACCTTCCAGACGCGCCGCCGCGAATCCCATCTCGGGGATTCAGGAGATCGCCTCCGGCACCCTGCCGGAGAGGGGATTCATCTCCCGGAGGACTCTACACCGCCATGGTCGCCTCCGGAGTGATGAGTGAGTAGTTCACCCCTGGACTATGGGTCCATAGCAGTAGCTAGATGGTCGTCTTCTCCTAATTGTGCTTCATTGTTGGATCTTGTGAGCTGCCTAACATGATCAAGATCATCTATCTGTAATTCTATATGTTGTGTTTGTCGGGATCCGATGGATAGAGAATGCTATGACATAGGCATCCCAAATGGGCCTGCCGAAGATAGTACCCGGGGTTTACTGAAGGCCCACTATCCGAAGAATAAGAAGATTCGGGAGCCCAAGATATATTAAGGAAAGTTAGAGTTGTAATAGGAAGTGTTATTTGTAATCTGGCGGGATGAGTTAGAAACCGTCCCGGACTCTGTAACTTGTAAAAAACGAAACCCTCGGCTCCACCTCCTATATAAGGGGGAGTCGAGGGACAAAGAAAGGATCGAATCTACTGTCAACATAACCCTAGTTTTCATAATCGTCGAGTACTTTTCGCCTAAACCTTCGAGATCTACTTGCCCTCTACTTCTAGCAAAACCCTAGTCTACAATCTGTAGGCATTGACAAGTTAATCCTTTGTCAATTGGCGCCGTCTGTGGGGATTAGAGGTTGCAAGGAGCTGATCTCGATGGCACGTTCAAGATCTTCGACTTCGTCGACAGCAAGCAACGCGATGGATCGAGGTAACAAGGAAAAAACTGATCTATTCAATTTTATTCCTCACCCGCCCTCCCGTATGGATGCATGTGCCTATCTGGAGGAGCCCATCATCATGACGTTCGGAGAATTCCGATTTGGCGTCAACAAGGAAGGATCCTATCGTCTCGAAGTTCCGATCTCGTCGGAATTTTCAGCGGTCGATTCTCGTCGCCACGCTTCGTCGACAACAAGGCAAGCGGAAAGCTCGCCAAGATCTTCAGCAACACATCCTTCGAGTCGTCTGCGGACTCCTTTATAAGCAGCGACTCCGAAAGCGTCGACAGCTTCAACTTCATCGACAAATCTGTCGCCATCGGGAAGGTCTTCACCACTCTGTATGATGGTGTCACCAACCTTGACAAAAATCAAAACACAAAGTACCACCAGATCTGTGCAATAGAAGAAGCGGGTACATCAGAACCGCAAACGTCAGAGGCTTTCGACGATTTGGGAAATCCATACGTCGATCCCGCTGATCGCGCAAAAGTCCAACTCCCGCAAGCTGCGTGGGATAGGGCTGCGAGAGCCATGGATGGATCAGAACCAATGAATACTACTGCTACCGTACAAGAGTTACAAGCATATCAATATAGACTTGCTCGGGTAAGCAGAGAGTTGGAAAAACAGACAGCATCCCTGAATAGGAGGAAAGAAGCAGCTTCTGCATCAAGCAGACGCCGAGCAGAGTTAAGTCGCCTTTCAGGAACTTCGGGAGATAGTCACAGAGAGGCTCGAAGGAGAGCAAGATCTCGGCTGCAAAATATACCCGAAGGAGAGAGGGGAAACCTAATTCAAAATCTCGACATGTCCTTCATGACGATCGATGAAAGGGGAAATATCATCCCAAAAACACCAGAAGCAGGTTACATGGCAACACAGGCTTACATCCTCGCGTCCAGACCACCTCCTGGAGACCCGAGAGAACCATTGTTCAATATGGCGATGGCTGGAGTAGGAGTTATGGGAACAGCGTTTGCAACAACGCCTCCCGAAGAAAATCCTAGGCAAAATAGTCCACGACCCACCGCAGCAGTTCAAGACCCACCAAGAACAAGTGGAGCAAGAGACACAGCAGTCCAAGTAAGGGTAGACAGAGCGCGACAAGAAAGAAGGGAGCGTCAGCACTCACCAGAGCTTGCCGACGAAGATATGTGTGGGCTCCCGTGCTTTACGAGAAGAGTTCGAAAAACTCGAGTACCGAAAGGGTTCAAGTTACCCGAGAATTTCAAGAAGTTCGACGGCCTGCAAGATCCCGAGGATTGGCTCGTGGATTATCTCGAGATGGTAAAGCTGGTAGGAGGAACCAGAGCAACAGCTATGCAAAGTATCCAAGTTCACCTGAGTGGTGCCGCGAGATCTTGGATAAAGAAACTCCCCCTAAATTCCATCGACAGCTGGGATAACTTTGAGGACATCTTCGTGAAAAACTTCCGATCCACCTGCAAGAAACCTGCGTCATTGGAAGAGTTGAGAGCGTGTCGACAGAAACATGACGAGTCGATGAGGAAATACATACAGCGGTGGAACATCATAAAGAACTCGGCAGAAGATATATCTGACGAGAGGGCAATAGATGCGTTCGTGGCAGGAATCCGGCGAGGAGATTTCGTCGAGGACTTAGGGAGAACCAACCCTAAGACCATATCAGCACTCATGGAGATAGCCAATAAATGGGCAGATGGAGAAGACGCAATATACAACAAGCGACACAGGTCGCCAGAGGAGGATCGTGGTCGAAATTATCAAAATAGAAGGCGATTTTCTCGCCAGTTCTACAACAACGATGCTCCCGGCCATATATCGGCTGGTTTTCGAGGAAATCCTGGAGGAAATAGTCGAGATGATTATCAAAGGAGTAATGAGCAACAAGGCGACAATAGAGGTGATTTTCGTGGCAACAGGCAAAATAGTGGACCAAGGATTCAAAGACCTTATGTGTCTCCCGAGGAGATGATGAACGGTCCGTGTCAAATGCACTTTTACCTCGACAACAATGGAAAGAGGCAGTCAGGACATCTCCAGAAAGACTGCCGTAATTTTCAGGCAATGCTGCGAGCCGCAGGAATTGCAAATGCCCAAGCAAATAACAGAAACCCTCGGGAGCCAAGGAGCGAGATCCACCTTCCACCTCCTCCCGCAATTACCGAAGAAAATCGACACCAGCTCAGAATAGCGGCAGCACCACACCCACCTCCATATGTTGACCCCAACTCTAACGGTGTGGTCTCGATGATTCAGAAAGCCAGGCCATCAAACAGGGCGCAGAAGGTAATCTCGCGACAAGTGTTCATGGCAGAGAAAATGCCTCCACCAACAGTCGAGTATTTAAATTGGTCGGGGCAAGACATCGGCTTCACAATCGCAGACCATCCGCAGCAAGTTCCTCGACCAGGACAATCAGCACTCATCTTACCCGCAGTAATCGCTGGTTTCGACGTGTCGAGAGTTTTCATAGATGGCGGCAGCAGCTTAAACCTCATGTATGCAGATACATTGAGGAAGATGAACATATCCCTGGCAAACTTGAAACCAACTGACACACGTTTCCACGGGATCACACCAGAGAAGCCAAGTTACCCATTGGGCAAGATCAACCTCGACGTTCAGTTTGGAACCCGAGAAAACTACAGGATAGAGAATTTGGAGTTCGAAGTTGTGGATTTCCCGTCGCAATATCACGCTTTGTTGGGACGACCAGCGTATGCTAGGTTCATGGCAGTGCCGCATTATACATATCTGTTGTGGAGGTTGCCTGGGCCCAAGGGACCTATCACAATCAAAGGAAGTTTCGCGTTATCTGATAAATGCGACAAGGATTTTCATCGACTGTCAGAAACTTTCGGGATGCAAGCAGAATATGCGGCGCCACGGTTCACTGATTATGATGTGCTGCCAGAGGTAGGGAGATCTTCTAAGGAGCCAACTTTCAACACAACCAAGGATTCAAAAGAGGTACAGATCCACCCGACAGATCCAAAGAAAACGACGTCCATTGCCGCAAACATGGATGTCGCATAGGAAAGCGCGCTCGTCGAGTTCCTCCGTGAGCACTGGAAAATCTTCGCATGGTGTCCAGCTGACATGCCAGGAGTACCCAGGGAACTTGCCGAGCACCACCTCAATTTGGATCCTCTCGCAAGACCAGTAAAGCAACCTTTGCGGCGTTTCTCGGAGCCTAGCCGCAAAGCCATGTTATCTGAAATAGATCGACTCAAAGATGCTGGTTTCATCAGGGAAATATCTACCGAAGCCACGTGGGTAGCTAACCCAGTGATGGTGCCGAAAAAACACACAATAGTCCTTCGCATGTGCGTCGACTTCACGTGTCTCAACAAACATTGTCCCAAGGATCACTTTCCCCTCCCAAGGATCGATCAAATCATCGACTCCACGGCAGGATGCGAACGTCTTTCCTTCCTGGACGCATATTCTGGTTATAACCAGATAAGATTAAAAGAAGAAGATGAAGCCAAGACAGCGTTCATCACACCTTACGGCGTGTTTTGCTACAAAACAATGCCCTTTGGTCTGAAAAACGCGGGAGCAACATATCAGCGGATGATGCAGAAGTGCCTAGCAACACAGATCGGAAAAAATGTACAAGTCTACATTGACGATGTCGTAATAACATCAAAGAAAGGGTCGACTCTGATCGAAGACTTGAAGGAAACCTTCGACAACCTCGACAAGTTCTGCCTCAAGCTAAACCCGACAAAGTGCTCTTTTGGAGTTCCTGCAGGAGAACTTCTCGGGTTCTTAGTATCAGCAAGGGGGATTGAAGCTAATCCCGAAAAAATACAGGCCATCGTCACTATGAGAAAGCCAACAAAGCTGAAAGAGATACAACAGTTAACGGGGCGAGTCGCAGCTTTAAGCAGATTCGTCGCCAGGCTAGGAGAAAAGGCGCTGCCGTTCTATGCATTGATCAAACAAGGGGAAAAATTTCAATGGAACGAGGAAGCAGATAGAGCCTTCGAGAACCTCAAGCGAGCAATCTCGACACCACCGATATTGGTGGCACCGAAAGAGAAAGAACCTCTCCTCTTGTACATTGCAGCCACACCTCAGGTGGTCAGCACGGCCCTAGTAGTCGAGAGAGAAGAAGAAGGCAAGCTTCATGGAGTTCAGAGGCTATATTTCATCAGCTGCGCCATCAAAACAGCGGTACCCGCAATCTGAAACTGCATATGGAGTATTCACGACAGCAAGAAAATTGCGACACTATTTTTCGGCGCACCCGATAATAGTGGTCAACGAGGCTCCCTTGTCAAATATACTGAACAACCCAGAAGCTACGGGTCGTGTCTCCCTTTGGGGAATAGAACTTTCCCCTCGGGACATCACGTATGAAAAAAGAAAAGCAATAAAATCGCAGGTCTTACCAGATTTCATTGCAGAGTGGATGGAGCTACAAAACACGGGACCCCCAGATTTATCGAGAACTTGGACCATGAACTTCGACGGGTCCAAAAGATTGGAAGGTGCTGGAGCAGGCGTGATATTGGTATCACCTGAAGGCGATAAGTTGAAATATGTTCTGCGGATGACGTTCCCAAACGCATCTAACAATGAAGCAGAATATGAAGCTCTTATACACGGGATGAAGATGGCGAAAGCTTGTGGTGCAACCCGACTGAAAATTTTCGGCGACTCACAATTGGTAGCACAGCAAGTCATGAACCAATGCGATGCAGTCAACGAAAGTATGATAGCATACAAAGAGGTGTACAATGAGCTGGAGAAGTTATTCGATGGTTGTGAGGTAAACCACATTAGCAGGATGAGCAACGATGAAGCCGACGTTCTTGCAAACATCGGGTCACAGTGTCTCGCGATACCTCCAGGCGTGTTTTGGGAAGAGATAAGCGAGAGATCAACAAAGCCAGCAAAAACAAAGAAGGAGAAGAAAGAGAAAACCTCGAGTATCACCAAAGACACAGCAGAAGAAGAAGAAGAGCAAGAGCTAGTCATGATGGTGCAAATTCCATGGATGCAGGCTTACATATCATATATCCTAAGGAAAACGATACCCGACGACCCAGTTGAAGCAAGGCGAATAATTAGGAGATCAAAAGCTTTCACTGTGGTAAAAGGGGAGCTGTACAAACGAAGTATCTCGGGCGTGCTACAGAGATGCGTTACACCCGAAGAAGGAAGAATTATCCTGAAAGACGTGCACGAAGGAATATGCGGGCACCACGCGAGCAGCGGGCTATCGCGGCTAAGGTTTTCAGAGCAGGATTCTATTGGTTAACAGCAATCGAGGACGCAAAGGAAATAGTGAGAACTTGCGACGCGTGCCAAAGATTCGCCGCCAGACCTCACTCTCCTGCAGCAGAACTTATGCCAATCCCATTATCTTGGCCTTTTGCTCAATGGGGTCTCGACATGGTGGGAAAACTACACAAAGCTTCGCCAGGAGGTTACGAGTATATGCTGGTTGCTGTCGACAAATTTACAAAGTGGATAGAAGCAAAGCCGATAAATTCACCGGACGGCGCATCGGCGATTAAGTTCGTAAAAAGCATTGTCTTCAGATTTGGAGTTCCTCATAGCATTGTCACAGACAACGGCAGTAATTTCACGTCCAAGGAGTTCAAAGCATACTGCGCAGAAGTGGGCATCAAATTGAGTTTTGCGTCTGTTGCGCATCCACAGACCAACGGTCAAGTCGAGAAAGCCAATGGCGTCATATGCAATGGCATCAAGAAACGCTTGCTAGGACCACTGGAAAAAGCACGGCATACTTGGCCGGAGGAGCTGCCAAGTGTATTGTGGAGTATCCGAACAACACCAAATACGGCGACACAGGAAACGCCGTTTTTTCTGGTCCATGGCGCCGAAGCAGTCCTGCCAATAGAAATAGAGCACGATTCTCCAAGAGTCACAGAATATGATGAAGAAACCTCGAGAGAAGCCTTGGAGGACGATGTCGATGCACTTGACGAAGCTCGAGATGAAGTCCTGTCACGAGTCGCCAAATATCAACAGGACCTGAAGAATTACCACAGTCGACGATTGCGCCCAAGGTCTTTTCAAGTTGGTGACTTAGTTCTGCGGCTCAACCAAAAAAGTCACGAAAAACTCGAGTCACCATGGCTTGGACCCTACATCGTCACAGAGGTAATCGAAGGAGGAGCATACAGAATCAAAGACAAGAAGACAGGGATTGCCGAGCCAAATCCCTGGAATGTGGCACAGCTCAGGCGTTTTTACGCTTAGATGCCGAAATATAGTCTCCTCTGTAAACATACAATGTACTGAAACGCCCGCGAGTTTTCAGACGCACTCTTTTCCTTTTTCGGGGCACCGAGTGGGGCCGGAGAAGGTTTTTAATGAGGCGGGCTCGCGGTGCTGCAATATAATAAAGATAGTAAAGATATACTTCTTATTCGTCGACATACTCGGGGGCTCTGCACCCTCAAATATCAAAACAGACAAACTCGATTTATTGAAAATATTTCGCCTTGGTACAATAATACCTCGCCAAATACATAAATTGGAAGTTGGTCATGATTAAATATAGTGCACACGTCAGAAAATCTCATCACTTTGGTCCAAAAACCCGACAAACAAAATATAGAACTTCGACGCCAAGATCATGCAGTCCATCAAGGTGTTTTATTACAGCTCAGGAAGGAACCTTGGGAAGAGAAAAATAGTACAAACTCTAGCCAAAAAGGCTCGGGGGCTCCGACAATATAGAGCATTCTGCGGTATACAACAAATGTTTTCGACAAAGTTTTACAAATCAATCAGAACCCAAAATAGTATCTATTGACAAGCCTCTGGTCGTTTTATGCTCGGCATAAGATCCTTTGACGAAGAATTCTGCATCCATCCGAAGAAGCTCGTCTATCATCGACTCGGCCACAGGAGTCACCATCTCGTTGATTGCATCAATATTATTCGACGCGTCTTCTTCGCCATGCAATCAACGACAATCGTCGACAGGTCCAACTTTGGATGGCAAATATTTATCATAATCATGGCAAATCTTGCTCCAGCAGTCAGTTGGGCTCGTACGAAATTATGAATACGAGGAGCATCTCTGAAGGTCTCTAGCAATTCAGGAAGAGTTGCAGGAACCTCATTCCGAGGAAACAAAGTCTTGAAAACAAGGGTCAACGTTGTCGTGCAAAAATTTAGAAATTCGCGCACTTGGCAAGCACGATCTTGGAACCTGACAATCTGCTGGGTTCGTTCAGGAGTGGCCCAAAATAAAGAGCCATGGTTCAGAGAAAGGTTGACAAGAAGATTCGTTCTCTCATTTACTCTTAGATCTTCGGCAGCAGCATCAAGAACTGAGCCTATTGGACAACAAGGGAAGAAACTTGGAAGAAGGCACAGCAAAATAAAGAGAAGGCATCAGAAAGTTTGAGATACATACCTAACATATCCGTGCTAGCTTCCAACATCAGCTCGAGCATGCTATTTTCTCGGGCACTAGCTCCTTTTGCTTCCAATATAGCAGCATCAACAATGGCGGAGAGGTGTAGCTACAAAGAGAAGAGCTTTGGGAGATGAGGAGCGCAGGAGGAAATTTTGCAGAGGAAAGCAGGGGAACGGCGCGAGCGGAAGTGTTCGAGGAAGAAGAAGGGGATCTTATATAGAGGTGCGGTGAAGCGACGGAACCGTTGGATGAAAAAAGAATGCAGCAGATGATCGCCACGTGGATACAAGGGTACAATGGTATTTTAACATTGACGAGGTTACAGAACGTGTGCCAGAAAAAGGGGAGAACATGTGTCCCCCACTTGCACGACGTGTCCGTCAGATAAGGAATTGGGACCCACAAGGCAGCGAAACAAGCGGTAATGGTCAGTTTCCAAAATAGAAATCGTGGCTATCATCAGCAATGACGTCGTCAAGATAAAAGAAAAATTCGACTATGAGGTTTCAGAAGTTTATCGACAACACAAGGTTATCTCGGGAGCCTTTGATCAAATACAAGTTTTTGCCCAAACGCTCGGGGGCTACTTTGGAAAAATAGAAAACTTCGAGTATGACAAGATAGAAATGGCGAGAGCCTATGACCAAATGCAAGCATTTGTTCATAGCCTCGGGGGCTACTCCCATCGGGAGCGCTGGTCGCGCACCCGATAAATATAAAACTGTCGAGAAAGATTATAAATATAGCGGCAATGGATACTAATCTGTGGAGCCTACACCCAAGCACAAGTCCTTGGATGTAGCCTCGGGGGCTACTCCCATCGGGAACGCTGTTCGCGTGCCCGATGAATTTTTATCAAAATAAAGAAACAGAAGTGAGTATATTTCGAGTTACACAGATAACTCTACATATACTCCCATCGGGAAGACAAAATAAGTCATCAAATATGACTCGATAAAATGTGCTATTCCAAAGGCGAAAAGCACTCGACAATATATTCTCAGAACGCCAAAGTTGCGATCAATTTCTGAATGCCGCAAATTTGCGAAGGTAAGACCCCAGATCCGTTCTGCTGGGCGTGGCATCGCCAAAGACTGCGCTCTGCTACTTTTATCCGTATCAACAGATACGAAGAAAAATCCTAACGGACGCGTTAGGTACTCGATAAATTTGACTGGGACTCGACAGAATGGTAAGACCTTAAGCGGCACCTGTCGAAGTTTACACCAGTATCCCGAGATCATGTCCAGGGACGTGATCTTGAAGTAGGTTTTTGCGGATTGCCACTAGAGCAGTTAACTAGTACCTGATCCGTCAGATGAACTAGCCCCAACTACCATTATCCCTGTACAATATAGAATTTTATGTGAAGAAGTATAAATAAAAGCTCTCGAATAAAAATAAACAGTCGAGATTTTCCCTGACTCTACGATTCAAGCAAAATCTCGGGGGCTACTGACATAGGCATCCCAAATGGGCCTGCCGAAGATAGTACCCGGGGTTTACTGAAGGCCCACTATCCGAAGAATAAGAAGATTCGGGAGCCCAAGATATATTAAGGAAAGTTAGAGTTGTAATAGGAAGTGTTATTTGTAATCTGGCGGGATGAGTTAGAAACCGTCCCGGACTCTGTAACTTGTGAAACGAAACCCTCGGCTCCACCTCCTATATAAGGGGGAGTCGAGGGACAAAGAAAGGATCGAATCTACTGTCAACATAACCCTAGTTTTCATAATCGTCGAGTACTTTTCGCCTAAACCTTCGAGATCTACTTGCCCTCTACTTCTAGCAAAACCCTAGTCTACAATCTGTAGGCATTGACAAGTTAATCCTTTGTCACTATGTTATGGTGATTATCAATCTATTGTTTATGTGTTGTTTATGATCTTGCATGCTCTCCGTTATTAGTAGAGGCTCTGGCCAAGTTTTTGCTCTTAACTCCAAGAGGGAGTATTTATGCTCGATAGTGGGTTCATGCCTTCATTGACACCTGGGACAGTGACAGAAAGTTCTAAGGTTGTGATGTGATGTTGCCACTAGGGATAAAACATTGATTCTATGTCTAAGGATGTAGTTGTTGATTACATTACGCACCATACTTAATGCAATTGTCTGTTGCTTTGCAACTTAATAATGAATGGGGTTCGGATGATAACCTGAAGGTGGACTTTTTAGGCATAGATGCAGTTGGATGGCGGTCTATGTACTTTGTCGTAATGCCCAATTAAATCTCACTATATTTATCATATCATGTATATGCATTGTTATGCCCTTCTCTATTTGTCAATTGCCCGACTGTAATTTGTTCACCCAACATGCTTTTATCTTATGGGAGAGACACCTCTAGTGAACCGTGGACCCGGTCCTATTCTTTACATCGCATACAATCTCTTGCAATACTTGTTTTACTGTTTTCTTGCAAACAATCATCTTCCACACAATACGGTTAATCCTTTGTTACAGCAAGCCGGTGAGATTGACAACCTCACTGTTTCGTTGGGGAAAAGTACTTTGGTTGTGTTGTGCAGGTTCCACGCGCCGGAATCCTGTTGTTGCGCCGCATCACATTTTGCCACCATCAACCTTCAACGTGCTTCTTGGCTCCTCCTGGTTCGATTAAACCTTGGTTTCTTTCTGAGGGAAAACTTGCCACTGTGCGCATCATACCTTCCTCTTGGGGTTCCCAACGGACGTGTACATTTACGCGCATCAAGCACTTCTTCTATCTTAATTGCAGGGTTGCTTGAGAGGACTATCTTTGACCTCTACCTCCCTGAGTTCGATAAACCTTGGGTGATCCACTTAAGGGAAACTTGCTGCTGTTCTACAAACCTCTGCTCTTGGAGGCCCAACACTGTCTACAAGAATAGAAGCACACGTAGACATCAAGATGCTACATCAAATAATAATGGGAATGATGCTTCAAATGTAAATAATGGAATAGATGGGATGCAAGAGCAACTTCAGCAATTTGATGCAATTCAAATTGGGTCAATGAATGTACAAGTTAATATTTCAGGTAGTCCTTCATTTGAATCAATTTTGAGTAAAAATGAGCAAGTTTGTATGTCTTTATTTAATGCTGAAAGTTTGCCACTAAAAAACAAAGTTTGTGTTGATTGCCATGCAGATCCGTAGCTTAGAGTATCCGCCTCGAGATCGTCTCTGGTCGGGGCTCGAGATCAGCGCCAGTCGGCTGCCACTGGGCAGCGTCGCGCTACGCGGGAAGATGGCATGCAGCTGCCTCGGGCGTTGTGTTGTTTCATGCAGGAGCAGCACCGAGCAGCAGCGCTGCCATTGGCCGACACCCGCCTGGCTGCTCGGCTTTTTGTGCCAAAAGCAACTGAAACCGCACAGGCTGTTGGGCCTGCAGTGTAGCTGTCGGGCGCCAATGTGCAGCATGCGCAGCAGCAGGTTGCATGCAGCAGGCTGGTCCCCAGCGTTGTCGACGCGGGATCGTCTGTGGCTGCTGCGGCAGAAGGGAGGAGGCGTGGAGCTTCTCCGTCGCCACAGAAGATCCGCCAACGCGAGAAGATGCGCTGGCGTCAGACCAAGAGGACGGCGGTAATGATGAGGCAATCATTGGCACTGACAAGCAAATGATTGGGCCGCAGGTTTCCGATCCATTGGGATCTTCTGTGCCTCCAATTAATGCAGGAAACGGTATGGTTTCAGGTTTTTTTTAATGTTGTATTGGATGATAATGTGGCATGTAATACAATGTTTACCTCTGATTTTGTATCTAATGGAATTGATACATACGATACAGGTATTACTTTGACATCCGAGATGGTTGGCTCGTTGGGTCAACCAAAGGATGGAGCTAGGGAAGGGTGGATAATAAAGAGGAGGGGCTAGAATTGGTTTTCAAGGAAGTGTGGGGACTGCCTCACCGATCAAAGCTAATGGTGACTCCTATGTATCTTTATTCGATTCTCTCCCTAGTACAATACCCACATTATCTTTATCCCTAATATAGAGTTCGCCAATTTCACCAGTTCAACCCACTTCGGATGATATCATTGCTTTTGGAGGGATACCCAAGTCATCAATTGAAGTGAGGTCTAGTTCTAGATTGGAAAGCAGGCCAAGTGTGGACATGCCTCAGATGGAGAAGGCAAAGATGGCTACACATATGCGCCATACTCCTTCTGGTCCAGGTAAATCGTTTATTCCAAAATTTTCGATAGTTAATATCCTAGATGATGAAATTGGTCATAGAGCAGAACGGTTAGGAATATCTTTAGGTTTTTCGGAGGGGGATGTGGAAAAATCCATTAAAGCAATTAAATTTCTAGAGGAGGATCAGATACTGACTTTGTTGCATAAAAATTCTCATGATAATGCAAGTGAAGAGGAGGGCTTGTCATCTCTTGTGATGTCAAAAGTCTCTACCTTATGTGAAGATTTAGTGGAGGAAGATGATATCCCGTTGGGGGTTGAGGATGATATTGAGCCTCTCAAGTTGATTATGAGGGGAAGAAAACTTATATGATACTAACAATATTCATGAGTTCTAGGAAACGAATTAAGAAACAATACTCTTAATGCAGATATAAAAGGAATAAATTGGAATCTGGGGGCTTTGGTGATCAAAGCATTTGTTTGTTAAAGAGGCAATTAGGGAACATAAGTTAGACTTCATAGCCTTATTGGATCGGAGATCTAACTTCACTATACCCTGTTTAT
Organism: Lolium multiflorum; assembly: GCA_030979885.1. NCBI lineage: Eukaryota > Viridiplantae > Streptophyta > Magnoliopsida > Poales > Poaceae > Lolium > Lolium multiflorum. The sequence goes on from CM061752.1 coordinate 142,559,846, forward strand.
AATCACCACATGGTCGTCTATACACTTCGGGTGTTGAAGGTGACTCTGGTGACTTTTGTGTCAAACTTCATATTAAATGTAAGAGAGATGGTTTCTAATGGATTTGCCACTGCCCAAGGCATTTTGGCGGAATTAGTAAGAAGTAAATTCATTACCTATGTTGGGTGGAGATTTCAATATTATACGAAAAGGAAGCAACTTCACACGATGGCCTTTTGTTTAATGCAATTATTGAGCACTTGAATCTAATGAAATTGCTTTTTCAATGTACCTACATATGAGCTAGATAGAGTTTGGCATCTATCTCTTGCTCATTAGTTAGAGCTAATCCGATTCAATACTCATTGATTCCACATGAATAAGTCAAATTCTGGAGCTATACGACAAGAGGTTTTGATTTGATAGCGTTCCCCATGGAGACTTGGTTGAATAAGTTAAGACACATAAGAAGATTTCTTAAGGGATGGGCAAAGAATCAAAGTGGGGAGTATAAAAAGGAAAAAAAGAAAGATTGTTAAATATTAGTGATCAATTGGATTTTCAGATCCTTTGAGTTTGAATGATTAAAATCAAATGATATAAATTAACCTCTAAATGGGTTCAAACGAAAGTTAGGTACGAGATACTTTCATTTAATAGCAAATGGTATTTTTTAGTATTGTTGGGAAGATAGAAGGTCTATATCACTGATTCTATAAAAATTATTTGTAGTATTTCTCGATACCCGCAAATTTGATAGGCTGAAAATGAGATTCTTCCTTTTACTGTTTTGAGGCAATCTGATGGAACTCAATAAAGCTTCCGGATGGTAGCAGAGTTTTATCAATTGGTAAGAGAGATGGCAGTTCTGAGCACGATGGGCCATATAGACGCTCTGGACAGCAGAATTGCTAAGTGATAGAGGAATATTTTGGATGGTGAATTCTTACAAATTAATGTTGATAAGATTTCAATATTATTAATGGTGGCCAACAATTAGAGCACTTGAATTACGTGAAATTGCATCGGAAACAGAGATATGTATCATATGATAGCTATCTAGAGCAAGCTTTAACTAGAGGATAGGATCTGATTCTGAAAGCGGGTAATAAGTTGTTGAGCTATATTGGTTGCGACAAGAGGTTTTTTTGATTTGATAGTAAAGGATTGATGGGAGTTCCCATGGAGACTTGGTTGAATAAGTTAAGACACATAAGAAGATTTCTTACAAAGAATCAAAGTGGGGAGTATAAAAAGGAAAAAAAGAAAGATTGTTAAATATTAGTGATCAATTGGATTTAAAAACGGAATCAGATCCTTTGAGTTTGAATGAAAGAGAAGAGCTTAAAAAATCAAATGATAGCTTAAATAAATTAACCAGGGAAGAGGAGTCTAAATGGGTTCAAAGAGCGAAAGTTAAACATATTCAGGAGGGGGCAATAACACGAGATACTTTCATTTAATAGCAAATGGTAAACACCGCAAAAAGAAAATTTTCTAATTAGAACAAGAAGAGGGGACTATTGTTGGGGAAGATAATTTGAAGGTCTATATCACTGAATTCTATAAGAAATTATTTGGGGCACCGGCACCAAGTAGTATTTCTTTAGTGGAGGATGCGATACATGATATACCGCAAATTTGATAGGCTGAAAATGAGATTCTGACAGCTCCTTTTACTAAAGAGGAGGTTTTTGAGGCAATCTCACGCATGGAACTCAATAAAGCTCCTGTCCCATGGTTTCCCAGCAGAGTTTTATCAAAAAAATTGGTAAGTAATAAAATATGATTTGATGGCGTTGTTCTTTCAGTTTAGTAAAGGGGATTTGCTCCTCTACAAACTAAATTTTGGTGAAATCACATTACTTCCCAAGAAACAAGATGCGGTACAGATACAACAGTATAGACCTATTTGTCTGCTAAATGTATCTTTTAAATTTTTTACTAAGGGTGGTACAAATCGCATTTCGAGGATTGCTCCAAGAGTGATAAAACCAACCCAATCAGCCTTTATGCCGGGTAGGAATATTTTGGAAGGGGTGGTCATTCTACATGAAACAATTCACGAGTTACACACTAAAAAGATGGATGGTGTGTTGTTTAAAATTGATTTCGAAAAGGCTTATGATAAAGTGAAATGGCCTTTTCTGCAACAAACCTTGAGGATGAAGGGTTTTGCTCCTGAATGGGGCCATTTAGTTCAACAGTTCGTTCAAGGAGGAAGTGTAGGTGCAAAGGTTAATGATGACATTGGTCATTATTTCGAGACAAAGAAAGGCGCAAGGATCAATGCTTTTTAATATTGTCATGCTTGCCATCTTAATTGAAAGAGCAAAATAAGATAGCCAAGTCGGAGGGCTGATTCCCCATCTAGGTGGCTCTCTATTTGTACGGATGATACTATCCTTTTTTAGCATGATTGAATATGAAATTAATACTATGTCTGTTTGAGGAGCTATCAGGACTTAAGATTAATTTCCATAAAATTGAGATTTTTTGTTTTGGAAAGGACAAGGAGGAGGAGGAGGAGGAGGAGGATCGGTACAAGCAGATCTTTGGATGTGATGCTGGCTCACTCCCCTTTAGGTATTTGGGTATTCCCATTCATTATAGAAAACTCAGAAATTCTGATTGGTATCCTGTAGAGACCCGATTTGAAAGTAAATTGGGATGCTAGAAAGGGAAACTACTATCCTATGGTGATAGGTTAGTCCTTATCAATTCAGTGTTAACTAGTTACCTATGTTTATGTTGTCCTTCCTACAAATACCTGTTGGGGTAAGGAAACTGCGGTGACCTAGCATACCACTGCATGTTGTAGTATACAAGTCGTTGATATGATCTTCATGAAGGGACTTCTTCACAAATATCACATCCCTCAGAGTGGTACAACAGAAACATTGCAGGTCATAACACTCCAGATTATATTACAAACATGGTCTTAACAAGTTGGTATTCTCACAGGTCCGATGAGAACACCCTAAGATATTAGACTCTTACAACTCAAACTTAAGAGACACGATGAGCTCAGCAACTTATTTAACTATGCCACTACTGATGAGGACATCCCTACCTCACTACTACCTCCGTCATTGCCAGTTGAAGATGATCCTTCTGTAAAGCTCAAGTCCAATGAAGTCAGGATTGAACCTATTACAAGCGCTCGTGCGAAGCTACTTAAACAATATGTGAACTTGTTCCTAAATGATACTTTGATTGATGAGAACTTTATACTGCCTAAGTGTTACTACTTATGTATGATCAGGTATGAAGAAGGAGCAACCATCGCACGAGGAGGAGAGGAGCAGCTGGACATGAAGACGGACGTGAAGCTGGATAAGGAGCTGGACATGAAGATATTCCATGGACGCGCAAGGGAGGAGCGGGAGGCATGCAAGAGAGATGAAGAAGAAGTCCAGGCCGGCCCAACATCCGGTCAGACCCGCCGCCACGCCGGCGCGCCCGGTCACCAGCCCGGTCCAGCCGGACGCCACGCCGGACACACCCCGGCGCCAACCGGATGACGCATTGACGCCAACCGACGGACCGCAGAATAATTCCCGTCCGGCCAACACCCGCGCCGCTCCGGTCCTGCCCTGGTCGAACGGCCCGTGACCGCGAGTCCGAGTCTGTTCGACCGATCTCTTCCTGGTCGGTTAGTTTCGTATTCACCTGAGGTCGTCCCGAACCCCATATAAGTGCCCAGGACGCCCCCAAAGTAGCTTGAGACCACGTTTAAGATAAACCCTAGTTGTTAGTTGTTTGCTGCAAAACTATTGAATCCCTACACCATATTGCTTGATTTGGTGTAGATCTGAAAGTCTTGTGTGATCTGTCGTTCCATTGGGAATTGGTAGATTGCAACTTACCGCTTCGTGGTCGGCGGCTACGTGCGCAAGTGTGTGGAGTTGCGAATATCTTGCAGGGTTGAGAGCTATTGCATTGGCGACAGGGACCAATCGAGAGATCTCGTTGCGTCATACAAGTTATCATCCACTACATCGTCGTGTTCATCCGCTGTGTTCATCCCGTGATCATCATCACCACCGTTGCTTACTGAGAAGATCGGGCCACCCCTTATCATCTTGGTATCAGATTTCCAGGTTTCCTCGGTAAGCCATCCACAATCCACCCCATAGTTGAGTTGTGAGTGTTTTCCTATCCAGAAAAAGCCAAAAAAATTAGGGTTAGGGTTTGCCATAGCCATAGATTGCACTAATTTCGAGTTTTAGTTGCTTATCGTAGTTGTTTTTGCGTATCTTTATCTTTTATCTAGTAGAATTGTTAGGGTTTGTGTTTCTATCATCTAGTTTATCATCTAGTGTCAGTTTTTGTTACTCCGAGTCCACATAGCATACAGTGTGTTTGTCCAAACCATAGCCACAACCTTTCGATATACGTGACTAGGAACTTCCCCAGAAGAGACTAGTTTTACCGCTCGACAGGCTGCTCATTAGGGTTTTGGTGCTTTGCATATCTTGTTGGCCGTGTTATCAAGGAGTTGAGTCATAAAAAAAAAGAGAAAATCGAAAAGAAGCAAAAAGAGCTACATAGCTGCGTTACAAAAAGAAAATACAAAAAGAAAAGTGAAGTGCTAGTAGAATCAAGTGAAGGCCTAAGTTTTCTTTACTGCACCTGTAGTTGAGCAATCTTGTGCCTGTCTCGTTGAGCTTTGCTAGTGTCTCTCGAGTGCATTGCAACCTTTCATCCATATAGTTGCATTGCCACATTTATCGCCTTGTGTGAGTATCTTTGGTTGTCTACGGTCAGCGCTAGAGCTTGTTATTGGTGCAAATAGGTAGCCTACCTACAACCCCACATATATCCTGCTTTGTCGTGTGATTGTTCTTATACCCTTGATATTCGCTTCGCTACATCCGTGCACTAGTTGTTACTACAAGTGGTAAGCAACACTAATTCACTTTGGAGCGGTAAGATTTCCTTTTCTTATCAGTTTTGAGTGAGTTGTGAGAGTACCACCACATATATTTTTGATTTAGTGCACTAACCTACTAACCATGTCTTCTAGTGATGCTAAACTTGTTAACCAGAAAGACAAGGATGCTGCAGATCTGATAACATGGAGGGATTATGAGGCTCTTCGTAATGAGATGCGACGTGAATTCCGCATTGAGGATGATGAGCTTAGGGGAGAGGTCCAAGAGATCAACCAAAAGCTGGATGCTACTAATGAGACCGTTACTACAATGGCTGATCAAATGACGGATATCCAGCGCAGTCTTCAAGCTTTGCAATTGGCTGTTGAAAATCTTACAAACCAACAACAACAACAAGATGAAGACCCTGATGAAGTACCTGGTCGTGGTAATCGTCCCCGTGGTTGGGCTCCACTTGGCCGCCATGGTCGTGGACAAGATGAGGAAGATGGATTGGGTAAGCCCAAGTTTTCCATACCCAAGTTTGAAGGAGGAGCTGACGTTGAAGAATACCTCACTTGGGAGCTTAAGATTGAGAAGTTATGGAGCTTACATCCGAATTACACTGAAGATAGGAAGATCAAGCTTGCTTCTTCCGAATTTGATGGCTATGCATTGCGTTGGTGGGATGCACTTGTTCGTAATCGACAGGAGGATGGTGAGCCACCTATTATCACATGGCGTGCTATGAAGGAGGCGATGAATTCTCGCTTTGTGCCCACTAATTATTTGCGTACAATATATGATAAGTTGACCCTATTGAGGCAAGGTGTGAAGACTGTGGATGAATACTACATGGAGATGGAGATGCTTATGCAGCGTGGCCGTGTCCGTGAGTCTCTAGAGATGACAATGCAGCGTTTTCTCAATGGATTGAAGTATGATATCAAAGGCATTGTTCGTCATTACACTACACCAATATGAATCAATTGTTACATCATGCAAGAGAAGCTGAATCACAGTTGGCTGACGAAAGCAAAGGTTAAGGGACGTGCTACGGGAGCTGGGCGCTTCACGCCTCGCGCGCCCCCACCTGCGGCGCCGGCGCCTTCGACGCGCTCTGCACCTTACTCTACTCCGCCTAGCAAGCCGGTCTCCAATGTGTCTAATGCAAAGAAGTCCGAATCTGCTGCAAGTACGAGTGGTTCTAGCATGTCTACAGCGCGCAACCGTGATATGGTTTGTCATACATGTGGTGGCAAGGGTCACTTCAAGAGAGATTGTCCTAACCGCAAAGTCATGATTATCAATGAGGACAATGAGTATGAGACTGGAGATGATGTTGATCCAAATGCTCCAGACGATGATGACTATGACACTGATGGTGAAGATGCATATCCGTCTGATGCTCGCACTATTGTTGTGTCGCAGCGTGCTCTTAATGTGTTGCCAAGTGCATCTACTCAGCGCTGCAATTTGTTCCAAACCAAGGCTTTAGTTGGTCCTGACAAGGCTTGCAAGGTCATTATTGATGGCGGGAGTTGCCGCAATTTAGCAAGCAAAGAGTTGTGTACCAAGCTGAAGTTGAAGTATCTACCGCACCCGCATCCATACTATATTCAGTGGTTGAGCGACAATGGTGAGATGAAGGTAAACCACATGGTGCGTGTTGAGTTTGAGATTGGACCGTATAAGGATTGCATTGATTTTGATGTGGTTCCTATGATGGTGTGTCACCTACTATTGGGTCGGCCTTGGCTCTATGACCGTTCTGTGCAACACAATGGCCATGCCAATACATATCACTTGGAGTACAAGGGCAAGAAAATTAACTTACAGCCTATGTCACCACAACAGATTGTCAATGAGTCTCGTCAGAAGATTGAAGTAAATTTGGAGGATGCACCTCTAGATAGGCGAGAGAATTGTAATGTCGTGAGTGATATAACGAAAAGTGAGAGAGTGAATTCCTTAGTGCTTATAGCCACCAAAGAAGACATGAGAGAATTTAGTGAGGATCCTACAACCATGCCTCTTGTGCTTATGTACAGGGGTACGGTTTTGGTTTCTAACAACATGACCCCTCTTCCTCTTGGTGTTTCTAATGTTTTGCAGGAATTCGGTGATGTGTTTCCGAAGGAGGTACTCGCAGGATTACCACCATTGCGTGATATTGAGCATCAAATTGACTTGATCCTCGGAGCATCGCTGCCCAATAGGGCGCCATATCGCACAAATCCCGAAGAGACTGATGACCCACAAGTATAGGGGGTGTATCGTAGTATCTTCGATAAGTAAGAATGTCGATCCCAACGAGGAGCAGAAGGTGTTGACAAGCAGTTTCGATGAAGGATTCACTGTAAACGCTCACAGACAAGTATTCAAGGGGTTTTGATATTGCAGATAAATAAAGTACTAGTAAATAAAATGCGAGAGAAATAATTGCAGCGAGTGGCCCAATCCTTTTTAGCACAAAGGACAAGCCGGTTTGTTTACTTATAATGACCAAACGTTCTTGAGGACACACGGGGATTTTAGTCTAGTGCTTTCGCTTCATACAGCTAATTAATCTTCATTGTTTTGATAAGTGTTGTGTGGGTGAACCTATGCTAATGCACCGCCCTTCCTAGGACTAATACATACTTGTGATTATACCCCTTGCAAGCATCCGCAACTACAAGAAAGTAATTAAGATAAATCTAACCACAGCCTTAAACTCTGAGATCCTGCGATCCCTCTTGCATCGATATACTAACGGGGGCTCAGGTTTCTGTCACTCCGGCAACCCCGCAATTAGCAACCGAATACAAGATGCACTCCCCTAGGCCCATAAATGGTGAAGTATCGTGTAGTCGACGTTCACACGACACCACTAGAAGAATGACACCACAACTTAAATATCATAACATTGAATATTACTCAACCATAGTTCACTACTAACATTTAGACCTCACCCATGTCCTCAAGAACTAAACGAACTACTCACGAGACATCATATGGAATACAATCAGAGGTGATATGGTGATGAATAACAATCTGAACATAAACCTTGGTTCAATGGTTTCACTCAATAGCATCAATAACAAGTAGAAATCAACACCGGGAGAGTTTCCCCTATCAAACAATCAAGATCCAACCCAAATCGTTACAGCGGTGACGAAGTGCAGCGGTGGTGATGGCGGTGTAGATGGTGGAGATGATGATGATGATGATGGAGATGATGTCCAGCTCGATGACGATGGCGATGGCGTCCTCTCGGGAGGGAATTTCCGGCGGATTCCTGCCCGCCGGAGAGCTCTTTTCTCTCTGGTGTTCTCCGCCCCAGAGGTGGCGTGACTCTTCGTGAGGTACCCTCTGTGGCTTAGGTTTTCGGGACGAAGGGTTTCGCGAAGAAAAGGAGGCGAAAGGGGTTGTGGGGCCCCCACACCACAAGGTGGCGCGGCCAGGCCATGGGCCGCGCCGGCCTGTGGTCTTGCCCCACCTTGAGTCTTCTCTGCTCCCCCTTCGGCTTCCTTCGTCATCTGGAAAAATAGGGTTTTTGGTATAATTTCCTTCCACAGTTGATCTTCCGAAATATTGTATTCTGACGGTGCTTTTTCCAGCAGAATCCTGGCTCCGGCGCTTGATCCTCCAATAATGATGAAACATGCAAAATAGATGAAATAACATAAGTATTGTGTCCAAATATGAAATATATCAATGAATAACAACAAATTATGATATAAAATAGTGATGCAAATTGGACGTATCAACTCCCCCCAAGCTTAGACTTCGCTTGTCCCCAAGCGAAACTGAACTCGAGACCACATGTTTATGGAGTGAAGAGTCGATAAATAAAATACGGACAAGAAGCATCATATTCATTCACACAAGACATTCTAGTAAACAACTTCCTCATATAACTCAACTTGAAATAAGTAAAGAGAAATCACAAGTAAAGGTGCATAGGAAATCATAGATGGTTATGGCAAACTTTGTTCTTGGTCAGAGAACTACTAACGGATTGCTCTTATTTAATAAGCAAGGCTTTCATATTAGAATTTATATAGCAGGGCTTTCATTCTCAATCATAACAATCTCCTCATAATCATTGATAACTTTCAAAGTCATATTCATTCAGATAAAATTTGTACTAAACAAGAAAGTATAAATGACATGATTAACTGAATCATAGCATAAATGGTTGGTTCACAACAACTCAATTGCTTGCTTGAGATAGAGGGAAATAGGTTTACTGACTCAACATAAAAGTAAAAGATAGGCCCTTCGCAGAGGGAAGCAGGGATTAAATCATGTGCTAGAGCTTTTCAAGTTTTGAAATCATATAAAGAGCATAAAAGTAAGATTTTGAGCGGTGTTTGTTGTTGTCAACGAATGGTAGCGGGCACTCTAACCCCCTTGCCAAATGAACCTTCCAAGAGCGGCTCCCATGAGGGACGGCATCTCTACCAGCAAGGTAGATCATCCCCCTTCTCTTTTGTTTACACATGTATTTTAGTTTTATTATGGATGACACTCCCCCAACCTTGGCTTTCTCAATCCATGGCTAACCGAATCCTCGGGTGCCTTCCAACATTCACATACCATGGAGGATTAAGTCTTACTGATAAATCAGGGCAAAACATGTGAAGAGAATTATTAATGAAAGTTATTAATTGGGGCTGGGAACCCCGTTGCCAGCTCTTATTGCAAAATTATTGGATAAGTGGATGTGCCACTAGTCCATTGGTGAAAGTCCGCCCAACAAGATTGAAAGATAAAACACCACATACTTCCTCATGAGCTATAAAACATTGACACAAATAAGGAGTAGTATAGTTTGAATTATTTAAAGGTAGCACATGAAGTATTTACTTGGAGTGGCGCAAAATACCACATAGTAGGTAGTTATGGTGGACACAAATGGCATGGGTTTGGTCTAAGGTTATGGATGTATGAGAAGCATTCCCTCTCAATACAGGTTTTTGGCTAGCAAGGTTTGATAGCAAGCATAAAGGTTGAGGGAAACAAACAAATATACATATGATAGAAACAATCATGCATCTTTCTCATAAGCACAAGCAATTTTAACTTCAGAATACTAAACTCACTAACATAAAGATAATAGAGTAATATATCTACATGTATTTCCCTTTTCTATTTAAACATCAAGATGTTGTTGCTATTGACCAATGCTAAGTTTGCCAAAACCAAATAGATTTACTTGATGCTCCCAAAGTGATATCAATACTAATGTCAAGAGTGATCATATAATAGAGATTGCAAACTAAAATAAGGTGTGCAAAAAGTAAATGACAAGACTTCTCATTAATATTCCATAATGATACCTCACACCAACGGATACATAGATAACCAACTAAGAGAGATACTTCCACATTGCAAACTATTTCATATGATAACTTCCCTACTCATGATATGACACTACTTGATAGTAAAAGATAAAGGTAGTGATGATGTGATACCGCGGCACTCCCCCAAGCTTGGAACAAACCAAGGGGATGCCAATACCGATGATGAATTACTCCTTCGGGATGATGGCGATTCTTCTCGCGCTTCATAAGGATCTCCTTCAGCTTCAGCTTCTCAGTTTTGCAATTCTGCACCAAAACTTGAAGAGACTCATTGTTATCCAAATGTGGCGGTGGCGGCCTTGTGCTGGGAATTGAGTAATATTCCAGCATTCTGCGAAGTCGCTGGTTCTCCTCCTGAAGTATCTCCACTTCCCTTCTTAGAGCACGATATTGATCACAAAACTCATCAGCAACCCGTATTGCTTCCTCCACACAAGGGAAAGAGTCGAGGTCCAGAGCAGGCGGAAGAACTCCCTGCAAGTTATGAGAAAAAGAACGCCCAGTGTTAACCGATCCCACCAAGATTGGCTTACTCTCCATAGTTTCCCACTCTCCTTTTGCTGATGCTATCTTCTTCTTCTCCTTATTGATCCTCTCATCCATCTCTTCCTTCCAAGGCTCCTTGTCTTTGTTGTTGGAGACCATAGGGCTTCTAGATCAAAACAAATCTGGCAGAAAACAGCTCGAAACAAAACACGACGAGAAAACGATATACGGACCTCTGGAGATCCGGGGGATTATATAGCAAATATTTTTACAACAAAAGGAAGGTTCCAGGCCGAAAACGAGTGGAAACGGGACGCCGAGGGGCTGTCCCCATAGGGCGGCGCGGCCAGGGTGGGGCCCGCGCCGGCCTATGGTGACGGGCCCTCGCGCGTCTCTTCCACTCCGTTTCGATCCCGTAATTTTTCATATTTTCCAAAAACAGCAGAAATATTGTTCGGAAAGCTAAACGCGGACTTTTTATTACTAAAACTGTTACCTATTCAAAGTCGGACTCTGCAGAACTGTCAATTTGATCTTTGATGAAAGCTTCCGGAGTTATCACTTGGATAATATCAATATCTTCATTATAAGAATCTCCAGAAATATAATGCTTGAGTCTTTGTCCATTCACAACTTGTGTGGCGTTACCTTCCAAAGAGCTAATTTTTATTGCTCCTGAACGATATACCTCCTCAATAACATATGGTCCTTCCCATTTTGAGAGTAATTTCCCTGCAAAGAATCTAAGACGAGACCGATACAATAGGACTTTATCCCCAACATTAAATTCTCTTTTGATAATTCTTCTATCATGCCATTTCTTAACTTTCTCCTTAAAGAGTTTAGCATTTTCATAAGCTTCACTTCTCCATTCATCTAAAGAACTCAATTGTAGCAATCTCTTTTTACCGGCAAGTTTGAAATCTTTATTAAGTTCCCTTACAGCCCAATAAGCTTTGTGCTCTAGTTCTAAAGGTAAATGACAAGCTTTTCCATAAACCATTTTATACGGTGACATACCCATGGGATTTTTATAAGCAGTTCTATAAGCCCATAGTGCTTCCTTCAATTTGCTAGCCCAATTCTTTCTAGATTTATTAACAATCTTTCCCAAAATAGATTTAATCTCTCTATTTGATAATTCTACTTGACCACTAGTTTGAGGGTGATAAGCTGAAGCAATTCTATGATTAATACCATATTTAGCAAGAGTTTTTCTAAAACCTCCATGAATAAAATGAGAACCTCCATCAGTCATAATATATCTAGGTACTCCAAATCTAGGAAAAATAATATCTAAAAGCATTTTTAAAGAGGTCTCACCATCAGCACTTTTTGTGGGTATAGCTTCTACCCATTTAGTAACATAATCAACAGCGACAAGTATATGAGTATTACCTTCTGAAGAAGGGAAAGGACCCATGAAGTCGAATCCCCAACAATCGAATGGTTCAATAACAAGAGTATAATTCATAGGCATTTCATTGCGTCTGGAGATGTTACCAACCCTTTGACATTCATCACAAGATAAAATAAACTTCCTTGCATCTTTGAAGAGAGTTGGCCAATAAAAACCTGATTGTAGAACCTTTTGCGCGGTTCTATCTCCAGCGTGATGTCCTCCATAAGCACTACCATGACATTTACTCAATATCTCCTGTTGTTCATATTCAGGAACACATCTTCGCATAATACCATCCACTCCTTCTTTATATAAGTGTGGGTCATCCCAAAAATAATGCCTCAAGTCATAAAAGAATTTCCTCCTTTGCTGAGCTGAAAAGGTTGGAGGCAAATACTTCGAAACAATAAAGTTAGCATAATCTGCATACCAAGGGCTCTCTCGCGAGCTCACCTTTATTACAGCCAATTGTTCATTTGGAAAACTATCATTAACAGGAACATGATCATAAGCAATATTTTCCAATCTAGACAAATTATCAGCAACAGGATTATCAGCACCTTTCCTGTCTATAATATGTAAATCAAATTCTTGCAAAAGAAGTACCCATCTAATAAGCCTCGGCTTAGCATCTTTCTTTGTCATAAGGTATCTAATTGCAGCATGATCAGTATGAATCGTGACTTTTGAATCAACAATATAGGATCTAAACTTGTCACAAGCAAAGACTACAGCTAACAATTCCTTTTCAGTTGTAGCATAATTTCTTTGAGCAGCATCAAGAGTCTTACTAGCATAATGAATAACATTTAATTTTTTATCTACTCGCTGTCCAAGGACAGCGCCTACAGCAAAATCACTAGCATCACACATAATTTCAAAAGGCAAATTCCAATCAGGAGGTTCAACTACAGGAGCAGTTGTTAAGGCTTTCTTTAGAGTTTCAAAAGCTTCCTTACAATCATCATCAAAAACAAAAGGTACATCTTTTTGAAGAAGATTAGTAAGAGGCTTTGAAATCTTGGAGAAATCTTTAATAAATCTCCTATAAAACCCAGCATGACCAAGAACACTACGAATACCTTTAACATCCCTCGGATAGGGCATCTTCTCAATTGCTTCAAATTTAGCTCTATCAACTTCAATACCTCTCTCGGAAATTTTATGTCCCAATACAATTCCTTCATTAACCATAAAGTGACATTTCTCCCAATTAAGAACAAGGTTAGTTTCTTCACATCTCTGCAAAACTTTATCGAGGTTTCGCAAGCAATTATCAAAAGAATTCCCATAGACAGAAAAATCATCCATGAACACCTCTACAATACTCTCGCAAAAGCCATGAAAAATAGCAGACATGCATCTTTGAAAAGTAGCAGGAGCATTACATAAACCAAAAGGCATACGCCTATAAGCATAAGTTCCATAAGGACAAGTGAAAGTGGTTTTCTCTTGATCTTTAGCTTTAACAGCAATTTGTGAAAACCCAGAATAACCATCAAGAAAGCAAAAGTGAGTATTTTTAGATAACCTTTCTAGCATTTGATCAATAAAGGGTAAAGGGTAATGATCTTTCTTAGTAACTTTATTAACTTTTCGAAAATCAATGCACATTCTATACCCTACAACTACTCTTTGAGGGATGAGCTCATCATTATCATTAGGCACAACAGTCATTCCTCCTTTCTTAGGAACACAATGCACAGGACTAACCCATCTACTATCAGCAATAGGATATATAATACCAGCTTCAAGAAGTTTTAATACCTCATTCCTTACCACCTCCTTCATCTTCGGAATTAGACGACGTTGATGTTCAACAACAGGCTTTGCATCATCTTCCATATTGATAGCATGTGTTGGCAAATAGAGGGAGAAATCCCCTTCAAATCATCAAGAGTATAGCCAATAGCTCCTCGGTGTTTCTTCAATATTTCCAATAACCTTTCTTCCTCAATTTCTGAAAGCTTAGAACTAATAATAACAGGATATATTTTCTTATCATCAATATGAGCATATTTAAGATTATCAGGTAAAGGCTTTAAATCAAAAACAGGATCTTCCTTTGGTGGCGGTGTTGTACCCAAATCTTCCACCGGTAAATCATGCTTGAGAATAGGTTGTCGAAGAAAAATTTCCTCAAGCTCATCTCTTTCTTTCCTAAAAACTTCACTCTCGCTATTCTCCAAATGTTGCTGCAAAGGATTATTAGGAACAAGAACAATAGATGCACACTGCTCCATTTTAAAATCATCACTAGGCAAATCAGCTTTATAAGGAGTTTTGGTAAATTTAGAGAAGTTAAACTCATAAGATTCACCAGCAAATTTAGTCAAAATTTTCTATTTCTTGCAATCTATAATAGCTCCACAAGTATTTAGAAAAGGTCTACCAAAAATGATAGGACAATAATCACTAGCAGCAGAACCAAGTACCAAAAAGTCAGCAGGATATTTAATCTTACCACATAGAACTTCCACATCTCGAACAATACCAATTGGAGAAATAGTTTCTCTATTAGCCAGCTGAATAACCACATCAATATCTTCAAGTTCACAGGAATCAATTTCGTGCATAATCTCCGTGTAAAGCTCATAAGGAATAGCACTAACACTTGCACCAATATCACATAAGCCATAATAGCAATGATCACCAATTCTAACAGATAACATAGGAACACTAACTTGTTTGGGTTTATTAGGATGTGAAACAATATTAGAAGCATCTTCACAGAAAATAATATGACCATCCTCCACATTTTCAGTCACAAGATCTTTAACTATTGCAACAGCAGGTTCAACTTTAATTTGTTCTTCAGGTTCTATAGGTTTCTTTTCACTTTTATTAACCGCACTAGATATGACAGAGTACTCCTTCATTTTAGCAGGGAAAGGAGTTTTTTCAATATAAGCTTCAGGAATAACATGATCAACAGTTTCAATCACTACACATTTGTTTACAGATGAATCAATTTTATCTTTATACGGTTCATGATACTTATCAAAATTCTTCTTAGGCAATTCATAATGAGAGGCAAAAGCTTTATAAAGATTTGCAACAACTTGGGAATCAAGACCATATGTAGCACTCATATTACGAAATTTATCAGTATCCATAAAAGCTTCAATGCATTTATAATCAAAGATTATACCTGACTCTCTATCTTTGTCGTTCTCCCATCCTTCAGTATTCTCCTGGATCCGATCAAGAAGGTCCCTTTTAAACTCTTCTTTGTTGCGTGTAAATGATCCAGAACAAGAAGTATCCAGCAAGGTCTTATCTTGAAAAGAAAGTCTTGCATAGAAATTATCAATAATAACATTACCAGGAAGCTCATGAATGGGGCATTTGAGCATTAAAGACTTCAATCTCCCCCAAGCTTGGGCAATACTCTCTCCATCATGAGGCCAGAAATTATATATGTGGTTCCGATCTTTGTGAATTTCACTTGGAGGATAAAATTTGGAATAAAATAAAGGCACAATGTCCTCCCAATCAAGAGAATCCCTATTCTTCAGCAATTTATACCAATGCGCCGCTTTACCAGACAGCGATATAGAGAATAGTTTCTTTCTAACTTCATCCATAGTAATACCTGCACATTTGAATAACCCGCATAATTCATGTAAAAACAGTAAATGATCACCAGGATGAACAGTTCCATCCCCTTCATAGCGGTTATCCATAACACGTTCAATAATTTTCATAGCCGTCTGTGGGAATTAGAGGCTGCAAGGAGCTGATCTCGATGGCACGTTCAAGATCTTCGACTTCGTCGATAGCAAGCAACGCGATGGATCGAGGTAACAAGGGAAAAACTGATCTAGTCAATTTTATTCCTCACCCGCCCTCCCGTATGGATGCATGTGCCTATCTGGAGGAGCCCATCATCATGACGTTCGGAGAATTCCGATTTGGCGTCAACAAGGAAGGATCCTACCGTCTCGAAGTTCCGATCTCGTCGGAATTTTCAGCGGTCGATTCTAACTTTTCGTCGAGTGACGAGGAGTTTTCGTCGCCACGCTTCGTCGACAACAAGGCAAGCGGAAAGCTCGCCAAGATCTTCAGCAACACATCCTTCGAGTCGTCTGCGGACTCCTTTATAAGCAGCGACTCTGACAGCGTCGACAGCTTCAACTTCATCGACAAATCTGTCGCCATCGGAAAGGTCTTCACCACTCTATATAATGGTGTCACCAATCCTGACAAAAATCAATACGCAAAATATCATCAGATTTATGCGATAGAAGAGGCAGGCCGATCAGAACCAGAAACGTCAGAGGCTTTCGATGATTTGGGAAATCCTTACATCGATCCCGCTGATCTCAGAAAAGGCTTAGGCACTAAATATGCTGGGACTTCAACTCGAGCACAAGTCCAACTCCCGCAAGCAGCGTGGGATAGGGCTGCAAGAGCCATGGATGGTTCAGAACCAATGACCACCACTGCTACTACACAAGAACTACAAGCATATCAATATAGACTTGCTCGAGTAAGCAGAGAGTTGGAAAAACAGACAGCATCACTAAATAGAAGAAAAGAGGCAGCTTCCGCATCAAGCAGACGCCGAGCAGATTTAAGTCGACAATCAGGAACTTCGGGAGACAGTCACAGAGAAGCTCGGAGGAGAGCAATGTCTCGGCTGCAAAACATACCCGAAGCAGAAAGAGGAAACATAATCCAAAATCTCGACATGTCCTTTATGTCGATTGATGAAAGGGGAAATATCATCCCAAAAACGCCAGAAGCAGGTTACATGGCAACACAAGCTTACATCCTAGCGTCTAGACCACCTCCTGGGGACCCGAGAGAACCATTGTTCAATATGGCGATGGCTGGAGTAGGAGTAATGGGAACAGCGTTTGCAACAACGCCTCCCGAAGAAAATCCTAGGCAAAATAGTCCACGACCCAACACAGCAGTTCAAGACCCCCCAAGAACAAGTGGAGCAAGAGACACAGCAGTCCAAGTAAGGGTGGACAGAGCGCGACAAGAAAGAAGAGAGCGTCAGCATTCACCAGAAGTTGCCGACGAAGATATGTGTGGGCTCCCGTGTTTCACGAGAAGAGTTCGAAAGACTCGAGTCCCAAAAGGGTTTAAGCTACCCGAAAATTTCAAGAAATTCGACGGCCTGCAAGATCCCGAGGATTGGCTCGTGGATTATCTCGAGATGGTGAAGCTGGTAGGAGGAACCAGAGCAACAGCTATGCAAAGTATCCAAGTTCACTTGAGCGGTGCCGCGAGATCTTGGATAAAGAAACTCCCCCCAAGTTCCATCGATAGCTGGGATAACTTTGAGGATATCTTTGTGAAAAATTTCCGATCTACCTGCAAGAAACCTGCGTCATTGGAAGAGTTGAGGGCGTGTCGACAAAAACATGACGAGTCGATGAGAAAATATATACAGCGGTGGAACATTATAAAAAACTCGGCAGAAGATATATCTGACGAGCGAGCAATAGATGCGTTCGTGGCAGGAATTCGGCGAGGAGACTTCGTCGAGGACTTAGGAAGAACTAACCCTAAGACCATATCAGCACTCATGGAGATAGCCAATAAATGGGCAGATGGAGAAGACGCAATATACAATAAGCGACACAGGTCGCCAGAAGAGGATCGTGGTCGAAATTATCAAAATAGAAGGCGATTTTCTCGCCAGTTCTACAACAACGATGCTCCCGGCCATATATCGGCTGGTTTTCGAGGAAATCCTGGAGGAAACAGTCGAGATGACTATCAAAGGAGTAACGAGCATCAAGGCGACAATAGAGGCGATTCTCGCGGCAACAGACAAAACAATGGACCAAGGTTCCAAAGACCTTATGTGTCCCCCGAAGAGATGATGAACGGTCCGTGCCAGATGCATTTTTATCTTGACAATAACGGAAAGAGGCAGTCAGGGCATCTCCAGAAAGATTGCCGAAACTTTCAGGCAATGTTGCGAGCCGCAGGAATCGCAAATGCCCAAGCCACGAATAGAAACCCCCAGGGGCCAAGGAGCGAGATCCACCTTCCACCTCCTCCCGCAATTACGGACGAAAATCGGCACCAGCTTAGAATAGCGGCAGCACCACATCCACCTCCATATGTTGATCCTAATTCTAACGGTGCGGTCTCGATGATTCAGAAAGCTAGGCCATCAAACAGGGCGCAGAAGGTAATCTCGCGACAAGTGTTCATGGCAGAAAGATGCCTCCACCAACAGTCGAGTACTTAAATTGGTCGGGGCAAGACATCGGCTTCACAATCGCAGACCATCCGCAGCAAGTTCCTCGACCAGGACAATCAGCACTCATCTTACCAGCAGTAATCGCGGGTTTTGACGTGTCGAGAGTTTTCATAGATGGCGGCAGCAGCTTAAACCTCATGTATGCAGATACATTGAGGAAGATGAACATATCCCTGGCAAACTTGAAACCAACTGACACACGCTTCCACGGGATTACACCAGAGAAGCCAAGTTACCCATTGGGCAAAATCAACCTCGACGTTCAGTTTGGAACCCGAGAAAACTACAGGATAGAGAATTTGGAATTCGAAGTTGTGGA
Source organism: Lolium multiflorum (assembly GCA_030979885.1). NCBI lineage: Eukaryota > Viridiplantae > Streptophyta > Magnoliopsida > Poales > Poaceae > Lolium > Lolium multiflorum. Next base: position 142,578,489 of record CM061752.1, read on the forward strand.
TTTCCCATCGCAATATCATGCTTTGTTGGGACGACCAGCATATGCCAGGTTCATGGCAGTGCCGCATTATACATATCTGTTGTGGAGGTTGCCTGGGCCTAAGGGACCTATCACAATCAAGGGAAGTTTCGCATTATCTGATAAATGCGACAAGGATTTTCATCGACTATCGGAAACTTTCGGGATGCAAGCAGAATATGCGGCGCCAAGGTTCACTGATTATGATGTGCTGCCAGAAGTAGGGAGATCTTCCAAGGAGCCAACTTTCAACACAACCAAGGATTCAAAAGAGGTACAGATCCACCCGACAGATCCAAAGAAAACGACATCCATTGCCGCAAACATGGATGTCGCATAGGAAAGCGCGCTCGTCGAGTTCCTCCGTGAGCACTGGAAAATCTTCGCATGGTGTCCAGCTGACATGCCAGGAGTACCCAGGGAACTTGCCGAGCACCACCTCAATTTGGATCCTCTCGCAAGACCAATAAAGCAACCTTTGCGGCGTTTTTCGGAGCCTAGCCGCAAAGCCATGTTATCTGAAATAGATCGACTCAAAGATGCTGGTTTCATCAGGGAAATATCTACCGAAGCCACGTGGGTAGCTAACCCAGTGATGGTGCCGAAAAAACACACAATAGTCCTTCGCATGTGCGTCGACTTTACGTGTCTCAATAAACATTGTCCCAAGGATCACTTTCCCCTCCCAAGGATCGATCAAATCATCGACTCCACGGCAGGATGCGAACGTCTTTCCTTTTTGGACGCATACTCTGGTTATAACCAGATCAGGTTAAAAGAAGAAGATGAAGCCAAGACAGCGTTCATCACACCTTACGGCGTGTTTTGCTACAAAACAATGCCCTTTGGTTTGAAAAACGCGGGAGCAACATATCAGCGGATGATGCAGAAGTGCCTAGCAACACAGATTGGTAAAAATGTACAAGTCTACATCGATGATGTCGTAATAACATCAAAGAAGGGGTCAACTCTGATCGAAGATTTGAAGGAAACCTTCGACAACCTCGACAAGTTCTGTCTCAAGCTGAACTCCTCGGGTTCTTAGTATCAGCAAGAGGGATTGAAGCCAACCCTGAAAAAATCCAGGCCATAGTGACTATGCGAAAGCCAACAAAGTTGAAAGAAATACAACAGTTAACGGGGCGAGTCGCAGCTTTAAGCAGATTCGTCGCCAGGCTAGGAGAAAAGGCGCTACCGTTCTATGCATTGATCAAACAGGGGGAAAAATTTCAATGGAACGAAGAAGCAGATAGAGCCTTCGAGAACCTCAAGCGGGCAATTTCGACACCACCGATATTGGTGGCGCCGAAGAGAAAGAACCTCTCCTCTTGTACATTGCAGCCACACCTCAGGTGGTCAGCACGGCCCTAGTAGTCGAGAGAGAAGAAGAAGGCAAGCTTCATGGAGTTCAAAGGCCAGTATATTTCATCAGCGAAGTGTCGCCTTCAAAACAGCGGTACCCGCAATATCAGAAACTGGCATATGGAGTATTCACGACAACAAGAAAATTGCGACACTATTTTTCGGCGCACCCGATAATAGTGGTCAATGAGGCTCCCTTATCAAATATACTGAACAACCCAGAAGCTACGGGTCGTGTCTCCCTTTGGGGAATAGAACTTTCTCCTCGGTTTTACCAGATTTCATTGCAGAGTGGATGGAGCTACAAAACACGGGGCCTCCAGACTTATCGAGAACTTGGACCATGAACTTCGATGGGTCCAAAAGACTGGAAGGTGCTGGAGCAGGCGTGATATTGGTATCACCTGAAGGCGACAAGTTAAAGTACGTTTTGCGGATGACGTTCCCAAACGCATCTAACAATGAAGCAGAATATGAAGCTCTCATACACGGGATGAAGATGGCGAAAGCTTGCGGTGCAACCCGACTGAAAATTTTCGGCGACTCACAATTGGTGGCACAGCAAGTCATGAACCAATGTGATGCAGTCAACGAAAGTATGATAGCATACAAAGAGGTGTACAATGAGCTGGAGAAATTATTTGATGGTTGTGAGGTAAACCACATCAGCAGGATGAGTAATGATGAAGCCGACGTTCTTGCAAACATCGGGTCACAGTGTCTCGCGATTCCTCCAGGCGTGTTTTGGGAAGAGATAAGCGAGAGATCAACAAAGCCAGCAAAAACAAAGAAGGAGAAGAAAGAGAAACCCTCGAGTATCACCAAAGACACAGCAGAAGAAGAAGAAGAGCAAGATCTAGTCATGATGGTGCAAATTCCATGGATGCAAGCTTACATATCATATATCCTAAGGAAAACGATACCCGACGACCCAGTTGAAGCAAGGCGAATAATCAGGAGATCAAAAGCTTTCACTGTGGTAAAAGGGGAGTTGTACAAACGAAGTATTTCGGGCGTGCTACAAAGATGCGTTACACCCGAAGAAGGAAGAATTATCCTGAAAGATGTGCACGAAGGAATATGCGGGCACCACGCGAGCAGCCGGGCTATCGCGGCTAAGGCTTTCAGAGCAGGATTTTATTGGTTAACGGCAATCGAGGACGCGAAGGAAATAGTGAGAACTTGCGACGCGTGTCAAAGATTTGCCGCCAAACCTCACTCTCCTGCAGCAGAACTTATGCCAATCCCACTATCTTGGCCCTTTGCTCAATGGGGTCTCGATATGGTGGGAAAACTACACAAAGCTTCGCCAGGAGGTTATGAGTATATGCTTGTTGCTGTCGACAAATTTACAAAATGGATCGAAGCAAAGCCGATAAATTCACCGGACGGTGCGTCGGCGATTAAGTTCGTGAAAAGCATCGTCTTCAGATTTGGAGTCCCTCATAGCATCGTCACAGACAACGGCAGCAACTTTACGTCCAAGGAGTTCAAAGCATACTGCGCAGAAGTGGGCATTAAGTTGAGTTTTGCGTCTGTCGCACATCCACAGACCAATGGACAAGTCGAGAAAGCCAATGGCATTATCTGCAACGGCATCAAGAAACGCCTGCTAGGACCACTGGAAAAAGCTCGGCATACTTGGCCGGAGGAGCTGCCAAGTGTGTTGTGGAGTATCCGAACAACACCAAATACGGCGACACAGGAAACGCCGTTTTTTCTGGTCCATGGAGCCGAAGCAGTCCTGCCGATAGAAATCGAGCATGATTCCCCAAGAGTTACAGAATATAATGAAGAAATCTCGAGAAAAGCCTTGGAAGACGACGTCGATGCACTTGACGAAGCTCGAGACGAAGTTCTGTCGCGAGTCGCTAAATATCAACAGGACCTGAAGAATTACCACAGTCGAAGATTGCGGCCAAGATCTTTTCAAGTCGGTGATTTAGTTTTGCGACTCAATCAAAAAAGTCATGAAAAACTCGAGTCACCATGGCTTGGACCCTACATCGTCACAGAAGTCATCGAAGGAGGAGCATACAGGATCAAAGACAAGAAGACGGGGAACGTTGAGCCAAATCCTTGGAACGTGGCGCAGCTCAGGCGTTTTTACGCCTAAGAGAAATATAGTCTCCTCTGTACAATGTACTGAAACGCCCGCGAGTTTTCAGACGCACTCTTTTCCTTTTTCGGGGCACCGAGTGGGGCCGGGAAAGGTTTTTAATGAGGCGGGCTCGCGGTGCTGCAATATAATAAAAATAGTAAAGATATACTTCTTATTCGTCGACACACTCGGGGGCTCTACACCTTCAAATATCAAAACAGGCAAACTCGATTTACTGAAAAATATTTCGCCTTGGTACAATAGTACCTCGCCAAATACATAAATCGGAAGCTGGTAATGATTAAATATAGTACACACGTCAGAAAATCTCATCACTTTGGTCCAAAAACCCGACAAACAAAAATATAGAACTTCGACACCAAGATCCTGCAGTCCATCAAGGTGTTTTATTACAGCACAAGAAGAAATCTTGGGAAGAGAAAAATAGTACAAACTCTAGCCAAAAGGCTCGGGGGCTCCAACAATATAGAGCATTCTGTGATATACAACAAATGTTTTCGACAAAGTTTTACAAATCAGTCAGAACCTAAAATAGTATCTATTGACAAGCCTCTGGTTGTTTTATGCTCAGCATAAGATCCCTTGACGAAGAATTCTGAATCCATCCGAAGAAGCTCATCTATCATCGACTCGGCCACAGGAGTCACCATCTCATTGATTGCATCAATATTATTCTTCCGCCGCGTTTTCTTCGCCATGCAATCAACAACAATCGTCGACAGGTCTAACTTTGGATGGCAAATATGTATCATAATCATGGCAAATCTTGCTCCGGCGGTCAGTTGAGCTCGCACAAAATTATGAATACGAGGAGCATCTCTGAAGGCCTCCAGTAAATTGGGAAGAGTTGTCGGTACTTCATTTCGAGGAAACAAAGTCTTGAAAACAAGGGTCAATGTGGTCGTGCAAAAACTGAGAAATTCGCGCACTTGGCAAGCACGATCTTGGAACCTGACAATTTGCTGGGTTCGTTCAGGAGTGGCCCAAAATAAACAGCCATGGTTAAGGGAAAGATTGACAAGAAGATTCGTCCTCTCATTCACTCTTTGATCCTCGGCGGCAGCATCAAGAACCGAGCCTATTAGGCAACAAAGCAAGAAATTTGGAAGGCAGCACAGAAAAATAAAGAAAAGGTACCATAAGGTTGGAGGTACATACCTAACATATCAGTGCTAGCTTCCAACATTAGTTCGAGCATGCTATTTTCTCGGGTAGCAGCTCCCTCTGCTTCCAATACAGCAGCATCTTTGGCAGCCATAGCCTCTTTGGCTTGACGAAGAGCAAGCTCTTCTTGTTCAGATGCTTTCCGAGCTTGTTCCATCATTGCCAAAGTTTGTTTCTTCATGGATTGAAGTTGTTGTCGAAGTTCTTGTAAATCTTCCGACACAGGTTTGCTTGAAGAACCTTCAAGGAGATTATCATCGGTTTTTACCTTCTTCGAGAAGGAAGACGCAGGCACAGCGTCGGGAGAGCAAGGGTTGGTTGAATAATTATCAAATATTAACTGGAAAAGAAAATCCCAGGATCAATGATAGTACCAAGAGGAATTTCATTGCTTTCTAGAAAGTTTACATGGTCATTACAAACGAAGTTCTCCAAAAGGTCTAACAGAATAATTGTCGCCAAGGCTAGAATGGCGACAACAGCAAAAGAAATAAAGAAAGCAAAAAGTAGAAAAGGCAAAGGCATTCAATTAGACCTCCGGCTTTGACGAGCTGGGAGTCGAAGATGGCTTGATCCCGAGATAGGCCAGGATTTTCTTCGTGTTCAGCTTTGCCGCCTTGATCAATGATCGCCACTTTGTTTGCTCTATCTGCTCCGTGTCGCCAACTTTGGCCCAGTCAATAGTCTGTTGACTGTCAGCAACTAGGGCAACGGTGCTTTCAACGGCAACCTTCATGTTCTCATGGCGCATCTTCAGCCCAAGATCTTCGGGAGGATTAAAGCACTTGGCAAGACCAAGGAAAGTCGCGGGCTCCTCTTTCTTCGGGAAGAAGTAGGGGAAAAGCTTCGACAACCCCGCCCTGGCTTCATCCATGCCTTCACGCGCTTCCGTCCCATGAAACTCAAGGAATGAAACGGCGTCAAGAAGAGAATCATTGTCGGGATTTTCAAGTTCAAATTCTTGAGAGGTCCTATCTGTCAAAATAAAAATAGAAAATTTGGTCAACAAACAAGTGCAAAAAAGAAAAATCCAAAGGGTATGAAATGGTGCAAATACTTACTGACAAAGCGACGATTTTGTGTCCTTATACGTTTGGTGATCGCCGCTTCGCGAGCAGATTGCGCAGTTATGTGCTCGCTTAGCGAAGTCTCGGCATCATGCAGACGTTTCCGAAGATCTTCGACACCAGCAGCATCAGCCTTAGCTTTGTCAGCTTCTTGCCTAGCTTCAACAGCATCCGACTCGGCCTTCTTACGAGCCTCCTCACATTGCTCTAATTTTTGAGCAAGCGTGTCAGCACGTTCATTGGCTTCTGCCAGTTTCTCTGAAAAAGGAAGACAAGATTAGCTACAAACGTCGACAATAAAGCAGAAAGGAAGCAGAAGCAAAAAGTAGCCAGGCACTACCTTCAGTTTTACTGGCGTAATCACGGTACCCAACGAATTGGGCACCGATGCGAAGAAGCTCTTTGATCATAGGCTATCAAGGAAAGACAAAGAAAGAAAATGTTGGTATGGGAAAAATGACGACACATAGGAGCAAACGGAGAAAATATAAACAGCGACAAGAGCATTAAGAACTTACGTCATCCAAGAGAGGGTTAGAAGAGCTACTCGATTGAAGAGTAAGCTCCGGGATTGTTTCAACCCTTGCCCTTTTTGGTGAAGGGACAAGGGGGCTTGACGGAGGAGTAGCAGCGCCGACGTTCTGTCGAGGAGGCGACGTTTCCTCTCCTTCAACTGGCGTCTCCGAGGCGACTAATGTATGTGACGTACTCGTTCGAGCAGCCACATCAGCAGTTGGTACTTCTTCTTCATCATCACTACGAGTAAATGTCGACAATATAAAAAGCAAGATAGACAAAAATCTTCAAGTACAAATAAACAGAGAAAGGGTACTTACGAACTGATGAGAGCCTCGAGGTATGGATCATAACCTGCCTTCTGGTGAGAAGGGACAGCTTCTTCGGCCTTGGAGGTGCCGGAATCTTCGGCATCATCCCTTTTCCTTTTGTTCCTTGGAGAAACAGCAGGAGGAGGAGATTGTGCCGACGCAGTGGCTTCAGAGACATCCTCTTTTTCGTCAGATCCCGCAGATTTTCGAGATTCTGCGGGTTCATTTGCAAAAGAGGGAGCATCTTGGTTATCATCGGAGATAACGGCCCTTTCTTCGACTTCCCCACCTTCCGGAAGAGGAGGAAGTGAAACAAGATTTGGGTGGTCCTATATAAAAAGAAGGAAGGATGTCAGAAAGGAGTAACAACACAAATAGCAAGGCAATAACAATTTACAGCGACAATTTTTACCTTAGGAAGCGCATTGGCGGCGCTGTATGGTGTTACGCGATAAGTGGAAGGGATAGAATCTTTCTTCTTCAGAGATGAAATTTTTCGGATAAGCCTATCCAAATCCTTGACCTCCAGATTCGTCGACAAGCGATCTGTGTCCTCGTCGCCAGCATAATTCCAGAAAGGGTTTTTGCGAGCCTGAAGAGGCTGCACTCTAGTCCTAAGGAAGTACGCCGTAATTTGGATGCCTGATAATTCTTTTCCACGAGTATTTTGCAACTCATGGATGCGAGTCATCAGGGCCTCTGTCGAAGTTCTTTCTTCCTCGGTAGCTTCTGCGTCCCAAGAACGGCGGCGAAGGATTTTCTCGGCACCGTCAAAAGGAGGAATGTTGTCTTCGGCGCATCCATGGTTTTCTTCACGAATATATAACCACTTCTTGCGCCACCCTTGAACGGAGTCAGGGAGTTTGACGTCGAAATAGTTGACAGAGGAACGAACAGAAATAACAACGCCGCCTATATTATAGGCGACATTGGCAGAGCCATTACGGCGACAGAAGAAAATGCGCTTCCATAATGCCCAGTTAGGCTGGACACCAAGGAAGGCTTCGCAGAGGGTGATGAAGATAGAAATGTGAAGGATAGAGTTGGGCGTGAGGTGGTGAAGTTGGAGACCATAAACATAAAGTAAACCCCGAAGAAAAGGGTGAATGGGGGCGGAAAGACCGCGGATGAGGTGATCAACAAAACTTACCCGATACCCCATTGGAGGGGTTGGGTAGCTTTCTTCACTGGGGAAGCAAACCGCTTTGGGTTTCTTGTTAATCCCCAGCTTCTTCAAGAGATTCAGGTCCTGGTTCGTGATCTTGGACCTCTCCCACTCCGCGGCTCCTAGATCCGCGGCAGCCATCGATGAATCGGGTGTGCTGTGCCTGGTCAAGCGACGCGGTGGCATCAACAATGGCGGAGAAGTGTAGCTGCGAAGAGAAGAGCTTTGGGAGCTGAGGAGCGCAGGAGGAAATTTTGCAGAGGAAAGCAGGGGAACGGCGCGAGCGGAAGTGTTCGAGGAAGAAGAAGGGGATCTTATATAGAGGTGCGGTGAAGCGGCGGACCGTTGGATGGAAAAAGAATGCAGGAGATGATCACCACGTGGAAACAAGGGTAAAAAGGTATTTTAACATTGACGAGGTTACAGAACGTGTGCCAGAAAAAGGGGAGAACATGTGTCCCCCACTTGCACGACGTGTCCGTTAGATAAGGAATTGGGACCCACAAGGCAGCGAAAGAAGCGGTAATGGTCAGTTTCCAAAATAGAAATCGTGGCTATCATCAGCAATGACGTCGTCAAGATAAAAGAAAAGCTCGACTATGAGGTTTCAAAAGTTTATCGACAACATAAGATTATCTCGGGAGCCTTTGATCAAATACAAGTTTTTGCCCAAACGCTCGGGGGCTACTTTGGAAAAAAGGAAAATTCGAGTCTGACAAGATAGAAATGGCAAGAGCCTATGATCAAATACAAGTATTTGTCCATAGCCTCGGGGGCTACTCCCATCGGGAGCGCTGGTCGCGCACCCGATAAATATAAAAATATCGAGAAGGATTATAAATGTAGCGGCAAGGAATACTAATCTGTGGAGCCTACACCCAAGCACAAGTCCTTGGCTGTAGCCTCGGGGGCTACTCCCATCGGGAACGCTGTTCGCGTGCCCGATGAATTTTTATCAAAAGAAAGAAGTAGTGAGTATATTTCGAGTTATACAGATAACTCTACATATACTCCCATCGGGAAGACAAAAAAGTCATCAAATATGACTCGATAAAATGTGCTATTCCAGCAGCCGAAAAGCACTCGACAAAATATTCTCAGAGCGCTAAAAGTCGCGAATAAATCTCTGAATGCCGCAAAACTTTGCGAAGGTAAGACCCCAGATCCGTTCTGAGCGGCGTGGCACCGTCTCTGACGGCGGATTGCTACTATTTTCCGTATCAACAGATACGAAGAAAAATCCTAACGGACGCGTTAGGTACCCGATAAAATATGACTGGGACTCGACAGAATGGTAAGACCTTAAGCGGCACCTGTCGAAGTTACACCAGTATCCCGAGATCATGTCCGGGACGTGATCTTGAAGTAGGTTTTTGCGGATTGCCACTAGAGCAGTTAACTAGTACCTGATCCGTCAGATGAACTAGCCCCAACTACCAATATCCCTGTACAACATAATATTTACATATCGAAAGATTATGTAATGAGTAAAATTGGAGATTTTCCTTGATTCTTCGATTCAAGAAAAATCTCGGGGGCTACTGACATAGGCATCCCCAATGGGCCTGCCAAAGGTGGTACCCGGGGTTTATTCAAGGCCCAAGACTCGAAGAATACGAAGACTTGGAAGCCCATTTAGTGTTAAGGAAAGATAGTTTGTATTAGGAAAGATAGAAACTTGTAATCTTACGAGCTGGGTACGAAACCCTCTCGAACACTGTAACTTGTGTATTACGAAATCCTCGGCTCCGCCTCCTATATAAGGGGGAGTCGAGGAACGAAGAGAGGATCGAATCTACGTCAACATAACCCTAGTTTTCATAATCGTCGAGTACTTTTCGCCTGAACCTTCGAGATCTACTTGCCCTCTACTTCTAGCAAAACCCTAGTCTACAATCTGTAGGCATTGACAAGTTAATCCTTTGTCACCTGGCGCTTCATCCACTACCGTTGCAGTAGTAGTAGATTTCCCAAATAGAAATTGAAGAGAAGATCTCTCCATAATGACTTATAGCAGCAGGCAAAAATAAAATCAGCACAAACAGTAAAGGTTTTCCTTACCAATTCCACTTACCAATAGCGCTTCACTCCCCGGCGCGCAGAAAATAGTCTTGATGACCCACAAGTATTGTATCGTAGTATCTTCGATAAGTAAGAATGTCGATCCCAACGAGGAGCAGAAGGTGTTGCAAGCTTCGATGAAGGATTCACTGTAAATGCTCACGACAAGTATTCAAGGGGTTTTGATATTGCAGATAAATAAAGTACAAGTAAATAAAATGCGAGAGAAATAATTGCAGCGAGTGGCCCAATCCTTTTTAGCACAAAGGACAAGCCGGTTTGTTTACTTATAATGACCAAACGTTCTTGAGGACACACGGGGATTTTAGTCTAGTGCTTTCGCTTCATACAGCTAATTAATCTTCATTGTTTTGATAAGTGTTGTGTGGGTGAACCTATGCTAATGCACCGCCCTTCCTAGGACTAATACATACTTGTGATTATACCCCTTGAAAGCATCCGCAACTACAAGAAAGTAATTAAGATAAATCTAACCACAGCCTTAAACTCTGAGATCCTGCGATCCCTCTTGCATCGGTATACTAACGGGGGCTCAGGTTTTGTCACTCCGGCAACCCCGCAATTAGCAACCGAATACAAGATGCACTCCCCTAGGCCCATAAATGGTGAAGTGTCGTGTAGTCGACGTTCACACGACACCACTAGAAGAATGACACCACAACTTAAATATCATAACATTGAATATTACTCAACCATAGTTCACTACTAACATTTAGACCTCACCCATGTCCTCAAGAACTAAACGAACTACTCACGAGACATCATATGGAATACAATCAGAGGTGATATGATGATGAATAACAATCTGAACATAAACCTTGGTTCAATGGTTCCACTCAATAGCATCAATAACAAGTAGAAATCAACACCGGGAGAGTTTCCCCTATCAAACAATCAAGATCCAACCCAAATCGTTACAGCGGTGACGAGGTGCAGCGGTGGTGATGGCGGTGTAGATGGTGGAGATGATGATGATGATGATGATGGAGATGATGTCCAGCTCGATGACGATGGCGATGGCGTCGATTTCCTCCTCCGGGAGGGAATTTCCCCGGCGGATTCCTGCCCGCCGGAGCTCTTTTCTCTCTGGTGTTCTCCGCCCGCAGAGGCGGCTGTGACTCTTCGTGAGGTACCCTCTGTGGCTTAGGTTTTCGGGACGAAGGGTTTCGCGAAGAAAAGGAGGCGAAAGGGGCTGTGGGGCCCCCACACCACAAGGTGGCGCGCCAGCCATGGGCCGCGCCGGCCTGTGGTCTGGCCCCACCTTGAGTCTTCTCTGCTCCCCCTTCTGGCTTCCTTCGTCATCTGGAAAAATAGGGTTTTTGGTATAATTTCCTTCCACAGTTGATCTTCCGAAATATTGTATTCTGACGGTGCTTTTTCCAGCAGAATCCTGGCTCCGGCGCTTGATCCTCCAATAATGATGAAACATGCAAAATAGATGAAATAACATAAGTATTGTGTCCAAATATGAAATATATCAATGAATAACAACAAATTATGATATAAAATAGTGATGAATAGACGAAGGAGATACAGAAGCAAGTACAAGCGCTACTCGACAAAGGTTATATCCGCATAAGCCTTAGTCCTTGTGTTGTTCCTGTTATTCTAGTTCCTAAGAAAGATGGTACATGGCGTATGTGCGTAGATTGTAGAGCGATAAACAACATTACTATTTGATATCGTCATCCTATTCCCCGTTTAGAGGATATGCTAGATGAATTGAGTGGTGCTGCTGTTTTCTCTAAAATTGATTTGTGTAGTGGTTATCATCAAATTAGGATGAAAGAAGGGGATGAGTGGAAAACAGCCTTTAAAACAAAATTTGGTTTATATGAGTGGTTAGTAATGCCTTTTGGTCTAACTAATGCACCTAGCACCTTCATGATACTGATGAACCATGTTTTGCATGATTTTATTGGCAAGTTTGTGGTTGTGTATTTTGATGATATATTAATCTACAGCCGCAATGAATCTGATCATACTATACATATTCGACATGTTTTGCAAGTGTTGCGTGATAATCAACTCTATGGTAATCTTGAGAAGTGCACATTTTGCAAAGATAAGGTCATATTTCTTGGTTATGTTGTCTCTAAGCATGGAGTAGAAGTAGATGAGTCTAAAATTGAAGCTATTCAAAATTGGCCTACTCCCATGAATGTGAGTCAAGTAAGAAGTTTTCATGGTCTAGCTGGGTTTTATAGAAGATTTGTGCCCAACTTTAGTACTATTGCTGCACCTTTGAATGATTTAACTAAAAAGGGTGTTGTCTTTGAGTGGGGCGCAGCCCAAGATCATGCTTTTGATGAACTTAAGAGATTGTTAACTTCTGCACCATTGCTTGCACTTCCTGATTTCAATAAGCAATTTGAGATTGAATGTGATGCTAGTGGTATTGGAATTGGTGGTGTGTTGATGCAAGAGGGTCACCCAATTGCATATTTTTCTGAGAAACTTTCTGGTGCTAAGTTGAACTATCCAATATATGATAAAGAATTGTATGCTTTAATTAGAGTTCTTGAGGTTTGGCAACATTACTTGTGGCCAAAAGAATTTATCATACATTTTGATCATGAAGCTTTGAAATATCTGAAAGCCCAATCTACTTTGCATAAGCGTCTTGCTAAGTGGGTTGAGTTCATTGAGTATTTTCCATACATTATTAAGCATAAGAAGGGAAAAGATAATATTGCTGCTGATGCTCTTTCTAGGAAGAATATGCTATTAACTCAACTTGATGTTAAAATTCCTGGATTAGAGATACTATGTGATTTATATGCTACTGATCATGATTTTGCTGAACCATATCGCTTGTGTGCTATTGGTAAAGCATGGGAAAAATATCACATACATGATGGGTTCTTGTTTAGAGCTAACAAACTATGTGTTCCAGAATCGTCTGTGCGTTTGCTCTTATTGCAGGAATCACATGCTGGAGGTTTGATGGGTCACTTTGGGCGTGAGAAGACGCTACTCATGCTAGCTGACCACTTTTATTGGCCAAAGATGAGGCGGGACGTGGATAGATATGTGAAGAGATGCATTACTTGCAACAAGTCTAAGTCCAAGCTGAAGCCTCACGGTTTGTATACTCTGTTACCGGCACCTACTACACCTTGGGAGGATATTAGTATGGATTTTGTGTTGGGTTTGCCGCGTACTAAGAGAGGCCATGATTCTATATTTGTGGTAGTGGATAGATTTTCCAAGATGTCACATTTTATTGCCTGCCACAAGAGCGACGATGCGTCGCATATTGCTAACCTGTTTTTCAGGGAGATTGTACGTCTACATGGAGTCCCGAAGACTATTGTTTCTGATCGTGACGTGAAGTTTATGAGCTACTTCTGGAAGACGCTTTGGAGAAAGCTGGGGACGAAGCTGCTTTTCAGCACTACTTGTCATCCCCAAACTGATGGTCAAACTGAAGTGGTGAATAGAACATTGTCACAACTATTGAGATCCATGATCAAGAAGAACCTGAATTCTTGTAGACAGAGTTGGCCTCAAGTGCAGAGGTTTGTAGAACAGCAGCAAGTTTCCCTTAAGTGGATTACCCAAGGTTTATCGAACTCGGGAGGAAGAGGTCAAAGATATCCCTCTCAAGCAACCCTGTAATCACAAAGCAAGAAGTCTCTTGTGTCCCCAACACACCAAATACACTTGTCAGGTGTATAGGTGCACTAGTTCGGCGAAGAGATAGTGAAATACAAGTAATATGGATGTATATGAGTGGTAATAGCAATCTGAATAAAATATGGCAGCGAGTAAACATGCAACAGAACAGTAAGTAAACGGTGTTTTCAGTATTGGAAACAAGGCCTAGGGATCATACTTTCACTAGTGGACACTCTCAACATTGATCGCATAATAAATACTTCTTCTCAAATGTGCTACATACACTCTTGTTTGATAATGAACATCATTGCGTAGGATTACACGAACCCTCAATGCCGGAGTTAACAAGCTCCACAATTCCATGTTCATATTTAAGTAACCTTAGAGCATAATAGATCATTGCAAAATAAACCAAGAACTAACATAGTGCACACTATGAAGGAGGAATAGATCACATCAATACTATCATAATGATAATTAACTCCACAATCTACAAGAGATCGTGATCATAGCCTACGACAAGAACCACAGGTGCACACACTAATCACCTTTACACCAAGTAGGAGGAATAGAACTACTTTAATAACATCACATGAGTAGCACACAACTAGTAGCGATACAAAGCTCATCATATGGATCTCAATCATGTAAAGCAGCTCATGAGATCATTGTATTGAAGTACATAGGAGAGAGATTAACCACATAGCTACCGGTACAGCCCCGAGCCTCGATGGAGAACTACTCCCTCTTCATGGGAGCAGCAGCGTTGATGAAGATGGCGGTGAAGATGGCAGCATTGTCGATGGAGAAGCCTTCCGGGGGCACTTCCCCGCTCCGGCAGGGTGCCGGAACAGAGACTCCTGTCCCCCAGATCTTGGCTTCGCGATGGCGGCGGCTCTGGAAGGTTTCGCGTACCGTGGCTTCCTCCGTAAGGGTTTTTAGGTCAGGGACCTTTAAATAGGCGAAGAGGCGGCGCAGGAGGGTCAACGAGGCGACGACACCATAGGGTGGCGCGGCCAGGGCCTGGGCCGCGCCACCATGTCATCTGGGCCCACCAGGCCCCGGCGGCTCTCGGGTGTTCTGGAAGCTTCGTGGAAAAATAGGAACCTGGGCGTTGATTTCGTCCAATTCCGAGAATATTTCGTTACTAGGATTTCTGAAACCAAAAACAGAAAACAGAACTGCACTTCGCATCTTGTTAATAGGTTAGTTCCAAAAATGCACAAATATGACATAAAGTGTGCATAAAACATGTAGGTATCATCAATAAAGTAGCATGGAATATAAGAAATTATCGATACGTTGGAGACGTATCAGCATCCCCAAGCTTAGTTCTGCTCGTCCCGAGCAGGTAAAACGATAACAAAGATAATTTCTTAAGTGACATGCCATCATAACCTTGATCATACTATTGTAAGCATATGAGATGAATGCAGCGATCAAAACAATGGTAATGACATGAGTAAACAACTGAATCATAAAGCAAAGACTTTTCATGAATAGTACTTCAAGACAAGCATCAATAAGTCTTGCATAAAAGTTAACTCATAAAGCAATAATTTAAAGTATAGACATTGAAGCAACACAATGGAAGATTAAGTTTCAGCGGTTGCTTTCAACTTGTAACATGTATATCTCATGGATAATTGTCAACATAGAGTAATATAACAAATGCAATAAGCAAGTATGTAAGAATCAATGCACAGTTCACACAAGTGTTTGCTTCTTAAGGTGGAGGGAGATAGGTAAACTGACTCAACATAAAAAGTAAAAGAATGGCCCTTCAAAGAGGAAAGCATCGATTGCTATATTTGTGCTAGAGCTTTGGTTTTGAAAACATGAAACAATTTTGTCAACGGTAGTAATAAAGCATATGAGTTATGAAAATTATATCTTATAAGTTGCAAGCCTCATGCATAGTATACTAATAGTGCCCGCACCTCGTCCTACTTAACTTGGACTACCGGGTCTTCGCATGCCATGTTTCAACCAAGTGTCACAAAGGGGTACCTCCATGCCGCCTGTACAAAGGTCTAAGGAGAATGCTCGCATTTTGGATTTCTCGCTTTTGATTATTCTCAACTTAGACATCCATACCGGGACAACATGGACAACAGATAATGGACTCCTCTTAAATGCATAAGCATGTAGCAAAGTTATTATTCTCATATGAGATTGAGGATATATGTCCAAAACTGAAACTTCCACCATGGTTCATGGCTTTAGTTAGCGGCCCAATGTTCTTCTCTAACAATTTTGCATGCTCCAACCACTAAAATGATAGACCTTCAGACAAGACGGACATGCATAGCAACTCACATGATATTCAACAATAGTTGATGGCGTTCCCCAGAAGCATGGTTATCGCACAACAAGCAACTTAATAAAATATAAAGTGCATAAGTACATATTCAATATTACGATAGTTTTTAAGGCTATTTTGTCCCATGAGCTATATATTGCAAAGGTAAATGATGGAATTTTAAAGGTAGCACTCAAGCAATTTACTTTGGAATGGCGGAAAATACCATGTAGTAGGTAGGTATGGTGGACACAAATGGCATAGTAGTTGGCTCAAGGATTTTGGATGCATGAGAAGTATTCCCTCTCGATACAAGGTTTAGGCTAGCAAGGTTATTTGAAGCAAACTCAAGGATGAACAAGTGCAGCAAGACTCACATAAAAGACATATTGTAAACATTATAAGACTCTACACTGTCTTCCTTGTTGTTCAAAACTCAATACTAGATATTATCTAGACCTTAGAGAAACCAAATATGCAAATCAGATTTTAGCAAGCTCTATGTATTTCTTCATTAATGGGTGCAAAGCATATGATGCAAGAGCTTAAACATGAGCACAACAATTGCCAAGTATCACATTATCCAAGATATTTTAGAATTACTACATGTAGCATTTTCCAATTCCAACCATATAACAATTTAACGAAGAAGAAACTTCGCCTTGAACATTATGAGTAAAGCCTAAGGACACATGTGTCCATATGCAACAGCGGAGCGTGTCTCTCTCCCACAAAGTGAATGCTAGGATCCATCTTATTCAAACAAAAACAAAAACGAAAACAAACCGACGCTCCAAGTAAAGAACACAAGATGTGATTGAATAAAAATATAGTTTCAGGGGAGGAACCTGATGATGTTGTCGATGAAGAAGGGGATGCCTTGGGCATCCCCAAGCTTAGACGCTTGAGTCTTCTTAAAATATGCAGGGGTGAACCACGGGGCATCCCCAAGCTTAGAGCTTTCACTCCTCTTGATCATAGTATATCATACTCCTCTCTTGACCCTTGAAAACTTCCTTCACACCAAACTTCAAGCAAACTCATTAGAGGGTTAGTGCACAATTAATAATTCACTCATTCAGAGGTGACACAATCATTATTTTCACTTCTGGACATTGCATAATGCTACTGGACATTAGTGGATCAAAGAAATAAATCCAACATAGCAAAAGAGGCAATGCGAAATAAAAGGCAGAATCTGTCAAAAACAGAACAGTCCGTAAAGACGAATTTAGAGATGGCACCAGACTTGCTCAAATGGAAAACTCAAAACTAATGAAAGTTGCGTACATATCTGAGGATCACGCTCGTAAATTGGCAGATTTTTTCGAATTTTCTACAGAGAATTGTGCCCAGATTCGTGACAGACAGCAATGCTGTTTCTGCGCAGCAATCCCAAATATAACATCAACTTTGACATAGAAACTTTACTTGGCACAAAAACATGATAAGGAGAGGTTGCTACAGTAGTAAACAACTTCCAAGACTCAAATATAAAACAAAGTACTGTAGTAAAAAAAACACATGGGTTATCTCCCAAGAAGTTCTTTCTTTATAGCCATTAAGATGGGCTCAGCAATTTTAATAATGCACTCGCAAGAAATAGTATTTGAAGCAAAAGAGAGCATCAAGAAGCAAATTCAAAACACATTTAAGCCTAACATGCTTCCTATGCATAGGAATCTTGTAAATAAACAAGTTCATGAAGAGCAAAGTAACAAGCATAGGAAGATAAAACAAGTGTAGCTTCAAAAATTTCAGCACATAGAGAGGTGTTTTAGTAACATGAAAATTTTTACAACCCTCTCTCATAATAACTTTCAGTAGCATCATGAGCAAACTCAACAATATAACTATCACATAAAGCATTCTTATCATGAGTCTCATGCATAAAATAATTACTACTCCCAACATAAGCATAGTCATTCTTATTAATTGTAGTGGGAGCAAATTCAACAAAGTAGCTATCAAATATAGGAGGTATATTGTAATCATAATCAAATTTATCCTCCATAACAGGTGGTAACAAAAAGACTACTATCATTATAATCATCATAAATGGGAGGCAAAGTATCATCAAAGTAAATTTTCTCCTCAATGCTTGGGGGACTAAAAATATCATGCTCATCAAAGCCAGCTTCCCCAAGCTTAGAATTTTCCATATCATTAACAACAATGGTGTTCAAAGCATTCATATTAATATGTTCCATGGGTTTTTTAATTTTCGCATCAAACCATCCATGTCTTAAATCAGGAAATAGAATAAAAAGGTCATTGTTGTCCATTATGCCTAACTAGTGTAAACAAGAAACCAAATGTCGCAATTGCAGAGTCTAAAGGAAATAGCTTCGAGCACACACACAATGGCGCCAGAAAAGTACTGTTACCTGGAACCGAAGTATGAGTGCCTTTTACCTTTCCTCCCCCGGCGCCAAAAAGTGCTTGATGTCTACGGGTGCTTCTATTCTTGTAGACAGTGTTGGGCCTCCAAGTGCAGAGGTTTGTAGAACAGCAGCAAGTTTCCCTTAAGTGGATTACCCAAGGTTTATCGAACTCGGGAGGAAGAGGTCAAAGATATCCCTCTCAAGCAACCCTGTAATCACAAAGCAAGAAGTCTCTTGTGTCCCCAACACACCAAATACACTTGTCAGGTGTATAGGTGCACTAGTTCGGCGAAGAGATAGTGAAATACAAGTAATATGGATGTATATGAGTGGTAATAGCAATCTGAATAAAATATGGCAGCGAGTAAACATGCAACAGAACAGTAAGTAAACGGTGTTTTCAGTATTGGAAACAAGGCCTAGGGATCATACTTTCACTAGTGGACACTCTCAACATTGATCGCATAATAAATACTTCTTCTCAAATGTGCTACATACACTCTTGTTTGATAATGAACATCATTGCGTAGGATTACACGAACCCTCAATGCCGGAGTTAACAAGCTCCACAATTCCATGTTCATATTTAAGTAACCTTAGAGCATAATAGATCATTGCAAAATAAACCAAGAACTAACATAGTGCACACTATGAAGGAGGAATAGATCACATCAATACTATCATAATGATAATTAACTCCACAATCTACAAGAGATCGTGATCATAGCCTACGACAAGAACCACAGGGTGCACACACTAATCACCTTTACACCAAGTAGGAGGAATAGAACTACTTTAATAACATCACATGAGTAGCACACAACTAGTAGCGATACAAAGCTCATCATATGGATCTCAATCATGTAAAGCAGCTCATGAGATCATTGTATTGAAGTACATAGGAGAGAGATTAACCACATAGCTACCGGTACAGCCCCCGAGCCTCGATGGAGAACTACTCCCTCTTCATGGGAGCAGCAGTTGATGAAGATGGCGGTGAAGATGGCAGCATTGTCGATGGAGAAGCCTTCCTGGGGCACTTCCCGCTCCGGCAGGGTGCCGGAACAGAGACTCCGTCCCCCAGATCTTGGCTTCGCGATGGCGGCGTGGAAGGTTTCGCGTACCGTGGCTTCCTCCGTAAGGGTTTTTAGGTCAGGGACCTTTAAATAGGCGAAGAGGCGGCGCAGAGGGTCAACGAGGCGACGACACCATAGGGTGGCGCGGGGCCCGGGCCGCGCCACCATGTCATTCTGGGCCACCGGCCCCCCCTCCGGCGGCTCTCTGTGCTGAAGCTTCGGGAAAAATAGGAACCCGGGCGTTGATTTCGTCCAATTCCGAGAATATTTCGTTACTAGGATTTCTGAAACCAAAAAGAGAAACAGAACTGCACTTCGCATCTTGTTAATAGGTTAGTTCCAGAAAATGCACAAATATGACATAAAGTGTGCATAAAACATGTAGGTATCATCAATAAAGTAGCATGGAATATAAGAAATTATCGATACGTTGGAGACGTATCAAGATCCATGATCAAGAAGAACCTGAAGGAGTGGGAAGAATGTTTGCCGCATGTGGAGTTTGCTTACAACAGGGCGGTACATTCTACCACAGAGATGTGTCCTTTTGAGGTGGTGTATGGTTTCAAACCCATTACTCCGCTTGATTTGTTGCCTCTACCCATACATGAGAGAGTTAATATGGAGGCATCCAAGAGGGCAGATTTTGTGAGAAAGATACATTTGAAGACTAAAGAGTTGATAGAAAAGAAAGGCAAGAGCAATGCTGCAAGGATGAATAAGAAGCGCAAGGAGATGTTGTTCAAGCCTGGTGATATGGTCTGGGTACATTTTCGCAAGGATAGGTTCCCGAAGCTACGGAAGTCCAAGTTGCTTCCTCGTGGTGCTGGTCCTTACAAAGTGCTTGCCAAGATCAATGACAATGCATACTCGATAGATCTTCCAGAGGATGAGTTTGGTGTCAGTAATTCTTTCAATGTTGCTGATTTGACACCATATGACGGAGAAGACCTTGGAGCGTCGAGGTCGACGCCTTTTGAAGGGGGGGAGATGATGAGGCTACTATTGTGGGTATACTTCATGGGTGTACCATCGACAGTGCCTAGATCCGGCAAGCCCGGGTGGCCCATAGACGGTGATGTGGCATGTGGCCCATCGGGCGGCCCAGTTGCTGTTGATCATGAAGGATGAAGTCCAGCCCAGGATCGCAAGCCGGATCCTAACCGACTTTCGGAGGAAGCCGGATCCAGGGAGGCCCATGAGGAACCCGGATCCAGTACGACGTAGATGGAAGGTGGATCCTTGACGTACACGGCAAGACATTGTACCGTAGTTAGGCAATCTGTAATCCGGCTAGGACTCTCCATGTAAACCCTAGATCCGTGCGCCTATATAAGCCGGATCCCGGGAGCCCTAGAGGCACAACCACAACCATTGTAACAACGCGCAAGCGCCCAGATAATTCCAGACAAGCAGCAGTTGGCCCTGTCTCGTGCAGGTGTTCCGAAGCTGGGTAACTCGCGTACTACCGTCCCGAGGACACTCCGCCCTATGGCCCCTACTCCTTTTCCCCCTCGTGAGGATCCCTCCTCCAAGGTACCATCTATTAAGCAACGACATCTCTACCTCACTACTACCTCCGTCATTGCCATTTGAACATGATCCCGCAGTAAAGCTCAAGTCCAATGAAGTCAGGATTGGACCTATTACAAGGGCTCGTGCGAAGCTACTTAAACAACAGGTGAACTTGTTCCTAAACGATAATTTGATTGATGAGAATTGTATTCTGCCTAAGTGTTATTACTTATGTATGATCAGGTATGAAGAAGGAGCAAGCATCGCACGAGGAGGAGAGGAGCAGCTGGACATGAAGATGGACGTGAAGCTGGATAAGGAGCTTGACATGAAGATATTCCATGGACGCGCGAGGGAGGAGCGGGAGGCATGCGCGAGAGATGAAGAAGAAGTCCAGGCTGGCCCAGCATCCGGTCGGACCGCCGCCACACCGGCGCGCCCGGCCACCAGCCCGGTCCAACCGGACGCCACGCCGGACACACCCCGGCGCCAACCGGACGACGCACTGACGCCAACCGGACGGGTTACTGCAGAACAATTCCCGCGTCCGGTCGGCACCCGCGCGTTCCGGTTTGAACTGCCTGCTCGGTCCCAGTGCCCGGTCGACCCCCCAAACCGCCGAGTCCGAGTCGTCTCGACCAGATCTCTGGCCTGCTATTTTCGTACTTTTCGACCTGAGGTCGTCCCGAACCCCTATATAAGTGCCTAGGACACCCCAAAGTAGCTTGAGACCACGTTTAAGATAAACCCTAGTTCTTAGTTGTTTGCTCTGCAAAACTATTGAATCCCTACACCATATTGCTTGATTTGGTGTAGATCTGAAAGTCTTGTGTGATCTGTCGTTCCATTGGGAATTGGTAGATTGCAACTTACCGCTTCGTGGTCGGCGGCTACGTGCGCAAGTGTGTGGAGTTGCGAATATCTTGCAGGGTTGAGAGCTGTTGCATTGGCGACAGGGACCAATCGAGAGATCTCATTGCGTCATACAAGTTATCATCCACTACATCGTCTTGTTCATCCGTTGTGTTCATCCCGTGATCATCATCACCACCGTTGCTTACTGAGAAGATCGGGCCACCCCTTATCAACTACGCTGCTCGGCTCTAATATAACTAAGGTGAGACTCTATTCCTCTGCCTCGGTGTTGTCAACTCCGTAGACTATCCCATCGTGCACGCCTTCTACTCCTCCTGATAGGTCAGGCTCTTCGTAGACCAACTCGTAGTCTCCTTCCGGTGCTCCGTCGTTGGCCTCCACTTCATTGTCACAGTCTAGCAAGGGTGTCGAAAGAAAGTGAGTACAGAGGTACTCAACAAGTTCAAAAGAGAAAAGGTGTTTGATGCACTAGCTACGACCATTGATCAGAAAATCTCAGGTCAATGCATGTTTCACAAACATTTCTTCAAAAGGTTTATTTTATTTTGAAAACTATGCCCGCCAGCCTTCACAGGTTGACCAAAACTTCACGGAGTTCCTTTCCTATCGCGTTCGTAGTTCCCTTCCCTGAACTGGGAGTGACGAAGAGATTGGTTTCCGAGGTGGCGGCCTCGGTTGGTGGCGAACCTTGCTGGCTGTCGGGCGAGCCAAAGGTTTAGGTGCTGGTCGGTGGCCATGGTCGTGTGGTCGACATGGCCTCGGCGAGCGGCGCTCCGTGGCAGCGGTGTGGTCGCCGTTTTGGCGGTGCCCCTACCCTGTGCGGGAGGCGGAGAAGTATTGCCGAGGGGAAACCCTTGCTCGGGTCTTCCCGAGACGCGACGGCGACGTCTACGGACGCCGTCCCCTTCTTGAAGGCGTCGATGCGGCTCTTCTCGGCTCTAGGTGCTCCGGGCGAAAGCCCAAGATTTTCGGATCGGGTGGTGGCGGCGCTCTTGCGTCGCTCTCTTATTGAAGACACCACCTTGGAGCTCACGGTGTGCGGCTCCCGTCGGTTGGTCGGCAGAGGTGCGAGGCTTCTTCGTGGCG
Organism: Lolium multiflorum; assembly: GCA_030979885.1. Classification (NCBI taxonomy): domain Eukaryota; kingdom Viridiplantae; phylum Streptophyta; class Magnoliopsida; order Poales; family Poaceae; genus Lolium; species Lolium multiflorum. The sequence goes on from CM061752.1 coordinate 142,601,156, forward strand.
TCGGCTCTTCGTTTGGCAATCTTCGGCAAGGCTTACTTCATGCCCTCTCTGTGTTGAGCTACTTTGGTGCTACTCTGTGGGCAGTGTGGGTCGGTTCCCGGTGGTGGTTGGCTGCCGGTGGCGTTTCTGCAACGGAGGGGTTTTGTCGACGGCGTGCGTGTTCGTTGGCTCGCTCTTGGGTGAGCTCCGGTCCGACACTGTTGTTGTCTGCTCCGAGTTATCGTAGTCTTAGTATTGGCCGACCCTATTGTTCGCGCTTCCAGTTATAGCTTTTTTGTTAGTTCGTGTGGGTGTATGGTGCGGTTTGTAAGTTAGGTTCAACACTTTGTACCGTTTCGTTGTTGCTGGCTTTGTTAATTCAAAGTTGGACACTTAAGTGCCTTTTATCTAAAAAAGAAGAAGGATGAGTTGCCATGTTTAAAAAAAGTAATTTACATATCAGAGCTCTCATGCGATGTCATATAAATAATATTTCCCAAAGTAGTGATAAATATCAAGACATTGAATTCCATTTTACTCAAGCAGCTACACCTGTAAACAATTGAAATAAATACAAGCTTTCTTTGATTCCATCATCTTTTTTGCATTTCACCACTGGGATGTTTCTGCTATGACAATATGGAGTTCATCAAAGCGCCGATGCCATCATGCTTTCTGGTGAAACTGTTAGCGAGTCTTCAAGCTGTCATAGGTTCTAAATACGTTCGGTTTTTGTTAGCGTGTACGACGTTCAAGCATTGCAGTAAGAGTAAGCAGTAGAGTATAGATTACATTGCAAATGATAATTTTCAATTTGACTCACTATACATCTTCCTCTGAAAAAAGGAAGAGATTTTAACTTCACCATCTATCGAATACAAAATAATTATAAGGTCCAATCACTATATTAAACAATGTACTTATTAAACTGCACCCATATCTCTATATTTATTTCCATGTCATTCCGAGGGTTACCGAGATTAATTCTCTGGCTCAGTGTACCTTCATAATACAACGAGGGGCCATAGATTCTGAAATGCTCAATGTAGATATAAACCGGATTGAGCAATATGGGATAAGATACTAAACCTAAATGAATATTACTGTAATGACATTTAGTGCTAGATAAATTTCCACGTTACCAAAATTAGAAGCACCAAGGTTCTAGCTTAATTGATTGGTTCCAAAATTATTTACTGTATAGTCCATGACACACTTTCCAAAATTCTTGCCTAATTATTTGGTTCTAAAAATTATTTGCATAACTTGTTTATCTGGAGGCATAAGATTGATCGTGGTGTACCTCCTTTGATGTGTTCTTCTACAGTTGCTAGCCGGTGATACAGGAGACTTCGGCATTTACACTAGTAGAAAACGGGACATTAGCGCGGTTGGCAATGGCGATGGCCAACCGGTGGCCTAAAGGTTCTTTAGCCGGTTCTTCGAACCGGCTAAAGGCACCCACGTGGCCCGCAGAGAGCGCCCGGGCGGAGGACCTTTAGCAGGTTAGAGTCTCCATGGGAAAACGCCTGTTAAAATTTAATTCCGCAACCGTAATTTTTTTCGAATTAGTTTCCACTTCTTTTTTTAGAATTTCTAATATTTTAGTTATTTCACAAGTTTAGTCTCTAACTACATTTATCTCTAGTCAAATTATTTACTCGTGGTAAAACCTCCCGCTCGGTCACCCATCCTCCCACTACTCTAGCACTAGCACGTTTAACTTTCAAGTTCCTCCCCGTCCCGCATCCAAGTGCTTCGCATGCATGTATGTGATACTACTATCATATAAATCCTATTAACATGTTGGTCGATGTCATATTTTTTTATTGTTTGAATTTTAAATAATTCTTTTAATAAACAAAAGTAATGATGTAATAATAATCTTGAATAAATAAATAAACATTAACTTTATAATTTGTATTATTTTTAATTATTTTCAATTTTTAATTTTTTTTAATATTTTTTTGCCAAACCTAAAACCTGAAAATTTGAAAATCTTATAATTTGCTAAAAGTAATAGTAATCTTTATGCAGGATGTAATTATTAATTTTAATTTTAAAAAATAAAAATATATAAAATCCTAAATTTCTAACAAAAAACTAAAATCTTCATGCTTTCATATTTTAATTTGGAATTTTGAGGATCTAAAAAATGGATAACCGGGTAAACCCCTAGTGAATTTGGATGTAACTTTTTCCCACGATCATTTTTATATATTATACGCTTTTCCAACGTCATAGGCAAAAGTTAGAGCATCCCCACTCGTTGGCGCTCCCCACGCCCAAATCCGGCGATATTTTCGTCCGGATTGGAGGAAGATTTGGCATGGGGAGCGCCGAAGTTCCAGCCGTCTCCCGGCAGAAACCCCCAACAAAAGCGTTCCAGCCGCGTCCCCCAAAGGCCATTTTTGTCCGGCGCGCCCGATACGGTGTCCGCGCCTCGAGCTCCGTCCCCGTCCCACAGGGGACGCACCGGGGACGCCGGACACAACGAAAAGCGAGGCGAACCGACACGGGCCCGACCCGTCAGCGGCACAGGGAAAATTTGTCTCACACTCCCGCCAAATCCCGCCGCTCCCGCCAAATCGCGCCTATACCGCCGCGCACAGGCCTCCCAAAACATATCCCGCCGCCGATTCATTTCTCCTATCCCGCCGATTTCTTTCTCCCTCCCGCCGTCCACCCGCCGCCGCTACCCTCTCTACATGGCGCCGCCGACAGCCCCCAAAAAGATGGCGAAGAAAGCGGCCAAGAAGCCGCCGGGCAATGGGACGAAAGGGGCGACAACGCCGTTCGCGAAGCCGCGGAAGGCGCCGGCTGCGAAGAAGAAGCCTGAAGGATGGACCGACGATCAATGGCAGCAAGATTGTCTGCGCCGGAAGCTATCGACGGCGGAGCGGAAAGGACGGAGGGCGGCGGAGCTGGAGAAGAAGGCTCAGGCGGCGCGCCAGCACCAGCACGTAATGGCCGGGTGTATCGCCGCCACCAACGCGAGCCCATGGAGTACGTCCATGCCGGTGTACGTTCCGGGAGTGATCTCTCCGTCGCAAGCCGCCTTCTACAACGACGGCCCCTCCGCCACTCCCGGGTGCGTGACGCCTAACTTGTCGCCGCACTACCAGGATGCGCTGCCGCACGGCGGCTTCAACCCCAACAACCTCTACTCCCCGGCGTACGAGCAGCGCGAGCCAGGACCCGGTCCGGACGGCGACCCTTTCACCGGCCGCAGGGGTCCGCTCGAATACCGACCCGTCAGCGGCACAGGGAAAATTCGTCTCACACTCCCGCCAAATCCCGCCGCTCCCGCCAAATCGCGCCTATACCGCCGCGCACAGGCCTCCCAAAACATATCCCGCCGCCGATTCATTTCTCCTATCCCGCCGATTTCTTTCTCCCTCCCGCCGTCCACCCGCCGCCGCTACCCTCTCCACATGGCGCCGCCGACAGCCCCCAAAAAGATGGCGAAGAAAGCGGCCAAGAAGCCGCCGGGCAATGGGACGAAAGGGGCGACAACGCCGTTCGCGAAGCCGCGGAAGGCGCCGGCTGCGAAGAAGAAGCCTGAAGGATGGACCGACGATCAATGGCAGCAAGATTGTCTGCGCCGGAAGCTATCGACGGCGGAGCGGAAAGGACGGAGGGCGGCGGAGCTGGAGAAGAAGGCTCAGGCGGCGCGCCAGCACCAGCACGTAATGGCCGGGTGTATCGCCGCCACCAACGCGAGCCCATGGAGTACGTCCATGCCGGTGTACGTTCCGGGAGTGATCTCTCCGTCGCAAGCCGCCTTCTACAACGACGGCCCCTCCGCCACTCCCGGGTGCGTGACGCCTAACTTGTCGCCGCACTACCAGGATGCGCTGCCGCACGGCGGCTTCAACCCCAACAACCTCTACTCCCCGGCGTACGAGCAGCGCGAGCCAGGACCCGGTCCGGACGGCGACCCTTTCACCGGCCGCAGGGGTCCGCTCGAATACGACGGCGCCGGTGCTGAGGAGGACGACGGGGTTGAGGTGGAGGACGACGAGGAAGAGGACGGGGTGGAGGACGACGAGGAGGACGACGATGAGGACGAAGAGGGCGGCGAGGAAGGTGGACGATGATCTCGTGGAGGTAGACGCGGTGACGAAGAAGAAGAAGAAGAAGAAGAAGAAGAAGAAGAAGAAGAAGAAGAAGAAGAAGAAGAAGAAGAAGAAGAAGAAGAAGAAGAAGAAGAAGAAGAAGAAGAAGAAGAAGAAGAAGAAGAAGAAGAAGAAGAAGAAGAAGAAGAAGAAGAAGAAGAAGAAGAAGAAGAAGAAGAAGAAGAAGAAGAAGAAGAAGAAGAAGAAGAAGAAGAAGAAGAAGAAGAAGAAGAAGAAGAAGAAGAAGAAGAAGAAGAAGAAGAAGAAGAAGAAGAAGAAGAAGAAGAAGAAGAAGAAGAAGAAGAAGAAGAAGAAGAAGAAGAAGAAGAAGAAGAAGAAGAAGAAGAAGAAGAAGAAGAAGAAGAAGAAGAAGAAGAAGAAGAAGAAGAAGAAGAAGAAGAAGAAGAAGAAGAAGAAGAAGAAGAAGAAGAAGAAGAAGAAGAAGAAGAAGAAGAAGAAGAAGAAGAAGAAGAAGAAGAAGAAGAAGAAGAAGAAGAAGAAGAAGAAGAAGAAGAAGAAGAAGAAGAAGAAGAAGAAGAAGAAGAAGAAGAAGAAGAAGAAGAAGAAGAAGAAGAAGAAGAAGAAGAAGAAGAAGAAGAAGAAGAAGAAGAAGAAGAAGAAGAAGAAGAAGAAGAAGAAGAAGAAGAAGAAGAAGAAGAAGAAGAAGAAGAAGAAGAAGAAGAAGAAGAAGAAGAAGAAGAAGAAGAAGAAGAAGAAGAAGAAGAAGAAGAAGAAGAAGAAGAAGAAGAAGAAGAAGAAGAAGAAGAAGAAGAAGAAGAAGAAGAAGAAGAAGAAGAAGAAGAAGAAGAAGAAGAAGAAGAAGAAGAAGAAGAAGAAGAAGAAGAAGAAGAAGAAGAAGAAGAAGAAGAAGAAGAAGAAGAAGAAGAAGAAGAAGAAGAAGAAGAAGAAGAAGAAGAAGAAGAAGAAGAAGAAGAAGAAGAAGAAGAAGAAGAAGAAGAAGAAGAAGAAGAAGAAGAAGAAGAAGAAGAAGAAGAAGAAGAAGAAGAAGAAGAAGAAGAAGAAGAAGAAGAAGAAGAAGAAGAAGAAGAAGAAGAAGAAGAAGAAGGCGTCGGGCACACGAGGCCCGAAGTGGACGGTTCTGGAAGATCTTTGTCTGTGCGAGTCGTGGGCGACGGTGAGCCATGACTCCATCATCGGCGCCAACCAAAAAGGCGGGAAGTATTGGGCGAGGATCAAGGCCGAGTTCGATGAGCGCAAGCTCATCAACAGCGACTACCAGAAAGTGCCAATGAAGAGGAGCCAGAAGGCAATGTCGACGCGATGGGCCATCATCCAGGCGTCGGTGAACTCCTTCCATGGGTACCATCACGACTTAGAGACCAGAGGCGACAGCGGCGCCGACGTCGCCCAACTGGTACGACTCTTTCTTCCATAATCCGTAGCGCCTACATTGTGTTCGATGAAATGACTCTGCTTCCTTTGGTTAGTTTGATAGGGCCATGGATTTGTACGCGAAGAACTCGGAAGGTCACAAGTCTTTCGTGCTCATGCATTGCTATGGCAAGCTCAAAATGAATGAGAAATGGCGGCTGACGCGCTTGTCGCTGTCCAAGGGGAAGGACGCCATTGATCTGGACGCGCCGCTGGCAACTTCGACAGGGCGTCCTACTGGCAACAAGGCTGCCAAGGCCGCCTTGGCCGACGCTGCGTCGTCTGAGAAGACGCAGGCGTCGATCACGAAATGCCTCGCCGACGTCTCCTCGACCTTTATCTCCCGCGACAAGAAGGCCGACCAAAGGTGGGCCGAGCTGCTCAAGAGGCAAGAGGAGAAGCTGGAGCTCAAGAAACGCAGGGACGACATGTCCCTGCTGAGAACGTCGACAGAGGGAATGTCTCCCCGGACGCGAGCGGCGCACAACTTCTTCAAAGGCCAGATCCTCGACGACATCGAAGCCAAAATGGCGGCGGCGGACGCGGCGGCCCTGGCAGCGGCATCGGCGGCAGCGGCAGCGCAGCAAGAGCAGGCTGACGCGTCTTCTACTGCTACACCTGCGTCGGCCTCTGCGTCGGCGACGGAGCAGACGCACCATGCACAGGAACAGGCAGATCGCGACGAGGTCGTCGTGCTCGACGGGCCTGCGTCGACTCAGGACACGACGCCGTCGACCCCCCTTCTTCTAATTTGCATGCACCACCGGTCTGTAATATGATCGCGCGCCCAGTACTTTGATCGATCGCCGCTACTCTGATCGCGACGAATCGGCGGGAACGATCTCTTTTGA